>WOXC01009701.1:0-652613 GCA_011680675.1 Gymnobelideus leadbeateri | reverse complement strand
ACTTCCAATTTACAGATGTAAAAACTGAGGCCCAGAAAGGTTATGACTTGCCCAAGGTAACATAAATTATAAGTGGTAGGGGCAGGATTCAAACCTGGGTCTTTTGACTCTAAATCCATTTCTCTCTTTACTATCCTTTGCTTCCCCTCTGTCATGGAGTGTTGGTTGTGAAACATTCCCCAAAATACCTAGTCCAAGTCCTTTATTGGACAAGTAAGGAGTCCCAGAAAGGTGAAAGTAATTTGCACCAGGTCAAAGAGTGAATTAGCCAGAGTGATATTTATTCATTTTTATTCATATTTAGCAACATTTATCATTCATAAAGTGTTTCTCAAGAGCCTATTATGTGCAATGTGATTCATAAGTTGTATTCGTCATGGGATATTAGATAAGTCCATTTTTCCTACCAGTGAAGTAAAGCCTGAACCACTCTACTCTCCATGCTTCTTTCCTCTAGGTCAGGTCAGGGTATGCTACTGGGAAGGGGGTATGGTGGTCAGTACAAAGCCATTATCCCCCAGGTTAGGCAGTATCAGTTATGCCGGTAACTCCATTACTACAAAAGTGATTATAGGAAGAAGTTGTGATTTTGCCAGTGTAGGGAACTCTTGTTGTACAAAGTCCCTCCTCAGCCCAGATCACAACCCATCAAAGTCCTACAGAAGCACACAGGTTTAGAGCTTTGCCCAGAGTCATAAACCTGAGTAAGAAGCAGAGGTGAGATTTGAGTCCAAGTTTTCCAGACTCCCCAGCACAGCACTCTAGTCACTATGCAATATGGCCCCTGTAACTTACCACTCTTTTGGAACTATTGATGATGTCCCTTCTGTGGATACTCTGCAGGACAATCAGGGATTGACTCAGAACAAAGCGTATCCCCACCAGTGACGACCATGGTGCCACTTTGGGGCTGTCACCAGGACCATAACTAGGAATTCTTTGACCCCGGGCAGGGGAAGGGAAAGGGAAACAGTTGAGTAGAGGCTGGTGGAGTCTACTTGTCCATAGTCACAGATCTAGTAAGGCGCAGAACTGGGATTTGAATGCAAGTTGTGTAAGTTCCAGCATATTGCTCTTTCTACTATCCTATATGGTTTTATTTTACAGATGTGAAAACTGAGGCCTGGAGAAATGAAATGGCTTGCCTAGGATTACATTGCTGGTAAATGGCAAAGAAAGAGCAATATTTATCTTTGACTGTCTGACTGGAGAGCCTGGGGAAGAGAGATTAGATGTTCTTCCTGGTCCCTAAGGGAGGAATTACTTGGATGTTACAGTCAGATTGAGGCTTCCTGGGCAGTCTGGGCTCCTTCTCCCAACCCCTGTCATGAACTAGCTGGCTGGGTGGGTTCCCTGAGGGGAGCTGGCCAGTTTTACCCCAAGGGTCACAGGGATAACCCTGAAGGAGTGGGTTAGCTAATACTAATATCCATGAGCCCCCTATGATGTATTCTTCCCATTATCAATTGATTGGTTAACATTTCCCAATATCAATTGAACAATTGGTATCAGTTAGCTTTTACAAAGGGATGTTTATGAGAAGGTATATGGAAGGCCAAAGTACAACTTCCCACTAAACCTAAGTACATGATCTGCTTGGTATATCCATGATCTCTAGAAAGACTCCTCCTCAACTCTACCCTCCAGTTCACTTCTCAGTGCGGCATAGCCAGCAACCTCGTATTTTGTCCTCACAGCAATCTTGGGAGGTGGCTACTATTATCATATCCATTTTACAGTTGAGGAAATTGAGGCAAATTGATGTTAAGTGACTTGACCAAGGTCACATAGTAAGTGCATGAGCCAGGTCTTCCTGAATCCAGGCCCTTAGGACTCCATACACTATGCCACCTAGCTAAAAGTGTCATGCAAGGTACAGTAAGAGATATGTGAAGGAAATCTCCAGGCTGTTGGCTAGAAGAAATGTGAAGGAGGAAGAAAGCCCTGGTTTGGGGGAGGGTGGCTTTAAATTAGTTGTGCCTCAAAATAAGGGAAATGAGCCAATGGGTAGAGGTGGTGGAGACCATTTTGAGTATGGTAGATGGAGTGAGCAAAGGAATGGAGCATGTAGGGCCAGAACAAGGATGAAGAGTCTTTCAGTCTGGTTGGAAAATAGAGAAAATGAAGGGAAGTACTATGAGATACAGTTGTGAAGGAGCCAGATTGTGAAAGACCAAAGTCAAAGGGCCTGGGTTCTAATCCTGCCTCTGATGTTTACAACTGTATGAACTTGGGCAAGTCATTTAACGAAAAATTAATTAACAAACATTTATTAAATGTCTGCTACATTGTGGTAGGCTACAAAAAATAAAAGTAAAAAAAGTCCCTACTCTTAAGCAGCTTACAGTCCAGTTTGGGAAGTTAATACACACTTATATTGTATATTGTAGATATATATGAATATGTATGTATATACATATAGTGTATATATAATATATACCCACACATGTATATGGATATACATATGCATATGTGTATGTACACACACATATACACATACACAGATTTATGTGTGTATGTATATATGTATGTGTATATATGTATACATGACTATGTATATGTGTGTGTGCGCGTGTGCATGTGTGTGTGTGTGTGTGTGTGTGTGTGTGTGTGTGTGTGTGTGTATGTGTGTATGTATCCCCAAAGGTGATTTTGGGCTGGCAGCTGGGGCTGGGGTGGTGCGGATAACAACCTCTCTGAGCCTCAGTTGAGAGAATTGAACTAGGTGGCCTGTAAAATACTATCCTACCATGGTCCATAAGCAATGGGGAAGTAACTGAATACTTTTGTATAAAATATTGACAATAATAATTAACATTTACATAGCATTTTAAACTTTTCATGTCACTTTACATACACTATTTCATCAGATTCCCTTGATGATGCTTTGCTGCAGGTCTTAATAGCCCCACTTTCCAGATGAGAAAACTGAAGCTCAGAAAGGATAAGTAAATTACTCATGGTCACATATGTAGTAGACAAATTGGGTGAGTGGGGATTTCAACCCACGTCTGCCTGATTCCAAGTGCAGCATTCTGTCTTACAAGCCATGATGCTTCTAGTTATGTATCAAAACAGTTCACTAGGACTTAAATTTAACTGTACTGCCATGTCTATCAGACTGTTTAAACTATATGGAAGGGAATGTTCCACCAATCAGGGGAAGCCTTGTGAGTACTTCCAACAGTTCTTCCCAGCCCAAGGTGGCACTGGGCCATTGCATTTCTGCCTGTTGGGTAGACCCCAGAATGGCCTGCTGAATCCGTATATGAATACATAGAGGAAAGCCTTCCAGCCATGGCCAGGTGAAAAGGAGGGGGGAGCCAAGGAGTAAGTCAGACCCTCAGTTTAGCAAGGTTGCCTGTTAGGAAGAGGATTTAGTGAACCGGTGCCAGATCTTGCTACTCTGATCCTCCCTCTAGTGGCCGCATGGAGAAGTCATTTAAGTCATCAATACCCCTAGTAGAATGTCTTATTGCAGCTAAACCTTTAGCTGTGTTATCTCATTTAACCTTTCTGAATTGATCTCTCCATCTGTAAAACAGGACATGAAAATACCTGATCTACCTACCACAAGGGATTTTTGTGATGACAAAATGAAATCAAAATGTGAAGGTATTGAAAAGTGAAAGGCATTGTGGGAGGGTTCTTTTTCTTCCCTGTTCACAAATATTGCTGTTAACAAGAGATGCTTCAATATAGCAGATGAGAAACTCCCTGGTTTTCATGGTCACCCAAGCATCTTTACTACGGAGCCCTCCCTGTGCTCCATGTTCAGTGATAACCTGTCTCTGCAAAGCATGGGGAGGTAGCCAGATTATGTCATCCTTAGAATCTCAAAGCTGGAAATAACCTCAGAGGCCACCTGGTCCACTCTACTCCTGAGTAGGAGGTGTAGCAGCAAGCACTCCAGCATCCCCAGGGTGGCTGCCAACACAGGTTCTTAGATCTGCTTTTCTAAAGGAAAGCAACTCAAAATGAGTTAAGCTTACTTTAATCAATCAAACATATATCATTTACCTAGTTCAGGAGAAAAATGTCGGCACCCTGAACTTCAGAGTATACAGAGGTTACAAGCAAATAGAAACATTTCAAGCAGACAGGCTTCCAACTCCAACCATTACATCTATACCTAGTCAGTTACCAGAGAGGGAAGCATCAACATCTGGGTTTTCAAAGCCAGGGGGCTTTCAATAGCTGCCCAGAGTCTCATCTGGTTAAATCACACAATACTTCTCAAAGTGAGCCCCAAAACAACCCCTCACATCAGGGATTATATAGCCTTCTCCTGGCTCAGAGAATGTAATAACCCTCTTGATCCACTGCCCAATCACAAAGTACCTCCTGAAAAAGAAGCCTCCCACCACAGGCTCCAGGTGCACTTAAGCCTAGGGGCAGGGAAGATCTTAAAAATTTACATTCCTATAACAGGAGGCCACCCTACAACATCCCTGGCAAATGGGTCTTTAACTCCTGCTGGAGCATCTTAAGACAGAGACTCTCTACTTTAAAGGGAAGCTGACTCCACTTTGGGAATAAGGCGGTCACTGTCTTACTATCCTCATCTCTTGACAGGTGCTTAATAAATGCTTGCTGATTGGCTGGAACCAGCACTATTCTCTCCCTCTTCTGGTTGCCACTGGAGTGCCTACTTGTATCCACCACTGGAATAATAGCTTTGGGATAGTATCTGAAGAGGATTGAGGAGTTAAGTCTCACCTCCGGCCATGGAGGTGATGCTGCTGCCAGGACAATGACAGGATAGAAGTGGATTTCCTATATCTGTGTGTAGGGTAGGAGTTGAAGGAGGACTTAGAACACATTTTCTTATAGCAACAATGGTATAAATGGTCAATTTAACCCCTTCCCACAAACCTCCCAGGAAAGAAGCAATATGGAGTCAAGGCTTAGAAAGTCGGCCTCTTGTTAGGAAGACCTATGTTCAAGCCCAGGCTCTAATACATGCCTCTGCTATCCCAGGGAAACCCCTAGGTTTGTCCTAGTATGGCCACTAGGGCTCTTTGATACTTGTCAAACAGTGAATGTTCATTGACCGACTGACTGACTGACTCTCAGTGTCCCAAAGTTAACTTTCTAAGACTCCAAGTTGTCTATATACACAGAGGAAATTTCTTTATTGAGAGTTCCTTAAACCAATGAAATCATGACTTATGATTTTTAAAATGCCTGTGGCATGTTTCACCTCGGGTCAATGATTGGTTCCATGTAAACATGACTTCAGGTGAAATTATGTTGCTAGGGGTGGTTAAGCTCCCCAGGAAGTATGTCAGAGACAAACCAGAGGAATGCTGTTGGGGAGCACAGAGGCAGAGCTGCCAGGCCTGGTAATCATGCATTAACAAGGTTTATTTGAAATGGTGTTGGATAGTTATACTTCTATTAATATACTGATAGTAACACAATTTTTTAGGTCAGTCTTTAGCTTAAATGACACTCATTGTTAACCTGTACCTCATGGCAAATACCAAGGCTGTTGCTTAGTGGAAAGAACATTAGATTGGGTGGGATTCAGGAAATGTGGGTTCCAGTCTTTGCTCTCACACTTATAAGCTAAGCACATGACCTTGATGAAATCAATGAGCTTTCCTCATGTGTAAAATTGGAATGATAACATTTATATTTTCTTCTAGGGCTGTTAAATGGGAAACATTTTTTTTGTAAAGTTTGAAATGCTCTAGAAATGTGAGTGGCTTTGTTCTTATCACATGACAGCAATATAGTGGAAAGAGCACTAACACCCATGCGTTAAAATCTTGGCTAGTTCATTGACAAGTGGTGGACAAGTCACGTCACGTTGCTAAACCTCGGTCATCTGTAAAATCAGAATACCAGTACTTACATGCTATACCTCATAGCATCATTTGAAAAATGTACTTTGGAAACCTTACAATGCTATATAAATGTGAGCTATTATTATATTGTGGATTAAATAAGCCTCCTGGGCTGCACTATCATGGTTTGTGAATTACTTGTGACAAAGCAAAACAATTTGATTTATTGACTTACAAGGTAAACCTTATTTTTTTCATCTAAAACTTTAATATGCTATATGTTCTCTTTTTGTTTAAATCACTTGTTTTATACCATTGGGCTTTAAGCTACAAGATTTTGACACAATTCTTTAATTCTTTATTATAAGACCACATTTTTATTATGTTGGACATAAGATATATTTTTTATGAAGTTCATTTTTTTTTCAAGGCTAGCCTTGATCATAGTTCATAGGTTTTCAGTGGGATTTAAATCTGGAGAGTTCCCAGGCCACTGGAACATGCTTATCTCCAGCCCTTGAATCTGTTTCTTAACCTTGCACATGTCAGGAAAGGTTATGTTTCAGTTTTCTGTTTTCATTTGGGGATGTCTAATTAAGTTATTTATCAGGGTCAATATTTTACTTAGTGCAAACAAGTCTTCCAGGCTCATTAAAAGTTAAAAATAAATCATCAAAGCATTTTGGTGGGTATTTTATGGTCTAATAAAGATGTCCTCACCTGTTTCTGACAATGATCTTGAGTGGGACAAGTGAAAATATTCTCATAAAGTAAAGAGACAGTCACCAAACTTGAGTTGGGCTTTAGTCTTGAGAGGCCCAAATTTTATTTTATTTTATTTTTTTAAAAGCAATTGGGGTTAAGTAACCTTGCTCAAGGTTACACGGCTAGTCATCATTTATGTGTGGGTGCTCATTTTCTGAAGCCGGATTTGATCCCGGGTCATCCCAATTCTGAAGCTGGTGCTCTTACTCACTGTGCCACCTAGCCACCCCATAAATCTTATTTTTCTATGTCTGCCAGCTGCCTATCTTTGGCAAAAGAAGAGCAACAAGTGATCTGTAAATTGCCTACTTTTGGCAACAAATAATATGTCTGCCAGGTGTTTCTGTAAATTGCCTACTTTTTGGTAAACAAGAAAAATTAATGTGTAATCTGTAATAAACTCACTTCTGATAAATAAGGAAAATAATTGAGATATGCATTTGTATTGGGTAAGAGGATTGTAAGGACACACCTTCCCACCAATGGGAATAAAGGTCTGGTTATGGGGGCGGGGATCTGGGTTTTTTTGGGGTTGTCCTAGAATTGTTTGTACAAGGATATATAACTGCTTGCTTCAATTTCGTACTTTGCCTCCATACTGCTGATGCATGTACTGGGTAGGTGGCATCCAACTTCCCCAGACTTGTTTAGGAATAAACAGCTTCTGTTTCTACCTGGAGAAACCTCTGAGTTTTATTTGGGTAAGGGTCTTTGGGGTCTTTATCCCTCATAGTCTTGATAAAGAGTTTTAAGTGCAAAAGTGGCTTTCAGTTTTGACAATTACTTTTTCCCAATCTTTGGTACTCCAGCCTATATTGCCTTGCCCATGACAAGTATTTTTTCATTATAGGAATGGTTAGCAACTTTTTTTAACTTAAAAAAAAAACAAAACAACAAAACCACCACCACTGTTCTTCCAATTTCAATAAATCTACATTATATTGTAGAGCAAAATGTGGTCTGATGATGACCCTTGGAGGTCCCTGAGAGCCTTTCAGGGGGTCCATGAAGTCAAAATTACTTTCAAAATACTACTAAGACATTTTAATGTCAATTGTGGTGAAAATTGATAGATACAACCCGCATAAACAAAAGCTCTTTGGGATGGCACTTAATTTTTAAAAATTTTGAGTATTAGACTCATTGCTGTAAAGGTCATTATGTGTCTTCCAACTGCCAGCTCCCTTTCAAGATCTTGGCTTGTTTTCTGAGAATTAATCAGGCCATTTCCCAGCAATGTTTCGTCAGTTCTTGGTGACGTTTTCCTTTTCTGACAGTGTTTCCCTTTGTTGCTGTTGTTCAGTTGTGTCCAGCTCTTCGTGACTCCTGCTTAAATTGCAGTCCAGTACAACTGACCCTGTTTTATTGTATTTTATTGTATGATTCTTGAAATACTTGGTTCTCCCACAACAAAACCTATTGAAATATCTCTACAAGTCATTGGATTATGTTCTTTAGAAGCTATATTATATATTTCTTTAGAAGCTATAACTCGTATATATATATATATATATATTTATATATATATTTTTTTTGGAGTAACATACATTCCTAAAAATCAATCAGTTTAAAACACTACAAAAGAGAGCATGTGCATAGCATGAAATCCAGTCAAAGATGGGGAAACCAGCTTAAGCTCATTTCATCTGGCCAAGGTTAGCTGCTAGGGGTATTCCTAGTATCAGCAGAAGCATACACCTGACCACTGCTGTCACAAAAGGAAACTACTAAATGTTTTATTTTTCTTAAGGAATTCACATACCACTATAAGAATCTCACCACCACTTATTCCATTGTTTCTATTAGAATACGAGCCTCAAGTTACAAAAACGACTGAGTTACAGACTTTTTTAACTCAATCCTTTTACGATTTGGAGTTCCTGTATCAAATTCCCACGATTGCATTCTCTTTTCTGCTCCCGATGCAATCAAAGATACATCTTTGTTTCATGCCCAGTCTGAACTCAGCCTTCACTTCTTTATGACATAAAACATTTATATTTTGATTGTTCATGTTTGGATCCCATTTTCATTTTGCCTTTTATATGTCCTTTCATGCCTTTTATAAAAGAGGTACCCAAAATACACTATTTGGGTCTGAATATAGGCCACACTCTGAAAATGGCACCTTTTTTGAAAAGAGGGAAAAACATACTAAAAAGTCAGTGCAATTATTGGATTCACTCTGGTTTTTTGAAAGTCATTTAGGGGGAGATGGAGAAATGTAGTTTATCAGATTGATATATCTTCTTTATAGAATAGGATGGAATGGTCGGGGAAGGAAAAAGGGAGGGAAAAGAAGGGAAAGAAAAAGATAATTCTCTTAGATGTAGGGTTCTTAAACTGGGGTCTACAAACTTTTAAAAATATTTTGATCACTGGTTTTCAGTATAACTGGTTTTCTTTATATTTTATACTTCTATGTATTTTATTTCATGCATTGAAAAATATTATTTTGAGAAAGGATTCATTCACAGGCTTTACCAGACTGCCAAAATAGTCCATGATATACACAAAAATATTAAGAATACTGTCTAGAGGGCAAAGATTAAATATAAGTAGTTGAGTAGTACAGTAAATGAATTTTGTAAGTTTTCAGGTAAAGGAATAGCAGGATTTTGAAGCTGTTGAGAGGAATCCAGGTTTGGGTGGATTAGCTCTGACGTGATCATTGAGGTCCCTTCAATTCTGAGAATCTTTAATTCCTTGATACACTGGAAGCAATGACAACATAGACAATCATATCCACAGCAGACAGTACACAAGAGGGTAGGTAGGTGGTCACAGATGCCACATCTGCCCTGGAATAGAAGAATCACAAAGGCTGATGTCATGGCCACTAAAAAGTGAAGAGCTCAAAAGCTGATCACTTTGAGCTTGACCATAACCTGAAAATAACTCAACAAGCTATCAAGAAGCATTGTTTAAATGCTTACTGTGTGTGGAGGACTGTGTTAAGTTCAAAGAAAGACAAAACCAGTCCTTACCCTAAGAGCTTATAACTAATTATAATATAACTAATATATATTAGTACATATACTAATATAAAACCAATATTACTAATAAAGAAAATATGTAAACAATTATGTACATATAAAACATGTCTTTATCGGCAAGATAAATTGAAAATCAACTCAGGGAAAAGACACTAAGATTAAGGAAGACTGGGGAGGATTTTTTTGCAGAAAGTGGACTTTTAGCTGGGACTTGAAGAAAGCCAAGAGGCAGAGTTGGAGGAGGAGAGAATTCCAGGTATGGAGGACAATCAGTAAAAATGCAAAGGCCTGAGAGATGGTGTGTCATGTGCAAAGAACAGAAAGGAGGCTAGTGTCACCAGGTTATAGAGGATGTAGAGAGGGCTAAGATGTAAGGAGACTAGAAAGGTAAGAAAGGCTAAGGTTCTGAAGAGACTGAAAAGCCAAAAAAGGATTTGCTTTTTTGTGTGTGTGTGGGGGGGCAATTGGGGTTAAGTGACTTGCTCAAGGTCACATGGCTAGTAAGTGTTAAGTGTCTGAGGCCGCATTTGAACTCAGGAAGAAGAGTCTTCCTGACTCCAGGTCCAGCGCTCTCTCCACTGCACCACCTAGCTGCCCAACGTGTTGTTAGCCAGGCCTAATTCAGGCAATTCTGGTGCTTCTGGTTCAGAATTGGAGTGGAATAAGATTCTCATAGACTGTCTAACCATGAATAAGAAGTAGTTTACTTATCTAGCAGGAAAAAGATATTCAACAACGATATACCACCGATTTAGTTCTGGGCCTTTGTGTTGGCCATGCTTTGTCTGGACAGAGGCCTAAGGGAGGGACTTTGGATTTTTTTTTGTGTTAGCTTTTGTACTTAGGCTTCTGTGAAGTTACTTTGATTGCTTGAGTCTTAGTTGGCTGGACAATTAATTTTCAAAGATGATGGATGGTTTCAGTACTTTAAAAAAAAAGCTATCTGATAGTGCCTGCATGAAGTGAGACCTTACAGTATTATCCTTACCCCACCAGCTTGTCGCTTGTGTTAAGCATGTTTTTTTTTTTGCCTTTTTTGGAGGGCAATTGGGGTTAAGTAACTTGCCCAAGGTCACACAGCTAGGTTTTTGTTTGTGTGGGTTAAGTGTCTGAGGCCGGATCTGAACTCAGGTCCTTCTGACTCCAGGGCCAGCACTCTACTCACTGTGCCACCTAGCTGCCCCTGTTAAGCATGTTTTTTGCATAGAGAAGATGAATAAGTGATTTACAATGCAAACTAAATACTTTTCTATTTCTTCCTTTTGGGCAAATCCTAGGTATGAGCCAAATTTAGGATTTGAGCAATATTTTTTTCCCTCCCAGGGCTACTAGGTGAGGGTTAAAGAGTCACAGAAGATGGAGGGAAAGTTACCTTGAATCCTCTCTTTAAAGACTGGGCTCCTCCAGGACTAAACCCAGTCCAGGGCTGAGAAGAACCCCTTATGGGAGAGGGAGAAGTAAGAGCCTCAGTGCTCTAGGACCTGGCAATGGTAGTTCTGTGTACATAATTGCATCTGATTGTTGGGGATTTTGTCTTTAAATCAAGTATAAATGTGCTTCTACTCAACTTATATTTATGGCTCCTCGTTCATGGAGAAAACAAATCCAATCTATCTATTTAAAGGGCTATCGTCTATGATAGCCCTTTAAATATTTGAGTAGTGATGGTGCAATTGCATCCTCCCAATTCTAGGCTAAATGACAGAGTTAGTCATTACATCCAATAGTGAATTCATCAGGAAAATGAAATGGAACAGAATGAAACAAGCATTTATTTAAGTATCTGTTATATGCCAGGCACTTTGCTGAGCACTTTACAAATATTGGTAGGGGCTGTTATTAGCCCCACTTTACAGCTGAGGAGACTGAGGCAGGCAAAAGTTGCTTGCCCAGAGACACAGTTAGGAAGTATCTGAGACTGGATTTCAACTCAGGCCTTCCTGGCTCCAGACCCAGAGCTCTAACCACTATGTCACCTAGCTGCCTCTAAAACCTGCCCAGATGAAGGAGGTTGTCTGAAAGACACATCTGAGGGAATGAAATGACTGAACTCTTCAGTAGAGTGAAGGATGAGACTAGAAGGTTGATGTAGGGCACCCAGAAGTGTACATGAGGATTGCTTGAAGACCAGATAAATGAGCTGATTCTGACACATCAGTTTCTGGGAGGTGTTGTTGATGCTATTTGAGGATTCTCTAGCCCAACTAAATCCCTCAATGCTACTCTGCCCTAGTAGGTCCAGCCATACTTGTAGTTTAGAGGCTACCTCCACCTTTGACTGGGGCCAGCAAAACTAAGGATCACTTCCAATTCCTATTCCCTATATATTTCATTGACGCAGCCTATGGTGATGCTATAGCTAATCTGGGTATGAGTTGAGTTGGGGTTTCTTTTGCAATGCATGATTTTATGATATCTGGCAGGACCTCTTCCCTTTCTATTCTGTATAGTTTATG
The DNA here is from genome assembly GCA_011680675.1 of Gymnobelideus leadbeateri. Lineage (NCBI taxonomy): Eukaryota > Metazoa > Chordata > Mammalia > Diprotodontia > Petauridae > Gymnobelideus > Gymnobelideus leadbeateri. The sequence goes on along the minus strand of WOXC01009701.1, from coordinate 640,604 downwards.
TGAATCTAGATCCACTAATCCCTCTATAAATTGGTCCATCAATGCCAGCCAGTTCTTGGGCTATCACACACAAGATCCTGGAAGATCCTGTACAAGTGCTCCAGACTCATGTAGGAAGTCTTCACCTTAAGTTAGCTATAAATAATTCTGGGTCAGGCCTGATTCAGGCTGGTCAGATGGGTGGGTCAGGCTCAGGATTGGAATGAAATGAGATACTCCTGGATCATATAATGTTCAACTAAAGGATGTTTATTTGATAATTGCATGGAAAAGATATTCAGTAAGGAGCAGTCATTGGTGGAGTTGTGTGCAGCTAAGCATGGTGACTGGCCTACAGCAGCTACTTAATGAATGTTTATTAGCTAATTATAGCTACCCTCACTACCACATTTGCTGTGATGGCACGTTCCATCAGAAAGCCTTATTGACTTTAATTGCAAAAGGAGGTCTTTCAAGCCTAAGTATGTTCCTGAATAGTTTCTTTTTCCTCATGCTGGCAATAGAGCCTGTCAGTAACAACCAGGGAAAGCTAGACCTTGTAGTACCTTATCAAACCTCCCTAAAAACCCAGTGGGCTAATCCCACTGAATCAGTAGATGTACCCTCTTGTCCCATTGAGAGGAATCAGCGTATGCCAGTATATGAGTACAGGGGCCACAGGGTGTCGGGTCCAGATCAGGCCATTCAATTACCTGGGGCTCCCTCTTCTTCATTTTGCCTTTTCTACCCTTAAACCATAAGGTCAGCCATGAGGTCATTCCAAATAAATCCTGCTGGCTATGCCAAATGTTCTGGGTCAGGCCTGAGTTAGGCTTAGTTTCAAATGAAATGAAACATTTATAAACCATGTAACACTAAAGGAAGATTATTAAACAAGAGCATAGCAAGGATATTCAGCCTACATGTATTGTCATTTCAGTTGTGCATAGCTCCTTTTGCCATCATATTTGTTACTAGAGCGCATCCATTAAAAAGGGTATGTTGACTTCCATAGCAAATGGGAAATCCATTTAGTCTGAGGAGCACCAATTACTTGTGTACTGGGCTTTTGTGCCATAGGTAATGGGAAACTAAGGTCGAACCTTAGTCTCCTGGACCAGTTGGATCTCAAGGATCATCTTGTTGTCTTTTCCAGGGAAGAGTTATTCTCTTTTGCAGGGACCTTCCAAGTTCACTGACATGGGTCCCAACCGGATAAGGAGTAGTAGATATTGTTCTTCCCACAGGTAGGATTTGGTCCAGTGGGGAGCTTTTTCTGTCAATCAGGAAATCATAAAAATTTCTTTGAAAAATATGGTATTCTACCTACTTATGTATATGGAATAAAGACCACTACAAAATAATTTTAAGAGTTACAGAGGCAGAGTAAAAAAATTTGGAGATATACCACGTGCATGGCTAAAAGCAGCCAATAAAGTAAAGATAGCAATATCACACAAACTAATTTATAGATTTAACACTATACATGATAATATCACAGGATTAAAGTGATTACAAAGTATATATGGAGAAAAAAAAGTAACGAATATCAAAGAGAATTAGAAGAAAAAATTAGGAGTTGAACTTCTACTTCCAAATCTCACATTATACTGTGAAATGGTATCATAGATTTACTTGGTGCTGGACAAAAATTTTAAAAATAGATTGATGAAAGTAAATAATTAAAAATTAGAACCCAGAACATCTAATAGACTAGTGTTTGATAAAATCAAGATCATAAGAAGGGAATCATCTAACAATTAATATTTTTAAAAATTAGATAATAGTATGACAAAAATTAAGAATAGAGACCATACCTTAGGGGCAGCTAGGTGGTGCAGGGAATAGAGCACTGGCCCTGGAGTCAGGAGGACCTGAGTTCAAATCCAGTTTCAGACATTTAACACTTACTAGCTGTGTGACCTTGGCAAGTCACTTAACCCCAATTGCCCTGCCTTCCCCCCTCCAAAAAAAAAGGAGACCATACCTTATATCATATGCTATAACAAATTTTAAGTAAATTGTTGAGCTAGCCATGGAGTCAAGATCACAACAGCAGGGAAGTGAAGACAGAACAGAAATTATTTAAAGGGAGATATGAAAGAACTAAAGGATATAGGGAGAGCAAAGAGAAGGTTCAACAGGAGTCAAGCAGCAGGAAAAGGGGGAGGATGAAGATAGTGATCAGAGAGATGAACACCAGGATTCAGGATCTTGGAGGTGTAGCGATTCTCTCTCAGGTAAGGTCTAGGGTGTCCCATCTTCTTGCTAGGCTGAGGCAGATGGAATGTGGGTGTTGGAAGAGTGGATGAAACGAGAGTCCATCGTGCAAGAAGGACCACAAACGTGAATGATGATGTCAGCAAGGCTGATGGTGTGGAATGAAGAGGAAAGGAGGACTGTGAGCCAGGTGGGTGCTAATTGCTATAGGGAAAGAAAAAGCCAAGTATGACTCAGTAAAGTAGGATTATTATCCATCTTACAGAATTTTGAGAGGCTGCAATTCTAGTAGCCTGGAAACCACTGTGATTTGCAAAAGATTGGTTGTGCCTGCCCTTGTTATGTAATGAGGAATCAGCAAGTTCTTTGGAGAGATTTGGAAAATGCTCTCTGCACTTTTTATTGTAACTGCTCTAGGAGATGCTTGTAAACATGAGAGGCAAAGTGGTTCGGTGGAAAGAGGAGGAGACATGTAGTGAAGGAACATAGGTTTATTTACTGTTTCCTACATTTGTTTTATGATGAGTGGTAGACCACATCTCTCAGCCTGAGTCTTCTTATCTGTAAAATAGGCATAATAATATTTGTATAAGGTACGTCACGGGGTTGATTTGAGCAAAGTAACTTATAGACCCTGAAGTGCTATATATCACATTTCCCCATTAGTCTTCTTAGTAAGTCTCTAGACAATTTACTTATTCAGTGCCATAGAACAACTGATCTACCAAAATATATACTTTATAGAGACTGAAAAAATTATAATAAAATTCATCTGGAGAAACAAAATGTCAAGAATCCCAAGAAAAGTAATAAAAAATGAGAGAATGGACATATTAATACTAAATCTCTAACTATACTCCAAATTATTTTTGGTACTAATTAAAATATGTAGGGGCGGCTAGGTGGCACAGTGAGTAGAGCAATGGCCCTGGAGTTCGGATCCGGCCTCAGACACTTAACACGCACAAAAAACAAAAACAAAAACAAAAACCTAGCCGTGTGACCTTGGGCAAGTTACTTAACCCCAATTGCCCTCAAAAAAAAAAAATGCTAATAAATAAATAAATAAATAAAATATGGAGAGGCTGATCAGTGGAACAGATGAGTTACACTACACAGAAAAGCAAAAGAAACTAGTAACAGAGTATTTGATAAGCCCCAAGGCCCCAGATTAAAGGCCAAAGACTTACTATTGATAATAACTGCTGAGAAAATTGATAAGCAACCTGGCAGAATCTAGGCAAAGACCAATATTTCATATCATCTATTAAGATGAGCTCTAAATGGATACATGACTTAGACATAAAGGATGATGTAAGTGAATTAGAGGGACAAGGAAGAAATTACCTTTCAAATTTTTAGGTGTGGAAAAACTTAATGAGTAAACACGGCATAGAAAGAATCACAGAAGATAAAATGAACAATTTTTATTATATAAAATCAAGAAGTTTTTGGATAAACAAAACAGGTACAGCTAAAATTTGAAGTGAATTGGGGAAGTGGGGGTGGGGGTGGGGAATCTTATAGCACGTTTCTCTGATAAAAATCTAAGTTCCAAGATATATAAAGAACTAATTCAAATTTATAAGAATCAGAGCTATTTCCCAATGACTAAATGGTTAAAAGATACGAACAGGCAGTTTTCAGAGGAAGAAATTAAAAGTATCAACATCCATATAAAAATGCTCCAAGTCAATAATAATTGAACAGATAAAAATTAAAACACCCCTGAGGTTCCACCTAATACCCATCAGATTGGCAAAGATGACAAAAAAGGAAAATAAGAAATGTTGGAGGGGTTTTGGGAAAATAGGAACACCTGTTCTGTTGGTGGAACTGTGAATTGGTACAGCCATTCTTGAAAGGATTTTGGAACTATGCCTTGAAAGTTTCTAAATTGTGCATGTCCAGGGGTACCAGATATATTGGGCTTATACTCCAAAGAGAATAGAGAAAGAGAAAAAGGACCCATATGTACAAAAATTTTTATGACTTTTTTTTTGTAGTGACAAAGAGCTGGAAAATTTATTGGGGAATGGCTGAAGAAATCATGTCATATGCCTGTAATTCAATCCATTCCACTGTGAGCAGGGACTTTGTTTTTTAGTCTTTCTTTGTATCCCCAGTGCTTAGCACAGTGATTGGCACATAGGAGGTGTTTAATAAATACTTGTTCACTTTGTTATTGTGCAGTAAGAAATGATGAAATGGATGGTATCCAAGAAATCTAGGAAGACTTCTTAGAATTGGTGCAGAATGAAGTCAGCAGAATCAGGAGAACAATATATATGTACAAGGATAACAACATTATAAAGACAAACAGCATTGAAAGACTGCTCAATATAAAGACCAGCCAGGACTTTAGAGGGCCAAAGATGAAGCATGATAGAGCAGTGATGGATTCAAGATTAAAAAAGTGAAGCATATGTTTTTATTGTTGTTGCTCAGCCATATCTGACTCTTTATAACCCAGTTTAGGGTTTTTGGGCAAAGATACTGGAGTATTTTGCCATTTTCTTCCCCAGCTCATTTTTATAGATGAAGAAACTGAGGCAAATAGGGTTAAATGACTTGTCCAGGGTCACACAGCTAGGAAGTGTCTGAAGTCAGATTTGAACTTAGTAAGAAGAGTCTTCCTGGGGGCGGAGCCAAGATGGCGGAGTAGAAACAGCTCATCCAAGCCACTCTGCCCCCAGATTCCCCCCAAACTATGTAAAAGGGGACTCTGAACAACTTCTGGAGCCCCAGCACCCACAGAACGACAAAGAGAAGCTAACCTCCTGCTGAGGACAGCCCAGCAGCCCTGCAGGAAGGACCAGCGCAGAGATCTGGGAGCCGGCAGTGCGCAACCACGCAGAGCGCAAGAAGCAGAGCTGAGCAGAGCCCAGGTCCTCGTGAGCCGAGGTTTTAGCCCCAGGGCGGCAGAGCCAGCAGCCGGCTGGAGGAACCCCAGAACACCAGGAGCTGGGGAGACTCCAGAATTATCAACATAGACATGCCTAGGACAAAGTAAGAGGTTAGTGTCCTATGGACTTTAGGACCTGTTTTGGGGGGAATGCGTCGGCTCCCTCCCCTGGGGGCTAGAAGCCGCTGAGGAGACACGCCATTTTGTAGTTTTCAGAGGCAGCTCCAGCTCTTGGCCTGCAATTAATTGTAGGGAGATCCAGCGGTCAGTCTTGGGGGGGGTAATGCTTTAACCTCCCTGGATCTGGATTGTGATCTAGGGTGGAAGTCGTGGGTGGGTTTACAGCTTGCCAGAAATGGAAGTTGCCCCCCACACGTTCGGGACGAAAATTCCTCTATCTGGCCTTAAAGCCATAGTGTGGCAACAAGCCCAAAAGTCAAGCAATTAAGTGGCAACATGCCAAGGCAAAGGAAACAGAAAAATGCAACCCTAGACTCCTATTTTGGGGGCATAGAGCGGGAAAAGGACTGTGAGGTCAGAAGTCCTGCTCCAAAAGCCCCAGGGGAAAACATGAGTGGGTTGCAGGCCATAGAGGACCTTAAGAAGGACTTTAAAATCAAATAAGAGAAGTGGAGGAAAAATTGGAAAGAGAAATGAGAAGGATGCAGGAAAAGTATGAAATGAGGGTCAACAGCCTGACTGAGGAAAACAACACCTTAAAAAATAGACTAACTCAAATGGCAAAGGAAGCCCAAAAGGGCAATGAGGAGAAGAATGCCTTAAAAAGTCGAATTTTCCAGATGGAAAAAGAATCTCAAAAGCTCACTGAGGAGATTCATTCCTTCTGAGTTAGACTGGAGCAAATGGAAGTTAATGACTTTATGAGAAATCAAGATGCTGTTAAGCAGATTCAAACAAATGAAAGATTAGAAGGCAATGTGAAATATCTCATGGGAAAAACCACTGACCTGGAAAATAGATCCAGGAGGGACAATTTAAAAATTATTGGACTACCTGAAAGCCATGATCAAAGAAAGAACCTAGAAATCACCCTTCAAGAAATTCTCAAGGAAAATTGCCCTGATGTTTTAGATCCAGAGGGCAAAATAGAGGTTGAAAGAATCCACAGATCACCTCCTGAAAAAGATCCCAAAAAGAAAACTCCCAGGAATATTATAGCCAGGTTCCAGAATCCCCAGATCAAGGAGAAAATACTACAAGCAGCCAGGAAGAAACAATTTCAATATTGTGGAAACACAATCAGAATAACCCAGGACCTGGCAGCTTCTACACTGAGGGATCGAAGGGCATGGAATATGATATTCCAGAGGGCAAAAGAACTGAGAATGAACCCAAGGGTCACCTACCCAGCAAAACTGAGTATTTTGTTTCAGGGGAAAATATGGTCATTCAGTGGAATAGAGGACTTTCAAGCATTCTTGAGGGAAAAACCAGAATTGAATAGAAAATTTGACATCCAGACAGAAGAAGCAAGAGATGCCTGAGAAGGTAATCTGGGAAAAGAAATCAAAAGGAACTTATCAAAGTTGAACTATTTACATTCCTATATGGAAAAACAATAACTGTGAGTGATGATATCTTTCTCACTATGAAAATAATGGAAGAAGGGTGTGTTGTCATATGAATACATATGTGAATGTGTGTGTATATGGATAGAGGGCATAGGTTGAATTTGTTGGGAAAGGAGAATACACAAGGGATGAAATTATGAGGTGAGAGAGGAAAGTGGCAAGAGGAGATGGGGAAAGACAGGGTAGGGTAAACTATCTCATGTAGAAGAAGCAAGGGGAAGTGGTTGCAAGGGATGGGGAGAATAGGAAGGGAAAAAAGGCAAATCCACATTCTCATTGAATTTGGTTCAGGGAGAGAATGACATACATACTAAATGGGATATCTCAACCTGCAGCAGAATAGGGGGAAGGGGGATGAGAGGAGGGATGATTGATGGGAGGGCATCCTTGGGGTGAGGGGAGGTTGGAAGTACCCACTATAGAAGAGGGACAGGATCATGTAGGGAATGGACCAGGTGGGGGGTGGGATGAGTGGGAGGGAATTATAAGCAGCCTTGTACAATATATCTACTATGATAATGTTTTGCATAGCTAGACATGTACAACATATACTGAAGCATTGGGACACAAAGATTCACCTACCTCTAATGGAAAAGTCGCAGGGGGTATGGGAGAAGGTATGGGAGAGAGCAGATTGGAGGAAGTGATATCTTGTGGGACTGCTATTCTGGGAGGTTGGGTAGGGGAATAACGGGGGGAAAATGATTGTAACACAAAATCTGGTGGAAATGAATGATGTAAAACAGAAGTTAATAAAGCATTTGTTTACTAAAAAAAAAAAAAGAAGAAGAGTCTTCCTGACTCCAGACTCAGCACTCTTTATCAACACTGTGCCATCTAACTGCACCATATGTTTTTTTGACATGACCAATGAGGAGTTTGTTTTGCTTGACCGCACACTTGTTACAAAGAATTTTTTCTTTTCTTTTTTTCCAATTTATTTATTTTTAGTTTCCAACATTCATTTCCACAAGATTTTGAGTTACAAATTTTTCTCTCCATCTTTCTCCTAATTGCACCCCCAGATAACAAGCCTACTGAATAACCCTTCCCCCAATCTGTTCTCTCTTATATCCTCCCCCTTCACTCCCTCCTAACTTTCTAATAGGGCAAGATGGATTTTTCTACCCCAGTGCCTGTCTATCTTATTTCCTAGTTGCATGTAAAAAACAATTTTTTAAAAAACATTTGTTTTTAAAACTTTGAGTTCTAGATTTTTTCCCTTCTTCCCTGCTCACCCACCCCCATTGGAAAGATAAGCAATTCAATATAGTTTTTACATGTGTAGTTATGCAAAACATTTCCATAGTAGTTATATAGTGAAAGACTAACTATAATCCCCTCCATTCTATCCTGCCCCCCACTTATTCTGTTTTCTCCTTTGACCCTGTCCCTTTTCAAAAGTGTTTGCTTCTAACTACCCTCTCCCCCAATCTGCCCTCCCTTCTATCATCCCGTCTCTTATCCCCTTCCCCCCTATTTTCCTGTAGGGTAAGATACCCAATTGAGTGTGTATGTTATTCCCTCCTTAAGCCAAATTCAATGAGAGTAAGGTTGACCCATTCCCTTTCACCTTCCTGCTCTTCCCCTCCATTGTAACAGTTTTCTCTTGCCTCTTTCATATGAGATAATTTACCCTAATCTATCTCTCCCTTTCTCCTCCCAATATATTCTTCTCTCACCTCTTAATTTTATTTTTTAGATATCACCCCTTCATATTCAACTCCTCCTGTGCCCTCTGTCTATGTATATATATGTACATACGTATGCATATACTCACATATATATTTATACACACATATACCCTTCTATACATACATATATATGTATCTATACATATATATTCCCTTCAACTATCCTTATACCGAGAAAAGTCTTATGAGTTACAATCATCATTTTTCCATGTAGGGATGTAAATAGTTCAACTTTAATAAGTTCCTTATACTTTTTTTTCCTGTTTGCTTTCTCATGTTTCTCTTGCTTCTTGTATTTGAAAGTCAAATTTTCTGTTCAGCTCTGGTTTTTCATCAAGAGTGCTTGAAAATTCTCTATTTCATAGCATATCCATATTTTCCCCTGAAGTATTATACTCAGTTTTGCTGGGTAGGTGATTCTTGATTTCAATCCTAGCTCCTTTTACTTCCAGAATATCATATTCCAAGCCCTTTGATCCCTTAGTGTAGAAGCTGCTAGGTCTTGTGTTATCCTGATTGTGTTTCCACAATACTCAAATTGTTTCTTCCTGACTGCTTACAGTATTTTCTCCTTGACCTGGGAACTCTGGAATTTGGCTATAATATTCCTACAAGTTTTCTTTTTGGGATCTTTTTCAAGAGGTAATCAGTGAATTCTTTCAGTTTCTATTTTGCCCTCTGGTTCTAGAATATCAGGGCAATTTTGCTTGATAATTTTTTTCTTTCTTTTCTTTTTTTTTTTTAAAGCAATTGGGGTTAAGTAACTTGCTCAAGATTACATGGCTAGTTATTATTTATGTGTAGGTGCTAATTTTCTGAGGCCGTAACCGATCCCGGGTCATCCTGACTCCAGGGCCAGCACTCTTACCCACTGCACCACCTAGTCACCCCTTGATAATTTCTTGAAAGATGTTGTCTAGGCTCTTTTTTTGATCATGGCTTTAAGATAGTCCAATAATTTTTAAATTATCTCTCCTGGATCTATTTTTCAGGTCAGTGGTTTTTCCAATGAGATATTATACATTGCCTTTTTTTTTATTTGTTTGGATCTGTTTTGTAGTATCTTGATTTCTCATAAAGTCATTAGCTTCCATTTGCTCCAGTCTAATTTTGAAGGAATTATTCTCTTCAGTGAGTTTTTGAAACTCCTTTTCCATCTGGGAAATTTGGCTTTTTAAGGCATTCTTCTCCTCATTGGCTTTTTGGGCCTGTTTTGCCATTTGGGTTAGTCTGTTTTTTTAGGTGTTATTTTCTTCAGTATTTTTTTGAGTCTTCTTTAGCATGGTTTTGACTCACTTTTCATGATTTTCTTACATGATTCTAATTTCTCTTCCCAATTTTCCCTCCACTTCTCTTACTTGATTTTTAGAATCCTTCTTGAGTCTCTCCATGGCCTGTAACAAGTTCATATTTTTCTTGGAAGCTTTTGATGCAGGAATTCTGACTTCATTGTCTTCCTCCCGTTCCATACTTTATAATTTTGTCCCCAAAAAGGGATTCTATGGTCTGTTTGGGCTTCCTCTGCTTGCTCATATTGCCAGCCAATTACTTGACTTTTGAGCTCTTTGCCACAGTAGAACTCTGCTTCCAGATTGAAAGAACTATGTCCCAAATTTCTGGGGTTTTCTTAGCTGCCAGAGCTATTAGGAGGGCACCCTTTGTACAGCCCCCACAAGCTCTGGCACACTAGCCAAACACCCCAGGACCACTACCCAAGACCATGATCCAGATCCAAGCAGGTTAAAGCAAGAGTGATTACCGTCTGAATGGTTGCTTGGTCCCATTACAATCTGAAGGCTGGGAGCTCTGGAGGCTGCCATTTGGCAGCAGCTGCAGCCACCACTGCACCTCTGCCACTTCTCACTCCAGGGGCAGGGGTGGGACTGCACTCTTCTCCACCCAGTTCCAACAGAGTTCCTGACTGACTTTTTACTTTTTTTTTGGCATTTATAGGTTGAAAAAAAAAATCTAGAAACTACCACAGCTGTTGGTGATTCACTCTCCTGAAGTCTGCTCTGGCCACCACTGGTTGGGCTGCTCTGGGGCCAGAACCGCATGGCTCCCAGCTCTTTGCGATAGACCCTTCCTGTGGGCCTGCCAGGCTGCCTTCAGCAGGAGATTTGTTTTTCTCTGTCACTTTGTGGGTTCTGTAGCTCTAAAATTTGTTTAGAGTCATTTTTTTTACATATATTGGAGGTGGTGGGAGGTGGAGCCACATGGAGGTCCTATTTTTACTCTGCCATCTTGGCTCCGCCTCCCACTTTTTTCCTTTTCTGATGAGGGAAGAAGAAAAATGCAGTTTTCTCAATTGGAAAAAAATAAGTCTCCGGACAAATGGGTGCTACTTCTCTTGTAGAATGGAGATTAATTTTTTTAAATTAAATTATTTATTTTTAGTTTTCAACATTCACTTCCATAAGTTTTAAATTTTCTCCCCCTCTCTCCCCAGCAAGGCTTGTAATCTAATATGGGCTCTGTACATACATTCCTATTAAACACATTTTCACATTAATCATGTTGCATAGAAAAATTATAACGAATGGGAAAAACCATGAGAACGAAAAACAAAACAAAATAAAAACAAAAAAGAAAATAGTCTACTTCATTCTTCATTGTATAATGAAGATTTTTAAAAAATTGATTTGCTTTGGGAAAAAAATCCCACTAAGTCCTCCTTTGATGCCTTTTTTGTATTGTGGAGGTGACCCTTTGTCCTTGAAGATTTTGTTAGCAGAGTGGAAGCTCTGGTAGGTCTTACTGATCTGGGAAGGCATTGAGTATGAGCCCAAGGATGGATATGATATAATACAATAAACACAACATTTACTTTGTTTTAAGTGCTGGGAATAAAAATAAGAAAAAGAAAGACAGCCCCTGTCCTCAAGGAGTTTATAATCTAATGGGGGAAAGCAATAGACCAAAGAAAGCTGAAAAGTGGGAGGAAAGAGGTACCCAACCCAGGGACATGATGATGGTATAGTCAAGTCTAGTAGTGCAGCTGGTGGGAAACTGTTAGGCTGTGTGCCTTCTGATCCTTCTTTAAAAGGAGGCTTTGGGAGGAGTTACTTGTTCTGCCCTCCAGACCTCCATTCAGAGGGGCTACTGAGAATACTGATGAGGTGTGATTACCAAAGTTGATGATAATGAGTGACAGATTTGTATCCTTGGTGGATTATATCTTTATCCTACCAATACTAACTTCTCACCAGGTAGGCTATAGCATGATGTATTTGTTGTCCATAGGAACCCTCAAAGACCAGCCACAAAAAAATAAATTAAAGCAGAAGGTTCTGACCTTCAGTGAATGGACTATCTATAATGATAAAATTATAGAACCTGGTAGTGTTGTAGAAAGCTTTGAAAATTAGATTTCTTTTCTTAGGCTCAAATGATTTTAAAGTTTCAAGAGACTATAATATAATCTCAAAATTTCTTTAATCATCTAGTCCAGCCTATTTTATACATGAAGAAAGCAAACCCCCAAGAGCTTATGGGATTTGCCCAAGGTCACACAACTGGAAAAAAACAGCAAGATTCAAACTCAAGTCATATGATTTTATATACAGTGTTCTTTCCATTATAGCATGCTGCCTGCCTTGTCCTAAATCAACTGGCCAAGTAGTATCTAAATGATTTGGAAAAAAAGTTATTTCTATAACATAATATATGCCATTGATACAAAAATAACACTTGGACCTTATAGCACTATTTTCATCAGAGGGTTCAAAACAAACTTTAGCTTCCATTTCTCTTGGAATTTGCTTGGTTCCCTGAAGATATATCAGAAAATCTCAAAGTTAGAAAAGGCCTAAGAAGTTATGGCCCCAGATCTAACTGAGTGAGAATTCCTCTTCATACTATGTCTGAAAAGTGTATAAGTCCATCATGGAATCATAGGATGTTAGGGTGAAACTATAAAGGTAGGAATGCCATGAGAGGTTACACAATCTTTACATTAGAAAAAATAACATAATTATTTCAGTTGAAATGAAAAACAAAAGAAGTTAAATTAGCTTATTTATCCTACTATTAAATTGGGATACCTAAGGCATCTCAGAAGAGGATTTATTTTACAAGATTTCTAAGCCAAAAGATTCTACAATCTTCCCAGGAAAGCATTAGAATATTTAACAATTTTTATTGTTGAGAAGCATGTCTAAACAGGGACTATACCTGATTTCACTGGCAAAGGGATAAGAGGAATACCGAATTAAAGGAAAACTATCTTGAAAATATCAATCTAAAACACATACTCTATTCAGAAGAAATTATTGCATAGGTATAATCTGTGGGGTTGAATAGGGTTGATTTTTTTTCCCATTCTATTTTTATTTTATTGACTAGAGATAGAAAGATGAATTGATTATGCTTCAAAAAGAAAATAAAGAATTAAACTAACTCTCTGGTTTCCCTTAGTATTGTTATTCCCTGTATTTCTTGACCAGAAGTTGCTTGGTCTTTAACTTCTCCCACGAAGGGGGTAGGTAGCCTTGCAACCAGTGGGGAACCTAGGAAGGTCAAGCAGGAGCTGCTCTGGTGAAAAGTTAGCTTTAAAAAACTGGACCACAAACTTCTATGGCCTGTAGTTCATGGGTAGCACTGAACACCTGGGGACTTTCCCTGGTGCCCTCTAGCCAAGAAGGACCTTTGTGTTGATTGCTTTCTCTGTTCTCTAACTCATTTATCATGGAGTTGAGTAGTTTTAATAATTTCAATTGAAAATGACTAAAGCCCATTCCAATGCTTTATAAGGCACCATGCCTTCCAATATTAATATGGAGTGTTATGTTGTTAACATGGTGTATACTGCAAGACTGAGGGCCACCAAAATAATTTCACCTTCAAGTGGACTGGTGGTCCTGCCCTTGGATACCTTGTTTTAGCCACTATCTTGTCTAGGGAGCTGACACTTTGTTCTATAGGGAAAGATAAGGACTGTTGAATCACAGTGGGGCAGAACCATCTTTGTCCTTCCTCAGTTTTACCCCAGGCCCACCGATTAACTGTTCAAATGCCATTCAGAGCCACCCTTGTCCTTCAGTTTCCCCACCTTTGGTACTGAAATAATTTTTCATCTAGCTGGTTGATGCTTAGGCTTCATTAAAATGTCTGCAGTGTTATAGTTTCATGGTGTATTGTGGGGTTGTCTCAAATAAATTCATAGACTAAGACCATTTCCAACCCAAGAAAAGGTATTTATTGAGAGTGACAACTCTTAGAAAGTGGGTTGAGTTCTAAGAAGGAACCAGCAGCTTAGTGAAAGTAAGATTTTTTTTAAATTAAGAAATAGGAGGGCAAGGTAGAGGGGTAGAAATAAATTAGAAGACTTAAACTTTTTTTTGGAGGGGGGAAGGCAAGGCAATTGGGGTTAAAGTGACTTGCCCAAGGTCACACAGCTAGTAAGTGTGTCAAGTGTCTGAGGTCATATTTGAACTCAGGTCCTCCTGGCTCCAGGGCCGATACTCTATTCACTGCATCACCTAGCTGCCCCTAATAAGCCTCTCTATGTCATAAGTTCACCTAAAGGACAGCTTTTGCTATTACTGCACAGGTGCCTACTTAGGGAAAGTCCCTTCTATTGTTTTGGGATCCACATCCTACTCTGGCATCTTGGTGGTGCTGCTTTCTGATTGGCTGGCTTTTGTGGTCCTGTCCAAGATTAAATGGAAGTGGTTGTACTTCAGTATATGGACAAACCTGCTGTTTCTGTGAGAAATATGAGAATTTGGTCTGGGGGCAGTGACTAGCTGGGATTCCATCACATGGACGTGTCTGCTGTTCTAGTAAGGCATGCTTGGGATATTGGGTCTGGGGGGCCTGTGGTGTGGTTAAAGCCAGATTGTGTGGTCAAATCAGGACATGCCTGCTGTTCAGTGAGATCCATAAAGAAGTTAGAATGTTGGGGCTGGAGGCAGCTTTATTAGAATTCCATCATGTGGCATTCCAGAATTCTCAGATAAAAGGCCAGTGTGTACTTAACTGCTTCTTCACGCTATAATTGGCTCCTGAAGTTATTTACTCCTTTTCTGGGCTAGTGAGAGGAGTCCATTTCAAAACTTTGCTGCCAAATGCAGTTGGTCTAGTTGCCATTTGTCTGGAACGCAGAGTGCTGTGCACATTGCCTTTTCACAAAGAAGATTTTCCTGACCTCCGTGACAAAAGGCATATCCAAGTATAGAGAAAGAAGTAGGCACAGCCTTCAGAGATACTAATGGCACCTCATGCCTCTGATGAGGCATCAGAATGGAATTTGTGAGATGTAAATATGTAAATCTACCTTTCATATTTCATCGTTTTGTGTGTGTGTGTGTGTGTGTGTGTGAGGTGGGATCTGAACTCAGGTCCTCCTCTGGGGCCAGTGCTTTGCTCACTGTGCCACCTAGCCACCCCCAACAAGCATTTTTAAGCACTTACAGGAACTGTGCTAAGCGATGAGAATATAAAGCAAAGCACAAACCCTCTTCCTCTCCTCAAGGAGCTCACGTTCTAATGGGGGATATATAAACAACAATGTACACACAAGATATGGGCAGAATGGATGGAAGGTAATCTCAGAGGGAGGCAGTAGTACTGAGGGGTGGCCAGAGGGAGGGAGGCTGGAAAAGGCATCTTGCAGAAGGTGGGAAGAAGCCAGGGAAGCCAGTGGGCTGAAAGTGGGGAGAATGAGCATTCCAGACATGAAAAACAAGGAGCTGGGAGATAAAGTGGCTTGTGTGACAAAGGACTAATGTTGCTGGATCGTAAAGTATTTGGAGGGGAGAAGAGTGTAAGAAGATTTGGAAGATAGGAAGTGGCAAGGTTGTGAAAGGCTTTAAACTGTCGAGTGGATTTTACATTTGTTCCTGGAGTCAATGCAGTTTACTGAGTGCATGTGGGATGGGAGAGGGCAGCTACCTGACTCAGTGGAAAGAGCTCTGGGTCAGGAGTCAGGAAGATGAGTTAAAATCCAACTTCAGATACTTACTAGCTGTGTGACCCTGGGCAAGTCCCTTAACCCTGTTTGCCTCAGTTTCCTTATCTGTAAAATGAACTGGAGAAGGAAATGGCAAACCACTCCAGTATCTTTGCCAAGAAAGTCCCAAAAGGGGTCATGAAGAATTGGAAACCACTGAACAACAGAGAGGAAGAGGAGGGCAGGACGGGGAGGGTGCAACCTGATAGGAGAGAGCATTTAGCTTAGAATTACTTTCTACTATCTAGAGTTTATATGGGCTACACCTATAAGGCCCTTCCTCCTCACCCTATCTGGGCCATTTCCAATCATCTTGATGTGTATCTGGCTCCTGGACCCAGATGGTTCCAGAGGTGAAAGTGAGGCTGGTGACTTTGCACAGCCCTCCCTCACATAAATCCAATTCACTTGATGTCATGGCATCACTTCCCAGATGTCATGGTCCTCTCTGAGAGCGAAGGACAAACATCAACTCTTCACTTATTGAATGTACCCTTTAAAGACTAACTCAGTTACCATCTCTTCCATGACAAGTACGCTGCCTCAACTATGAATGACATTCTCATCAGTGAGGACTTTTCCTCCTAGAACCTCACTTATCTTTGAATCTCTCCAGTGTCCATTTATTAAGCACTTGTTGTATGCAAGACACTCTACTAGGCACAGAGGATACAAAATTTTAAAAAATGGAGGTAAGAGGAAGATATACATTTAATTAAGTTGAAGGTCATATGGAGAGAGAGACAGTAGTAACAACTGGGGGGATCAGGAAAGGTTTCCTGTAGGAAGTGTTCCCTCCACTGAGCCTTGCAAGGATTTGAAGATGTGGGGTGAGGAGGAGCCCAGGGAACAGTCTGTAAAAAGCAGTGAGACAAATGATGGAGCATTGAGTTAAATGTCTGGAAAGGTATGTGGGCGGCACACTGTGGAGGGCTTTGAATGCCAGGCTGAGGAGCTTGTAGTATCATGCATCATTTATCTACCTCAGTGAGTATCACACTTGCCTTTCCAGCAGGGCAGGAACTATGTCTTATCCAAACCTATACTTATCTAGAAGGCACCTTCTGCTTATTCTGTATCTTTCAGAGAACTTAATAGGTCCAAAGCTGGGCACATAGGAAGGAGGCCCTCAGGACATGTTTTGAGTTCAATCTGATGAATCAGATGAATTGTGGGACTATTTAATGTTTAATAATGGCAATAATAATCTTTGTCTTTGCCTAGTGCTTTCACATATATTATGTTATTTGATTTTTGCAATAACTCTGTATGCAGAACACTGATATACAAAGAATAGTGATAGCTTTGGGGTGAAGGGGCTAATGGAAAAGATACATCCATCTCCCAATCCTACCAGGACACTGAAAGCCATTAAGTAGATATTACTGCCCATTCACAGAGAGGCCTTTGGGTCCCACTCAGGTTAAATGAACCTCTAAGTCCACTCAAAATCATTAAGATGTTTAGATCCAACTTCATCCTGTTTGGCAAACAAACCTCTGAGTGGAAGCCAGTCAGTTCTTCTTCTCTCTGTTTTATGAAAGCCATCAAGGCAAAAGTTTTAAAGCCCAGATGTCTCAGTGACTGTGCTGTTTTGTCTGGATTCAAGAGAGCTTGATTTCAGCTACTATGGAAAACCTCTTTCACATTGTCTTGGCTCATGGGTTTGCGAACAGGGCCCACATCAGTCAGCCAACCTTTGCTTGAAGACCTCCACTTGGAGATGAATTGGAGGGGATTCTTGTCCAAGGGGTGGTCTCTATGGATCCTTCCCACTCTGGTTTTGTGATGATGATAGCACTTACTTAGCAGGATGGTTGTGAGGATAAAATGAGATAAAATTTATAAAGAGTGGCTATTCTGATTCTGATTCTAATTATCTCCAGAGGTAGCCCAGTCTGCTTTGGGATATTTCTACTTGTTAGGAAGTTTTTCCTAAACCTCAGTTTGAACCTCTCCAACTCCATCCACTGTTTCCAATTCTATCTTCTGGGGTCATGCAGAACAGTGATAGAGTGCTGAACCTGGAGTCAGGAAGGCCCAAGTGTCAAATCAAATATGAGTGATGTGACCCTGGGTAAGTCACTTAAGCTCTGCCTTGGCTTTCAGGGGTCCACCTAAGTGACTCAGTGGATGGAAAGTTCCAACCTTTGGAGTTGGGAACCCTTGAGTCTGAGACCTGCCTCAGCTATCTTCTAGTTGAACCCAGTCAAATCATGTAATGGCTGTCTGCCTCAGTCTTCTCATCTGTAAATTGGAATAATAATAGCACTTACCTTCCAGGGTTGTTGTTAGAATCATATGAGATATTATTTGTAAAGTGATTCGTAACCTTAAAGTGATCTCTAGATGCTGACTTTCATCATCATCATCATCATCATCACCATCACCACCATCATCATCATCATTAGGTACAGCTAGGTGGCACAGTGGGTAAAATCCTAGGCCGGGGGGGGGGGGTCTGGAAGACTCTTTTTTCTGAGTTCAAATGTAACGTCAGACACTTCTTAGCTGTGTGACCCTGCGCAAGTCACTTAACCCTGGTTACCTCAATTCCTCACGAGTAAAATGAGCTGGAGAAGAAAATGACAAACCACTACAAGAGCTTTCAAAGAAAACTCCAAGTGAGGTCCCAAAGAGTCAGATACAACTAAACATTTTTGTTATTATTAATGTCATTGATCCTTCTTCGATGTGATTGTCCTAAATCTTGTGACTCTAATGGAGAACAAGCAATGAATTTGTGGTCAGAATATCTAGAGTTTAATTCTGGCTCTTCCTGTCACACTAGCTATGTGAGAGTGGGTAAGTCACTTCCTCTCTCTGGGTCTGAATTTCCTCATCTGTAAAAAGAAGAGGATAAAAATAATCTCTGTCTAGATCACTGAAGTTCCTTCTTGAAGAAAACACAGGGTGTGTGTGTGTGTGTGTGTGTGTGTGTGTGTGTGTGTGTGTGTTTGTGTGTCTGTCTGTCTGTCTGTGTTTCCTATAGCTTCCCTCAATCCACAGACTGGCTAGAGAAAATGGGATTATACCTTCTGCTATCACAGCTAGTGAATGCTGTGAAAAAAAAAAAACAAACAACAAATCAACACAGTGCAATCTCAGCATGTGTACTTTGCCCAATCACAAAATTAAGATGTTAATTACCCAAGGAAACATTGGCAAAAATCTCTGTTGGACATCACTTTTGAAGCTGATGTGCTGTTACAGTTGAATGATTTTTCTACAAGAGGCTCTAGGAGTCAGTATTTTGAATTTTGCTCTGTCATTTCTAAAGGGACTCTGAGGCTATAAATAGTACCAAAAATTACCAGTTATGCTTTGTTTAATTTAGTTTTTCAATTTTGAAACTAACCAACACCAAATAAGATGAATACTTAAATATGATCCTCCTCTCCCTACCACTTAATTCCCCTTCCTCCCTATTGAAAGAAATAAAAATAAACCATTTGTATCATTCATGAATATTTAAGTGAAACAAATCCCCACATGAACCTAGGACCAAGAATCTATATTTCATTCTGCACCTGGACTTTATCACTTCCCTATTAGGAGATGGGTAACATACTTCATCACCAGTCCATTCAGTCAGTTAACAAGCACTTATTAACCTTGAATATGTACCAGGCATTTTGCTAAGTTCAGGGGATACAAAGAAAGGCAAAAGACAGTATCTACCCTTAAGAAGCTCACAATCTAATGGAGAAGAAAAAATGCAAACAGCTATGTACAAACATATACAGGATAAATAGGAAAAAGTCATTAAAGGGAAGGAACTTGAACTAAGAGGGATTGGGAAAGACTTCCTGTAGAAGGTAGGATTTTTCAGAAAGCCAGGGAGCTAGGAGGCAGAGATGAGGAGAGGGAACATTCCAGATATGGGGGACAGAGAAAATGTCTAGAGTTGAGAGATTGAATGCCTTATTTGGGGAGCAGCAAAGAAGCCAGTGTCACTGGATCAGAGTGGAAGGGGTAGGGGAAGGAATAGGCTGGAAGATTGTTTTAAGAGTAGAACATTCCAGTGCCTGGGAAGAGACTATGTTTCAGGACAAAAGGAGGTCTTAGACTTATAACAAGGCACTCCCAGACCCACACTGAGGCACTGTAATGGGGACATGTGCCAACTGGCAGCTTTGCTGTCTGCTGCCCAGTTCCAGGACTCAGATCCGGCATGAAGTGAGAAGGGGACCTGCACAGGAGTTTCTAGTCAGTGTATGGAGAAATGAGGAAATTTAGAAGCCAGTAGCAATAGTGCTGTGGTTCAGACCTCAGGCACAAATTCTGCCACTCTTAGCCCAACAGAGCTTTCCAGTAGGCTGATAGGGGCAGGGTCCACCAGCAGTCAACTCTGCTGTTGAATTGACTCATTCAATAGACCCAAATCCAGGTCAGAAACTTGTAGATCTCAGATTATCAAAGGCAGCAATTGAACTTTGCTCTGGATCAGACCCCTTTGGGAACATTGAAAGCTATAGTAGGTCCTCAACTTGTCTCTGAAATTGTGGAATGACACAATAATCGATACTCTAAGAAAGGAGCTGCCTAGATCTTCCCTCTAGAAGTCTGGAAGAGCCCAGTCTCACTATCAAGTCCTAAGTCATGAAGAAAGTGAAAGAATAAGCAAAAAACAAAACAAAAAACCCACCACAATGAACTGTTATGGGAAGTTTAAGGCACAAACACAGGAGAGAATGATTCCAAAATATCATTAAACATTGCCTCAGAGGAAAACATAACTTGGGCATAGACTCAACCAGAATTCCTGGAAGAGATGAAGCAACAGTTTTATCTTTTTTTAAATGGGATGAAAGTACTTGAGGAAACTTGCCCACACAATAAACTCCTTGGAAATGTAAAAGGACCAAATAAAAGTTAATGACTCCATGAGGAAAAAAGAACTATTAGAACAAAGTCAAAAGACTGAAAAAAATGGAAAAAAATGTAAGGTATCTGATAGCAAAAAACAATTGACCTGGAAAACAGATGAAGGAGAAAAAAATTAAGAATTACAGGATTATCTGAACACTTTGAAAAAAAAAAGAATCTAGACATCATATTTCAAAGAATCTTAAAACAAAAATGTCCAAATCTCTTAGAACCAGAGGGTGAAATAGAAATAGAATTCACTAGTCATCTTCTTGAAAGAAACTCCAAAATGAACATTCCCAGGAACATCATAGACAAAATCTACAGCTTTCAGGTCAAAGAAAAAAATCTTGAAAGCAGTCAGAAAGAAAAAATTCAAGTACTGAGAAGCCATAATCGTGATCACACGTGATTTAGCAGTCACCACTATAAAGAAATAGAGAACTTGAAATATGATATTTCAGAAAGCAAAAGATAATAGATTTATAGCCAAGAATACCCAGCAAAACTGAGAATAATGCTACAAAGGTGAAAAACTAATCTTCAGTGCAATAGAAGACTTCCAAGCATTCCTGATGAAAAGAACAGAGCTCCCAAGAAAATTTAAAGTACAAACACTGGAGTGAAGAGAAACAAAAAAGGGCAAACTTGAATGAAAAATGTCCACATCTCTTAGAACCAGAGCGTGAAGTGGAAATAGAAAGAATGCACTAGTCATGTCCTTGAAAGAAATCCCAAAATGAAAATTCCCAGGAACATCTTCCACTTAACTGCCAAAATGACATCTCTAAAATGTGGTTCTGACCATGTCAATATCTATT
The DNA here is from genome assembly GCA_011680675.1 of Gymnobelideus leadbeateri. Taxonomy (NCBI): domain Eukaryota; kingdom Metazoa; phylum Chordata; class Mammalia; order Diprotodontia; family Petauridae; genus Gymnobelideus; species Gymnobelideus leadbeateri. The sequence continues at coordinate 619,572 of WOXC01009701.1, read as the reverse complement.
CTGTAAGCCCCAGTGACTCCCTGTTATCTTCATTATCAGATATATACCCCAAATTCAAAGTAGCAAAAAATTATAATAAATATCATCTAACTGCTAAGGAAATCTGTAGGAAGAACACCACCAGGATGGATAGCAGAGGAGAAATGACACCATCTCCTGAAGAACAGTAGGCAAAGCAACCAGCAGATTTGTGTTGCCAAAGAGGAGTGACAAAGGACATATGGCCAGAGTTGTGAAGACTCTTAGTGGAAAAGCCTCAATAGTCCAGGGTAGAAGCAACAATTTATTCATGCTTTGAGCATTGTGAACCATGTGCTTGCAAGGGGGCTTGGTAGTAACTCACTAAGTATGGAATCTGAGGCTCTTCATTTTTCAGATGAGGGGTTAGTACTATGTATATGTATGTGTATGTGTATGTGTACATATATGTGCATATGTATATGTATGTGTATGTATATGTGTATATGTATGTATATGTATATTATAATCCCTTCTGAGCTTGAACATTCTTAGATTTTCTGACCCCTGGTACTTTGAACTCTGGGATTCTATGATCCAGGTGTATATATATATATATATATATATATATATATATATATATATATATATATATATATATATATATATATATATATATATATATATACCTACTTGACATATACATGCACATTTATTTGTCAAAATTGAAATATTTTATATGAAATGATATTTTAAATTCCCTACAGAAGATCAGTGACATAGATCTTTAACATCTTGTCTTGATCTTTCCTATGGGAAAATACTGAAACAATCACTATAGAGTTGGATTTTAAAATATTTTTATAAAGAGAATACTACCCCCCAATTTCCTTAATAAATCTGGATTTTTACATATTGCTTGTCAACAGCAAGGAATGCCCACAGCTTAATTTATTCTAAAAGCAAACTTTGTGTAGGCCCTAGCAATAGATTAGGGATTTTGAATTCCTTCTCTTTTGTATGTGACTCAATCACAGTTTGCTGTGGCTGAATGCATTATCTGATGAAGAGACATGTTGTACTTTGCAGGGGAACAACCAGTGTTGTGTCTTCCCACCCCCACCCCCATCCCCTTTCAAATAAATAAAACACAAAAAAGGAAACAGAAATCACCCTTTGTGAGCCCTTTAAGCTGCTGGTTTTGCTGTCTGCATGCTCAGAAATGTACTGTTAGGCTATCTGAGGTGTGTATGTAGTCTGACTTCTTTGGGAAACAGTCCTAGTGCATTCTACTATTAATATTGACAAGGCTCCTAGATGATTCTGTGACTTGCATGCACACCAGCTTTTTGTTAACTGTCTCTTTTGCTCCTTTTTTATAAAAGAAAACAGTCTGTGGGGATCTTATGGATCTCAAAGTTCTGCTTATTTCCATTTGGATCTTGGTTGGCAAATTAATGCAGAGACAAAGCCTTTATGCTAATGCATTTCCTCTGATTACAACACAGCGCTCTGACCCTGAGTGGGTAGGCCAGATAATTACTTTCTCAGTAAGAGAACACGTTCATTTAATGTTTTTATTAGCAAGGACATCAAGTAATGTTTCTTCCAGGGCTTCAGTTTTTCAGGAAATCCTCTTATGTGGAATTTCACTGGAATGAGTACTGTAAGCAATGGCTCCTATTTCTTATTAAACAAATACTTTATTAACTTCTGTTTTACATCATTCATTTCCGCCAGATTTTGAGTTACAATCATTTTCCCCCCATTATTCCCCTACCCAACCTCCCAGAATAGCAGTCCCACAAGATATCACTTCCTCCAATCTGCTCTCTCTCATACCTTCTCCCATACCCCCATCGACTTTTCCATTAGAGGAAGATGAATCTTTGTGTCCCAATGCCTGCACATCTTATCTCCCAATTATAGGCAAAAGAGTATTAATAATAGTATTTATATATATATTTGAAATATTTAATGTTACGATCTTGAATTTCAGATCCATTTCCTTCCTCCCTTGTCACCCATTCCTTCTTGGTATATAAGTAATTCAGTATATGTTGTACATGTCTAGCTATGCAAAACATTATCATATTAGATATATTGTACAAGGCTGCTTATAATTCCCTCCCACTCATCCCACCCCCCACCTGGTCCATTCCCTACATGATCCTGTCCCTCTTCTATAGTGGGTACTTCCAACCTCCCCTCACCCCAAGGATGCCCTCCCATCCATCATCCCTCCTCTCATCCCCCTTCCCCTATCCTGCTGCAGGTTGAGATATCCCATTTAGTATGTATGTCATTATCTCCCTGAACCAAATTCAATGTGAATGTGGTTTTGCCTTTTTAGCCTTCCTTATTCTCCCACTCCTTTGCACCCACTTCCCCTACATGAGATAGTTTACCCTACCATGTCTCTCCCCATCTCCTCTTGCCACTTTCCTCTCTCACCTCATAATTTCATCCCTTGAGTACTCTCCCTTCCCAACAAAATCAACCTATGCCCTCTATCCATATATAACTGTAACCATATACACACATTCACATATGTATTTGTATGACCACACCCCCTTCTTCCATTATTTTCATAGTGGGAAAGATATCATCAGTCACAGATATTGCTTTTCCATATAGGAATGTAAATAGTTCAACTTTGATAAGTTCCTTTCGATTTCTTTTCCCTGATTACCTTCTCAGGCATCTCTTCCTTCTTGTGTCTGGATGTCAAATTTTCTATTCAACTCTGGTTTTTTCCTCAAGAATGCTTGAAAGTCCTCTATTCCACTGAATGACCATCTTTTCCCCTGAAACAAAATACTCAGTTTTGCTGGGTAGGTGACCCTTGGGTTCATTCTCAGTTCTTTTGCCCTCTGGAATATCATCTTCCATGCCCTTCGATCCCTCAGTGTAGAAGCTGCCAGGTCCTGGGCTATTCTGATTGTGTTTCCACAATATTGAAATTGTTCTTCCTGGCTGCTTGTAGTATTTTCTCCTTGATCTGGGGATTCTGGAACCTGGCTATAATATTCCTGGGAGTTTTCTTTTTGGGATCTTTTTCAGGAGGTGATCTGTGGATTCTTTCAACCTCTATTTTGCCCTCTGGATCTAAAACATCAGGGCAGTTTCCTTGAGAATTTCTTGAAGGGTGATTTCTAGGTTCTTTCTTTGATCATGGCTTTCAGGTAGTCCAATAATTTTTTAAATTGTCTCTCCTGGATCTATTTTCCAGGTCAGTGGTTTTTCCCATGAGATATTTCACATTGCCTTCTAATCTTTCATTTGTTTGGATCTGCTTAACAGCATCTTGATTTCTCATAGTCACTAGCTTCCATTTGCTCCAGTCTAACTCTGAAGGAATGAATCTCCTCAGTGAACTTTTGAGATTCTTTTTCCATCTGGCAAATTCGACTTTTAAGGCATTCTTCTCCTCATTGCCCTTTTGGGCCTCCTTTGCCATTTGAGCTAGTCTATTTTTTAAGGTGTTGTTTCCTCAGTCAGGCTGTTGACCCTCATTTCATATTTTTCCTGCATCCTTCTCATTTCTCTTTCCAATTTTTCCTCCACTTCTCTTATTTGATTTTTAAAGCCCTTCTTAAGGTCCTCTATGGCCTGCAACCCACTTATGTTTTCCCCTGGGGCTTTTGGAGCAGGACTTCTGACCTCACAGTCCTTTTCCCGCTCTATGCCCCCAAAATAGGAGTCTAGGGTTGCATTTTTCTGTTTCCTTTGCCTTGGCATGTTGTCACTTAATTGCTTGACTTTTGGGCTTGTTGCCACACTATGGCTTTCAGGCCAGATAGAGGAATTTTCGTCCCGAACGTGTGGGGGGCAACTTCCGTTTCTGGCAAGCTATAAACCCACCCACAACTTCCACCCTAGATCACAATCCAGATCCAGGAGGTTAAAGCAAGAGCGATTACCCCCCAAGACTGATCGCTGGATCTCCCCACGATTTGTAGGCTGGGAGCTGGAAATGCCTCTGAAAACTACACAGTGGCGTCTCCTCAGCAGCTTCTAGCCCCCAGGGGAGGGAGCTGACGCATTCCCCAAATACAGGTCCCAAAGTCCATAGGACACTAACCTCTTACTTTGTCCTAGGCAAGTCTATGTTGATAATTCTGGCGTCTCCACAGTTCCTGGTGTTCTGGGGTTCCTCCAGCGGGCTGCTGGCCCTGCCGCCCTGGGGCTAAAACCTCGGCTCACGTGGACCTGGGCTCAGCTCAGCTCCTGCGCTCTGTGCGCTGCCGGCTCCCAGACCACTGCGCTGGTCCTTCCTGCAGGGTGCTGGGCTGTCCTCAGCGGGAGGTTAGCTTCTCTGTGTCGTTCTGTGGGTGCTGGGGCTCCAGAAGATTTTCAGAGTCCTTTTTCACATGGTTTGTGGAGAATCTGGGGGCAGAGAGGCTTGGACGAGCTGTTTCTACTCCGCCATCTTGGCTCCGCCCCCAATGGCTCCTATTTCTTGTGCCCTTCTAAGTCGCATAAAATGGTCCCCAAACTTTCTAATCCATATAGAATATGGTTAAAACTGACAGGTTTATTATTGTTTTTGTTGCCGCTGCTACAATTTTTTATTGATTGTTTTCCTCATCTTTTTTTTTCTAGTGGAGTGCAGTTAGAAATGACACTGACAAGTTGCTATCCCCCTCTTTTTCCTTTATATTGAGTGTTCTGGAGCAGATAAATATTCTAACTGAAAAAAAATGAATACTTTTTTTTTTTTGCAATTGAATAAGAGGGGGTAGATCTAAGTTCTCCCTCAGTGGGTTCACTGAAAGCATCCCAGGAACACCTCTAGCAGCAGATAGGATAGTGAGGATTCAATATCACTCATCTTGTTTCCATATATCCTTGATTTCTTCTGCTATGTCACTATATTTTGAAAGCATTTTATACAGCATAACTTCAAAATTATAAGTATTTTTATGATGACAGCTATGAAATATATCGATCTCACATTTTCATGGAACAATGTTATGTTAGGCAATTATGGACAACAATTTGGTCTATGACAATGGTCCAATTAAAGTAAAATTTATTTATTGAATTTTCGAAGAATATGAGGTCGGTGTTTGTGGTATAAGTATTTGGTATCTGTTAATTTATCAAAGTTAGTGAACTTCTGACATATAATTCTAGTCCCAGGTTATGTCTTGCTAGATATTTAATACACACTAAAATTTTACAGCCTACAAAGATGTTAACAGTTTCTAACATTTCTTTGTGCAATATGCATTGTTTATTATATCTCCCTTAAGAATAACCATTCTATAATTCCTGGCAGCAGTGGTCTGATCTAAAATGGCTAGTATTAACTCCTTGATTTCTATAAAGAAATCTGTATGACATATCTTTTTATTCCATTTACTGTTGGTTGTGTCCATGTGAATGCTGCCCATGGAGGGCCTTTTTACTGTGCTCTTGGAATTTTGCCATTTTATAGGCTCCATCTTGAAAGAAAACTCTCTTGGTTCCATTTGGCTCATCCAGTAGCATAGCTATTATCAGCTTTTACTATTGCTTTGTGAAGTGGGGTCTGGTTGTTCCCCAAAAAAGTATTTTGGTACATATTTAATCTGTCCATAGTGTGCTCTGAAAATAGCTTTCAGTTGCCTTCTTCCTTTTTTATGGGGAAATACCAATCTTTCTATAGCTACGTTGAGATGATGGACCCTGTTTGTATTCTGCTAACTAAATCTGTCATACATTTTAGTATGCTGAAAGTATGTGTTAAGACAGAAGTATCATAGGTGTTAATTGCTTTAAATGTTTTCTTTCTATTAGGCTTTGATTTTAGGATGCTAGTTAGGTTGTTGACCTCGACTTTCACCTTGGTCATAACCTTATTCTCAATTTGCCTGGAGAATACCATGGTGTTTATAAGTGCTAACTTTATCTATGGGTTCAATTTTCCCTATGGATTCAAGTACAAGGCCTTTAGTTTCCATTCTTCCTTGGTACATATAAAGGTTTTACACTTAGAGGGTACAAATGAAATATTTTGGGACAAAGTTTCCAAGAGATAAAATAGCCGTTTAACGTGCTTTTCAGTGGGACCATATAAACTTGATATCATCTATGTATTTGTGCTAGGTGTTCAGTTATTTCAGTCATATACTACTCTTTGTAACCCCATTTGAGGTTTTCTTGGCAAAGATACTGCAGTGATTTGCCATTTCCTTCTCCAGCTCATTTTACAGTTGAAGAAACTGAGGCAAATAGGGTTAAGTGACTTATTCCTCAGGGTCACACAGCTAGTAGGTGTCTGAGGCCAATGACTCAGCACTCTATCCATTACATCACCTTGCTGCTAACTTCTGTGGGTACTTGCTAGTTATTGAAATAATCTTCCATTATCTTTCTAGAGTTGCTTAATACCTTTTCTCAAGACGCTTTGCTACAATGGCCTTTGATGTCTTTCCGAAGAGTATTTCTAAATATTTCCAACTTTCCTCTACATAAACTGTCTTGATAGAGTTGGAGGCAGATGTTTTTATACTTTCTGTCAAAAATTATGGGTGAATATGATCATTTATGATGGTTACAACAGACACCAGCTTAAAAATTTTTCTGTTTCAATACATTGGTCCATTAGTTGGATTTATGCCAGCCAACTAAAAATGCCCATTTCCTTTTTGAAGCCATTCAAGACTGGCATCATTTTTGCCTTTCATTTCATTAAAGACATCGATTGTGCCTGTATTTCATCAAATCTGGGTGATGTAGGGATGAAATTATTCCTTATGATGCCCCAAATTGAACCGCCCTGTCTTGTTGCATAATTGGACAAAAAAAGCAGTATAAAGTCTTTGCCTGTAACTGGAAAGCGATGCTTGCATTCTTGTTCTGAGGATTCATCAACATGTTCTGAGGACATTCATCCCTTCAAACCATTTCCTGTGTACCCTGCTTTAGTGGTTAGTAGGCTTGTGTGCTTACTTCCCATAGCTCTTTAAGGTTTACCAAGTATTTTTCTCACCACATCCTTAAGGGATTAATTGCATGCAGGCAGTACCTTTTATGTGAGTTAGAAGGAGAAATGGTATTGCTTAATAACTTAATAACTTGCTAAAAAATCACATTGCATTTCCTTGAGTATTCCCTTCTACACAGCTACTTTTGGGTTCCAGTGGCTTTTAATTTCCACTTTAAAAATCTTGCCCATGGCAGGTCACTATAACTGAAGCAAACTGATATAGGGAAAAGAGTGCTGGACTTTGAACCAGGAGACTTGGTTTCAAATCTTGCTTCAGGTGCATATTAGCTATGTTATCATGGGTAAATGATTTCTTCTCCCTGAGTCTCCACTTTCTCATCTATAAAATGAGGATAACCCTACTGGCATTATTTACATCAATCAATCAACAAATACTTACTAAGAGCCTACTATGTGCCAGGCATCAAATAAGTTGCTGGAGATACAAGAGAACAAATTGCCCCTCCTCTTAAGGAGCTTTTTTTCTACTAGGAGAGCTAGCAAGTACATATATACCTATGTAAAGCATAAATATAAAATGAATAAACAAAAGTAGTTAAATCCAAGGTTGCTTAGGAGGTTGATCAGGAAAAGCTTCATGCAGAAGGAAGTCTTTGAGCGATGTCATAAAGAGAAGGATTCTAGGAGCCAGAGAAAAGGCAAGAAGAAGGGGGAATGGAGTATTGTGTATGAGGAACAGAGAGAAGGCCAGTTTGTCTGGATCACAGCATAGGGGAGGGTATGGAATGTGGACCATGCTGGGAAAGTCTTTAAAAGCTAAATGGGAGTCTATATCATATAACAAACATTACAATATGTATATAGATATGCATGCGCATATATGTATGTGTGTGTGTCCGGTCCAAATGGGTGTGAGTCATCAACACAGAGACAATAGAGCCCATAAACCCACGGGGGTTGAGTTGATAAGATTAACAAGGTAGACAATGTAGAGGGAGAAGGCACTGGAGCTGGTGGAGAAGTTGAGTCACACTTGGTCATATCTGGGCTTAAGGAAAATAACTGACAGCAGTATTTTGGACGGGCTGGAGATATGAGGCTTGAGGCAGGGACACCAATTATGAGATTATTGCAATAATCTAGGCAAGTTTTGATCAAGGCTTGAACTACAGTGGTAGGTAACAGTGTGGGTGGAGAGAAGGGATATTGTGAAGGTAGAAACTGCAAGACTTGGCAACTGTTTGGATCTCTGGGATATTTTGGACAGAAATAGGGAAGTTTGGGAGAAGGGGGAGGCTTTGGGGAAAAGATAATGAGTTCAACTTTTGACATGTTGAATTTGAGTTGTCTCTGAGATATCTATTTCAAAATACCCCCCAGGCAACTGGTGATGCCGGACTGAAGTTCACGGAAAAGATGAGCATTGGGGCTGGATACATACCTACACAATGCCCACATAGTCACATAGCGTGTGTCTACACATGTCAATACATGTATATGTATACAAGTAAACAAACATTACACATGTGTATATAGATATGTGTATAGATAGATAGATAGATAGATAGATAGATAGATAGATAGATAGATATATGTGTGTATCCTGTCCAAATGTGTGTGAGTCACCAACACAGAGAAAATAGAGCCCATAAACCCATGGGAGGTGAGTTGATCAGATTGACAAGGTAGAGGGTGTAGAGGGAGAAGAGAAGAAACCCCAGGTCAAAACCTTGGGGAGTACCCACAGTTAGGGAGCACAATTTGGATGTAGATCCAACAAAGGAGACTAGGAAGAAACAGTCAGACCAGTGAGAGAAGTGATACAAAAAGACAGAGAAGAGAAGGTGCTGGGGAGGAGACAGTGGTTGGTCAGGAGTGTCACATACAACAAAGGATAAGAGCTGAGAAAAGATTATCAGAAGTGGCAGTTAAGAGATCACAGGTAGGGGCGGCTAGGTGGCACAGTGAATAGAGCACCGGCCCTGGAGTCAGGAGGACCTGAGTTCAAATCCACCCTCAGACACTTAACACAAAAACTAGCTGTGTGACCTTGGACAAGAAACAACCCCAATTGCCTTGCCTTTCCCCCTCAAAAAAAAAAAAAAAAAAGATCCCAGGTAACTTTAGAGAGAGAAGTTTCAGTTGAGTTATGAGGTTGGAAGCCAGAGTGCTAAGGGATTAAGGAGTGAGAGCAGAGTCAGCAAGTATGAAAAATGTTTTCAAGGAATTTGACTGAGAAAAGTAGGACAGATATAGAATGATAGTTTGAAGGGATATTAGGATTCAGTAAAAGGTATTTTTTTCTTTTAAGGATGGGAGGAGGTGCATTGGTTTCTATGCAATAGGAAAGGAGATAGTAGGTAGAGAGAGATTGAAAATTAAACAGAGCATAAGGATAATAAGGGAGGGGACTGGAGAAAATTGGAGGGTATGGGATCAAAGATGCATGTAGAATATTATTTAATTTGAGACCATTTAGCACATTTTAAAGAGGAACTTAGATCTTATTAAGTTATTTTTTTAAACTGGAGTTCGTTTTTTCAATGTAATTACATTTCAGCTAAACAAAACTAATATAGTAGATATTAATACTTGATAAAAGTTTGCTGTTTAATTTCCATAAGTTATATTTATTCTGAAAAAGCTGTAATGTCCTAATGATAATTTTTTTTCCAAACAACAAAAAAGGATGCACATGGGAGGAGTTGGCCTTAGGAAAGAAAAATGCCACCTCTTGATCAGAGACAGGAGATCATAATGATATGAGATGTGGAAAAGAAGGAATTCTGATTAAATGACTTTTTTTTTTTTTTTGCAAAGCCTGAGGCAAACGCCTCAGTTAAGAGGGTATGTGTGGGGAGATGTCATAACCCCATATGAGAGCATATGAAATATCCTTCCTAATCCTACATAAGTCCCTACCTCTCCTACCAAGAAGGGGAAAGTGTGTTTCTCCATTTGTTCTCCAGGACCAATCCAGTTATCACATTGAATCTGACTTCAACTGGCTTTCAGTGTTTTCATTTTCAATTTGTCCTGTCTCTATCTTGTTTGGACATAGTTTTCACATACTGTCTCCTGAGAGTTTCTTGAGAGTAGGGGACTGTCTTTTGCCTTTCTTTGTAACTTCAGTGCCTGCCACACAGTAGGCACTTAATATTTATTGAATGACTGACATTACTGTAAATCATTGTGTATATTGCTTTTGGGTTCCATGTTCTTTTTTAGTATAAAACTTCTCATGTTTCTCTCAATTCTTTGTATTTTTCCTTTCCATTGAAGCACTAATATTCCATTTCATTCACATACACATCCAATTCATTTAGCCCTTTTCCAGTTGTTGGACACCCACTTTATTTCCTGTTTTTTGCTATCACAAAGTGCTGCTATGATTATTTTGTTTATATGGGACTTTTCTTTCTGTCATTGTTCTCCATGAGACATCGACATCAATTTTAGCAAAATATTTGACAAAGTCTCTTCCTTGTCCTTGTGAAAATAATGGAGAGGTGAGGATAGATAATTTGATCGACAACACATTTATTAAGCAATCACCATGTGCACAGCATTGTCCCAGGTGCTTTATAAATATCATCTCACTTGAACCTCACAACAATCCTGGAAAGGAGGTGCTATTATTATCCCTGTTTTACAGATGAGGAGACCAAGGCTGACAAAGATCAAGGGACTTGCACAGGGTCACGAAGATAGTAAGTTCCTGAATTCAAGTACAGGGCTCTATCTCTGGGTGCCACCTAGCTACTTTTCCTAGCCCATCTCTGAGTTGCTAGAGCTATCCTTCTTAAGTCCATAACTCTCTCTCCTTTTTGCTTCTAGAGGGACTACTCATCAAAGTTGTTGGCTCCCTTCAGTAATCACCTGTCTGGTTCCATATCTGTCCTGCTGTATGTGGCTCTGTTCCTTCAATTATGCCTTCAAACTTTTTCCAATTGTTGCATGGTATGTCCCATTCTAACTCTGCTACTAGACACCATGGCCAAATTACAACTGACCAAATAGAAGCTAATGACTCTATGAAATAATAAGAAATATTAAAACTAAGTCAAAAGACTGAAAAAATAAGCTATCATAGCAAAATCAACTGACCTGAAAAACAGATCAAGGAGAGATAATTTAGGAATAATCAGATCACCTGACACCATAACAATAATAAAAGATCCTACATTAAACAAGGATAAATTGTTTACATTCTAATGGGGGAAGATGTAGGAATACATGTAGAGAAACATGTATCCCTTTAGAATTCTATCATCATTTGGGATCATAGAAAGGTTCTAATTAGACAGACCTACCTGAGAGTGGATCTATTTTATTCAATGATGTTAAAAGAATAATGGAAAGGGAGAGAAAAGGAACATACTGGGGGAAGGGAACGATCTAGAAGGAATGGGAAAAATTACCATGAACATCAAATGAAATGTAGTATATGTAAAGTTACTGATCTATTGATTTAAGGTGCTTTACATATGTTAAAACTGGATCAGAAGTTCTTAATCTTTTTTGATGACCTCTTTGGCAGTCCAATGAAGCCTATGAACCCCTTCTTAGAATATTTTTCAAATGCATAAAATTAAATAGGATTACAAGGAAAACCAATTTTTTGAAATATAATTACAATTTTTTTTTTAAAGTTAATGGATGGGGGGAGGCTAGGTGGCGCAGTGAATAGAGCACTGGCCTGGGAGTCAGGAGGAACTGACTGCAAATTCGGCCTCAGACACTTAACAAACTTACTAACCATGTTACTTTGGGTAAGTCACCTAACCCCAATTGCCCTCAAAAAACAAAACAAAACAAAACAAAAAACCAAATGGTGTTTCCCAACATGACGTATATTAAAAAAAAAAAAGTTTTAGGCAGCTAGGTGGTGCAGTGAATAGAGCACTGGCCCTGGAGTCAGGAGGACCTGAATTCAAATCAGGCCTCTGACACTTAACACAAAAAACTAGCCGTGTGACTTTGGGCAGGTCACTTAACCCCAACTGCCCTCCAAAGAGCCAAAAAAAAAAAAAAAAAAGTTAATGGATGTCAGGCTATCTACTCTAGAAAAATGACAGGTATTATTCTAGAATTCTAGCTTTGCTTTTTTCAAAAGTGAAAACCTATCACTTTCCCTTTCTAGATTTTATTTTCCTCACTGGAAAAATGAGACTTAGACAAATCTTTCTTAGGCTCCTTATAGCTCTAAAAGTCTATCAATCTATACTGTGTGTGTGTGTGTGTGTAGCAGTGGATTGGCATAACTAAGCCTATTTGCTATCTTATAATTTGAAACCAAAACAGTCTACTTTCCTACTTTCTGAATATTTTAAAACGATATTTAACCTCACATCAAATACCGGTTAGAGTGAAGTCTCCAAAACACTATCAGATAGTGAGCTTCCCATCAGTGGAAGGGATTAAGAGCAGATCAATTTCAATTTTTGCAAATAGCAAAAATTGGTGAGTTTTTACGCCTACTAGACTTAGGGAGGTGGTCATGGCAGCATGGTGAAAAGAGTATTGGTTGAACTTGGGAGTCCCAGGATGTGTTTAAATCCCATTTTGACAGTTACTATGTAACTGTCATGTTAAGTAACTTGGACAAATTACTTAACTTCCCTGGCCTTAGTTTTCAAATATGTAAAATGAGGGAGTTGAGCTAGATGGCCTGTGATACTCCTTCAAGCTCTACACCTATGATTCTCAAGGGCAGAGTTCATGCCTTAAAATTTGATGTCCAAGTCAGATCTCAAATAAATATTTAATGTAGTGCTCAGTAAATATCTATTGAGAGAAGGTTGAATGAATGTATATAGTATGGTTATACCTAGGACCTGAAATCTGTTTAGCAATATACAATGGAAGAGTCAGGACTTGAGTGAATGGATTAAGGGTAGTGACTTGAATAGAAAGCACTAAGTGATGAACATAGTAGGAACAGGAGCCCAAAGGTACTGCATAGGAAAGGACAGATAAACTTTGCCTTTGTTTGGGGTTATCTGGTTGCCATGGCACTACATCTCCTAGCAGCTATTAACTATAGTCTCTATGGCAATGCTGGCTTCATAGCCACAATGATAAAAGGGTTAGAAATAAAGAGGGAAGGGAATTTTATTTATATAGCACTGGAAGATTGATTTCTCTCTTTTTCCCTCTCTCCTGGACAATAAATATGGCACATGCTTCAATTAGTTCTATAATTTGGGGGGGGGGTGAGGGGAACAGTCAGACATCAGAGGAAGACTAAAGGAAAAAAATTAAAGATCTGAGAGAAAGAAGCCTCAGACATCATCTAGGACAGTCCCTATATGAAATGGGAATCTTTTCTAGGACAAACCCATCCTCTTCTTGAGCCCCTTCACTAATGGAGAGCTCACTATTTGATGATGTTTTGGAGACTTCTCTGCAACCAGGATTTGATCTAAAACTAGGTTAAATGCTGTTTAGAAATATTTGGAAAACAGCAATTGGGGAACTAGTCTATTTTGATTTGGAATTATAAGGTAGCAAAGAGAACAGGTTTACAGGCACCATCCTACTGTACCCAGCATCCTCTCTCTTGGCCCTCCCTCCTCCAATTAATTTGACCTTTTAGTCAAAAGGGATTCCAGATGCAAAAGTCTGTAGAGAGTAATTTTCCACATATATTTTTATTTGTGTCTAATGGTAGTCATCTCTGGTCGGGGGAGAGAAGAAAAAAAAGAAACTTAGGCGATCATTTTGTTGTATTTTTGAAAGGAATAGCAAGTTGTATGTAGTTTCATGTACAATCATCATTTTTATTGTACTATGTTATGTAAATGCTTGTTTTATTCTATAAAATAAATTAAAAATAAAGGACTGTTCTCTGCTATTCCATATATGACCTGCACGTTCTCACCTCTATGCCTTTGATCAAATTGATCCCTAGGTCTAGAATGTCCTTTCTCTCTCCATCATAAATGGTTGGATTTATACTGATACTTTAAAGTCCAAATGATCCTCATAGGATTATTCATTCATTCAGTAAGCATTTATAAAGTACTTAGTATGGTATAAAGTATAGTGGCTGGGCACTGGAGGGAAGAAAAAAGAAGATCAGAACTGGAAGTATTCCAACCTCATTTTATATATAAATAAGGAAACTAATGTCCAGTTATGGATATGCTGGATCCAGCTCCAATCCCCTGGACAGAGCCCCCTATTCAGTTTTTAGTGGGGACATTTATAACTGTGGAAAATAGGACTTAATGTATTATTTCGTTGATTGCCTAGACTTAAGAAAGTGATGAAGAAAATGCTAATAATGGAGAATAACCTTAAAGGCAAGTACATTTTCTGGAGAGCTGGCTCTTAGAACATTTCCCAGCACTCCTCTGGGTCAGTGATTTGTCCCATTTCATACAGAGTCATGATTTTAGCCTAAGTCCTAAATTCCAAATCCCATCCCATAACACTCTTAGAGATTCTTCTCCCATTGTCCCTGATGGAGGCAATCCTTCCCCTCAGGCATCTTGTGGACCTTTGGTTTATACTCCCCTTGTGCATTCATCATGAATGATTGTGCATTAATTATAATGACCTCTCTGCCAGACTGTGAGATCCTCAAGGCAAAGGTCAAATAGAAGAATGGTTGGTATATATTCAGAAAAAGGACTGGATCTGTGATTTCATTATTAGAGGCAAGCCCCATGTGAAGAAACTTCCTCTACCTATGCAGGTTAGCACTTTCGCTGAAAATTACAGTCTTAGTATTCAGTAAATATTTTTAGAGAACTAAGTGTCTAAGGGATTTCCACAGTCAAGTAGCCAAAAGTGTTAGAGGCAAGAATCGAACCCAGCTCTTGCTGTCTTCGAGGCTAGCTCTCTACCCACTGTGTCATATATGCTGGATCCAGCTTGAATGAGCTAGGGAGAGCTGATCATTAAATTTTTAGTGTAAGCATTTCCACCTGGGGAATAGGCAAGTGCTACAAGTCAGGACTGGACTTCTTATTTTGTTGATTTCCTAGACTTCAGAAAATAATAGAGAAAATGTTAATAATGCAAATTAAACTTTACATCATATGGAGTTTGGAGAGCTAGTTGTTAAACATTTAGTAGCACACCCCTGAATCGTTGCCTGTTCTTCATGGATTAGGCACTTAATATTTGTTGAATGAATGCACAAGTCAATGGACGATAGAAAATTGAGTGACTTTATTGGGCTATATATATTTTTTTAATAGGCAGGAAGCTAATTTCTGTCCATAAGGAAATGGAAACCCCATTGAAAGGAAGAGGGAAATGTTACAAAGTGAAGACTTATGTCATGGAAACAGCTTCTGAGAACACAGACCTTCCTTTTTCCTTAGAAAGAAGCCAGGCATAAATGAATGTCTAATAGCATCTTGGACCCAGATTTTAAGAGCAGCCAGATGGAAAAAAAAATAATATGTTCTAAACTTCAATCCAGCATGAGGGAGGGGAAAGAAAAGGAAAGTTCATCAAAGTCAGAGCCTCTGAAATTTTGTGCCCAAATTAAGTTTGGGAGCTGTGAATTAGGGCAGGCTGGCAGGCAGAACACAAGACTGCCAGATAAAGAGAGCACCAGGCTTTCTAGGTAATCTGAACAGCATGAGTGCAGGCCTGTGTGGTTATCCAATGAGAGAGGGTACCAGGAGTCCCAAAGAACCACCAGAGTTCCCCTGGAACAACTGGAGATGCTCATCTTTCAACTAAAAGAAATGCTTTGGACAATTAGGCTGAACTGACTAGATCTGCTGTTGACAAGCAATGAAAGTGCCTGGCCTCTTCCAGACCCATAGTAGTGCTGAGTAATTAAAGGAAATTGAAAAAACTTCTCTAGGCTTGTTTCCTCATCTGTAAAATAGGAGTATAGGGACATGACAGGTTGGCACCTTCTTTGTAACTTACAATCTCAGAGAGTTACCTAAAGCAGGTAGAGGGTGAATGACTTGCCCAGGGTCACAGAGTCAATATTTGTCAGAAGCAGCACTTGAACTCAGGCCTTCCTGGCTTAGAGAAACTCTCTAAGCTCTACACAGCACTGTCTCTCATGTAAAATGGGAATTATAACACCTATGCCATGTACCTTACCTGACCGTGTGAGAATTAATGAGATAAAAGTATCAGTATCATGGAGCATTTTGCAAACCTTACAGCTCTACAACTCCAGTCCAATCCAATCAACATTTATTAAGTGCCTACTTTGTGCCAGGTACTTGTGCTAAGCCCTGGGAATACAATTAATAAAAAAGGGACAGTCTCTACCCTCAAAGAACTTACACTCTAATGTAGTAATGATAAATGCCCATCATTATTTTTATTTTTTTTTTTTGCTTTTTTTTTTTTTGAGGCTGAAGGTAGGGCATTTGGGGTTAAGTGACTTGCCCAAGGTCACATGGCTAGTTTTGTGTTAAGTGTCAGAGGTCTGATTTGAACTCAGGTCCTCCTGACTCCAGGGCCAGTGCTCTTTCACTGCATATTTTTACTCTTAATTGGGAAAATTCACAATGACAAAAACTACTATGAAGGGAGGGGGAAAAAAGTACTTTTTAAGCACCTGCTATGTGCTAAGCACTTTATAAATATTATCTCATTTGATTCTCACAACAATCCTGATAGGTAGGTGCTATTATTAGCTCATTTTACAATAGAGGAAGCTGAGGCAGACAGAGGTTAAGTGACTTGTCCAGGGTCATATGGCTAGTGTTGGAGGCTGAATTTGAACTCAGGTCTTCCTGACTTCAGGTCCCAGAGCCCTATCCACTGAGCCATCTAGCTGCCTCAGGATTTCTTTTACTTGGGGGCAAAAATAATTGAGTGGAAGGGTGGGGCATCTCAAGGCTAGGGTGCAGAGAGTGACCTGTCCCTGAAAGAACTCAGGTATCATAGAGCTTAGGAAGAGAGGAAAACCTTAAGAGGGGATCAAGGTTATAGGAACTTGGGGTATCTGCCCAGGGCCTGAAGAGGGAGCAGGATTGAACTGTGTGATACAGGCTAATTGAAAACTGGCTGGCCTGTTTCACCCCTCTACTTTGGGGGAGAACATTCATCCTCTCCTCCAAGATATTAGCACCTAGGCCTATTTATAACTGACCCTTCCTATCTCCCTGTATTTTTATGAACATCAAATGACAGATGTAAAAGGCTTTCTCAATGTTAAAGTACTATAGAAATGAGAGGTATTTTTGTTATTAAACCGATGCATTCTATTAAACCTCTTCATTCTCTTTTGCTGGCGTATCCAGTTTTCTGGAAAGATCACTTTCTCTCTATGATTTTTCTTTCAAACCCACTCTTTCAAGCTGCTGTTGCTCTGTGTGAACAAAGCCAGATTGTTTAGGGTTTTTTTTCTTCTTTCTGAAACACTGCAGAGAGAATTTCAGCCATGGGCAAAAAAAGGAAAGAAAAAAAGAAAAAAACATCTTTTTCTCTGTGGGAGGATTATTAAAAAGGCAGAAAAAATTTAAGATGATTAAATGTAAACACTCTGGCAGTTAAGCTTATTAAGAATAATTATGACATTAAGGCTCCAAGAAATAAATTGGTCAAGTAGGTAATTTAAATCTGGCAGACATCAAAATTACATTTAAATATCAGAGAAAGGAGACAAAGCATACAGATAGATCTTTGACCAGAGAAATCCTCAGAGGGTTGTTTCAAATTATGAGAATGGTTTACCTCAGTTCCATGGCTGTCTTTGGATTCAATTTGCTTTTGGTTCAATATAATAACATTTGAACAATTTTAATTATAATAGCTAACACTCCTATGACACTTTTACATTTGCAAAGGGATTTACATGCCTTGTATCATGTGGGACTTACAATAACCCTGAGAGGTATTATTATTATGGGGGTGGCACCAGTACCACCTAATGACCACATGCAGAAGTAGCACCGAGCCATCAAGACTTTGTTCAAGGGCATCTATAGCCAAATTGGGATGGAGAGGTTGTGTGGTCATTCTGGGGAGCAGAGATCAAGAACCTTGAGGCTTCCATGTAATTGATGCATGATGCCTGCCCCCATGTCAGCATTTGGGAAGAGGCAGCATATCTTGGTAAGACCCTCCAGAGGGTCCTTGTTGCTATTACCCTCCTCTCTTTAAGTCTACCTTTCCCTATTGCTGCCCAGGCACAATTGGACATGAGCAGGACAGAATGCCCATGCACCAGCTGGCTCGAGCACCCATATGTGCAGGATGCCTAGGATCACCAGCCAAGTCAGCAGTGATGATGGGACACACTGCCCTCTGCCTCTCATTCTCCCCTCTCCTCCTTCAAGAGAGTTCCCTTCTGTTGCCCAAATTCCCAGCTATGCCTCAGTTACCCAATAAACTGATTGTGAGGAAAGTGATTTAAGCCTCAACTATAGTAGTCATGAAGCCTCCCCTGACCTCTACCCTCCAACTGCTAGTGCCCAGCCTATTGAAGGACTTTGTAGTTATTCACTTTATACTTTTGCAGTTTGTATGTTTATATGTCCTTGTTGTCTCTCATTGTGGGCAGTGATCATTTCATTCTTTTTACTTTTGTCCCTAACACCAAGCATAGTCCTTGACTCACAGTAGGTGCTTAATAAATGCTTGTTGAATTGATTGATTGATTGATCTGTAAACCTTAAAGTACTGTAAAATAGTGCTGAATTGCTTCTTGTTAGGGAAATAGCTCTAAGAGTTGTGGTAAGTGAATACAATGTAATATTACTGCACTATGAGAAATAATAACTGATGAAAGGAGAAACATAAGAAGACAGATATATGAACTGCTGCAAAATGAAGTTAGCAGAACCGGGAAAACAATATACATGCTGGCTATAATAATGTAACTAGAAAGAACAGCAAAAACAAAATTGAATACTGTGAAATGTAAATAATCAAATTTGGCCCCAGATAAGAGATATGAGAAGTCAACTCTCCCACTTCTTCGTAGAGGTAGAGAACCTGGATATAGAACACTGATAATGTCAGACTTTTGGGGATGTCTTAGTTTTAAACTGCTTTTTCTTCCTCTTTTAAAAATATTTTTGTTAAAATACATGGTTCTCTGAAAGGGGATGGGGATACATTGGGAAGTATAGGTGATTCAAAACCAAAATGTTTAATCAATAAACAAAAAAGAAATAAAGGGGTCATAAAATTGAAATCTATCAGTATGATCCTGACCTTTGTGGGTTTCCTTTAGAAATAGAAAGGGTACTTTGCAAAGCTTTAATGTGTGCACCAAGTGCTAGCTGGGAATCCTATGAAAGATCTCAGTGGCTTTGTGGAAGTTCTAGGAGATACCACTAGAGTTCTAGAAAGGTCATCCTCTTCTCCTCCATTTTTTACCAGTGAAGGAATCTCTCTCTGGATCACTGTTTGTTTTTAAATTTTTGATCGTTATCCTTTGTGTTTATATCACCTTTAATTTCTCCTGGTATCCTTCCTCCTTCCAGAGTTATTCCATATAAAAAAATTATTAAAGAATTTTTTTCAAAAGAGAAGAGAAAAAAGTCAGCAAAAACTAATCAATAAATTAAAAATATTTTTATGCAGTATGCAATGCTCATGACCCTCCCCACCTCTCAAGAGAGTGGAGGAAAATCTCTTATCTCTGCTTTGTGGCCATGCTTTTTCTTTGTAAGTCCACAATATTCACTCTCTGTTGTTTTGTATTTACTGTTCTTTTCATTTACGTGATCATTGTATATATTGTTTTCTTAACTCTGCTTGTTTCATTCAGCAACAGATGGTATATATCTTTATATGCTCTCTGTATTCATCATATTCATCATTTCTTATTCAGTCGGTCTTTTTTCAGTCATATGTGACTCTTCATGACCCCATTTGGTGTTTTCTTGGCAAAGAGACTAGTTTTCCATTTCCTTCTCTAGCTCATTTTACAGATGAGGAAACTGAGCAAACGGGGTTAAGTGACTTGTCTAAGTTCACACAGCTATTGTGTCTGAGACTAGATTTGAGCCCAGGAAGATGTCTTGTTACTCCAGGCCAGGCACTGTATCTATTACGTTACCTAGCTGCCCTGTCTTATTCCTGTGCCCTATTCCTATTCTTATAGGAATGTCATATTCTATTACACTCATGTACCACAATTTGTTGTGCTCTTTCACAATAAATGAGCATTTATTTTGTTCCCAGGTTTTTATTATTCAAAATGTGGTTATATTTTGGCGTATATGTAAACTTTCCTCTTCTCAATAACAATAATATATACACAATATATTCCAAGTGGAATCTTTGGGTCAAAAGATACGGACAGTTTATTGATTTTATTTGCATTATTCCAAATAGGTTTGTGCTGATTTGCAACTCTACCCACAATGCATTAATGTGTCTGTCTTCTTACAACCTTTCCAACACTGCCTATTCTTACCTTTTGTCATTTTGCCAATTTGCTGGGTATGAGGTGAAGCCTCAGGCTCGTTTTGATTTGTACTTCTATTATTATTAATGATTTGGAAGATTCTTTCATGTGGTTGTTAATAGTTTACAATATTCTATTTGAGAACTAGCTGTATCCTTTTACCATTTATTCATTGGGGAATGTTCTTGGTTTTATGTGTGTTTGTGTGTGTGTGTGTGTGTGTTTGTACACATACATACAGATGTATATACATACACATAGAGATATATCTTAGTTGTTTATATACTTTAGATACTAAACTATTACCGAAAAAATTTGATACAAAGATTTTTTCTCCATTTGACTGCTTCATATCCTAGATGCATTGATTTTATTTAGACACTTTTAAAATTATATAATCAAAATATTTATTTTGTCTTGTGTATCTCCCTCTATCCCTTGTTTGGTTAAGAATATTATTTTTATCATCTTTGGATCACTATTTGCATTATCATGAAACACACATTTGAGCTAGGGAATACAATGGGTAGAATGAAATAGTTTTCTCTAGGCTAAAGTGGCTACTATGCAGCTAGGTGGCACAGTGGATGGACCTAGAGTCAAAAAGTCAGGAAGACCTGAGTTCAAATCTGGTCTCAGACACTAGCTGTGTGACCCTGGGCAAGTCACTTAACCCTGTTTGTCTCAGTTTCCTCATCTGTAAAATGAGCTGGAGAAGGAAATGGCAAACCACTCTAGTATTTTTGCCAAGAAAACCCCAAAGGGTTCACTGGACTGAACAACAACAACATGCACCAGATACTGTACAAGAAATTAGCGATATAAGGACAAAAATCAAATAATCCTTGCCCCGAAGGCAATCATATCCTTTTGAGGGTATATTTAGTATCAGAATTTCTGGTTCTAGGACACTAGGACTTGGGCATGATCATGGTCCTCCTCAGAATTTTTTTAATAAGGCAGGCAAGCATGTTTATGGTTGTTTCACAATAGAAAAACAAAACAAAATACTTCCCCGACTTTTGTCAACAGGAGCAGCCTGAATGTCCGGTGCATGAAATTTATCACAGAACTTCAGAGCTGGATGTGCTCCAGAGTCCAATATTGAAGCTGAAGTTTAAATACTTTGGCCTCATAAAGAGAAAATGGGACTCATTGGAAAAGATCTTGATGTTGGGAAAGATTGAAGATAAAAGGAAAAGGGGACAGCATAGGATGAGATGAATAGATAGTGTCATGGAAACAACAACTTGGAAAGACTTCGAGAGATAAGGGAGGACAGAAGTTTCTAGTGTGCTGTGGTCCATGGAGTCATGAAGAGTTGGACATGTATTTAAACTTCAGCTTCAATATTGGACCTTCCAGTGAATAGTCTGAATTAATTTCTTTAATGGGACTCTGCAGAGTCTTTACCACCATAATTCAAAAGCATTCATTTTTGGGGCAGCTAGGTGGCGCAGTGAATAGAGCACTGGCCCTGTAGTCAGGAGGACCTGAGTTCAAATCCGGCCTCAGACACTTAACACAAAAACTATCCATGTGACCTTGGGCGAGTCACTTAACCCCAATTGCCCTCCCAAAAGCAAAGAAAACAAAAAAAAAGTTGAAATTAAGGTTACCAGGAGAAATATCAATAATCTCAGATATACTCAGATACCATGCGCTCTGATGGCATGAAGTGAAGAATTAAGAAGCCTCTTGATGGGCTGAAGGAGGAGAATGTAAAAGCTAATTTCAAGATTAACATTAAAACCTAGATCTTGGCCACTGGCCCCATCACTTCCTGGCAAACAGAAGGACAAGAAATGGAAGCAGCGACTGCAGCCATGAAATTAAAAAATGCTTGCTCCTTGGAAGGAAAGTTATGGCAAACTTGGACATCATACTAAAAAGCAGAGACATCATCTTTCTAACTTAGATCTCTATAGTCAAAGCTGTGATTTTTCCAGTAGCAATGTATGACTGTGAGAGTTAGACTATGAGGAAAGCTGAGCACAGCAAAATGGATGCTTTTTTTTTTTTTGCTTTTTGGGGGGCAATTGGGGTTAAGTGACTCGAGGTCTGGCTGTTTTTGTGTTAGTGTCTGGGCTGGTTTGAGGTCATGACTGGGGTGCTGTTTCACTGCACCACCTAGCCGCCCCTAATTTCAACTTTTGATTTTTCTTTGGGTGACTTATTTGTCTCTGGGTGAATATGATTTGATTTGATTTGGTCTGTCATTTTGCATGATATACTCTGCATATAAGTTAAATAAATGTGGTGACAACATAGTCGTCTTGTTCTCTTTTTTCTAATCTTAAACTAAACAGTTGTTCTGTGTTTGGTTCTAACAGTTGCTTCTTGGCCAGCATACAGGTTCTTTAGGAGACCATTAAGATGATCTGGTACTCCCATTTCTTTGAGAACTTGTCTCATTTTGTTGTGATCCACACAGTCAAAGGTTTTTTAGTCAACGAAGCAGAAGCAGATGTTTTTCTAGAACTCCCTTTCTTTCTCTGTAATCCAGTGAATATTAGCAATTTGGTCTCTAGTTCCCCTGCCTCTTTGAAAACTAGTTTGCTCTGGTAATTCTCGGTTCATATATTGTTGAAGCCTAACTTGTAGAATCGTAAGCATAATCTTTCTGGCACGTGAAATGAGCACAACTGTTTAGTAATTTAAACATTCCTTAGCATTGGCCTTCTTTAGGGCTAGGGCATAGGATGATGTTTTCAAATTCAGTGGCCACTGTTGAGTTTTCCAAATTTGCTGGTGTAGTAAGTGCAGAACTTTAACAGCATCATCTTTTAGGGTTTTAAATAGCTGGAATTCCATCACGTCCACCAACCTTACTGTTAGAAGTGCTCCCTAGGACCCACCTGCCTACATTCTCCAGGATGTATGGCTCTAGGTCTGTGATCACACCTTCCTGGTTATCAGTGATGTGATGATCTTTCTTGTATTGTTCTTTTGTGTATTGTTGCCACCTCTTCTTAAAATCTTCTGTTTCTGTTAAATTCCTATCATTTTTTTGTCTTTTATCTTTTATCATGCCTATTTTTTTTTTTCATGAAGCATTCCACTGAGATCCCTAATTTTCTCAGAGAGGGTTAAATGACTTGCCTAGGGTCATATAGCTAGTAAGTGTCTGAGACCAGATTTGAACTTATGAAGAGGAATCTTCCTGATTACAAGCTCAGTGCCCTATCTACTGGTTCACCTAGTCTCCCAGAGATAGGTGTTATTAGTGTCTCCTTTTTGTAGAGGAAGAAATTGAGACTGAGACAAAAGAGACTTACCCTGGGGTCATACAGTTCTCTCTGAGGTAGAATTCAAACTCAGATCTTCCTGGCTTGAAGCTCAATGCATTGTACTCTGCCACCTACCTCATAGGGCTTGTAAAGGAACAAGCAATTTGCCCCTATGTTGTAGAAGTAAGAAATAGTATCATTGCCACTTACCTTATTCTTCTCAATTTTTTTATGGGATTCAAATAGAAAGAGTTGAAAGACAAGATGGCACCTTGCTATTGTTCATTTATTTATATAATGCTATATGTACTATTTGGCAGGGGAATAAAACCACTACTTTCTAAAAATGGATATCCCAAGAGTTTGGGGATATAAGCTCACCTTCTTTAGGTTAACTGAAGGCATCTTTGGAACAAATCTAATAACTCAGAGGCAGCTATGTGGTGCAGTAGATAGAGCACTGGGTCTGGAGTCAGAAAGACCTGAGTTCACATCCAGCCTCAGACACTTATTAGGTGTATGAACCTGGGTAAGCAATTTAACCTCTATTTGTTTTGGATTCCTCACCTATAAAATAGGGATAATAATAGCACCTACTTCCCAGGGTTATTGTGAGGGTCAAAGGAGATGCTATTTGTAAAGCACTTAGTATAGTGGCAGGCACATCGTAGGTGCTCAATAAATGCTTATATATTTTTCCTTCCCCTAGTAACAGACAAGGTGATGTGAATATCATAGAACTCACCCTGTTCCCATATGCCTATTCTGTCACGTAATATCTGTGTGACTTTGGGCAAGTCATTGGCTCTTTATGGTCCTCGATTTTATCATCTGTAAAATGAAGGGGGTTGGACTAATTATAATAGCTAACATTTACATAATTCTTAAGGTTTGCAAAGTACTTTATATATATATATATATATATATATATACATATATATATATATATATATATATATATATATATATAAAATCTTATTTGATCCTCACAACATTCCTGTGAGGTCAGATTATTATCATCATCAATTTACAGGTGAGAAAACTGAGGCTTAGATTTAAGTAATTTGCAAGTGTCTGAGGCAGAATTAAATTTGAGTTTTCCTAATTCCAAGCCCAGCACTCTAAATACCATGCTATCTCGCTGATTAGGGAATATCTGAGGTCCTTCCAGCTCGACATCCTAAGATCTATGATTCTGGGATTTACTGTGTGGTCTCCTTGTCTGCTTTCTCCTGGAAAATGTGAGTAACACCACCAATTCCGTTCCCAAGGAGACAATAGATTTAATTAGTAGTTATCAAGAGCTATGACAGTGTGTTGTAAAAATGCTGATTATCTCATCGCTCAGTGTTAACAGTCAGCATCTGTTAGAAACAAGATTCACAGAATCACAGAACACCAGGATGCACTTCACCTCGGAAGCCGTCAAGTACAACTCCAAACTTATCAAGAACGTTTTCTGCAGTATCCCTGGTTTATGGTCACTGCCTCTCAAGACAGCCCATTTCAGTTTTGGACAGCCCTGTGGGTACTAGTGGTTTGAAGACAGCTACCATGTCCATACCTCTAAAAACATCTCTTCTCTAAGCAAAATATCTCCAGTTCTTTCAACAGAGCCTTATATGGCATGCTCTCCAGTTCTCTCACCATTCTGGAAATTCTGCTTGAATGAATGGATAATTCATTCTGATTTTTTTTTAGCCTTTGCCAAGTAGAGAATTAAAGAAAAACAACAATTTTTAAACATGAGAAAGTGAGGCATAGGGCATCTAAGGCTTCTCATGGTGAACCAGCTTCATGATATAGAACAGATAAAGCTGCCCAAAGCCAAAGGATTAAATATCTTTTCTGAGCCTGAGTTTGAAGTTTCACCCACACTATACAGACATGTGACCAGAATCTTCCAGATTTATGGAGGAGCAGCCTCCTTGAAAGGCATTGAAAATAAACCATCACAGTGGGGGAAAAAATCAAGAAAGGTTCCCTAGCAACTCAGAAAGGGAGGAGACAGATTTATGCTTGCATCTTTGTAACTGAAAAATCCAGAGGTCTTTACTGCCTCAGTGTTGGAGACTAAAATGAAAAGCCTGAATTCTGGGGCGCCTACTGGGGAAATATAATAGTTAGATTTTATGTAATGCTTATATAAGTTTTATAAAGCATTTTACATATCTCATCTCATGGTATCCTTATAGCAATCCTGTGAGATATCATTTTACAGATGAGAAAACTGAGATAAACAGCAATTAAGTGACTTAGTAATATTACAGATGAGGAAACTGAGGCAGAGAGAAGTTAAGTGACTTGGCCGGGGTCACACAGTTATTAACTTTCTGTGGCAGGATTTGAACACAGGTTTTCCTGAGTTCATGTTCGCTTCACCCACTAGCTGCAAATACCAAAGCAAAAGAGAGGGTAGGGAGAATGGACACTGAACATGGTAAAACAATTTGTGATGCCTCATGGTGGCATGGGTTGCCTTGAAGACAGAGAGTCCCCCCTCTCTATTGGATGATCACTTGTTGGCATTGCTGTAGAGGAGATTTCTGTTCAGGTATGGCTTGGATTTGGTGACACTGTGATCCCATGAACATCAGTGGAGTTTGTCTGTCTTCATAGTTTGGGTATCTCCTTCATTTAGAAAGCTTAGTGAATTGACTTCTGCAATAAGGCTTATCTGCTTGACTCCTTGTGATCGTTTTCAAGTGAGGGCCATACACCAGGTCCCCTTTCCTTTGTGATACAGAAAACAGGTGACCAGAGCCTCAGTTTGCTGCCTCATATAGAAGCTGGTCTCTTCCTGGGGATCACTGTAGGTACTCAGCAGAAGGATCATATAATATATAACCAGGTGTGTGCTGGTAAATGTTTATCAGTTTTTGGTGGGGGGTATAAGCATACTTTTTATAAGACATACTTTCAGATTTAATCTGCATTAGTAACATTTTGTCCATTACTTTCTTCAGTCCAGACAATTAACAAAACAATAAATCAAGTCCTGATTTGTGAATTTTTAAGGTATAAATGCTCACACTGAAAATTTAATCGTCAGCTCTCACAAGTCAGTATGAACTGTTTCCTGCAAAGATATGTAGATTTATAGGGTCCTAGATTTAGAGCTGGAAGAGACCTTTAAGGCTATCTAATCTAACCCCTTCAATTACAAGATAAAAAAACAAAAAAACCAAGGACCCAGAGAGGGGAAGTAATTGTTCAAGAAAACACAGCTAACAAGTGACAAAATCAGAATTTTAATGCAAGTGTTTTGACTTCAAATCCAGTTCTCTTTCCATCACACCACCCTGTGATTACACCCACATAAATATATATATATATATATATATACATGTATGCATACACACCTATAAACAAATCTATATGCATATATACATCTACCTGAATCAAACTATACATACACAAAGATGGGCTCTGGTCCCTCAAAATGCATATTGTTGGAATATAGCAACAATTCCCTGCACTTTTAAGAGTTGTAAGTTCCTAATAGTTTTAATATCTTGCTATTAATTTTGCGCAAATAGTTGAAAGTCCTTAGCATGAAAGTGAAATAATCCACAGATTAATATGACAAATAGCAGTTCATGAAAGCCAGTTTTAATTTATATGGGTGGAATGTGCTTATCTGCAAGTTCTAATTAATTCTTTCAGTCTTGTTCCTTTGGAATGTTCATTACTGATTGAGGGCTCATTCTGCAGTTAAACTTGCCCTAGCAAATAACAGTATATCACTGAATATTTTATAGCCTCTGTTCTTGCAAGAAATTTCAGACATTATGATGTTAACACCTCATTTGATAAGGTGTTTTATTCACAAATCATTTCATGGAATATTTGGTCCCTAAGTGTAGAGTAGCCATAAGCATTGATGAGTTTCTGGTCATGTGGTATTCTGAGCTCCAAGAATGGCAGATGTACAGTCTTACTGGTAACTCTTTTTTGAAATACAGTTAATTACTTTGCATTCCAGTGTTGAAATCCCTCTGGGCTCACTCTCCCAACCCCCACTTGAATGAACAAGTCAAGTACCCAGAGAATAACTGCTACCCTTCTTAGAATTCTAGGGGTAACCCTAGCCTCTGTCTGGCGAGCTTCCTTCAGTATCAATCAAAAAGTTGTCTTCGAATAGCATTTACAACAGGCTATTTCATGAAAGTAAAGGTTTAGCAAAGACCTCCCCCAAACAGGGCTCTGGTCATAACGTTGTTATGACCTTAAACAAATCCCTTATTTCTGAAAGTCTCAATTCCCCATCTGCAAAATGAGGGTGTAGAGTTAAGTCACCTGGATGGTGCCTTCCAGTTCTGAACCTATGATTCGAGTCCCATATCCTTTCTGAGTCTTAGTTACCTCCTCTATTAAAATGCAGTGGTTAGACTAGAGATTACTGAGGTCACTTTCAACCCTAAAAACTGTGATGCCATTGTTGTCAGAAATAGCATTACCAGAGATAGAAGGATAATTCTCAATACTATGAAAATGCCTTTGTTGTAAAAAAATGTCATTGCCAGAAATTTGTTGTTGTTGAGTTATTTTTCAGTCATATCAGGCTCTTCATGACCCCATTTGGGATTTCCTTGGCAAAGATGCTAAAGTGGTTTGCCGTTTCCTTCTCCACCTCATTACAAATGAGGAAAATGAGACAAACGGGGTTCAGTGACTTGCCCAGGATCACACAGCTAACACGAGTTTGGGGAGGGACTGAATCTTCCTGATTCCAGGTCTAGCACTCTATTCACTGTACCACCTGGCTAGAAATAGAAGGCAACTTAGGGTTATATTGATTCCCTCCCAGCCCCTTAGCATGGCACTTCCTTGCTTCTAGACAAGGTTGCCCATCTCTCGGTCCACTGTGAACATCCATGCTTCCTTCCTCACTTTATGACTTGTAGATTTTTCATGAATATGACAATACCTCTCCTCCCCTGAACACCAGGGGAAATTAGGCTTTAGCACTTCCATGAGGCCTAGGCTTCTTTATGTTCCAAAGGATTCAATCTCCTTAGGTGATAGACTCATATGAGCCTCTGTATGTGACACCATTACTACCTGTTGCTAACAGTAGTAGCTCGGTACTAATAACATTAAGGACACTAAAACTTTCCCCAGCTCCCTTTGTTAAGGGAATGACTTCAGTAAAAAGGAGATTTGTTCCCAGATAATTCATTCATGGAATGTAACACTTTTGTTGGAGGCTATGTCCTGAGACAGAAGGCCTGAGTATATTTTGTGGATGTCTCACTGGCTACTTACTGCCTAGATGACTGTGAGCTTCAGTAATGGACACAGTCACAATCTAGTCAGTTCCCTGTCCTCCTTATGAAGACATGGGCTTACCAGGCATAAAACAAGCAGTTTCAGTTACAAGTTAATGTATACATCTAAGATTCACCTCTGAGCCCATGGAAATGATGTACACGTCACTGGCAAGAGTTGCAAGCCCATTCCTGAAACGGGGGCCTACTCTCCTATTGTACATACAAGGTCCCTGGGGAGAGAGCTCAGGCTTAATTATAAAGGCATTAGATACTCACATAGAGAATTATGAGGGGTCAAGGGGGATGCAGTGACTCCTAACCAAGTGATAGATAGCAAAACTGATAATATTCATTCATTCACTCACTCCAAAACATTTTATTAAGTATCTACTATGTGTGGTATAGCATGCTTAGGGATGAGATGCAAGGAAAAATAGCTGCCCTTATGGTTGTGATAGTTTGGTAAAATAGGATGTACAGAGATGAAAATAATACACATTTGAATATGGTAAGTGTACAAGTAAAGAGGTAAGATCAGAAGAGGCAATCACTTCTCCTTGGAGTCTGGGAAGGAAATCAGGGAAATCTTCATAGAAGAGGCAGGGTCTGGGCTGCCTTGAAAGAAAGGTGGAGTAGGATTTACAAGTTAGTGGATACACGTACAATTCACACCCGAGCCTAGAGAAAACAGTGATATCCTTGTCATTGGGCAGAGCAAGGACAGGAGTTACAGAAATATTCCTAAAATAGGGAACCTTCCACTTGGAGGGCATAGGTGTGAAGAGGATAATATGGAAGTGTAGGGTACATGAGGCAGATGGAGTTTGGAGATTTGTACATTATAAATAGCTTTTGTTGTTCAGTTGTGTCTCACCCTTCATGATCCCATTTGGGGTTATCTTGGCAAGGATACTGGAGTGGTTGGCCATTTCCTTCTCTAGCTCATATTACAGATGAGGAAACTGAGGCAAACAGGGTTAAGTAAGTGACTTGTCCAGGGTCACACAGCGGGTAAGTGTCTGGGACTGTATTTGAACTCAGGAACATGAGTCTTCCTCATTCCAGGCCCAGTGCTCTATACACTATGGTGCCATGTAGCTGCTCCAAGTGGCTTTTATTACAAGACTATTTGATCAGGCAATGGACAGGTTTTGCCTCAAGGCTAAGAGATTTTGTAGGCAACAGACTAATGTGATTAGATGTGAGACGTAGGAAGAGTAATCTGGAGATGATGTGACTGGTGCAGAGACCAGAGACAGGAACAAGATGTTTTTGTAGCTTATTAATAAATCCTATAGAAACATATATTTGAATAAAGTCAGACCTTACATGGAAGAATTTGGGAGAAATTATTCCATAAATATTTCTTGCAAAGCAATATGGCAGATTCTATAGGAATAGAAGGAAGACTAAGAAATGGCAAGTGGCCAGTCATAGGTTCCCAAAGTTGGCAATACCATCCCTGGAGGGGGCTCTGGAATGATCTAGAGGTGGCAGTAGTAACTTGGGGTGCAGTTGGGGGCATTGAATGAAAATAAGGGGGGCAGTGGAAGCATAAGGAAAGAAGAAAAAATTTTGAAAAACAATTCACACATGTTTCATCTATCGTGTAACAGAGTTAAAGTCATAGTGATTACATTATTTTCCAAATAAACATACAAAATGCAAGTTATAACCAATGAGTGGTCAAGTCCACTGATAGGTCTTAACAAGCCAGTGTTGGCAGGCAAATGTATCACATATTGTCAAGAAGTCCAACATGCATCAGCAGGAATATGTGCCTGTAATGACTTGTTTATAATATGATACTGTATGGTTATATAATGCAATATTGAATCATCAAAATTTCAATTTGCACCCCAAGTTACTACTGCCACCGCTAGATCATTCCAGAGTTCCTTCCAGGGATGGTATTGTCCACTTTGGGAACCTATGACTGGCCACTTGCCATTTCTTAGTCTTCCTTCTATTCCCATAGTATCTGCCATACTGCTTTGCAAGAAATACTTATGGAATAATTTCCCCCAAATAATTTCCTTCCAAATTCTTCTGACTTTATTCAAATATATGTTTCCAGAGAATTTATTAATAAATGTGAAATTTCAATACAGGAAGAACTTCCACAAATTTACAATAAATTAATTTAAGATGTCATTAAAATTATATATTTTTGAAATGACACATATTTTTAAAAAATTAATAGGTTAAAGGAAGTAAATTTCCAGGAGGGTGCTGAGTAATTTATTTTTAATTTTTGGAAAAGGTGGGGGATCAAATAAGTTTGGGAACTTCTGCTAGGTGATGCAGTTAATAGAGCACTGGCCATTGAATTAGGAAGACCTGAGTTCAAAGCTGACCTCAGACACTTACTAGCTGTGTGACTGGGAAAATTACTTATGCTTCCCTTAATCCATAAAAGAAGGAAATGGCAAACCATTCCAGTATCTTTGCTAAGAAAACCCCACGGACAGTACTGAGTCACGAAGAGTCAGACATAACTGAATAACCAACAACAAAGAAATGGTCTCAGCCTTTTAAGACCTTTTAATTTAGTGGTGATGTCATTTCCCCCTCCTTCAATGAGAGAAAATCAGAAGAAAACATATTGGGCTTGTTTGAGGGAAAAACCATGAGAACTGTGGTTTTCCTTCACCCTCTTTACACCCATCCCATTCAGTGTGTGTGTGTGTGTGTGTGTGTGTGTGTGTGTGTGTGTGTGTGTGTGTAAAAGGCCCACTCAATTCACCAAGGAGGGAATGTATTCTCCCTATTTCTCTCCCATTCTTCTTCTTCCATTTGTTGTCGAGTTGTTTCAGTTGTGTCCAACTCTTTGCAATGCCACTTGAGGTTTTCTTGGCAAAGATACTGGAGTGGTTTGCCATTTCCTTCTCTGGCTCATTTTACAGATGAGGAAACTGAGGCAAACAGGGTTAAGTGACTTGCCCAGGGTCACACAGCTAGTAAGTGTTTGAGGCCAGATTTGAACTCAGGAAAATGAGTCTTAACTTCAGATTCAGTGGCACTTTACCCACTGTGCAACCTAGCTGTACATTCTTCTTCCATTAGCCTCTCCTTATTATAGAAAACGTATGAGTCCTAAAAGTCTTCTTGTTTGGGTATGAGGTGTCTCTGGTCCTCCCTCTCACATTCTCCCCACTAG
The DNA here is from genome assembly GCA_011680675.1 of Gymnobelideus leadbeateri. NCBI lineage: Eukaryota > Metazoa > Chordata > Mammalia > Diprotodontia > Petauridae > Gymnobelideus > Gymnobelideus leadbeateri. Next base: position 587,660 of record WOXC01009701.1, on the reverse strand, counting down.
CTTTTCCACTTTCATATCTCTGTGTATTTCCGTATTGGTCTATGTGTTGGGGCTTCTATATGTACTTAGGTTTACATGACTGGTTCTACAAAGGAATCTAATTTCTGTGTAAAATTGTGTTATGCTAAAGTGTAGAAACAGTGCTAGAAATCACACAGTTACTCATAAATTTCAAGGAATGTTAAACCTGTTTTAATCATTAGGTCTTAATTCTTGGCCCCAGTTTCTATTTCTTTCTCCTGGTTTTTCCATTTATTTCAAGAAGTATTAAGAAAGTTTCCATATTCCTCCAGGAAAATTTCACTTTAATTCAGTTTAATTATATGTGTGCACATATATGTATACATGCCTGTGTGTTTACATATATGTGTTAAAGTAACAGCCTTTTTAGAGAAGAGAAACATATAAATATAGACCCATAGAATTCAGGAACTGAAGAACTTTAGAAACCAAAATGGTTTCTAAAGATACAACAGCATGGTATTAGAGATAAAGCCCTGGACTAGGAATAAGAAAACCTGTATTCTTCCTTCAGTCTGCCACTTATTAACTGTGTATGCTAGGACAAATCCCTTCTCCTCCATGGGCCTCAGCTTTCTCTCTTACAAAACATGTGTGTTGGACTGGATCAGTATTTCCCAAACTTTTTGGTCTCATGACCCCTTTATACTCTTAAACATTATTTGAGGCCCCTAATAAGCTTTTTAAAGATTTGAGTTATATTTATCAATATTTCCCATATTAAAATTAAAACTGATTAAAATTTAAAATTATTATATATTTATTTAATTTACTTATTTATCTATGTATTTATTCATCCATCCATTCATTCATTAAAGGAGCAGCTAGGTGGAGCAGTAGATAGAGTGCGATGCCTAGAGTCTGGAAGACTCATCTTCTTTAGTTGAAATCTGGCTTCAAATACTTACTAGTTGTGTGACCCTGGATAAGTCAATCCTGTTTGCCTCAGCTTCCTCATCTGTAAAATGAGCAAACCACTCTAGTATCTTTTCCACAAAAACCCCAAATGGAGTCACAAAGAGTTGGACAAGACTGAAATGACTGAACAACAACAACCAATTCATTTAAAACAATAATGAACTCTTTTATGTGTTAACATATTTTAGTGAGAAAAAAAAGTCTCTATATTTTTCAAAACATTTTTTGTAAATCTCTTGAATCTTGGTTTCTCATATCTGCTTCTACATCCAATCTGTTGTGACATGTTGTCTTTGGTTGAAGTACATGAAGAAAATCTGGTCCCACACAGATATGTTGGCAAAGGGAGGAGTCTTTTAATAGTCAAATAACACCTTAGTGTCATTATGAAAGTGGTTTTGATCTTGTGCACCCCCTGAAGGGGTCTCAGGCACTCCCAGGGTCCATTGACCACATTTGAACTGCTGGACCAGATGAAACTTCCTAGCTCTCACATTCTGTGTTCTAAGATTCCTTCCATTTCTGACATTCTATGTTCTAATGTCCCTTTTGCCTCTAATTCTGTGACTCCAACAAAGCAGGTAAGTGCTGGACCTCCAGACAAATGTGAGAATCAGTGCACAAGAGCGTGTTTCTTTCCAGGTAAAACTAAGATTGAGATGAGCACTGTTAACTTCACAAAGTGGATGCCCTAGGGAAAACGGCCCCGGTAACAAGTTTAAGTTATTGGCACCTTCCAGGGGAAATTGTGAAATATAAGAATGAATCATAGGCAACAGGAATGTGAAGACCAGTTAGCTCTAGCCCGGTCTCAGTGGTTAGTTAAGAAAAAAATATTTGAAGTGCTATTTATCAGATTGCTTTAATCCTTCCAGTCCTTTAGATAAGGATCATTACAGGTTACTATTATTATTGTTGTTGTTATTATTTATATTCAGTATAATTTACATTTGCTACGGCTCTTAAAATGCCTAAGGCATTTTCTGAAGGGTAGCACTTTATAATACTAGTAATTTACATAATTTTAAATCATGTTTTATAGAGCTCTTTAGGGCTTACCAAAAGTACTTTCTTCTCAATAACCTTGGGAAGTGGGTAGTACAGTTATAATTATTTTTATTTGACAGAGTGAAAAACTAAGGTTTGAGGAGATTAAATGACCTCCATTGCCACATACCTCTGAAATGACAGTGCTAGAACACAAATCCAGGGGTTCTGTGTCATTTGAATAAAAGAGTTCTCAAGATAAGGTGGCTTCTGATAACTTGATTTAAATTGGATAACTCAAACTTTCCAAATTTTACACTAGAGGCTTTTTGGAATAAGAAATGTAATAAGGAGAAAACTTTTGTATACATTGAAGCACTGTATAAATCACATAATTCCTAATGGTTCAATTTTTATCTCTATGCAAATAATTCCCAAATTTATGTATCCAATGCTAATGTCTTTCCTGAACTACAGTCTTTCATCACCAATTTCCTACTGAAATCTCCAACCATATAGACTTTGGGTGACTGAAACTCAGCCTGTCCAAGATAGTACTGATTATCTTTACCTCCAAACCATCCTATGCTCCAAATTTCCCTATTTCTACTGAGGGCATCACCATCTTCCTTGTCCTCCAAGTAAATAACCTTGAAGACACTCTTGACACTTACTTACCTCTCACCACCTGCAGTTACCAAGGTGTTTTGATCTTAATTCTAGAACAGCTCTTGCACCATTCCTATTCTCTCTATTCAAAAGACTAGACCCTAGTTGAAGCCCTTATCATCTATTATAATGACCTGCTAATTAGCCTCCCTGCTTCCATCCTCTCCACTCTCTAATCTATACTCCACACAATTGGCAAAATAATCTTCCTATGGCACAGTTTCAATGATGAACTTCTCTAGTTAAGGAATACCTGGTTAAGAAGATGTTGTCTCACATGAACTGATACAAACAGAAGTGAACAGACCCAGGAGAACATTGTACACAGTTACAGCAACATTATATGATGAAGGGCTGTGAATGATTTAGCTATTCTCAGCAATAAAAGAATCCAAGATTATCCCAAAGGACTCATGATGAAAAATGCTATTTGCCTCCAGAGAAAGAACTGAAGTCATCTGAATACAGATTGAAGCATGCTATTTTCTTTCCTTCCTTCCTCCTTCCCTCTTCTTCCTTCCTTCCTTCCTTCCTTCCTTCCTTCCTTCCTTCCTTCCTTCCTTCCTTCCTTCCTTCTTTCCTTCCTTCCTTCCTTCTCTTCTTTCTTTCTTTCCCTTCCTTCCTTTTTTCTCTTTCTCTGTCTCTCTTTTGTTCTCTTTCTCTTTTTTTGAATTTTCTCGCACAAAATGACTAATATGGAAATGTTTTAGTGCATATATTACTTATATCAGATTACTTACCAACTCAGGGAAGGAGAATGGGAGAGAAGGAAGAAGGAAGAATTTAGAACTCAAAACTTAAAAAAATCCAAAGGTTAAAAATTATTTTTACATGTAATTGGGGAAAATTATTATATTATTATTAATTATTATATTGTAAAATGTTATTTTTTAAAAAACATGTCATCTGAGAATTGAGATTTGGATTTCCTGGACATACGGTGTTGACACTCACCTTATCCCATGAGAATACTGACATCCAATTCTTCAGACATCTCCTGGAGCTGTTTCTCTTCCTTAAGAAGTAACAAAAAGAATGGATTCAGAGAAACCTAGGAAGACTTGTATGAACTGATTCAAAGTGAAGTAAACAGATCCAGGAGAATGACTTAAACAACAACAACCAAAATGACTTTGAAAGGCTTAAGAAATCAAATCAATGCAATGACCAACTATGATTCCAGAGATGCAACATGCCAATTACCTCCTGAAAGAGAGGTGATGGATAGATACAAGCTGCAGAAAGAGGCATATATTTTTGGACATAGCCAAATGCAGTAATGTATTTGGGCTTTTCTTTTCTTTCTTTCAATGGAGAGAATGATGGGAAGAAGAAAGCATATTATTAATTGAAGACAAAATGAAATTAAATTTTAAAAACTAATTAACAGTGTGTTAGCCAAAAAGCAAGTACTAGGGAGATAATAGTACTTTGCTTTTGAGATTGGCTTTGATTTACACTGTATATATTTTATATACACATAATTAGTTTCATATTATCTCTCCCATTAGAATGTAAGGCCCTCGAAGAAAAGGACCATGTTTTTACCTTTCTTTGCATTTCCAGAGCTTAACACAGTACCTGGTACATAGTAAGTACTTAATAAATATTTGTTGACTGATGAAGCAGCAAATGATTTCATCATTAAAAAAAATAATTGGATCCTTCCAAAGCAAAGGAACCAATAAGGGGAAATGCTATTTTAGATTAGTTATCACCAACAAAAAGGCACTCTTCAGTCTCAGATGAGTGAGTCGCCTCTTTATGTGTGGTGTCCTCATCACAAGTACTCCCTTCATATTAACTCTTTTGTCTGGGTATTTTGGCCACATAGATTCATTACAAATATGTGTCTACCCTATGTGTGATCCTTCTTCAGCTCCACTCTCCCCACTGAGCATGTGCATTTTGATAGGAGAGTGAATTCAAACTTTATGGGGAGATGTTCTATTATTTTATTACTATGCTATTTCATCAAATTTCTTTGCTTTAACCAAAAAAAATGTCCTAAGGTTGACTATTAAAAGTAAATGCATCAATGGGAGATTGTGAGCTATATTTAGTAGAGGATTCTTATCCATTAAATATCTCACCCACTCCACTAGAATGCAAGCTCCTTGAGGTAGGGTTTAATTCTTTTTTTAATTCATATCCCCACTGCTTAGCACAATGCCTTACACAAATAGCCATTTAATAAATGTTTCTTGAGTTTGGTTGAATTTTATATAGAGGAAATTGAGAGCCAGAGATAAAGGCCCTTACCATGGTTCACACAAATAATAAGTATCAGAGTCAAGATTTGAACTTGGATTCTCTGACACCAAATTCAGCATTCTTTCCAATATCTTCATTGCTTCCTGCACCATATTGAGTGGTATCACTCAGTGGGAAGGGGAGCGAATTGGGGACCATTTAAGGTATCTTGTCAACTCCTGGTCTAGTGAGATGTGTTCTTCTGAGTGAAGGAAACAACACTGATGTGGTATGTAAGAAGGACATCAGAATTTCTGTTATCTGAAAATGGTGTTTATATAGTATAGTAAAGAGCAATAGAATGGAGTCCAGAGACCTGTTTTTAAATTCTAACCCTGCTTCTATAGGAGCTGTGTAATCTCCAGTAATTTATGTTATTTCTCTGGGCCTTACTTTCCTAACATATAAAATGTCATAGTTGGATTAGATGAACTCTACTGTCCCTTCTAGCTTCCACATCTCGTGATGCTATGGTTCTATGACTTTCCTAGAGATGAGGACAGTGATGGAGATGGTGAGCCCCAACAAGACAGTGTGTTACTTTATGGAGCGTAACAAAGATTTTGACCATGAAAATACTATTTGAAGAGATTGTTGGGAATTCCACTGGATGAGTCTACATGCAGTTGTAGGAGTAAAGGGGAAGAAGAATAGATAGATAGATGATAGATAAACTAGATGCTTGTGGATAGACCTGTGGTCCTGGAGTCAGGAAGACTCAATTTAAATCCCATTTCAAATATGTATTAGCTGTGTGACCCTGGGCAAGTCACTTAACCTCGGTCTGCCTCAGTTTCCTTGATGGTAAAATGAGAATAATAATAGTATCTACTTCCTAGGGTTGTTGTGAGGATCAAAAGAGAAAATAATTATAAAGTATTTAGCATAGTGCCACACACAGAGTAAGTTTTACATAAATGTTAGCCATTGATATTGTTATTAAGGTGATGATGTGATAGATAGGTGTATGTATATACATTCCACACACCTTCACTTATGGATTCACACATACTACTGAGACCAATAGAGATAAAAGTATGCCATCTTTAGTTGGCACCCTCCCTTATCTCAGCTAGGAGGCACAGGGAGCATTGGTATTCCATTCGTTCCAGGCAAGCAGAACAGTCAAGAAGCATATATTTTAAAAATGAAATATTAATTGGAACTAAAACAATTATCAAAGAACTAGAGAAAGCAATTTCCACAGACCACTTCAGGGACTAAGGGCTCATAGCTGTCTGAACAGTGTCCAGAACAGTCTCCGCTGAGCTCTTGCTGTAGTGTGCAGGATAGGGATAGGAACCCAACCTGTGATTTCATTGGTCAAGGGAAATCTGGGATGAGTCAGCTCTCTTGATCAATGCAGGCTGACACTTTCTCTGCAACTCAGAGTCTGAGAGTGGTCTAATTTTGAGGTAAGACTTGCATCCAGCTTCTCCTAGCTTCCAGGCCAGTTCTGTAGTCACTGACACCCTGCCTTTTGTTTGGCCAAACCAAAGGGCAGGGGAAAATTTTCTACATGGAACACCCAAACTCCCTCCACCGTCAACACTCACCATTTGTGTGCTAGGACATGCACACACACACACACACACACACACACACACCCTTTTGTTGTCTAGTTTCCTGACTGTGTGCCCATAACCATCTCTACTCAGATTCCTCTTCTCAGAAGTCTCCACCCACAGTTTTTGCCTTCTGATGTAGGTGCCCAACATGTAGATACATCCTGTGTAGGAAATAGGATACTAGGACCTTCTCCAAATGAATAATTGGTGCATGGGGAGACATAGTTAGATATGCCCCTGCTTCATATGCATTTTTAATTAAATAAAATTATGTTGATATAAACCTTCTTTCCCAGTATGGATACCCCTTCCAGTAATTTTGTAAACTGAAACCCTTTCATGCCTTAGTAGATAGTCTTTATAAATTACTTTGGATACAAAAAATCATCTCTGGTCATTCTTCTGGTTATGAGTCTCTCCATGCTTAGCTAAAGGTGCTCAAAGGGTATGCATACCATTCATTAATAACCCTGTCCTAAAACTATTTCTAGCTTGGTGAAACCTGCCAAAGCCAGTGTTCTGGCAGGCAGCTAATTAACACCGTGTTAAGAAGTCCCAGCTCTTAAGGAGCTCACAAGCTAATGGAGAGACATCCTGCAAACAACTATATACAAACAAGATATGGGTAGAATAAATTAGAGATAATCAACAGAGGGAAAGCACTAACATTAAGAGGGATTGGGAAAGGCTTCTTGCAGATGTCAAGATTTTAGCTAACACTTGGAAGAAAGCCAGGGAAGCCAGGAGATAGAGATGAGGAGGAAGAGAATTGTAGGCAATACTCAGTCAGGACATAAAGCATTTTGTGCTAGGAACAGCAAGGAAGTCAGTACCACCAGATTGCAGAATATATGGGGGTGAGTAAGGTATATAATTTTGAAAAACCTAGGGTCACCTCCAAGCACTGAAAGAGGATTCCTGTGGAAGTAATTGGGGAAGAAAATTATTATTATTTTAGCCACCCCAAAAGTGGAAACATAAGCTAATTTCCTAAGTTCTAAAAATTCTAAAGGGAAGCTTGAACACTTCTCCATCCTTCCCCTTGCTCTACCATGAAACAAAAAGATCAAGGTTTAGGCTCCTTCTACTAGGAAGGGACTTTATTTCTTTAATAATATTTTATTTTTCCCCAATTACATGTAAAATTTTTTTAACATTCATTTTTTTAAGTTTTGAGTTCCAAATTTTATTCCTTCTCCTTCCCTGAGATGGTAAGCAATCTGATGTAGGTAATACATGTGAAATCATGTAAAACATTTCCATATTAGTCATTTTGTGCAAGAAGATGAACAAAACAGGAAGGAAGGAAGAAAGGAAGGAAAGAAAGAAAGGAAAGAAAGGAAGGAGGGAAGGAAGGAAGGAAAGGAAGGAAGGAAGGAAGGAAGAAAGAAAAGAAAGGAAGAAAGAAAAGAAAGAAAGAAAGAAAGAAAGAAAGAAAGAAAGAAAGAAAGAAAGAAAGAAAGAAAGAAAGAAGAAAGGAAGGAAGAGAGGAAGGAAGTATGCTTCAGTTTATATTCAGACATCAGTTCTTTCTCTGAAGGCAGATAGCATTTTTTATCATGAGTACTTTGGGATTATCTTTGCTCATTGTTTTGCTGAGAATAGTTGTGTCATTCATAGTTGTTCATTGTACAGTAGTACTGTCACTCTGCACAATGTCCTCCTGGTTCTGCTTATTTCACTTTGCATCAGTTCTTGTAAGTCTTTCTAAGTTTTTCTGAAATCATCCTTGTTATTTCTTATAGCACAATAATATTCCATTACAATCATATACCACAACTTATTCAGCCATTCCCCAATTGATGAGCATCCCTTAAATTTTCAGTTCTTAGCCATTATAAAAAGTACTGGCATAAATATTTTTGTACAGATAGGTTTTTTGCCCTTTCCTTTTATCTATTTGGGATATAGACTTAAAGTGTTTTTGGTGGATCAAAGGTTATGCACATTTTTATAGCCCTTCTAGACATAGTTCAAATTGCTCTCAAGAATGGTTGGATCAGTTTACAACTGCACCAAGAGTCCATTAATGTCCTAGTTTTCCCACATCCCCTCCAAAATATCCAGTATTTTCCTTTTTTGTATATTAGCCAATCTGACAGGTGTAAGGTGGTACCTCAGAGTTGTTTTAATTTGCATTTCTCCAATAATGATTCAGAGCATTTTTATATGACTACAGATAGCTTTGATTTCTTTGTTTGAAAATTATATAAATTTTAAAAATTTAAATAAAAAAATAAAGGTCATATCTTTTGACCATTTATCAATTGAGGAATGACTTGTATTCTTATTAATTTGACTCAATTCTCTATATATTTGAAAAATGAAGCCTTTATTAAAGATACTTGTAATAAAAAATCCTCAGTTTTCTGTTTTCCTTCTAATTTTGGTTGCATTGTTTTTGTTTATGCAAAACCTTTTTAATTTTATATAATCAAAATGATCCGTTTTACATTTTGTAATGTTCTCTAAGTCTTGTTTGGTCCTACATTCTCCCCTTATCCATAGATCTAAACAGGTAAACTATTCCATGCTCTCCTAATTTGCTTATGGTATCACTCTTTATGTGTAAATCATCTACTCATTTTGATCTTATCTGGGTATACAGTGTGGGATGTTGGTCTATAACTAGTTTCCGCCATACTGTTTTCCAGTTTCCCCAGCTGCTTTTTCAAATTCTTACTTTTTTTGTCAAATTCTTATCCTAGAAGTTAGAGCCTTTGAGTTCATCAAACAGTAGATTACTATAGTAATTTACTACTATATCTTGCTTACTTAATCCATTCCACTGATCCAGCACTCTATTTCTTAGCCAATACCAGATAGTTTTGATAATCACTGCTTTATAATACAATTAGAAATATGGAAGAGAACCTTCCTTCACTTTCTTTTTCCATTGATTCTCTTGATATTCTTCATCTTTTGTTTTTCCAGATGGATTTTATTATTTTTTTCTAGTTCTGTAAAGTAATTTTTGGTAGTTTGACTGGTATGGCACTAAGTAAGTAGATTGATTTAGGCAGAATTATCATTTTTATTATACTAGCTCAACCTATGCATGAGCAATTAATATATTTCCAGTTGTTTGGATCTGACTTTATTTGTATGAAAAGTGTTTTGTAATTGTGTTCATATAGTTCCTGGGCTTGACTTGGCAGGTAGATTCCCAGGCATTTTATATTGTCTGCTGGTATTTTTTTTTCTTGAAACAATATAATTTATTTTGGGGCAAGTACCTTAATTATCCAAAATTGTTTATAAAACACATGACTTATTAACACAAGGTAAACATACAAGGTGTAATCTGTAACATTTTATTGAAAATTACATTTGTAAGGAATAGGCTTAATTATCATATTAAAATACTTTAATTAAAGTACTTCCTTTCACATATGGAGCCCCTGGGATAGCTATTGCAGGTTAAAGATATTTTATGGATCCAAATCTACTTGAATCATGACTCGCAAATTCTTACTAATGTGTTTACTTTTTCTATACTAAACTAAACTCCACAGTTAATTTTTTCTGATGATTTAATATTTTATTTTTCTCCAACTACCTATAATAATAGTTTCTAACATTTGTTTTCCTAAAATTTTGAGCTCCAGATTCTCTTCTTCTGTTCCCTCTACTCATTAAGAAGGCAAGTAATTTTATATAGATTATACGTGTATATTTATGCAAAACATTTCCATATTAGTTATATTGTGAAGAAAACATAGACCCAAAAAATCAACTCAAGAAAAATAAAAGAAAGTAAAGAAAAAGTATTCTTCAATATGCATTCAGATCTAATCAGTTCTTTCTCTGGAGATAGATAGCATTTTTCATCTTAAATCCTTCAAAATTGTCTCCTATCATTGTATTCTACTGTTATTTTGAGTGGAATTTCTCTTTCTATTGTTACTGGGCTTTGCTAGTAATATATAGAAATGCCGATGATTTATGTGGGTTTATTTTATGCCCTACAACTTTGCTAAAGTTAATTGTTTCAACTAGTTTTTCAGTTGATTCTCTAAGTGTGCCATCATATCATCTGTAGAGTGATAGTTTGTTGTTGGTGTTTTTTTGTTTTTTGTTGTTGTTTTTGTTTTTGTTTTGTTTTGTTTTGTTTTGTTTTGCAGGGGGGGAAGGCAGGGCAATAGGACAATTGGGATTAAGTGACTTGCCCAAGTTCACACTAGTAGACCTTGTAAGTGTTAAGTGCCTGAGGTTGGATTTGAATTTAGGTCTTCCTGACTCCAGGGCTGGTGCCCAATTCACTGCTTCACCTAGCCACCCCTAGAGTGATAGTTTTGTTTCCTCACTGCCTATTCTAATTCCTCCAATTTCTTTTTCTTCTCTTATTGATATAGCTAACATATCTAGAACAATATTGAATAAAGTGGTTATAATAGTCATCCTTGCTTCACTCAGATTGTATTGGGAAGGCATCTAGCTTATCCCCATTACACATAATGCTCACCTATGGTTTTAGATAAATATCTATCTATATTTAGATAAATAGGAACTTTTCCCCTATGTTTTCTAGTGTTTTTGATGGGAATGGGTATTGCATATTGTCAAAGGCTTTTTCTGCATCTATTCTGATGATCATATGATTTCTGTTGGTTTTGTTATTGGTATGGTCTATTATGCTGATAGGTTTCCTAATATTGAACCAGCCCTGCACTTCTGGCATAAATGCCACCTGGTCAGAGTGTATGATCCTTGTAATATATTGCTGCAATCTTCTTGTCAGTATTTTATTTAAATTTTTTGCACCAATATTTATTAGGGAAATTGGTTTATAGTTTTCTTTTTCTATTTTCATTCTTTCTGGCTTATGTATCAGTACCATATTTGGGTCATAAAAGAAATTTGATAAGGTTCTTTCTTTGCCTATTTTTCCAAATTGTTTATATAGTACTAGAATTAATTGTTCTTTAAATTTTTAGTAGAATTCACTTGTGAGTCCATCTGGCCCTGAAGATTTTTTCTTAGGGAGTTCATTGATAGTTTGTTCAATTTCTTTTGCTAAGATTATATTAAAGTATTCTATTTCTTCTTCTGTTAATCTGGAAAATTTATATTTTTGTAACTATTCATCCATTTCATTTAGATTGTCAGATTTATTGACATATAATTGGGCAAAGTAGCTCCTAATAATTATTTTAATTTCCTCTTTATTGGTGGTGAATCTGCTTCTTTCTTTTTGATGCTGGTTATTTGGCTTTTTCCTTTTTTATTTTATTTTTTTGCTTTTTGGAGGGGGGAAGACAGGGCAAATGGGGTTAAGTGACTTGCCCAAGGTCACATGGCTAGTAAGTTAAGTGTCTGAAGCTGGATTTGAACTCAGGTCCTCCTGACTCCAGGGCCAGTTCTGTATTTACTGTGCCACCTAGCCACCCCTTTTTCCTTTTTTAAAAAAATCAATTTAATCAGTGCTTTATCTATTTTATTGTTTTTTTTTTATAAAACCAGCTCCTACTTTTTTTATTTATTAGTTCAATGGTTTTCTTACTTTTAATTTTATTAATCTCTCCTTTGATTCTTCAGACTTTCCAATTTGGTGTTTAATTGGAGATTTTAAGTTTATTCTTTTTCTATTTTTTAAGTTGTATGCCCAATTCATTAATCTGCCCTTTTTCTATTTTACTGATGTGAGCCTTTACAGATATAAATTTTCCTCTAAGTACTGTTTTTGGCTGCATCCCATAAATTTTGGTATGTTGTCTTCTTGTTGTTATTTTCTTTAAAGAAATTATTGTTTCTATAATTTGTTCTCTGACCCATTTATTTTTTAGAATTAAATTATTTCATTTGCAATTAAATTTTGATCTTTCCACTGCCCTTTATTGAATGTAATTTTTATTACATTGTGATCTGAAAAGGATGCATTTAATATTTTTGCTTTTCTGCATTTGGTTTTGAGTTTTTTAATGCCCTAATAATTTTTGTGTAGGTGTCATGTGCTGCTGAGAAAAATGAATTTACCTTTCTACTCCTATTCAATTTTCTCCAGAGATCTATCATATCCAACTTTCCTAGAATTCTATTCACCTTCTTAACTAATTTCTTGTTAATTTTTTGGTTGGATTTATCTAGCTCTGAGAAGGGAAAGTTAAAGTTCTCCATTAGTATAGTTTTATTGTCTATTTCCTCCCCAAACTCACTTAACTTCTTTAAAAATTTAGATGCTATATCACTCGATGCCTAGGAAGGGACTTTAGAGGTTCAATTCCATTGTTTCTCAGGTGAGAAACTGAGTCCCAGGAAGGTTGACTAGGGCCACACAGATAGGAAATGGCAGACTTAGGATTTTAATGCATGCACTGTAATGTTAAATTTAACTCTCTTTCACCCCATGGGTTCTTTGAGAGCAGTGGGTTCTTACCAATGCCCCAATAAGAAACTTAGAGAATTCCAGGGAAATAGAGGAGAAAACTAAAGAAATTAAACCAAAGAAATTGTCAGCAAGGAACAGCAAACACTCAACAAAGATCAAGAGAGAGAGAGGACTTAGTGTATGGTGCCCATATGAACAGATTATCATTGATCATGGATGTGTGTGAGTGTAAGGGGACACCAAATTTGGGGGATTTGGGAGCCTTATAATTTTCTTCTCCCTGTTTGACTTTTAATAAGATTTTCTTTTGATAACAATCAGCAAGAATATATTAGATATTTATTATGTACTAGTATATTATATACTATTTATTATGTACTATTTACTATTATTAAGCACAGGGGCTGTAAAAAAAAAAGAAAAAGCAATAGTATAGGTTCCCTACTAGAGCAGTTGCTCCTTGAAGAGACAAACTGTGTTTGGAATGAACATTTTTACTTCTCCTAGGAAGAAGACAAATATCCTGCATAGAAGCGCTTAATAAATATGTTTCATGTTATATAGTTTGGACTAGTATCTATGGTGTGAAATGCATAGTATGGTATCATAGGCATGCATGGAATGTGGTATGGGGAATTGGCACACCCAACCCATGCTCCATGCCCACCTACGTATAAATGTGGCCTTGCCTATATTGTGACCAGTTCACATTCAAGTTGGAGCTGATGCCAGTCTACTAAAGTGTTCAGTGGAGAATTTTTCCCCTTCAAAAATGAGTCAGTCATTTCAACCCAAGGTTAACAAATCCAGTCAGAATTTTTGTGCCACGTCTGTTTGTCAGACAGTGAAATTTTAGGCATTTATAAAAGTAAGCACGAGTTCATGGCTTTATTGTTACTGCTCCATTGTTTCCAACTCTTATTTGACCCCATTTGGGTTTTTTGGAGGTAAAGATGAGGAAATTCAGGCAAACAGTGAAGTGACTTGCCCAGGGTCATACAACTAGTAGGGGTCTATGGCCAGATTTGAACTCACAAAGATGAGTCTTCCTGACTCCAGGTCCAGCACTCTGTCCACCATGCTACCTACCTACCTGTGCTTGTGGCTTAAATGACTTACTTCTAAGGTCCTTCCTCACTCTTATTCTATGATCTATGATTCTTTGAATCAGGAGGTTAGGGTTTGAGAAAGTTGCAACTGAACATATGTATCTCTTTTTCTCTCTGGGTTTTATGGGGATTGGATTTCATGGAAATCTATGTATCTGGGGAACTTTTAGTGATAACCCAGATGGAGAAGTGAAAAAAATAGACAAGTTACATGTCTTGTTTGAATAAACGACAACCAGCAGAGAAAATGGATTCTTTTTCTTGAAGAGCTGGAAGGGACTTTTCAAATCACCTAATGTAACTTCTTCATTTACAGATGGGAAAAATGAGTCAACACAGCTTGCCAGATAGGTAATGGAAAGGAATGAATGCTGAACTGAGAGTTGGGAGGATCTGGGCTTTAACCCTCTAAAGTAAGTAATGACAGGCTTAGCAAGAGGGGCAGCTTGGTAGAGTGATGAGCATGAGGGGTCCTGGAGACACTGAGTTCATGTTTCTCCTTCTTATTCTTTCTGTTCCTTATTTTTTGTCTCTTGCAAATTCAGAGCGTATGTTGATTTGATGTGCAGGGCCTTATTAAGTTTTTTCTCCCACTTTATCCTCAGTAATTAGTACATAAATTGCAAGTATTTTCATGGTGGCCTTTAGGACATGATTCAGCTCCTGTAGAAATGTCTACTCACTGGCCATTGGACAAGGATCTTACACTTAGAGTCAGAAAAATCTTTTGCCTAGATTTCACCATGCATTGGATGAATGCCCTATAGAATTTGTCCAACAACATGCGTATTTGGGACATACTGTACAAAAGGGCAATTAACTGGGACCAGAGTTTAAAAGGAGTGGGCTGGATTACTTTCAGGAAATTGCAAGGCCCTTTTATTGACCCTAAACTTCCCATGAAAACAAAGGTTCGTCTCTTCAGCACTAACATTTTGCAGATGTCACTTTATGGCAGCAAGACATGGAATATCACCACTTTTGAAGAATTAAAAATTGGTATCCCACAGAGGGCAATGGACAGGCACATGGTGGGTGTGAACAGGCTGCAACATATAACCAACAAGGAAATCCAAAAAATAACAGGAATAAAAGACAGAATCAAAACAGAATAAAAGAGTGGTATGACAGAAAGAATAGATGGGTTGGTCATATTGTGAGAGCAAAGGAAGATGCGTGGACAGTCAGACTCCTCCACTGGAACAGTCATGGTGTTAGGAGAAAGAAAAAGAAAGTATGCACATACTGGGTGGATCCTTTGTGGTGAACTTTTGAAAAAGATGTAGACAAGAGTCACACAGGATGGGAAGTCATGGGTGGATTGTAGTGTGTCTCTGTGGAGGGAGTTTCCAGATGAAAGAAATCACAGATCCCTTTGAATATTTGAGTATTTGAGAATCTAAATGACAAATCAATGTTGCTAGATCAAGATTCCACAAAATAAGGAAGCTGTTGAATGTGCTTTTGAATGGAGCCACATAGTTTGATGCTATCCATGAAAATCAAGTGATTGATAGGTTTTTCATTTTTATTTTGGTTTGATTCCCTATGTAATCTGGAAGTTGTGCTAACTTTATTTAGGAGAGATGATAATGGATTTTAGATCAGGAAGAACCATAATGGGTTTATAATGTCTCCTTGAAAATGCTA
This sequence comes from Gymnobelideus leadbeateri, assembly GCA_011680675.1. Taxonomy (NCBI): domain Eukaryota; kingdom Metazoa; phylum Chordata; class Mammalia; order Diprotodontia; family Petauridae; genus Gymnobelideus; species Gymnobelideus leadbeateri. Next base: position 572,157 of record WOXC01009701.1, on the reverse strand, counting down.
TATTTAATATGAATTTAGCTTTGCATTATTATGTTGGTTTTATGCTTTAAGGAGGATGGTCTACCATGTGAATGTTAAATACTCCAGTGCAGGGGTGGGGAACCTGCAGTCTTGAGGCCACATGTGGCCCTTTAGGTCCTCAAGGATGGATGGCCCTTTGACTGAATCCAAAGGGCCATACTTGAGGATCTAGAGGGCTATATGTGCCCTCAAGGCTGAAGGTCCCCCACACCTGCTAGTGTTTTCCCTAGACTTGGCTCTATTTTCTTTTCTTTTTTTTGGCTTTTTTTTGGAGGGCAATTGGGGTTAAAAACTTGCCCAAGGTCACACGGCTAGGTTTTTTGTTTGTATGTGTTAAGTGTCTGAGGCTAGATCCGAACTCAGGTCCTTCTGACTCCATGGCCCTACTCACTGCGCTACCTAGCCACCCCGGCTCTATTTTCTATATGGGCAATATGTGAATAGGCTGTGGGTGTGGAATTGAGTCGAAGGTTTTGTGATGATCAACAAAACATCATGCATATATTTAGGCAGACTGTTCAATAATTACTGGAATGATAATTAGTTGCTATTTATACTCCCCATGACTTTTTGACATATTTTTTGCTCTTTATTCAATACATTATTTTCTTGTGTTTATAGATTTGTTGGGGATGGGGGTGCAATGCTATAAGCTATGAATCAACAGTATAATCAGAGCTCAATTAGCCAACATTTCACGATTCCTGGCAGGCCTTCACAGCTGTTAGAGTGGCCTCAGGCATACAAAGCCCCCATTGAAGGTCATTTAGCCTTATATTACTCTGCCATTCTTCCAATGACAAGAACTATGGACTAGGCTTTGAGAGGGTTTTTATAATAATAGTATAGATGGATATTTGGAGAGTGTTGATTTTTCAAAAATTTAGGTGTTTTGTGGCATATACATGCATATCCATGTACACACACTCACACAGAGTAATCTTCCTAATGTGTTACCACAATTGCCTTATCAGTAAATTAGGGGGAGGGAGCTGTGTTGTAGAGGTTAGACCAGATGACTTCTGTCCAACTCTAAAAAATTCTCTGATTCTTTCCTGTGTGAGTTATTATTATTAATTTCTTTTTTTTTTAAAGCAATTGGGGTTAAGTAACTTGCTCAAGGTTACACGGCTAGTCATTATTTATGTGTGGGTGCTCATTTTCTGAGGCCGGATTTGATCTCGGGTCATCCCAACTCCGAGGCCGGCGCTCTTACTGCGCCACCTAGCCGCCCCTTTTTAGGGCAATTGGGGTTAAGTAACTTGCCCAAGGTCACACGGCTAGGTTTTTGTTTGTGTGGGTTAAGTGTGGGAGGCCGGCTCTGAACTCAGGTCCTTCTGACTCCAGGGCTGGCGCTCTACTCACTGTGCCACCTAGCCGCCCCTATTATTATTAATTTCACAACCACACTTGATAGTAAATTGCCAGTTCATGAAGAGGAGGGAGAGGCCCACCTTTTCTTGCCAGAGCCCCAATTTAGGAACCAGGAATCCAAAGAGTGGGAAGGTGAATGCCATCTAAATCTTGCCCCACCTCCCTGCACAATTTTAGCATTACAAAACTTAGGAAGGAAAGGGGTAGTGATGAGCAGGAAAGCATCCTCAGCCCCTAAAACTGAGTGTGATGCGTTTGGCCCATTTTGAAGGATGAAATCACCTCTTTCCACTTGTCCTGTATTTCTCTTCCATATCCATGTTAAAGGGTAGAGGGTGGGAGGGGGGAGTGTAGCAGCAAGCATCCCGGCATCCCCAGGGTGGCTGCCAACACAGGTTCTTAGATCTGCTTTTCTAAAGGAAAGCAACTCAAAATGGGTTAACAATCTTGCTTTAATCAATCAAACATATCATTTACCTACTTCAGGGGGAAAAGTCAGCACCCCAAACTTCAGAGTATACAGATGGAAGTTATAAGCAGACAGAGAAACATTTCAAGCGGACAGGCCTCCAATTGTCTGACCATTACATTCATATCTAGTCACAGTTACCACAGAGGGAAGCATCAACATCTGGGTTTTCCAAGTTGGGGGGCTCAACAGCTGCCCAGAGTCTTGTCTGGTCAAATCACACAACACTTCTCAAAGTGAGCCCCAAAACAAAGCCTCACATAAGGGTTTATATGGCCTTCTCTTGGCTCAGAGAATGTAACAACTCTCTTGACCCACTGCCCAATCAAAAAGCTTTCCCCGAAAACCAAGCCTTCTGCCACAGGCTCCAGGTGCACTTAACCTATCAAAGGGCCTAGGGGCAGGAAAGATCTTAAATTCACATTTCCATAACAGGGAGACAGAGAATCTAGCCTACAAAGTGGCCGCTAGAGGGGCATCCTGCTCACCCTCACCTGGCTCAGTTTGAGCATATTCTTCCATAGAGGGGTTCTTAATTTAGGCCTATGGCTAAATTTCAAGGAGTCCATGAAAATTTTCATCTTTATTTTCACTATTCTCTAGCTGAAATACATTTCCTTCAATTATGAACATAGACAACAACTGGCAATAATATTGGACTTCACCTGACTACCAAAGGGGTCCATGATGGTGGTGGTGCAGTAAAGAGTGCTAGGCGTGGAGTTAGGAAGACCTGAGTTCTAATCCAACATCAGATACTTACTAGCTGTGTGATTCTGGGCAAGTAACTTAACCTCTCTTGGCCTCAGTTTCCTCAACTGTAAAATGTAGACAACACTAGCCTCTCAGGTCTCTTGTGAGAATTAAATGAGGAAATATTTATATAAAATACTTAGCACAGTATCTGGCACATAGTAGGGGCTATATAAATAGTTATTTCCTTCTCCCCCAACCCTTCCAGGATAAAAAAAAAAAGTTAAGAACCCTTATAGGTACTTTGCTGTGTCCATATGGAATGCTCATTAGATTTCCAACGTGAAGTTTCTCTTGAATAGCATTTTTTTCTAGTGTTAGGATTTATGATCTTAGCATTATGGGCAACTCCCTTGTGAGGGAACACCCTCTGCTTTTGAAGCCATAGAAGTATCCACCCATATAGCTTTAGAGAGTTGACTGGGGTATTGAGAGTTTGTTTCTGGTCAAATGACTAATCTACCTTAGAGGGAGGATTAAACCCAGATCTTCTTGCTGATTCCAAAGCCAACTCTACTCACCAATCATTGCTACACTCTTCTTCTCTTTAAAAAGAATGCTTCTTGAATGGAGGTGTCATTCTTGCAAAGGGACCATGCCAGTCTCCGTTGAATAGCTCCCTAATGGAAAGCAAATTCCTTAAGGTTAGAATTTGTCTTATATTTTTGTCCTTCTAGGTCCAAGACAGTGTCTGGTACTTAATACAGCCTTGTTCACTTGCTTGATTTTGTTCTGGTTTTAGTGTATATGCTGCCCAAGTGTTGGCTGAATAAAATTAACTAACAAAATATTTGTGAGGGGAAAATAATGGGGAGGTTGGCCCTATGTCTGAAGTAAGTCCCGAGACGCAAATAGTACAGGGTTCCCCGTGGCTAACATTTGTTATAGAGATGGGATTTGAGATTTTTTTAGGCACGTAGGAACTCCAGGAATCTCTACTAGCAGCCAATTAATCCAGAGCTGAGGCTCTTTTATCATAGCTAATGGTTATTGTGAGCTCTGTTAGGCTGAGAGAGCAATAGCAACAGCTCATTCAGATTTCTCAGACTTGTTCATTGTACAGAATTCAGATCATAGACACCTAATTTCTGACCTGACCACCATGTTCCAATCCCTACTGGCTTTGGTGTAAACTCCATTCCCAGGCTGAACACCCTTCAAACTTTTGAAATAAAAATCAATCAGAAAGTTTGGGTTCCCCCCGCCCCGCCTGGAAACTTTCTAAAAAAGACCAGAGATCTGCTGAGGTCACTTCATTATTAAGGGTAAAAAAACCCTGGTTTTTGTTTCTTTGTTACAAAAAGCCCAAGTTCCCCAGCTGCATCTTAACAAATAGCAGGATGATGTCTTATTAACAGGAAGCTGGGGGAATGAGGAAGGCATCAAAGCAAAGCATTGACTCTTTTCTGCTAAACTGAAACAGTCATCAAGTTTTTGGCCCCTACTGTCTATTGTTAAGTGTATTTATATCTCAGTTTTAAAGGTATCTAACAGAACTTTTGGGAACTAGAAAGGATGAGATAATCTTTTTGGAAATAGAACATAGAAAGTTGTAGCTGGAAGTGACTTTAGGACTTAGAATGTCAGAGCTCTGGAAGGAATCTCAAAAGTCTTCTAGAGCAACCTTCTCAATCTACAGACGAGGAAACATGAGCTTGGGAAATGACTTGCCCAAAGTCACACTGCTAGTTAGTAGCAGAGCCAGAATTTGAAGTCATGTTTTCTGATCAATTCCTACCATACTATACTGTATCTCCCATGTTCCCCATTCCATTCTCACTACCTATTTACAAGCTAGGTTTTGTTATCTCTTTCCTGAACTGTTATAGTAACCTCCTGAGCAGTTATTGTCTGATCTCTCTCCACTCCAATACAATTTACAGAAACTGCCAGATTAATTTTCCAAAACAGAGCTCTAAATGTATGAATACTCTCCTCAAAAAATTTCTGTGGCTCCCTGTAGCACCAATACAATATTTACGGTGCCCATGATCACAATAAAGACCATGACTATAAGTATCACATAACATTCTATTGCAAAATATACCAGATTCTCCAGATAGAAGATAGAACTGAAGCATTTATTTAGACACCAGGAAACTGAATCCCAAAACCAGTAAGCCGATTCCTTCATAGTACCAAAGATATTCAGAAGCCATAACGTTGAGAGCCATAGCATCCTTCAGCCTTCCCACAAACCAATACAAGATCAATATTTACTCACAAACCTCTCTATCTCCTTAATGAACATCCTCTCTCCCCTCTACCATCTTGCTAGCTCTGCCCAGCTTCCTGTGAGTTCTGCTTCTCCTCAGAAAACTCCTCCCACCACGTGTCCCATGTGACCACATTCAGCCTATTAGGGGGTAGAGTTTATCTTCACAGCAGGGAAGCTTCCTGTGGGCTCTGCTACACCCTTCAGCAAATTCCCTCCATCACAGGCTCCATGTGATTACATTCAGCCTATTGAGGGCAGAGTTTACTTTCAAAGCAGGGGAGGTCTTCAATCTCCCTCCTAGGTCTATTAAGGGGCAGGGAAGATCTTCAAATTTCCATTCTCATTACACTCCCCCATAAATGGATATTCTTCCTCTATAAGTTCTCATCCATCTGCACAAACTGAACTGTTTACTATTCACCAAACTCTCCCTGTGTTTTCCAGCCTCCCATTAGAAGAAGAAGAAGAAGAAGAAGAAGAAGAAGAAGAAGAAGAAGAAGAAGAAGAATGTGTATTTTCCGAAATCTTGTCTAGAGCCAAGCTTCTTGGTAATTATAATTACATGGGGTTCAGTTTCTTCTTTATTGTTGTTCTTTCTACTTATATTGTTGCAGTCATTGTGTGCAGTATATTGTTTTCCTATTTATGCTTATTACATGCTGTATCAAGACTTATAAATCTTCAGATGCTTCTCTGAATTCTTTACATTCACTTTTTCTTATAGTGCCATATTTTTTTATTCTGAATTTAGCAAACACCAAAAAAATGAGCATTTTTGTGTAAATTGTAAGACAGGAGAGGATTATTCACAAATCCACAAATCTCTATTGTATAGAACTAGTCATTTTCTCCAAGTTTATAATAAATTGAACATGTAACCTCCAAAGAAGTTTTACTTGTAGATAACTTTTTTCTGACTTTTTGTTCTTACTTTAGATGACATCCCTCCCATCTCTACCACATCAATTGAAAAATAAAATAAAATAAAATGCAATCTTTGTACTAAATATGTGTAGTCAAGTAAAACATATTCCCACATTGACCAGGTCCAAAAATGTACATCTCATGTTGCAACCTGAGTCTATCACTTTATCACCTATCTTCTGAAACTGTGGTTGATAATTATATCAATCAGAATTCTCAAGTGTTTTCCAAGTTGCTTTTCTTTATCTTTTTGTTGTTATGTAAATTATTTTCCTAGTTCTATTCATTTCCCTCTACATTAGTTAATGTAATTTTCAGGTTTCTCCAAAATCATAGCTTTCATAATTTATTTTGGTAATTTAATGTTCAGTTATATTTATATGCCATTATTTGTTCAGCCATTCCCCAATTGATGAGTACCCCATGAGTTTCTAGACCTTTGCCACTATTGCTTTTCAGTCTATTTTGGCTAAGAGATTAGGAATAAAAAATACTTGTTCTTTGCCACTACAAAAAGAGCTCCTATTAATATCTCTGTATACATAGGTCCTTTTTGTTTTCATTTGATCTCTTTGGGTTTACAGGACTGTTAGAAGTATCTGTTTAGTGTCTTAGGAGCATGGTTCCAAATTGCTTTCCAGAACAGCCAGACCAATTCACAGTTCAACCAAGAGGACAGAAACATGCCTGTTTTCCTAGAGTCTCTTGAACATTTTTCATATTTCATTTTTGTCATCTTTGCCACTATGTTGGGTGTTAGGTGGAATTTAGGATTGTTTTATTTACATTTCTCTCATTATTGGTTATTTGGGGCATTTTGGTTATATCGTTGTTGATAGCTTGGATCCCTTTGACCATTCACTCATAGGGGGAATAGCTCTTGTTCTTGCAAGTTCGAACTGGATACATACACACACATACACACATCTTAGAAATGAGACCTTTAGGGGCAGTTAGGTGGCACAGTGAATAGAGCACTGGCCCTGGAGTCAGAAGGACCCGAGTTCAAATCTGGCCTCAGACACTTGACACAAAAACTAGCCATGTGACTTTGGGCAAGTCACTTAACTCCAATTGCCCTCCAAAACAAACAAACAAAAAAAAATGAGACCTTTACTAGAGAAACTTTCTACAAAGATGTGTTTCCCAGTTGATTTTGTTCCTTCTGATTTTAACTGCATTGATTTTGTGAGAAAAAAAATTAATTTTACATAATCAAAATTGTCTGTTATCTTCTGATTTGATGATTTAATTAGAAAACTCTAGAGAGTCGAATAAGAAAGTCAATTTTAGCAATTGATAGATGTCTTCCTTAAATATAAAATAATCCTCTCTATAAAATGATCCTTTCTATCCCTGGTTAGGTTATAAATCTATATAGCTCTTATAAAGATATGAAAAGTAATTTCTTATTCCTTTGATTTATTTAGGGTGTGACCTTTTATAATTAAGTCATGTATCCATTTAGAGATTATATTGTTATATGGTGTGAGTTGCTGGTATAAATAAAATTTCTTCCACACTACTTTTTAATTTTTCCAGTAATTCTTGTCAAATGATAAACCTTTACCCACCCCACCCCAAATCTGGGATCCTAAGGCTTATCAAACACCAGCCCTCTGTGTTTGCTCCTATATGTTTTGTACCTAATCTGATCCATTGATCAACCTTTCTATTTTTTGTGTTTTTTTTTCTTTTTTGGAGGGGGAAGGTAGGGCAATTGGAGTTAAGGTCATACAGCTAGTTTTTTGTGTTAAGTGTTTGAGGCCAGATTAGAACTCAGGTCCTCCTAACTCCAGGGCCGGTGCTCTATTCACTGTGCCACCTAGCTACCCCCTCTTTCTATTTTTTTAATTAGTGCCAAATTGTTTTCATGATTATTTCTCTGTAGTATAGCTTGAAATCTTGTATAGATAGACCCTATTTCTTCCCACTTTTTTCACTAGTTCCCTTGAGATTTTTTTTCCTCCAGATGAATTTCATTATAACTTTTTCTAGCTCTATAAAATAATCATTGGGTAGTTTGATTGACATGATACTGAATAAATAAATTAATTTAGATAGTATTGTCATTTTTATTATATTGACTCAACTCACTTATGAGCAATGGCTATTTCTCCACTTACTTGGGTCAGTTTTTATTTCTTTCAAGATTATTTTATAGCTGTATCCATATAGTGTATGTTTTGGTAGGCAGTCTCCCAAATACATTATATATTATTTAATCATTTTAAATGGAAATTTTCTTTCCATTTCTTCCTCCTGGCTTTTGTTATTAATTTACAAAAATATGTGAAATTATTTTATATCCTACAACTTTGGGGAAATCATCCATCAATTATTAAAACTGACTTTCTTAGTTGATTCTCTAGAATTTTCTAATTAAATCATCAAATCATCTGATAATTTTGTTTCCTCTTTGTCTAGTATTCATTCAATTTCATTTTCTTATCTTATTCCTATAGCTATGATTTCTAGCACTTAACAATGGTGACAAAGTAATACTCTTCAGTCAACTTCTGGTTATTTTGGGAAGACCTTTTGTTTGTCTCCATTAGATATAATTCTGCTTCCTGTTTTTAGATAGAAACTATTTACTATATTAAGGAAAGGTCTGGGGGGTAGAGCCAAGATGGAGGCATAGAAGCAGGAAAACTCCCTGCACTCCCCCCATAACCTCCTCAAATACCTATGAAAAATGACTCTAAACAAACTTTAGGGCTACAGAACCCACAGAGTAACAGAAAGAAACAAATCTCCCACTGAAGACAGTCTGACAGGTGGACAGGAAGGGTTCATCACAGCCCACTGGGAGCAGAGCCCAGCCCCTTGTGAGCCTGTGGTTTTAGCCTCAGGGTGGCCTGACCAGCTGTAGCTAGAGGAATATTGGGAGAGTATATTGCCAGCAGCTGTGGCAGTTTCCAGAATTATCAACCCATAAATGCCAAAGACAAAGTGAGAGGTCAGTGTAGACTTTGGGAACAGGGAGTCTGGGAGTGCAGTCTGGCCTCTGCCCCCAGAGGGAGAAGCAGCTGAGGTGTGGTGGCTGCAGCCTCATGGCTACTTCAGAGCTCCTGGCCTGCAGATTGTAGGGGGACCAAGCAACCAGTCTGAGGGGTAATCGCTCCTACTTTAACCTGCTTGGATCTGGATTGCTGTCTAGGGTAGAGGTCCTGGGATGTGTGACCAGTGAGCCTGAGTGTGTGGAGGCTTCAGAGAGGGCAGCAGCCAACTAATAGCTCTGGCAGCTGCACAAACCCCAGTGATTTGGGACAAAGCTCTCCTCTCTGGAAGCAGAGTGATACTGGGGCAAAAGGCTCAAAAGTCAAGTAATTGAGTGGCAACATGAGCAAGCAAAGGAAGCAAAGCAAGCACATCAATCCAACTTTGGATTCCTTTTTTGGGGAACAAAAAGGATCAAAGCATAAAACGGCTGGGAGACAACAAAATCAGAACTCCTGTACTGTAGCAGCAAGCACCTTAGCATACCCAGGGCGGCTGCCAACACAGGTTCTTAGATCTGCTTTTCTAAAGGAAAGCAACTCAAAATGGGTTAACAATCTTGCTTTAGTCAAACATATGTCATTTACTTAGTTCAGGGGGAAAAGGTCAGCACCCAGAACTTCAGAGAATATAGAGGTTACAAGCAGACAAAAATACAGACAGAGAAACAGATCAGCAGACAGGCTTCCAGCTGCCTGACCATTACATCCATACCTAGTCAGTTATCAGAGAGGGAAGCATCAACATCTGGGTTTTCAAAGCTGGGGGGCTAAATGGCTGCCCAGAGTCTCATCTGGTCAAACCACATAACTCTTCTCAAAGTGATCCTCAAAACAAAATCTCACATCATGGTATATATAGCCTTCTCCTAGCTCAGAGAATGTCACAACCCTCTTGACCCACTGCCCAATCACAAAGCACCAAGGTGTGGGCATTCCTGAAAACCAAGCCTCCCTCCACAGGCTCCAGGTGACTACATTCAGCCTATTAGGGGACAGGGTATTTTTTCAAATCAAGGAAGGTTCTCAGACTCACTTAAGCCTATTAGAGGGCTAGGGGCAGAGAAGATCTTAAATTCCCATTCACATAACATGTGCCAAAAGCTTCCAAGAAAAATATAACCTGGTTACAGGCCATAGAGTAACTTAAGAAGGATTTTGAAAACCAAATAAGAGAAGTGGAGAGAAAAATTGGGAAGAGAAATGAGAATGATGCAAGAAAATCATGAAATGAGAGTCAACAACTTGATTGAAGAAAATACTACCTTAAAAAATAGGGGATTAACTCAAATGGCAAAAGAAGTTCAAAAAGCCAATGAGGAGAAGAATGCCTTAAAAAGCTGAATTTGCCAGATGGAAAAAGAATCTCAAAAGCTCACTGAGAAGAATCATTCCTTCAGAATTCAATTGGAGGAAATGGAAGCTAGTGACTTTATGAGAAATCAAGATACTATTAAACAAATCCAAACAAATGAAAAAATAGAAGGCAATGTGAAATATCTCATTGGAAAAACCACTTATCTGGAAAATAGATCCAGGAGAGATAATTTAAAAATTATTGGATTACCTGAAAGCCATGATCAAAAAAAGAACTTAGAAATCATCCTTCAAGAAATTCTTAAGGAAAATTGCCCTGATGTTTTAGAACCAGAGGGAAAAATAGAGGTTGAAAGAATCCACAGGTCACCTCCTGAAAAAGATCCCAAAAAGAAAACTCCTAGGAATATTATAGCCAGGTTCTGGAATTCCCAGATCAAGGAAAAAATATTATAAACAGCCAGGAAGAAACAATTTAAATATTGTGGAAACACAATCAGGATAACACAGGACCTGACTTGTTTATAATATTTTCTTGAAGGACTTGAAGGTATTGAAGGACTTGGAATATGATATTCTGGAGGTCAAAGGGGCTAGGATTAAAACCAAGAATTTACCCAGCAAAACTAAGTATAATGTTTCTGGGGAATATATGGTCATTCAGTGAAATAGATGACTTTCAAGCATTCTTGATGAAAAAACCAGAGTTGAATAGAAAATCTGACATTCAGATAGAAGAAGCAAGAGAAGTATGAGAAGGTAAACAGGGAAAAGAAACCATAAGGAACTTATCAAAGTTGAACTATTTACATTCCTACATGGAAAAATGATAATTATAGCTTATAAAACTCTTCTCAGTATGAAAATAGTTGAAGGGAATATATATGTATATATATGTGTATATATATATGCATATATATACACATATATGTCTATATAGGAGGGTATATAGGTGTATGAATACATATGTGAGTATGTGTATATATGTGTACATGTATACATAGACAGAGGGCACATGACCAATTGAATAGGAAAGGATGATACTTAAAAGGTGAAATTGAAAGGTGAGAGAGGAATATAATGAAAGGAGATGGGGAGAGACCAAAAGGGGTAAATTATCTCACATAGAGGAGGTAAGGGAAAACTGTTACAATGGAGGGGAAGAACAGGAAGGCAAAAGGGAATGGGTCAACCTTATTCTCATTGAATTTGGCTTAGGGAAGGAATGACATACACACTAAATAGGGTATCTCATCCTACAGGAGAATAGGTAGGAAGGGGATAAGAAGGGGAAGATGGAGAGGAGGACAGGTTGGGGGGGAGGGAAGTTAGAAGCACACACTTTTGAAAAGGGACAGGGTCAAATTAGAGAATAGAACATGTGGGAGTGGGATAGGATGGAGGGAAATATAGTCAGTCTTTCACAATATGTTCACTATGGAAATATTTTGTGTTGCTACATGTGTACAACCTCTATTGCATTGCCTATCTTCCCAGTAAGGGTGGGTGACAAGGGAGGAAGGGAAAGAATCTGGAATTCAAAGTTGTTTTAAAATCAAATGTTTAAAATGTGTGTGTGTGTGTGTGTGTGTGTAATTTTTTTACATGCAACTGGGAAATAAGATATACAGGCACTGGAGTATAGAGATCCACCATGCCCTACTGGAAAGTCAGAGGGGGAATGGGAGAGGATATAGGAGAGAGCAGATTAAGGGAGGGGGTATACAGTGAGATTGCTGTTTTGGGGTGGCAGGTGGGTGAAAGATGGGGAGAAAATTTGTAACTCAAAATCTTGTGGAAATGAATGATGTAAACTAAAAATAAACATAAAATTTAATTTAAAAAGTTTTTTTTTAAAAAAGGAAAGGTCTATTTATTTCTATGCTTTCTAGTGTTTTTAAAAGAAATGGGTGTTGAATCTTGTCAAAGGCTTTTTCTACATCTATTGATATAATCATGTGATTTTTATTATTCTTGTTATTGAGATGGTCTGTTATGTTTTTAGTTTTCCTGTAAACCAACCTGGAATTCCTAGTATAATCCAACCTGGCCACAGTGTACAAATTTTTTGGTCTTTTTGGAAGGAAGAAGGCAGAGCAATTGGGGTTAAGTAACTTGCCCAAGGTCACACAATTAGTAAGTGTTAAGTGTCTGGAGCCGGATTTGAACTCAGGTCCTCGGGACTCTAGGGCCAGTGCTCTATTCCCTGTGCTATCTAGCTGCCCCCAATTTTTTTTTTTGCTATATTGTCATAGCCCCTTTGTTAATATTTAAAACATTTGTGTTTCTATTCATTAAGGTTAATTATCTGTAGATTTCTTTCTCAGTTTTGTCACTCCTTCACTTAGGTTAACAAGATCACAATTTGTATCATTGAAAGAATTAGTACCACACTTTATTTAGCTATTCGTCAGCTAAAAATGTAGTGACTAGTCCATAGTTACACACTTAATAGATATCAGAGCCTAAGTAGGGAAGCTTGGTGGTACAGTGAATGGTGGTTGGCCTGGAGTCAGGAAAACCTAAGTTCAGATGCAGCTTCAGACACTTACTAGCTGTGTGACCCTGGGCAATTAACCCTGTGTGCCTCCGTTTTCTCCTGTAAAATGAGCTGGAGGAGGGAATGGCAAATTACTCCAGTGTCTTTGCCAAGAAAACCCCAAATGGGGTCATGAAGAGTTGGACACAACTAAAATGAGTGAACAGCAAGAAGTAGGAAAAGTTCTAGAAAAAAATTGACCATTAGTTGTCTGTGGCTAGAATTTTGGATGAGAGATACCTTCTGTTCATGGTCAGTAAGAGGGATTCTGTGGTTAAGATAAATTAGGTGCATATGTGGAAAACAAGAACGACAGCTTGTGGATTCCCAGTGTGTTCCAGACGCTCATCCTTCAAGTTACCTTGGCTGAGCAGCTTTGTTTAAAAAGAACATTGACGGGGCGGCTAGGTGGCGCAGTGAATAGAGCGCCGGCCCTGGAATCAGAAGGACCTGAGTTCGGAGCCGGCCTCCAACACTTAATCCGCACAAACAAAAACCTAGCCGTGTAACCTTGGGCAAGTTACTTAACCCCAATTGCCCTAAAGGGGCGGCTAGGTGGCGCAGTGAGTAAGAGCGCCGGCCTCGGAGTTTGGATGACCCGAGATCAGATCCGGCCTCAGAAAATGAGCACCCACGCATAAATCAAATGACTAGCCGTGTAACCTTGAGCAAGTTACTTAACCCCAATTGCTTTAAAAAAAAAAAAAAGAACATTGACAAGGAGAGCATCCAGAGAGGATGCCCATGATGAGAAAGATGAAATGTTGCTATATAAGATTAAACTGAAAGACCTAGAGAAGAGAGCCCTCGGGGAGGAAAGGGGAGAAAGATAACCTTGTTAAATAAGGAGAGAGAGGGTTTGGGTTTTTGGTGGTTTTGCCACCAAATTACTGTTTGGACAAATCATTACATTTCTCTAGGCCTCCCTTTATTCATTTGGAATATAAGCAAGTCAGACGAGGTGATATCTGATGCCCTTTCCACCTCTTAATCCTGTGGACCTAAATTCTCATGTTCCTCCAAGGAATTTTCCTCCAAAAGGAACAGCCAAGGACTTGGAGAAGTGAGGAATGTCATCAACCCCATCTAGAACTGCTAATCCTAAAATGCTAAGCACCTTTCTAACTTCACTCCTGCATCGGTTAGCACCTACTGTATACAAAGCCCTGTACTCAGAGCTGGGAGAGATAAAAAGCTGGGGAAAAATAAAATAGAGCCTGCCATCACAAAGCATGTACACAAATAAGTATGACAATAGATAAAATGCTGATGGGGAAGACATCCAAGGGTCTCCAGGAAGGGCTTCATCTGCAGAAGTCTCATCTGTCTCTCTTATATATCTTATATGTTCCTAGTTATTTCTATATTATTTCACCTTTTAGACTATGAGCTACCCGAGAGAGGTACTGTTTTTGACTTTCTTTATATTTCCAGAGTCTAGCACATAGTAAGGTCTTAATAAGTGCTTGTTGATCAACTGTTAGGCCCAACCCTTTCCTAATCTACTTGACTGGTTATTCTCTTCTGTACCTGAACTCACTTCTCTGGCATGTACCAAATCCTGCCTTGTGTTTGTAGTTATTTATGCACATGTTATTTCAGCTACTATACTGTAAGTTCATCAAGCAAGGACTGTAGGCAGCTAAATGGCATCGTGGATAGAGCATGGGACCTGGAGTTGAAAAAACCTGAGTTCAAATTCAACCTCAGATACTTGCTAGTTGTGTGACCCTTGTCAAGTCACTAGACAGCTATCTGCATCAGTTTCCTAATCTGTAAAATGGGGATAACAAGAGCACTCACCTCCCAGAGTTGTTGTAAGGATCAAATGAGATACTATTTGTAATGTGATTTGTAAAACCTAAAGCACAATTATTATTATCCATTTTTGCATTCCACATTGAAATTAACAGAGTGCCTTGTGATAAATACTAAAACTACTTTGAAAGGGTAGAACAATTCAGACATGGTCAAGGCAGACTACCAAAACCTAGAGTGCTTACAAAGGATGGGTATATTGAGCCAGAGAGAAGAATGTTCCCATTTTTTTCTACTGAATCATAGAATGTCAATATCAGAGTTAGAAGCAGAGTTATATAGGTAAATGTTTAACAATTGCCTCTTTGAAAAAAATTTATACACAACATACTTGTAAGTTTGTTCTGCATCATTAATATTTTCTCCATCCCCTTTTAAAGTCTAGACAATCATCAGAACAAACAAAAAACAAACCTTGATTTGTTGTGTTTTCAGATTTCTAAAATGTCAATGCTTACACTGAAAGTTTCACAATCAGCTCTCCTATGCTAGTCAGAGTTGGCTCCAGCACACCCCAGCCTGTACTTGTGCCTTCTCATCCTGTTGACTTGCCTACAGTCTCCCATAAGTCTTCCATAGAAAATATGTCCAAAGAGATAGAATAATTTCTATAGGTTCTTTCATATTTCAGAGATACTAATACAATACCTTGGTTATCCAACTGTTACTTCTCATTCCTGCTACTTGCCTGGTCTGCCTCCTTTTCCCATAACACATTTCCTCGATGATATCCTATATAAATCTTCTTGCATGTTATTCATCTTTGATGATATAATGTAGCCCACTTACGTGCACCATGAGTGTCTACATTGCCTTTCAGTTCAGTCAGAATATGGATACTTCAGAAAGTGGTATTCTAAGATTTGAAACCATGCAGCGTATTTGTAGGCATAATAAAATGGTTTTTTGTGTCATGGAGCAACATGAGAGAATTGAAATCACTGCACAATTTCTCAAAAGTCACTCTTTGTCCTTCGCAATTCTGAGCCTAGATCAATATTTGTTGTTGTTTCCATCCAACATATATGTACTAATGTATTAACACAATAGACTGCCCATTTATCTATATGTCTAAGGATATACATTAGGCATTTTTAACCTATTTTTCCTCCATGTATTGTTAGGCTGATTGCTTTTGAGTTTTCATGGATCTTGTTGAGGAAGCCTTGCTGTTTTCTGGAGATTCATGCTCTCAGCACAATGTCATCCACACATGGAAGCACCTGAAAGATCTCACCATCTATGGGGAATCTCTCCTCCATTTGGACTCTGCAAGGACATATTCCTTGAAAGTGGTGAATGGCTTTGGGGAGGATGTATATTCCTGTGCTATATCTCATTTTATGTTAATAATCAGAGGTGTTTGTGGTTGCATTGTCAAAGAATCATACATGGTCTTAACATAAGGGCAAGAGACTTCTTGTTAGAGAAAAACATAATCCTAAAGAGCTCTGTCAAGTCTGTATATTTTAGAGGGCTTTTGGGGAAATCAATAAATAACAAACAGAGAAGGATATTGTATTCCCTCCATTATTCAGTCAGCTGTATGACTATGAAAATGTGATCTGCTAAAAAATTTATGTAAGACTTACTTTTTCTCTCTTTTAATATTTTCATCAAGAATATCCTAATGGGGCCTGGGGGGGGCGGAGCCAAGATGGCAGAGTAGAAACAGCTCATCCAAGCCACTCTGCCCCCAGATTCCCCCCAAACTATGTAAAAGGGGACTCTGAACAACTTCTGGAGCCCCAGCACCCACAGAACAACACAGAGAAGCTAACCTCCCGCTGAGGACAGCCCAGCAGCCCTGAAGGAAGGACCAGCACAGTGGTCTGGGAGCTGGCAGAGCGCAGCGCAGAGTTCAGTGAGCCGAGCACAGGTCCGCGTGAGCCGAGGTTTTAGCCCCAGGGCGGCAGGACCAACAGCCGGCTGGAGGAACCCCAGAACACCAGCAGCTGTGGAGATTCCAGAATTATCAACATAGACATGCCTAGGACAAAGTAAGAGGTTAGTGTCCTATGGACTTTGGGACCAGTATTTGGGGAATGCGTCAGCTTCCTCCCCTGGGGGCTAGAAACCACTGAGGAGACACGCCATTTTGTAGTTTTCAGAGGCAGCTCCAGCTCGTGGCCTGCATGCTAACTGTAGGGAGATCCAGCGATCAGTCTTTGGGGGTAATCACTCTTGCTATAACCTCCCTGGATCTGGATTGTGATCTGGGGTGGAAGTTGTGGGTGGGTTTACAGTTTGCCAGAAATGGAAGTTGCCCCTGACACGTTTGGGATGAAAATTCCTCTATCTGGCCTTAAAGCCATAGTGTGGCAACAAGCCCAAAAGTCAAGTAATTAAGTGGCAACATGCCAAGGCAAAGGAAACAGAAAAATGCAACCCTAGACTCCTATTTTGGGGGCATAGAGTGGGAAAAGGACTGTGAGGTCAGAAGTCCTGCTCCAAAAGCCCCAGGGGAAAACATGAGTGGGTTGCAGGCCATAGAGGACCTTAAGAAGGACTTTAAAAATCAAATAAGAGAAGTGGAGGAAAAATTGGAAAGAGAAATGAGAAGGATGCAGGAAAAGTATGAAATGAGGGTCAACAACCTGACTGAGGAAAACAACACCTTAAAAAATAGACTAACTCAAATGGCAAAGGAGGCCCAAAAGGGCAATGAGGAGAAGAATGCCTTAAAAAGTCGAATTTGCCAGATGGAAAAAGAATCTCAAAAGTTCACTGAGGAGATTCATTCCTTCAGAGTTAGACTGGAGAAAATGGAAGCTAATGACTTTATGAGAAATCAAGATGCTGTTAAGCAGATCCAAACAAATGAAAGATTAGAAGGCAATGTGAAATATCTCATGGAAAAACCACTGACCTGGAAAATAGATCCAGGAGAGACAATTTAAAAATTATTGGTCTACCTGAAAGCCATGATCAAAGAAAGAACCTAGAAATCACCCTTCAAGAAATTCTCAAGGAAAATTGCCCTGATGTTTTAGATCCAGAGGGCAAAATAGAGGTTGAAAGAATCCACCGATCACCTCCTGAAAAAGATCCCAAAAAGAAAACTCCCAGAAATATTATAGCCAGGTTCCAGAATCCCCAGATCAAGGAGAAAATACTACAAGCAGCCAGGAAGAAACAATTTCAATATTGTGGAAACACAATCAGAATAGCCCAGGACCTGGCAGCTTCTACACTGAGGGATCGAAGGGCATGGAATATGATATTCCAGAGGGCAAAAGAACTGGGAATGAACCCAAGGGTCACCTACCCAGCAAAACTGAGTATTTTGTTTCAGGGGAAAATATGGTCATTCAGTGGAATAGAGGACTTTCAAGCATTCTTGAGGAAAAAACCAGAATTGAATAGAAAATTTGACATCCAGACACAAGAAGCAAGAGATGCATGAGAAGGTAACCAGGGAAAAGAAATCCAAAGGAACTTATCAAAGTTGAACTATTTACATTCCTATATGGAAAAGTAATAACTGTGACTGATGATATCTTTCTCAGTATGAAAATAATGGAAGAAGGGTGTGTGGTCATATGAATACATATGTGAATGTGTGTGTATATGGTTACAGTTATATATGGATAGAGGGCATAGGTTGAATTTGTTGGGAAGGGAGAATACTCAAGGGATGAAATTATGAGGTGAGAGAGGAAAGTGGCAAGAGGAGATGGGGAGAGACAGGGTAGGGTAAACTATCTCATGTAGAAGAAGCAAGGGGAAGTGGTTGCAAGGGAGAAGGAGAATAGGAAGGCAAAAAAGGCAAAACCACATTCTCATTGAATTTCAGGGAGAGAATGACATACATACTAAATGGGATATCTCAACCTGCAGCAGAATAGGGGGAAGGGGGATGAGAGGAGGGATGATGAAAGGGAGGGCATCCTTGGGGGGAGGGGTGGTTGGAAGTACCCACTATAGAAGAGGGACAGGATCATGTAGGGAATGGACCAAGTGGGGGGTGGGATGAGTGGGAGGGAATTATAAGCAGCCCTGTACAATATATCTACTATGATAATGTTTTGCATAGCTAGACATGTACAACATATGCTGAATTACTTATCTCCCCAGAGGGAATGGGTGACAAGGGAGGAAGGAAATGGATCTGAAATTCGAGGTCTTAACATTAAATGTTTCAAATATATATAAATACTATTATTAATACTCTTTTTTTATTATTAATACTTTTTGCTTATAATTGGGAGACAAGATGTGCAGGCATTGGGACACAGTCGATTATTCTTACAATATTGCTGTTATTGTGAAAAAATCCAATCCCTCTTACAGCCCTTTCAAACTAATCTGAAAAGGTTCCTGAATAATAAGATATATTTCTTCTGTCAAACTGAGAAGATCTTCTTTTGTCTTGGAACCCCAGGATAGAATCCTAAAATACATTTAAATAAAATGCATTTTAAAAGAATGTTAAAAACGTCTGTATTTCCTGGCATGTGTGAGTTTGGTGATTCAGCTCAACGTGATGGAATATATATGTGTGTGTGTGTGTGTATAAATATATATATATATATATATATATATATATATATATATATATATATATATTTGTATACACAGATGTGTAAGTAAACATATATCAAGAGAGAGATGCACAGTCATATGCTCTTCACTGGATACTTCTCTGTTGGCAAACATGCCATTGTGGAAATGTAAAGGGACACCCATGTCAGAGAAGCTCCCATGGGTAACTCAGACAATGCAGTGGCACATTTCCCAAAGGTTTACTGAATTTTACTCTTACTAAGTAAGCAACCAACTAAAGGTATCAATAATAGCCTCATTATAGATACCATTTATATATGGTAAATTAAATTATATGCATATATAAGTAGATTAAAATTTATATGTATGTATTGTGTGTGTGTGTGTGTGTGTGTGTGTGTGTGTGTGTGTGTGTGTGTGTGTGTGTGTAGTACAGGCAGTTAGGTGACTCAGTAGATAGATTGCCAGGACTGGGATCAGAAAAACTCCTCTTCCTGAGTTAAAATCCAACCTCAGACACTTACTAGCTGTGTGACCCTGGGTAAGTCGCATAATCCTGTTTGCCTCAGTTTTTTTCATTTATAAAATGAGCTGAAAAAAGAAATAGCAAATCATTCTGGTATCTTTGCCAAGAAAACCCCAAATGGGGTCACAACGAATCAGACACTTCTAAAATGACTGAACAAGGTCACAAAGAATCAGACACTTCTAAAATGACTGAACAACAACAAAATATTTGTGGTGGATTTAATGAATTTGGCATTGATGCCTGTTGTTGGTAGATTTAATTATACACATGTGTACATCTGTGTATAATATTAAGTGACCAGGGTTTAATTCACTGGTGCCCCATTCTCATGTTTCATTATGCAGTAAAATTGACCCTGGGTCTTCAAAAGCTATGGAATCAGAGCACAAGATCTGGCAGATACTACGAAGATGGAAAAGTTTTGAGTAAGTGAATGGATGGATGAAGCAAGCATTTATTAAACACCTATTGTATGCCAGGCACTGTGCTAAGCACTTTGCAAACATCACATTTGATCCTCCCAACAACCCTGGGAGGCAGGAAGTATTATTCTCATTTTAGAGTTAAGGAAACGGAGGCAAATAGAGGTTAAAGCGACTGGCGGAAGTCACCCAGCTACCACGTGAAGCTGGATTTGAACTCCGGTTCTTTCTGACTCTACATCTTTAACTTTATACATGGTATCATCTAGGTAGACTCATTGTTGCCCGAAGCCTAACCTAGCCAAGTTCAGAGAGAGCATTGTAAACAGATTGACCACAAGAGGAAGAAGGAGTTGTTTTTCACCACAGGAATTTAAAGACCACCTACCAAGTTACTGAAGGGTTGTAATCTGCCACGGTGGAGACAGGAGCCACGCTGAAGAAATTGCAGATCCTTGAAACATGAAAGACTATAGATTACTTGTTCTTTGCTATTGGAGAAGTATGTTTCTCTGACTTTTCTGTGAAAGACAAGGTGATGCTGGATTTAAGTGACTGGAAAGGGAACTTGGGAATCTGAGTGAGAGGCAAAAACAGGAAAACAGAATAATCTGGTAGCATTTGGGGACCAGGAGGGCTATTCAGCATGGAAGTCATGACGGCTTAGTTAGGAATTTGGTCTGACTGATACCTGTAGATCAAGACAAAATACAAGCATGTATTAAGTGCTTACTGTGCCAAGCTCTGTGCTAAGCTCTGGTTACTCTGCTAGTCAGATAGATACCATTAACAACCTACATTTGCACAGTGTTTAATAGGTTTATCAAGCACTTTGCTTAGTTTTAAAAAAATTATAAATATCCTTTGTTTTAGAATAGATCTCCTCCCTACTCTCCCTTTCCTACCTCGTGAGCCATCCTATGGGGAAAAGATTGGGAAAGGAACATTTCAGCAAAATTAACACCTAGAAGTGTGAAATATTCAACATTCTGAACACCTTCCCAACTCTGCAAAGAAAGGCACATTCTTATCTCTTTCCTGTGTTTGAGAAACATTTTCTTTATTGTAATTCCAATATATAGGCTATGCAAATATTTTTCAATTTTATGTATGATGAAACTGAGGCTCATGGAGGCTACTATACATGTCCCAGGTCATACAGCTGATAAGAATCAGACTTCAGATTTGAGCTTAAGTATTGAAGCTCCAAGCCCAACATTTTCCCCTGACTGAATCACATTGCCTCTCAGCTTAGAACTGGATAAACTTGAGAGGTACGAGAGAGACCCCAAACTTGAGGATTTTAGTATCATATCTCCTAAAAGAGGCAGCATGGTTGTAGTGAGTAGACATCTGGCCTCAAAGTCAGTAAGACCTAGGTTCCAGTTGGCTGTATGATCCTGGGCAAATCATATAATCTCTTAGTATTCTGAGGAACTCACAAAGAGTGATGTGCCAGGAATAATGTGCCAAAAACATTCAGCCTGCATTAGTAAAAAGAAGTTTCCTCACAAGGGAGTTGCTTATACCAATGGAATTGCAGATTCTGTGATTTTCTGTCTCCTGTCTCCTAAACTGGACAAAACTAGACTCTTGATCTGCTGTATTTGTAATGGCCAAATTGTATATGCAGTTTGTACCTTAATGGCTCAAGAACAGGTCCCTGGAGAGACATTTGACTTGTTGAGTCTTGTTCTGGAGAAAATTAAAACCCTGGAATATAGTACAGAGTGGCAAGGGAGAGAGAGAGAGAGAGAGAGAGAGAGAGAGAGAGAGAGAGAGAGAGAGAGAGAGTTTGCATGTGTAAATAAATGATGGAATGTTTTGTACTTTGTAGATTCAGAATATTAATTCAAATGAGGTACAGGGGAAGAAAAATTGTTGTTGTTTTTAATTAGTTGGCGAATGCGCCATGTTTGCTGTGGTCATGGAGGACAGGAAGGAGACCAGAGATAAAGGGCTATCATGTACAAGTTTTGTACATGATAATAAGCCACAAGAGGGAGCCCCAAGCATATCGGTGAAATGGGAAACTAGTAGACTACCTGGTTGAGCATTCTTCAAAGAAAAACAAAGATAACTCACTCTCACCCCCATTCCAGTCTTACACGTTACCTATTTGGCAAAGCTTTAGGTGGCTCAGTCTTTCCAACTTCCATTTCTCTATAACACCTTTGTCCTGACAACATCCTCTGTCCCATTTTGACAGTTCTTCTAGATGAGCTTTCCTCATTTCCTCACTGGCTCCTACAGGAATCTTCTTATCTTGCTCCTGAATTCCTGACCAGTAAAATCCCTTCCCTGGATTCCTTCAGTATTCAAATAAAACCTCACTGTCTGAAACCTTTCTCCAACTGCTAATGCTTCCCCTTCTCAAGATTACCATCCATTTACAGCAGAGATGTCAAATACAATGCAACAAGGCTACTGTTATGTTGGCCCATGTTCACCATGTTCATTCTCAAGTGCTCCTAACCAGATTGAAATATAATTGGGAAATATTAAAAAAAATAAATACAAATACATAATAGATAATAATAGAAAAAATGGACAATATTAATATGTGGTTTTCTAAGGTCATAAATATGTGACCTGCAGGGATCTTTACATACCATTTAGTGGACCCTGTTTCTATTTGTGTTTGATACTACTTATCTGTTCTCTTTATTTTTTAATTAATTTATTTGTTTTAAACTTAAATACTGAAAACTTAAATACACAATAAGAAAAGAAACATTATAAACTTAAATACAAAATAAGAAAGGGGAAAAGCATTGCAGTGTGCATAGCAGAACATAAAAGAAACAAAATATATAGCAACAAATTTCCATTTCAAAAAAGCCTATATAATAAATACTACACTTTGTATTCTAGCCTGTCCACCTTTTCTTTGCTTCCTTGTAAGTTGTGTTTTGTTCTCTGCTGTTCACTTTTTACTTCATTCTTTTTCCCCCTCTTCTTCCCCACTTCCCCCAAAGAAGACTATAATTAAGTTTGAGTGTGTGCATGCACACATACACACACACACACACATACACATATATTTATAAACACATATACACACAAATACATATACGTACATGTACACATACATATACATATTCTCATACACATACTTAGGTATCTATAATCATATTCATATGTAGACTTATACATTCATATGCGTCTATATAAGACCATACTATACCTGTTTTTCCTCTGTTTCTCCAAGGGCGGATAACATCTTCCTTCGTAGGTCTAAGTCTTTCCATGTTTTTCCAAGTCCTCTAACTCATCATTTCCTATACCACAGCAATATTAAAACCTTACACTATCTGGTTATTTTAAATAATCTGAAACAATATTGATGTGGCTGACATATAGTATAGTTTCCCCTTTATTTCTCTTTTAACTAAATCTATTTTAGCTTTAACTTTGCCTGAGATCATGATTACTATCCCAGTTTTTTCCTCCTAATAAATTCTATTCCTGATCTTGATTTTGTTTGTGTGTATCTCCTATTACCTATCCCTCCTGACTCCTCTACTTTACTTCTTTATGCTATCTTGCCCTCCTGTTACTTAACCTATCCCCCCATCACTGATCCCTCCCTTATCCTCTCCCCCTTCCTATTCCCTTAGCCTTTTATTTCTTTCTGAATTTAGAAGACTTTTATACATACATACATACATGTATGTATGTAAGTATTGTTCCCTCTTTAACTTATTCCCAATAAGAGCACAATTCCAGAACTACATCCTCCTATAGTTCTCCTCCTCCATCTAATTCCTCTGTTAGTTCTTCCTTTCACACCTCGTTTGTATAAAATATTTACTCTTTTTACCTTTTCCTAAATGGTATTACTTTTTTGTATTACATCTTATTTATCTCTTCCTCAGTCTTTCTTTCAAACTACCCAATTACTAATAACAATCCTAAGATTGCATACAATTTAAATTTCCTCATATGAAAAGTAAACAGTCTGTTCTTATTGAGTCCCTTGTAATTAGTCTTTGATGTTTACCTTATATTTCTCTTGTATGTCAACTTTTCTATTAGTTTCAGGATTTTTTTTGCAACAAAATCCTGAAAATCTGGCAATTCATTAAATTTCCTTTTTTTTCCTATTCAGGATTATGCTTAACTTTGCTGGATATATTTTTGGCTGCAACCCTAGTACTTTTGCTCTTCAATATGTGTTCCAAAATCTGTGGTCTTTTAATGTAGCTGCTGCTAGGTCTTGTGTGATTCTAATTGTGGCTCTGCCATATTCGAATTTTTTTGTTGTTGTTCATATTTTTTCCTTGAGCTAGGGTTTTGGAACTAGCTATGATATTACTACAGGTTTTCCATGTAGGATCTCTCTCAGGTAGTGATAGGTGAATTTTTTTCTATTTCTACTATCCCCTCTTGTTCTAACACTTCAGGACAATTTTATTTAATTATTTCTTGTATTATTATATCAAAATTCTTTTCAAAATTGTAGCTTTCAGGTAGTCCAAGTATTCTTATGTTTTCTCTTCCTAATCTGTTCTCCAGATCAATTGCTTGTATCTTCTATTTTTTCATTTGTTATATTTTGTTTTGTTATTTTTTGGTCTCTTATAACTTTTCTGCCTTCCCCTTGTTTAATTCTAATTTTCAAGGAGTCATTTTCTTCCTTAAGATTATGGATCTCCTCTTCTAGTTGATTGACCTTCTCTTCATAATCTCCTTGTTTTTCTTGGATTGTTCTTATTTTTAGTTTTTGTTTGTTTTTTGCTTTTTGGAGGGGGGAGGGCAGGGCAATTGGGCTTAAGTGACTTGCCCAAGGTCACACGGCTAGTAAGTGTTAAGTGTCTGAGGCTGGATTTGAACTCAAGAACTCCTGACTCCAGGGCTGGTTCTCTATTCACTGCAACACCTAGCTGCCCCAATTTTTCTTATTTTTTAAATTTTTTCCCTCAATATCTCTCATTTAATTTTAAAAGTATTTTTAAAGTTCTTCTATGAATTCTTTTTGGGCAGGTGACCCAAAATATACCCATAGTATTGACCCATCAATACTCTTTATATATCTTGTATGCACCTAATTATTTACATGTCATCTACCCCATTAGAATGTGAGCTGCTCCTGGACGAGGACTATTTATTTTGTCTTTGTATCTCTAGAACTTAGTACAGTGCTTAGTACATAGTAAGTGCTTAATAAATGTTTGTTGATGAATTGACTCTCTAAACTTTGGAAGGATTGTTCCTTCATCCTACATTCTGGCTTCTCTGACTAGCCATTCCCTTTTCCTAAATATTTTGGGGATCCGTTCTTCTTCAAGTCTCCTCTCTCTTCCTTAAACCAACTTCTTAGACACAGTTGATTCAAAGTGTTTCCTTTAGAGGCATGAAACTGGAAGGGGGTGGTGGATTTTATAGCAAGTTTCTCTGATAAAGGCCTCATTTCTCAAAAATATAGGTAACTGAGTTAATTTTATAAAAATAAGAACCATTCCCCAATTGATAAATCATTAAGGGACATGAACAGAAGTTTTTGAAGAAGAAATTGAAATCAGGAATAGTCACATAAAAATGCTCTAAATTATCAATAATTAGAGAAATGCAAATTAAAACAACTCTGTAATACCATTTCATACCTATAAGATTGGTTAACATGACAGAAAAGGAAAAATGACAAATGCTGGGGGAGGCAGGGAAATGTGGAAAAATCGGTACACTGATAAACTGTTAGTGGAACTGTGAATAAATCCAACTATTCTGGAGAATGATTTCAAACTATGCCCAAAGGGCTATAAAACTGCATACCCTTTGACACAGTAATATCACTATTAGGTCTGTATCCCAAAGAGATTCTTTAAAAAAAAGGGGGGGGGGGCAGAGCCAAGATGGCAGAGTAGAAACAGCTCATCCAAGCCACTCTGCCCCCAGATTCCCCCCAAACTATGTAAAAGGGGACTCTGAACAGCTTCTGGAGCCCCAGCACCCACAGAACGACACAGAGAAGCTAACCTCCCGCTGAGGACAGCCCAGCAGCCCTGCAGGAAGGACCAGCACAGCACTCTGGGAGCCGGCAGCATGCAGTGCGCAGAGCAAGGGGAGCCCAGCTGAGCAGAGCCCAGGTCCCTGTGAGCCAAGGTTTTAGCCCCAGGGAGGCAGGGCCAGCAGCTGGCTGGAGGAACCCCAGAACACCAGGAGCTGTGGCAACTCCAGAATTATCAACATAGACATGCCTAGGACAAAGTAAGAGGTTAGTGTCCTATGGACTTTGGGACCTGTATTTGGGGAATGCGTCAGCTCCCTCCCCTGGGGACTAGAAGCCGCTGAGGAGACACACCATTTTGTAGTTTTCAGAGGCAGATCTGGCTCCCAGCCTACAAATCGTGGGGAGATCCAGTGATCAGTC
Organism: Gymnobelideus leadbeateri; assembly: GCA_011680675.1. Taxonomy (NCBI): domain Eukaryota; kingdom Metazoa; phylum Chordata; class Mammalia; order Diprotodontia; family Petauridae; genus Gymnobelideus; species Gymnobelideus leadbeateri. Next base: position 545,892 of record WOXC01009701.1, on the reverse strand, counting down.
TTGGGGGGTAATCGCTCTTGCTTTAACCTCCCTGGATCTGGATTGTGATCTAGGGCAGAAGTCGTGGGTGGGTTTACAGCTTGCCAGAAACGGAAGTTGCCCCCCACACGTTCAGGACGAAAATTCCTCTATCTGGCCTTAAAGCCATAGTGTGGCAACAAGCCCAAAAGTCAAGCAATTAAGTGGCAACATGCCAAGGCAAAGGAAACAGAAAAATGCAACCCTAGACTCCTATTTTGGGGCATAGAGCGGGAAAAGGACTGTGAGGTCAGAAGTCCTGCTCCAAAAGCCCCAGGGGAAAACATGAGCGGGTTACAGGCCATAGAGGACCTTAAGAAGGACTTTAAAATCAAATAAGAGAAGTGGAGGAAAAATTGGAAAGAGAAATGAGAAGGATGCAGGAAAAGTATGAAATGAGGGTCAACAGCCTGACTGAGGAAAACAACACCTTAAAAAATAGACTAACTCATTTGAGTTAGTCTATTTTGGGCAAAGGAGGCCCAAAAGGGCAATGAGGAGAATAATGCTTTAAAAAGTCGAATTTGCCAGATGGAAAAAGAATCTCAAAAGTTCACTGAGGAGATTCATTCCTTCAGAGTTAGACTGGAGAAAATGGAAGCTAATGACTTTATGAGAAATCAAGATGCTGTTAAGCAGATCCAAACAAATGAAAGATTAGAAGGCAATGTGAAATATCTCATGGGAAAAACCACTGACCTGGAGAATAGATCCAGGAGAGACAATTTAAAGATTATTGGACTACCTGAAAGCCATGATCAAAGAAAGAACCTAGAAATCACCCTTCAAGAAATTCTCAAGGAAAACTGCCCTGATGTTTTAGATCCAGAGGGCAAAATAGAGGTTGAAAGAATCCACCAATCACCTCCTGAAAAAGATCCCAAAAGAAAACTCCCAGAAATATTATAGCCAGGTTCCAGAATCCCCAGATCAAGGAGAAAATACTACAAGCAGCCAGGAAGAAACAATTTCAATATTGTGGAAACACAATCAGAATAGCCCAGGACCTGGCAGCTTCTACACTGAGGGATCGAAGGGCATGGAATAGGATATTCCAGAGGGCAAAAGAACTGGGAATGAACCCAAGGGTCACCTACCCAGCAAAACTGAGTATTTTGTTTCAGGGGAAAATGTGGTCATTCAGTGGAATAGAGGACTTTCAAGCATTCTTGAGGAGAAAACCATAATTGAATAGAAGATTTGACATCCAGACAGAAGAAGCAAGAGATGCCTGAGAAGGTAACCAGGGAAAAGAAATCCAAAGGAACTTATCAAAGTTGAACTATTTACATTCCTATATGGAAAAGCAATAACTGTGACTGATGATATCTTTCTCAGTATGAAAATAATGGAAGAAGGGTGTGTGGTCATATGAATACATATGTGAATGTGTGTATATATGGTTACAGTTATATATGGATAGAGGGCATAGGTTGAATTTGTTGGGAAGGGAGAATACTCAAGGGGTGAAATTATGAGGTGAGAGAGGAAAGTGGCAAGAGGAGATGGGGAGAGACAGGGTAGGGTAAACTATCTCATGTAGAAGAAGCAAGGGGAAGTGGTTGCAAGGGAGGGGGCGAATTGGAAGGCAAAAAGGCAAACCACATTCTCATTGAATTTGGTTCAGGGAGAGAATGACATACATACTAAATGGGATATCTCAACCTACAGCAGAATAGGGGGAAGGGGATGAGAGGAGGGATGATGGATGGGAGGGCATCCTTGGGGGGAGGGGAGGTTGGAAGTACCCACTATAGAAGAGGGACAGGATCATGTAGGGAATGGACCAGGTGGGGGGTGGGATGAGTAGGAGGGAATTATAAGCAGCCCTGTACAATATATCTACTATGATAATGTTTTGCATAGCTAGACATGTACAACATACACTGAATTACTTATCTCCCAAGAGGGAATGGGTGACAAGGGAGGAAGGAAATGGATCTGAAATTTGAGTTCATAACATTAAATGTTTCAAATATATATAAATACTATTATTAATACTCTTTTGCTTGTAATAGGGAGATAAGATGTGCAGGCATTGGGATGCAAAGACTCACCTTCCTCTAATGGAAAATTCGATGGGGATATGGGAGAAGGTATGGGAGAGAGCAGATTGGAGGAAGCGATATCTTGTGGGACTGCTATTCTGGGAGGTTGGGTAGGGGAATAACGGGGGGAAAATGATTGTAACTCAAAATCTTGCCGAAATGAATGATGTAAAACAGAAGTTAATAAAGCATTTGTTTAAAAAAAAAAAGAAAAGGACCCATATGAACAAAATTATTTTTAGCATCTCTTTTTGTGCTGGCAATAAGTCAGAAACTGAGATGATGCCCAACCAATAAGGAATGGCTGAACCAATTGTGGTGTATGATTGTGATAGAATACTATTATGCTATAAGAAAGATGAGCAGTATGCTTTTATAAAAGCATGAGAAGACTTACATGAAATGATGCAAAGTGAAGGGAGCAAAATTATCAAACAAATGTACACAGTAACAGCAACACTATAACTCCAGTCAATACAAAATCCATGATAATTCCAAAGGACATGTGACCAAAAAAATTCTATGTAGCTCCAGATAGAGAACTGATGGTTTCAGAGTACAGACACGGGTATATTCTTTTCTTTATTTTTTCTTGTTCCCCCACTCCCCCGCACCATGGCTATTGTAGAAAAATATTTTGTATGAACATATGTTTAATGAGCAGCTAGGCAGTACAGTGGATAGAACACTGGGCTTGGAATCAGAAAGACTCATTTTCATGAGTTCAAATCCAGCCTCAGACACTTATTAGCTGTGTGACCCTGGACAAGTCACTTAGCCCTGTTTGCCTCAGCTTCCTCATCTGTAAAATGAGCTAGAGAAGGAAATGGCAAATCACTCCAGTGTCTTTGCCAAGAGAAACCCAAATGTGGTCACAAAGAGTTGGACACAGCTGAACAACAACAACAGAATGGATATCATATTTCTTGCTTTCCCAGTAGGTGGGGGAAGTGTAGGGAGGGAGAGCATTTGGAACTGAAAATAACTGTTGGTTCATATGACCTCCTCCTCCCCCAGAGCTTTTTCACAGAAACTGTTTTTGGCACTGCAGCCCCCATTCTGTATTTGCACAACTGATTTTTTTCTTTTTAAATACAAATACTGAACCTTATATTTATTCCCTCTAGATTGCAATGTCTTTAGATGTGTCCTGTCGATGGTTTTTTTTAGATCATTTGCCATCTGTATCCATATCACTTGGATATGAATATAGGCTATACTTATCCCTCAAGTCTGCATTATATAAATTTGAATTTGATTCATAGTAGGTATTATTTTTTAATTATTATCTTAGCCCCCTTGAGGTGGGGGAAGGGGTGTTAATCAATAACCGATTACCCCTGAAACTTACTTTTTATTCCTTGTCTAGTAATGGGTAGAATAGGAAATGAGTGAGTAATGCTGATAGTGATGGTGATACAATAGATAGAATTCAAAGCTTGCCTGAGACACAGACTAGCTGTGTAACCCTGGGTGAGTCACTTCCCCTCTTTCTGTCTCTAAAATGATGGGTTAGATAAGATGGGTCTCTAAGATCACTTCCAGCTCCAAATATCAAATTCCAGTGATGATGGTGGTTTGTATTTCTACAGCATTTTAAGTTTTTCAAAGTGATTTTCCTATCAATAACCCTGTGACATAGATAATCCAGGTCTTCAGAGCCTTGAGTCCAAAACTCCTTTAGGACACCAAGGTATGGGGTAAACTCTTGCACCTGAATAGGCAACCTCCCTCTCCCATTTAGTGACAGCTTCAATCATTCCTTGCTTAAACAATGGCTGTGTTTTGGTGCCATGTGTTTTTCTTCTTCCTACCTCTTGCCACCTAGAAGTCAAACTCTTAACAATTTCATTCATACAAGATGGCAGCCAAGCCAAAGTAGGTATCAGGCACATAAATAGAACATGTATGAAGCCAGGATGTAGGTCAAGGTAAAGAGAATGAAAATGGGATTGTCCTGGGAGTCAGAGTGCTGTATCTATTATTTATTTCCTATGTGATTTTAAGTTATTCACCTCTTTGGGTCCTTGGCTTTCTCATCTGTAAAGTGAGAAAGTTAGACTACTTGACCCCTAAGTGACCTTCCATCTATAAAACAGTGCTTCTGTGATCCTATGACTAGCTCTGGTATGGCAATAAGGGTTTACTGGGTTAGGGGGAAAACCCCAGAAAGTGAACTCCTTGGCTGAGTGTCTCACTGGTAAACCAAGGGAAAACACATTCTTTGTTTTCTCCCACTGAGGGAGAAAAACTTCAAAAGCTAGAGATAAGACAAAAGTATTATGTATGTAATGACAAGCCTGGCCTTCTTAGATCTTTCATCTGTGGATCTCTAGATCTTCTTAAAGTATTAATTAAGTCTTTATCACTTGTTGGGAAGAAGAGGGTTGCAGCGACCATAACAAGACAGCATGGCCTGGTGGGAACTAACAACCTAGGGGCCCTTTCTCTTCTAACTCTTGATCTTGAGTAAATCATTGCACACTCAATCCTGTTTACTCATTAGCAAAATGGAGCTAGGACCTGTTAGAACAATTCACATTATTGTAGTATTTTATGGCTTACAACGCATATTCCTAACAACTGACTAAAATAGACCATGTAAGAATTATTACAGAATTTACAGATAAAGATTTTTTTTTATTTTTCCAAATGCTTTATTAACTTCTGGTTTACATCATTCATTTAAGTCAGATTTTGAGTTACAATTTTTCCCCATTTTTCCCCTACCCATGACCCCAGAACAGCAGTCCCACAGGATATCTGCTCATCCAATCTGCTCTCTCCCATCTCTTCTCCCATACTGCCTTCCACTTTTCCAGTAAGGCAAGGTGATTCCCCATGCCCCAATGCCTGCACATCTTATCTCCCAATTATATGTAAAATAGTATTAATAATGGTATTTTATATATTTTTAAAACATTTGATTTTAAAACTTCGAATTCCAGATTCATTCCCTTCCTCCCTTGTCACCCACCCTTACTGGGAAGATAAACAATTCAGTAGATGTTGTACATGTGTAGCTAGTGCAAAACATTACTATAGTAGATATATTGTAAAAGACTGACTATATTTCCCTCCCTCCTCTCCCACCTCCCACCTGGTCCACTCCCTACTTTGATCCTGTCCCTTTCAAAAGTGGGTGGTTCCAACTTCCCTCCCCCCCAGCCTGCCCTCCCTCCCATCATCTCTTCCCCCATCCCTCTCCCCCACAATCTCCTGTAGAGTGAGATATCCTATTTAGTATGTATGTCATTCTCTCCCTGAGCCAAATTCAATGAGAATAAGGTTTTGCCTTCTTGCCTTCCTGTTCTTCCCCTCCCTTGTCTCTTCTACATGAGATAGTTTACCCCATTCTGTCTCTCCCCATCTCCTCTCATTATGTTCCTCTCTCACCTTTCAATTTCACCCCTTAAGTATTATCCCTTCCCATTAAATTTGACCTGTATTCATATGCCCATATACCCTTCTTCAGCTATTTTCATACTGAGAAAGGTTTCATCAGTTAGTTATCATTTTTCCATGTAGGAATGTAAATAGCTCAACTTTGATAAGTTCATAGTGATTTCTTTTCCCTGTTTACTTTCTCAAGCATCTCTTGCTTGTGTCTGAATGTCAAATTTTCTATTCAACTCTGTTTTTTTTCCTCAAGAATGCTTGAAAGTCCTCTATTCCACTGAATTGACCATATTTTCCCCTGAAACATGATACTCAGTTTTTCTGGGTAGGTGATTCTTGGTTTTAATCCCAGCTCCTTTGCCCTCCAGAATATCATATTCCATGCCTTTCGATCCCTCAGTGTAGAAGCTGCCAGATCCTGTGTTATTCTGATTGTGTTTCCACAATATTGAAATTGTTTCTTCCTGGCTGCTTGTAATATTCTCTCCTTGATCTGGGAATTCTGGAACCTGGCTATAATATTCCTAGGAGTTTTCTTTTTGGGATATTTTTTAGGAGGTGATCTGTGGATTCTTTCAACCTCTATTTTTCCCTCTGGTTCTAAAACATCAGGGCAATTTTCCTTGAGAATTTCTTGAAGGATGATTTCTAGATTCTTTCTTTGATCATGGTTTTCAGGTAGTCCAATAATTTTTAGATTGCCTCTCTTGGATCTATTTTCCAGGTCAGTGGTTTTTCCCATGAGATATTTCACATTGCCTTCTATTCTTTCATTTGTTTGGATCTGCTCAATAACATCTTGATTTCTCATAAAGTCACTAGCTTTCATTTGCTCCAGTCTAATTCTGAAGGAATGAGTCCCCTCAGTGAGCTTTTGAGATTCTTTTTCCATCTGGCAAATTTGGCTTTTTAAGGCATTCTTCTCCTCATTGCTCTTTTGGGCCTCTCTAGCCATTTGAATTAGTCTATTTTTTAAGGTGTTATTTTCCTCAGTCAGGCTGTTGACTGTCATTTCATACTTTTCTTGCATCTTTCTCATTTCTCTTCCCAATTTCCCCCCCACTTCTCTTATCTGTTTCTTAAGGTCCTCTATGGCCCGTAGCCAGCTCGTATTTTCATTTGGGGCTTTTGGTGCAGGATTTCTGACCTCCCATTCCTCCTTCTGTTCCATGCTTTGATCCTCTTTGCCCCCAAAATAGGAGTCTAATGTTGAATTTTTCTGTTTATTTTTTTTCCTTTGCCTAGGCATGTTGCTACTCAATTATTTGCCTTTTGGGCTTGTTGCCACAGTAGGGCTCTGCCACCAGCGAGGGGAGCTTCCGTCCCAAACACTGGGGTTTTCTTAACTGCCAGAGGTATTAGTTGGGTGGCCTCTCTGAAACCTCCACACACTCTGGCAAGCTGGTCACACACCCCCAGATCTCCACCCCAGACTTCAATCCAGATCTAAGAAGGGTAAAGCAAGAGCGATTACCTCCAGACTGATCACTGGATCCCCCTATAGTTCGCAGGCCAGGAGATGAAGCTGCAACATGGCAATGTGGCACAAGCTGCAGCTGCTCCTCAGGGGCTTCTCGCCCCCAGGGGAAGAAGCTGACGCATCTCCCAACCAGTCCCAAAGTCCTTAGGGCACTGACCTTTCACTTTGTCCTAGGCATCTATGTGTTGATAATTCTGGAAACTCCATAGCTGCCGGTGTTCTGGGGTCCCTCCAGCTGGTTGCTGGTCCAGCCACCCTGGGGCTAAAATCCCCATCTCACTCGGGCCTGGGCTTGGCTCCCAGAGTGCTATGCTGGCCGCTCCCTGCTGGGCTGCCAAGCTGTCCTCAGTGGGAGGTTAGCTTCTCTGTGTCATTTTGTGGCTTCTGGAGCTCCAGAGGTAGTCCAGAGTCCCCCTTTTACATAATTTTGAAGTGGTATGGGCTGGAGCTCTGCAGAAGTGCTGTTTCTACTCCACCATCTTGACTCTGCCCTCAAGATTTTTTTTACAGATATTTTGTGGATAAGATTCCTTGAGGTTAAGTAGGTTGTTCGGTTTCACAGAATCACAGAATATTTGATACAGAAGAGACTTCAGCTTGTCCAAGGCCATTGTCTTATAGAGGGTTAAACAAATCAAGTAATATTAAGTGGCTTGTTCCAAATCATCTAGCGAAATAGCAGAACCTGGCTTGAATCCAGTTCTCCTGACTCTAGTGCTCTTTCTACTGCCCCTCATAATAAGATTTGTCCTACCTAACTTAATAGTTAGCATTTATACAGACTGTAAGGTTTGCAAAGAACTATACAAATATTAAATGTCTGAGGCCATAGTTGAACTCAGGTCTTCCTGATTCTCAGGTCCGTTGTGCCTCCTAGCAGTACAGCCTTTGTTCAAATGAATTGAAGTAATTTTTTACAAAGCTCTTTGAAGAGTACAATTGGTTATATACAAAAGTAAAAGGATTAATACTATAGGGCTTGGAATCCCCATACTCAAGTTATCTTCCTGCCTTTGGTCATTGTCTCACAACTACTTAGTGCCAAAAGAGGAAAGCATTGTGTAGAATGCACATCTTTGAAGAGCTGTCATCTAGAAGAAGGTTTAAACTTTTCTGCTTGTCCCCAGAGAGTACAACTAGAGGAAATGGGAATAACCTTAAGGTTAATGTACTGAAAAACTTATTTTTCAAAAAGCTGTTCAAAAGTAGAATGGGCTAATTCAGAGGGCTGTCCCTTCCCTGGAGGCCTTCAAGTATAGGCTAGATGATCAGTTGTTAGAACTTTAGAGAGGGAATTCTTACTCTGGTAGGGGTTGGACTGAGTTCCTTTCTAGTTCTGGGGTGCTATTTTTCTGTGATACTGTATTCCAACTTAGATAGAAAGGTGTATAAATGAATGTTCGTCTTTTGAGTATAAAAACTCATGCTACTAAATGGAGCAATAATCATAGCCAGAAAAAGCTAATCAGTCACAATCTGAAATAGGAAAGTGATTATGAAAAATCAGAGGTGGGAAGGAGGAAACAACTAGTTGCCTGGCATGTGGCTTATATGAAGCTTCCTTCTCTAGCTATATCTATCTGATGAATATTATTCTGCAGTAATGACAGTTAAATTATTTTATTTGGACATGTATTTGTTTTTAAGAATAGTTTGTAGGAAACTGGAATACTAATGCATTGTTGGTGGAGTTATAAATTGATCCAGCCATTCTGGAAAGCAGTTTAGAACTATGCCGAAAGGGCTATAAAACTGTGTATACCCTTCAACCTGGCAATACCACTTCTAGGTCTTTATCCCAAAGAGATTTTTTTAAAGGGGAAAAGAGAACTTATTTATACAAAAATGTTTATAGCAACTCTTTGTGGTGGCAAAGAATTAGAAATTGAGGAATGATTGAACAAGTTGTGGTATATGCATGTGATGGAATATTATTATGTTATAAGAAATGATGAACAGGATGGTTTAAAAAAACTGAAAAGACTTACATGAACTGATACAAAGTGAAGTGAGCAGAACCAGGAGAATGTTGTACATAGTAATAGCAATATTGTATGACAAAGAACTGCTATTCTCAGCAATACGATAATCAAAGACAGTCCTGAAGGACTTGTGATGAAAAATGTTATTGACTTCCAGAGAAAGAACTAATGGTGTCTGAAAACTAAAGCACACTATTTCTCTCTCTCCCTCTCTCCCTCCCTCCCTCTCTTCTCCCCTTCCTCCCTTCTTCTCTCTCTCTTTCAAGTTTTCTTCCACAAAATGACCAATATGGAAATATTTTACATGAGTACACATGTCTAACCTATATCAGATTGCTTACTGTTATTCCAGGAAGGGGTGGGGGGGTAGGAGGGGAAAGAGGGATACAATTTGGAACTCAAAACTTAAAAAAAAAAAGAATGTTAAAAATTGCTTTTACATGTAATTGGAGAAAAAATATTATTTTAAAGAATGGATTTTATTGATATCTTTTGTTCTTACATTGTCTGTACTTCCATGTCTTCTTCTTAGTACCCATTCACAAAGTAAGTGCTATCCCTTATAGCAGAGAATTTTTTAAAAAAAGAAAAATGAAAAAAAAAAACAATAAAGACATAAAAAATGTGATGTTTTATGCAATATTCCACATCCATGGATGTCATTTCTATAAAGGGACTGGGAGAGGTATCTTCTCATTTCTTCTTTGGGGCAAGCTTGTTTTGTCATTTAAAACATTTAGTTTTTATTGTTTTGTGGCTGTTTTTATTTACATTGTAGTAGTCATTATGGATATTGTTTCCCTGGTTCAATTTACTTCACTTTGCATCAGTTGATAATAAGTCTTTGCATGCTTCTTTGTATTCATCATGTTCATCATTTCCTATGCTAAAGTAACATTTCATTACTTTCATTTTATTTAGTTGTTTTTATTTATTTAATTTATTTAGTTGTTCCCTAATCACTAGTCGTTTATTTTGTCTCCAATTCTTTGTTACCATGAAAAATGATACTAAAAATATTTTGTGTATGTTGAGCCTTTCTTTTTGCCAATGACTTCCTTAAGATATATGTTTAGCAGTACAATTTCTAGGTCAAAGGGAATAATGTCAAAATATGGTTTTCATAGGGTGAGGGGCAGATTCTTCAAACAACGGATAGAAATAATCACTAAAAATAAAATAGCCAATTTTCATTACATGAAACTGAAAAACTTACACAAACAAAATTAACACATCTAGAATAAGAAGGGAAGTGGTTGACTGGGGAAAATCTATGTATCAAATATCTAATAATAATTTGATATCTAAGATATGTAAATAGCTAACAAAATATGTAATACCAAAAACCATTCCCAACTAGATAAGTAATGATTTCATCAGCATGGGAAAATTCCTTCCACCACTGCAAATCAGCAATTTATTTGTAATTTTTAGCCTCAGAGAGTTGTCTTGAGATTAAACGGCTTGCCCATAGTTATACAACTTGGATCTAGGGCTTTCTAGATACAGCTAGAGTTTGTAGTGAACAAAGTGCTGGATGTGAAGTCAAGGAGCCTAAGACACTAATTCCATGCATCAGGTAAAGTCATTTAACTTCTTAGCCTTGGCTTCCTCATCTGTAAAAGGGTACCTACCTCACAGGATTGTGGGGAGATTAAATGAGAAAATATATGTCAAATGCTTTGCAAACTTTAAGACAGTATATAAATGCTAATAATTATTATTCCTGACTCTGAGATCAACTGTCTTTTCCACTATAACAATAATTACAATTCCCATTTTTATACTGTTTTAAAATTTACAAATGACTTTCTTCCTAACGATTCAGTCACTGCAGTGTCACTGATGGCCTTATAAGTTTCTAGTGTTGCTTCAAAACTGACTCTCTACTCCATATGCCCCATAGCTCAAGAATCAAACATTAAGGGACCACTTGAATGCTATTTATGTTTATGGGTCCATAGCCCTAAAACAAGAAGCAAGCAAGCAAAACAAAACAAAACAATAACAACAAAAGGGGCGGCTAGGTGGTGCAGTGAATAGAGCACTGGCCCTGGAGTCAGGAGGACCTGAGTTCAAATCCGGCCTCAGACACTTAGCACTTACTATCTGTGTGACTTTGGGCAAGTCACTTAACCCCAGTTGCCCTTCCAAAAAGCAACAAAACAGAAAAAGAGAAGAAAGCAAGATATTTCACTTGTAAAATATGAGAACTTTGCTGCATCCTGTTCATAGTAACTTTACTTCATAAAGTCTTCTCCCTCTTCCCCCAGTAAAATGTAAGCTCCTTGAGGGCAGAAACATTTTCCATTTTGACTTTGTATCACTAGCACTGAGAACAGTGCTTTCCACACTTGCTTAATAAATGCATGTTAGGTTGGACTGGATCCCACTTCATAAATGAAGAAAGTAAGATTCAGTGAGTTGGCAGGATGTCCTTGCAAAAGGACTAGATTTGGGGAAGCCTAGGAGGTACAATGAATGGAGCACCCGAGTTGAAGACAGGAAGATGGGAGATCAACTACGGCCTCAGACACTTACTGTGTGACCATAGGCAAGTCACTTAACCCCAATATCCTCCAAAGACAAACAAACAAAAGCACACTAGATTTAGAGGTGGATCAGAGTCAAAGGATCTGGGTTTGATGCTGTTTCTTACCTGGGAGAAATTGGTCAAGTTACTTCGCCACACAAAGGCTACAATTTTTTCATCTATAAAATGAAAGGGTTGAGCTAAATAATCCCTAGATTCCCTTCCATCCCTAAATCCTATGATTTCATGACTTGACTTGTATATGATCCTAAATCTAGCATTGTCAGAGCTAGGAATCAAACCTAGGTCTTCCAACTTCAAGGCAAGAACTTTCTCAGTAGACATGGGATTTATACATGCATCTGGGATTTGTACACACAAGCATGTGCTGTTAAATGTTTAACAATTAGTTCTCTGGGGGAAGAAAAGGAAGAAATACAAGCATAACATGCTTTTAAATGTAATATATATTATTAATACTTCCTCCGTCACTTCCTTAAGTCTGGACAGTCAATAAAACAATAAGCCAGATCCTGATTTGTAGCATTTTCCAATTTCTTATATGTAAATGCTCACACTGAAAATTTAACAATCATCCCTTTCCAGCCAGTTGAAGCTGACTTCAGTATGCCCCTGCCTTCTACTAATCCTTAAATTCCCAGACTATGAGGATGGGGCCAACACTGACCTTATGGGATTCTTAAAGTCAGGAGACACCCCTGGGTTCTAGAGCACAACAGGAACCTTTACAGTTTGTATGCTGGGGTGTCCTTTCCAGCTCATACGTTCCAAAGAACTATCACAGAATTGGGTCACCAGCTGTCTCTGTTAGTAAAGGGGTACATGCTTAATCCTGTTATACTAACACTCCCCCTAGTGGTATCTGGGAGAATAAACTTTAGAAATTTAAACAGCCCTAGAACACTAAGTGACCTAATGTCCCATTTCTCCATTATTATTAGGGACATCACCATTCACTCAGTCACCCTAGTTAGAAACTGCAGTGTCATCTTTGGCTGTTTTTCTTGCATTTTCCACATCCAGCCAATTGAGAAGTCCTGTCAATCCTATCTTCTCAGCATCTTTATCATCTGTACCGACTCCCCATCCACCTGGCTTTCCATTTCCACTGCCACCATTTTGGTACAACCCTTCCTTCCAGGGTGGCTAGGTGGTGCAGTGAATAGAGCACCGGCCCTGGAGTCAGGAGGAGCTGAGTTCAAATATGGCCTCAGACTCTTAACACAAAAACTAGCTTGTGACCTTGGGCAAGTCACTTAACTCCAATTGCCCTCCAAAAAGCAAAAAACAAAACAAAACAAAAAACCCTTCCTTCCCACCAACCTAGACTATTGCAAAAGCTATAATATGGTGCCCCACCCTCCCATCCTTGCAGCCTTATCTCATCCCACCGTGCATGTCCTTCATGCCTGGAATGCTTGTTCTCATTTTCTTAGGATCTATTTCTTAGGATCCCTGACATCCTTTAAAATTCAACTTAAGCATGACCTCCCAAAGGAGCCCCTTCTCAAACTCTCCAGCTGCTAGTGCCTTCCCTTTTAATCTCTTCTGTATGTAACTTGTATATCCCTATATACAACTACAGGCTGTATATTATACTTCCCCACTTAGAATGTAAGCTACTTGAGGGCAAGGATTATTTCATTTTCATCTTTGTAGCCCCAGTACTTAGCACAGTGCCTGGCACATGGTAAGTGCTTAAGTAATGCTTATTGATGGATTTACTCCTTGCTTTTCCTAATCACGGGAGGTCCAGTACTTACTTCTGCCACCTCCAATACTCTCTTTTCCATCTCCACCTATTGAAATTCCACTCATCCTCCCAAGCCCAGCTCAATGTTTTGTCTCTGCATTCCAACCGAACAGAACGATTAGCTGTTTTCTGAATCCCACATTCCATCTCCTGCTTCTCTACATTTCCATAAAACACCCCCATGCCTGGAATGCATTTCCTATTCATATCCACCTCTCAAAACCTTTTTCTTTAAGCCTGGGTGCAAGGGCCACCTTCATGAAGATTCACTGATATTCTTTATTCCATGAAGCGCTGCCTTTCCTTCTAATAGATTGACTTATGCACGGGCCACAGCACCCAGTAGACTGTAAGCACTTTGAGGACGATTTTCACTCCTCCCCTTACTCCCACCATCTTTCTCTCCTCAGTATCTTGCTTCTTGTCTTGCACTCAGTAATGGCTTAATCAATGTGTATGGAATATGAATAGAAAGTTTTCAAAGATGTCCAGTGGTCCTCTGCTGCACCCTAGAGGCAACAAAGAAAACATTTCTGGTGCAACAGTAAATATTTGTGAAAGACAATATACTGGACAAAGTATAGGGGTCTTAGGACAAAAAAAAAAAAATACATTTCCTAGTCTGTGAGAGAAATTCTTTTCTATTATTCATCGACATTTTGACTCTTTCATTGGCATGACTGCTTTCTTCACCAACACAGCTCCCAATCCCATAGTGAAGTAGGAGCGCTGGATTTGGAAAGAGGGCCTGGAGTCAAATCTTAGCTTTGTTCCTTGTGATCTAGATGACCTTGGGCAAATTGCTTAAAACTCTCTTGGCATTAATTTCCTGACCTGGAAAAGAAGGGCTTGAACTGAATGATCCCTCAGAGCCCTTCCTGTTCTAAATCCTGTACACCCTTCATGACTGCTAACCTCATATACAGTGCTTGTTGATAGCTTCCCATTGATCCAGCTGATGCACCAGAGGGCTTCCCTTGAGGCCTCCAGTACAGCTCTTGGATCGTCCATCTGTTCTCCATTGTGCTTGTTACATGACCAGCCCAATAATAACCTGAGTCATTAATGAATTCAGTCATGGATTCATCATGGTACATTTAAGTGGAAAATGATAGATTTCAAGGCAGAGGATCTGGATCAATCCTAGCTCTATCGGTGTGGTCTTGGGCAAGCTGCTAAACTTCTCTGGGTCTCCATTTTCTCATCTGTAAAATAAGGCAGCTAGTTTTCACAGTTGATAGAGTGGTGAACCTGGAGTCAAGAGAGACCAGATCAGGTAAGGCCTAGGGGGTGTGACCAAATCCAGTCTCAGACACTTAGTGTGACCCTGGGCAAGTCACTAACTCTGTTTGCCTCCGTTTTCCCATGTGTAAAATGATCTGGAGAAGGAAATGGGGAGCCACTGTAGTATCTTGGCCAAGAAAACCCCAAATGGGGTCACAGAGAGTGGGACACATCTGAAAAATGACTGAATGTATCTTTCACATATTCTTCCTACAACCATGCTTTAACTTCCCTTAACTTGGTTTTTCCTTCTGTGATTTCCTTCCTGATTATCAGCCCTCTTTAGTAAATGAATCATTAGGAGGCCGAAGACAAAAAAGAACATTAATTTTCTTTGTGGCTAGCTAATATTTACTCCTGGCTACTGTCCACTGATGATTGACAGTTTAGCACATTATGCCTCTGTTGATGATCCTGTTTTAAACTAGTTGTCTATTTACTTAACTGTCCTCATTAAGGACTGTTAGTACATCAAAGAGGCCTTTTAAAACCCTAGCAATTAGCTCTGCGGACAAAAATAAATGCATACAGGACTTAGGATATGTTAGGACTTGTGTCAAGAAATACTGTTTTGATCTTTTAATAGCCCCTAATGAAGACCATAGGTATCAATTAAATAAGGAAATCATTAGGTTGGCTATATAAGTGTGGTCAACTCAGGTCCTGTCATTCTGATACACACACACACACACACACACACACACACACACACACATATGGATATGTTATGTACATAGTGGTTCTCAATATTTATGGGTAGGACTTCACCAATAAATAATAGAAAGCATCTGTATATATATTTACAAACTTAAAAGTTTGTAAAGCACTTTACAACCCCCCCCCCCAATAACCCTGAGAGGTGGGCTCTATTAGTATCCCATTTTACAGATTTGGAAACTGAGACAGAGAGGTTCAGTGACTTGCTTAGGGTCACATAGTTAGTAAATTTCTGAAGCAGGATTTGAACTTGTGTCTTCTTGACTCCAGGTTCAGCTTTCTATCTACCCTGCCAGTAGCTGCTTGATGTGTAGCTCAATAATATATTTTTTAAATGTTTTAATAGTATTTTTCCCCCCAGTTACATGTCAAGAAAATTCTTAGCATTCATTTTTGTAAGATTGTGAGTTCCAAATTTCTCTCCTTCCCCTCTTCTGAAAATGGTAGGCAGTTTGATATAGTTTATGCATCTGTGCAGCTCAATAATATTAATGGAATTTAAGATGTTTCTCAGGGTCCTTTACTGTTCTGTGATTCTAAAAGATCATCAGATTTAGACCTCAGAGGGACCCCAGAAGCCATCTTGTCCAACCCCTCGCTTTGCAGATGTAGAAACAGAGGCTTGGAAAGATGCAGTGATTCTAAGTGTCAGGGTCCCAAGACTTTCAGGGATAATAGAACACATTTATGTAGCCCTTTAAAATGTACAAAATGCTTTACATATGGAGTACCAGTAGGTGGCGCTTTGTTGAATACTTAGTACTTTCTGCTGCTTTCTCCCTTCTAGAAGGAGTAAAGCTGAGTGTCACCTTGGTCTCTCCCATCTCACCCCCTAGACCTTACCTGATTCCACTCTGACCCCCTTTCTTTTTCCTCTTGGTGACTAGAGCTTTCATCAGCTTTACCCAAATCATAACAACTAGCATAGGGGCAATCGAATTGCCTTGTGATTCCTGTGGCCATCATCTCAGCTTTTTTATGGAGTTGATACCAGACAAAAGTTATTACCACAATAATAAGAACTCCAGGCGGAGCCAAGATGGCGGAGTAGAAACAGCTCATCCAAGCCACTCTGCCCCCAGATTCCCCCCAAACGATGTAAAAGGGGACTCTGAACAACTTCTGGAGCCCCAGAACCCACAGAACAACACAGAGAAGCTAAACTCCCGCTGAGGACAGCCCAGCAGCCCTGCAGGAAGGACCAGTGCAGTGGTCTGGGACCTGGCAGCATGCAGCACGCAGAGCGCAGGAGCCGAGCCGAGCCCAGGTCCGTATGAGCCGAGGTTTTAGCCCCAGGGCGGCAGGGCCAGCAGCCTGCTGGAGGAACCCCAGAACACCAGGAGCTGTGGCGACTCCAGAATTATCAACATAGATTTGCCTAGGACAAAGTAAGAGGTTAGTGTCCTTTGGACTTTGGGACTGGTATTAGGGAATGCGTCGGCTCCCTCCCCTGGGGGCTAGAAGCCGCTGAGGACAAACGCCATTTTTTAGTTTTCAGAGGCAGCTCCCGCTCCCAGCCTGCAAATTTGTAGGGAGATCCAGCGATCAGTCTTGGGGGGTAATTGCTCTTGCTTTAACCTCCCTGGAGCTGGATTGTGATCTAGGGTGGAAGTTGTGGGTGGGTTTACAGCTTGCCAGAAACGGAAGTTGCCCCCCACACGTTCGGGACGAAAATTCCTCTAGCTGGCCTTAAAGCCATAGTGTGGCAACAAGCCCAAAAGTCAAGTAATTAAGTGGCAACATGCCAAGGCAAAGGAAACAGAAAAATGCAACCCTAGACTCCTATTTTGGGGGCATAGAGCAGGAAAAGGACTGTGAGGTCAGAAGTCCTGCTCCAAAAGCCCCAGGGGAAAACATGAGCGGGTTGCAGGCCATAGAGGACCTTAAGAAGGACTTTAAAAATCAAATAAGAGAAGTGGAGGAAAAATTGGAAAGAGAAATGAGAAGGATGCAGGAAAAGTATGAAATGAGGGTCAACAGCCTGACTGAGGAAAACAACACCTTAAAAAATAGACTAACTCAAATGGCAAAGGAGGCCCAAAAGGCCAATGAGGAGAAGAATGCCTTAAAAAGTCAAATTTGCCAGATGGAAAAAGAATCTCAAAAGTTCACTGAGGAGATTCATTCCTTCAGAGTTAGACTGGAGGAAATGGAAGCTAATGACTTTATGAGAAATCAAGATGCTGTTAAGCAGATCCAAACAAATGAAAGATTAGAAGGCAATGTGAAATATCTCATGGGAAAAACCACTGACCTGGAAAATAGATCCAGGAGAGACAATTTAAAAATTATTGGACTACCTGAAATCCATGATCAAGGAAAGAACCTAGAAATCACCCTTCAAGAAATTCTCAAGGAAAATTGCCCTGATGTTTTAGATCCAGAGGGCAAAATAGAGGTTGAAAGAATCCACCAATCACCTCCTGAAAAAGATCCCAAAAAGAAAACTCCCAGGAATATTATAGCCAGGTTCCAGAATCCCCAGATCAAGGAGAAAATACTACAAGCAGCCAGGAAGAAACAATTTCAATATTGTGGAAACACAATCAGAATAGCCCAGGACCTGGCAGCTTCTACACTGAGGGATCTAAGGGCATGGAATATGATATTCCAGAGGGCAAAAGAACTGGGAATGAACCCAAGGGTCACCTACCCAGCAAAACTGAGTATTTTGTTTCAGGGGAAAATATGGTCATTCAGTGGAATAGAGGACTTTCAAGCATTCTTGAGGAAAAACCAGAATTGAATAGAAAATTTGACATCCAGACACAAGAAGCAAGAGATGCCTGAGAAGGTAATCAGGGAAAAGAAATCCAAAGGAACTTATCAAAGTTGAACTATTTACATTCCTATATGGAAAAGCAATAACTGTGACTGATGATATCTTTCTCACTATGAAAATAATGGAAGAAGGGGGTGTGGTCATATGAATACATATGTGAATGTGTGTGTATATGGTTACAGTTATATATGGATAGAGGGCATAGGTTGAATTTGTTGGGAAGGGAGAATACTCAAGGGATGAAATTATGAGGTGAGAGAGGAAAGTGGCAAGAGGAGATGGGGAGAGACAGGGTAGTGTAAACTATCCCATGCAGAAGAAGCAAGGGAAGTGGTTGCAAAAGAGGGAGAGAATAAGGAAGGCTAAAAAGGCAAAACCACATTCACATTGAATTTGGTTCAGGGAGAAAATGACATACAAACTAAATGGGATATCTCAACCTGCAGCAGGATAGGGGGAAGGGGGATGGGAGGAGGGATGATGGATGGGAGGGCATCCTTGGGGTGAGGGGAGGTTGGAAGTACCCACTATAGAAGAGGGACAGGATCATGTAGGGAATGGACCAGGTGGGGGGTGGGATGAGTGGGAGGGAATTATAAGCAGCCTTGTACAATATATCTACTATGATAATGTTTTGCATAGCTAGACATGTACAACATATACCGAATTACTTATCTCCTAAGAGGGAATGGGTGACAAGGGAGGAAGGAAATGGATCTGAAATTCGAGGTCTTAACATTAAATGTTTCAAATATATATAAATACTATTATTAATACTCTTTTGCTTGTAATAGGGAGATAAGATGTGCAGGCATTGGGATGCAAAGACTCACCTTCCTCTAATGGAAAATTCAGTGGGGATATGGGAGAAGGTATCGGAGAGAGCAGATTGGAGGAAGCGATATCTTGTGGGATTACTATTCTGGGAGGTTGGGTAGGGGAATGATGGGGGGGAAATGATTATAACTCAAAATCTGGTGGAAATGAATGATGTAAAACAGAAGTTAATAAAGCATTTGTTTAAAAAAAAAAGAAAATCAAAGCAAAAAAAAAAAAAATAATAAGTACTCCAGAGTCCCCAGTGAGTTCTTTATCTTAATCTTTATCTGTATCTGTATATCTGTAGTCAACCCCTGGACACTTCACGTTTGAGGCAAAAATTGGGATATGAGAAACATTTAGATAAAAGGTATAAAGAGTATATTTCAGTGTCTGTTACTAGACAGACATGAAGAGAATAACTTGGAAAAAGAGCAAACTTTTTTTCTAGGAAAATCTCTTCAGTCTTCGAGGAGGTGAACATAGCCAGTAGCTTCAGTTTGTGTTCCCTATTCAGAGATGTTCACAGACCCCAGTGGTCCACTTCAATCCCTCCTTTGTCTGTCACAGTCCTGCCCTCCTTTTGGTTTCTCCTCTCGATAATGGCCTCTATACCATCTATTCTTTCATTGTTGTTGTTTTTTGTTTTTGGAGGGCAACCGGGGTTAAGTGACTTGCCCAAAGTCACACAGTGTGGCAAGTGTCTGAGGCTAGATTTGAACTCAGGTCCTCCTGACTCCAGGGCCAGTGCTCTATTCGCTGCACCACCTAGCCACCCCACTATCTATTCTTTCAAGCTCATCCAGGTAAGTTCTGTACAGATACCACTATAGGGTTAATGGAAAAGGAAGATCTTCCCTGTCCATTAATAGGCCTATGTCACCATATGTGTCCACTTTTCCCTTGGAACAGGAATCATGTTCCCAGGTCTAAAGATACACAGGTATTTTAATCATAGATATCTTGCTGCTTTGAACTTCAGCTCAGTTCACAGGTATGATACATCCTGAGTCACATAGAGCCCATACAGAGATTTATATTGCCTTGGGGGAGGAGATTGCTTAGGGGGAAGCTCGCTTACAGGAAGTCTTTCACACCTTTGGTACTGGACCACTGAGCCACATGGGTTATGGTGCCTTCTGGCTCTGAACCTATTAGTTGAAAACTATATATACTGAGATGTTGGTATTTTATTTTGGGGTTCACTCATGGGAAGAATGTTTGTGTGATTTGGCCAGATGAGACTTTGGGTAACTATTGTTAAGGAGCTCCTCCCCTCCTTTGTGAACCCAGATATTGGCACTCTCTAGTCTGGTGAAAATGTATCTATTGCTTTGTTTAGACAGTTGGTGCCCTGTCTATTGTATCTCCACATTCAGGGTGCTGACCCTTCTCCTGAACTAGTGAATGACTTTCTCTGGTTGTATTTTCTCCATGTTCAGGATGCTGACCTTTCCCTCGAACTAGTGAATGACTTATATATGTTTAATTAAAGTAAGATTTTTTGACCCCTTTGAAGTTGTCTTTCCTTTAAAAAAGCACATTGAAGAACCTGTGCTAGCAGGCCATCCTGGGTGTGCTAGGGGTTTTGCTAATATAACCACCTCCTCATTGCTGCTGCTGCTGCTCCGTTTTTATAGTCCCTAATCCTTCCACTCAATGTCGTTGCTGACTGTGTGCATCTCTTAAAGAACTCCTGGGTTCCTGAGTCTAATCTGCCTTCTGCCTCAAAGATGTCCATAGCTCTAAATTACACTCCTAGCAGAGAGGGAATGCTTATCTTTCTGAACTACAAATCCCAGCATGCATCTCAGCTCTCAAATCCCTTTTACAAATGCAATATCTCATTTGATCTTCACAACAACCCAGAGAGATAGGAATTACAGATATTATTATTCTCAGTTTACAGATAATATAACTGAGGCAAAGAGGAGTGAAGTGTAACTAGCGTCTCAGGCATGATCTGAACACTGTTCTTCCTGACTCTAAGTTTATAGTGCTTTGTCTACAGTTATATACTGTCTCAGCTCTTACTGATTTTCTGATATGACAATATAATTCTCCACCCCTGGCCCAACCTTTTTAGCATTTTCTGTGCCTAAGACCTCAGGAAGTTCACGGCACTGCTAACTGGACGAGACTCTCCTAGGAAGATAGATAGCATGGGGGAGGAAAGACACTAAGGAAAAGCTGTCCCAGGGCTATTACATCGCCAGGCCACACTGAGCTCTCATACAGCTTTCTCGCTCCTTTTGGTTCAGAAACTTCAGCCCAAGTCATAGAATAGGGGCCAGCTCAGGCAATGGCAGCCTGACTGTTTAAGTTACCTACAAGGCAATTTACAAGTGAGAAAGAGACAGGAGCCTTCCTTAGGGGGGCACTGCAGCTTTCTTCTTACCAAAGCACAATTGTTCTGCCTCCCTAATGGAAGAAATAATTTAGTTCTTTCTGTCTCTGTCACTTTTTCTGTCTCTATCTTTCTGTCTATTTGTCTCTCTCTTTGTCACTCTATCTCAGTCACTTTCTCTGTCTCTGGTTGTTGTTGTTTTTGTATTTGACTTTCTGTTTTTCTGTTTGTATGTATCTCTGTCTCTCTTTGTCTCTGTCTTTGACTCTCTCTGTCTCTGTCTTTAACTCTCTCTCTCTCTCTCTCTCTCTCTCTCTCTCTCTCTCTCTCTCTCTCTCTCTCTCTCTCCCCTTACTTATGAAAAGAAACAAAATTTCTTTGATCTTTATTTATCAAAGCAACAAAATAACCTTGAAGAGGGCTGGGGAACAATCTCACAAATAGAAAAAATGCCTTGTAATGACAGCAGGTGGCGCTCTTCCCACATCCAGGCTCCTCAGTGATTTCATTCACAAATCCAGAGCCTTCTGTTTGTAAACACAACTCAGGTTACTGGTTATCATATTCCCTCAACTGGCACCTGTTTGGCTGGCATCTGTTGGCATCTCCCCCTAGGCCCTTAGCACAATTCTTTGTAGGTTGTTTGGCTCTAAGGGAAGGTTTCAGCAATTATCTCTTAATGCCATCAGGCATATTCAAGTTTCCTTCCCAGGACAGGATCCCAGGACTTTCGAGTAGTCAGAGACCTTAAAAACCATCTACTTCATTCCTGTCATTTTGCCAATGAGGAATCTGAAGCCCAGAAAAGGGAATGATTTGCCTAAAATCACCCAGCCAGTCAACATGGAGTCGGGATTGAAACTTGGATCCTCTTGACTTCAAATCCGATGCTCTCCATTGGGTCACAGCTGCTTGGTTGGCTATTAAACTAAGCTGGGTGATTTATAACAAATATATTCTTGTGTAATCCCCATACTGATACTCCTGTTACACTAATAGGGTGCTAATTAGTGAACACATTTACCATCTTTATCGCCAACTTAAACAGACAGTCCTTGTTTTTTACTTAGGCTGGATAAACTGTGGTATACTGTGGAATGTAATGATAACTCTGCCCTTCCAGAGTACCTTTCATCTATGGATCTCAAAGCACCTTGGAAACATTAATTAAATCCTCCCTCTGCCTCCGAGCTGTAGGCATTATCAGCTCTTTTCCTGGATGTGGAAAGCTGTGGCACAAAGTAAATAAGTGACTTCCCTAGGGTTAGTTCAGGGCCAAAGGAAAGGATGTTTTAGAGTGCTTAGGAAATGGGCCTGTGCTACATTGTTCTCAGCTCCCCAGTCCTTTGTCCAGTGTTTCCAGAAGAGAGTGCTCTGTGTATTGATAATTTCTGACTAGATTCATTCACATTGTGCAGAATTAATAGGATGGAGTTGGGAGACACTTTGAGATCACCTAGGCTCTTGACAAAACTGAGGTAGAGAAAGCATAAGGGATCTGGCCAAGGTCTTACAGATAAGAAGTAGCCCAGCCAGGATTTCCATTCTCCTCTTCTGATTTCACTCTGAGCGTGTAAGGATTGTGTTTTGTCTTTCTTGGCATCCCCATTTCTAAGCTTCCCAAGAACTTAGCACAGTGCCTGGCACCTAGGGAATCCTTAATAAATCATTGATGACTGGCTGACCAACTATCTCCTCTTCACTCTGTTGCCTCCCAGTATTTCTTTCCTTTGGCTTCAGGCTCCAGACATTGGCTTTTCATCTTCCCACTGGAGTAGGTGAGAAAGCAGCACCAGTATTTTCCAGCAGTGATGGGGTTCCATACTGGGATTCCTTGGGGTAGCTGAGCCCTAGCTAGAGGCAGTGCTCGGTACTGACAACTGCCCAAGACTCCAAGTCAAAGGACCATACTGTAAAAGACAAACAAAAACACTCTAGATTTTGTCAGGTGAAACTTCCTGACAATTACAACTGTCCAGAAGCAGAATGAGTTATTCTGGGAATTGGTCTCCCTCTTCCTTGAGTCATTTAAAGAAAGACTGAACTAGGCAGCATGTGATATCCCTTACAACTCTGTGACAAAGTTTCAAATGTCAGCTCTGCCACCTGTGTTACTTTGGTCAAGTCATTAACTTCCCTGGGTCTTGGTTTCTCATCTATAAAATAAGATGATTGAAGTAGATAACCTCTCAACTTCCTTCCAGTTCTGACTGTGTGACCTTAGATGAGTCACTTCCCTTCTTTGGATCTCAGTTTCCTCATCTGTTAGATGGGAGAGTTCAAATAAATGATCTCTAAGATATCTTCCAGCGCTAAAGTTCTCTGATGCTCCTCCTAACCCCTACAGTTACATACATTTTTACATGCTTGTAACTATTTCTGGAGTTCCCGTAGTACAAAATCTCTGCCTCACCTTGCTAACTCAGACTGTTAGTCTACCCAGAACAAACCATCATTATCCACCCTTCCTGGGGTGCAGTCCTTCCTTCCCAAACAGCCAACGGGAAGATACTGAGTGAAACTAAAAAGGGGCTCAGAAACTCCCACAAGCCCCAGGCAAGCCTCTCTACCTTGGCGGAAGTGAGCAACATAGATGCTAACTTTGCCCGCCCCAGCCTCTGGGGATTTTCTCAATCTTTCTATCCTGCTGCTGAAATCTATGAGCACTAAAGGGAAGGCTAAAGCTGGCCCTGGCCTTTGAAACTCAGGCCTAAGAAAGATGTGTGATCTTTCTGTCTCCAGAGTGTCACTTGCCTCTGGAAGCTGGAAGGGGGGAAGGAAACATTTATCATGTGCCAGGCACTGTTCTAGGCACAGCCCTCCTGGTGGAGAGCAGGTGCTTTTTATTATCTTCCATTTTTTTGTTGTTGTTCCATAGTTTCCGACCCTTCTTGACTCCATTTGGGCTTTTCTTGGCAAAGATACTGGAGTGATTTGTCATTTCCTTCTCCAGTGGATCCATTTTGTTAGGCAGTCAGAGGTTAAGTGACTTTCCCAGGGTCACACAGCTAGGAAGTATCCAAGGCAGATTAGAATTCAGGTCTCCCTCACTCCAGGCCTGGCGCTCTGTCCACTGAGCCACCAGCTGCTTATCCCCCGTTTTACAGGTGAGAAAATGGAGGCAGACAGAGGTAAAGGGTGAAGTGATTTGCCTAGGGTCACACAGCTAGCAAATGTCTGATATTTAGAGAATCAGGGGGTTTGACAGCTCTCTGGAGTTTCCAAAACAAGCACTTCACAAAGGGTCTCATGAAGAAAGAAAGCAGACACTTGACAATCATGTAATATAAGGGCTACCTTGACAGTATTTTCCACCAATTGAAAGAGAAAGGGAAGCAATATAATGTTTAGGACAAAAAGGGATCAGAAAACCAAGGCGGAGATTGCCTCGGCTTTTTCCACTCACTTCTTGTCTGAACAAGTCACTCCCCATCTCCGGCCCTGACCATGATGCAGTTGGACTAAAATGTAGTCTTCTAGTTCTAACAGTCTGTGACCAAAACAAAAGACAGCTTGGACAAAGAACCATCTCTGTAGTTCTGACTCTCCCTTTCTCTCCATTGCTTTTTCTTTTTCCACTTTCACTGGGCAAACCAGAGCCTATAAAGAATTAACCCTTAATAAACTGAGTCAATCACAATCACCAATTACAAGTTTGAATGGGTTCGACGAAATGGATATTGTATGTAATATGGTGTTTGGTGGAGCCTTCAGGGCCTCTAATAGCACTCTGTAATTGTGGCTTAGGATTTTTTTTTTAATTAGCAGAATCTTTCAGTAAGAACAGAATTAGACCTACAAACTCACCTTCTGAATAAGTTTCCAGAACCCCTTCAACCACTGAGACCCCCACTTAGGTGCTGGGCAGGTTTATGATTCGATTTTAGGATTAGAAAGGACTGTAGAACAAGAAAATAGAGTGCTAGAGTTGGGAGGGATCTTAGGATCCTTAATGTAGTCATCATTCAGTCATTTTTCAGTCATGTCCAACTCTTTGTCCCCACCACCCCCATTTGGAGTTTTCTTGGCACAGATAGTGGAGTAGTTTGCCATTTTCTTCTCCAGCTCACTTTAGAGATGAGGAAACTGAGGCAAACAGGGTGAAGTGACTTGCCCAGGGTCACACAGCTAGTAGGTGTCTGAGGCCATATTTGAGCTCAGGAAGATGAGTCTTCCTGACTCTAGGTCCAGGACCCTATCCACTGTCCAAATTTATTATATTTATTCACTCATTCATTCGTTTGTTTGTTTATTTTACTATTTACATTTATTTATATTACTATTTATATATTTATATTACTATTTATTATTATATCATTTATCATTACTATTGCTTATTAGTTAAAACATTTTACCTTTTTCTTTTAAAAAATGAAGGGTAGGTAGAAGGAAGAGGAAATATATTTTTAACTGAAAAAATTAATTTAATATTTATAAAAGTACTCTGAATATTAGTGTTAGAGTGGACACCAGAACATAGGATGTCAGAGCTGGAAAGAGACAGTGATTGGGAAAAATAAAAGAATATTGAATGTTAGGTCTGGATTTTAGAACATAGAGCATAAAACTCCGGAATTATCAGGGACTTTATAACAAAGAATGTCTGAACTGGAAGAGAGCTTTGGAAATAGAACATAGAATTTCAGACATAGAAGGAAACTTAGAGATAATCTACATCCAATCTCCTCATTTTATAGATGAGGAAACTGAAATCCTGAGAATTTAAGTGAATGGTCCAAGATTTGGTATAATTTTGTATAGTTCAAAGTAGGTATATTGACCTGGATACTCTTGGACATTTCTGATTTTGATAAAATAAAACTGTTTTTTAATAAGGATTTGCAAAAAGGCTTTAATTTTTTTTAGGTGGAAAGGACTTAAGAAATAATCTAGGGGGCAGAGTCAAGATGGCGGAGTAGAAATAACACTTCCACAGAGCTCCAGCCCACACCACTTCAAAATTATGTAAAAGGGGGACTCTGAATCACCTCTGGAGCTCCAGAACCCACAAAATGACACAGAGAAGCTAACCTCCCGCTGAGGACAGTCCAGCAGCCCATCAGGGAGCTGCCAGCACAGCGCTCTGAGAGTCAAGCCCAGGCCTGCATGAGTTGTGGTTTTAGCCCGAGGGCGGCCAGACCAGCAGCTGGCTGGAAGGACCCCAGAACACCAGCAGCTGTGGTGTTTCCAATGCCTGGGACAAAGTGAGAGGTCAGTACCCTATGGACTTTGGAACTGGTTGGGAGAATGCCAGCTTCTTCCCCTGGGGGCTAGAAGCCCCTGAGGAACAGCTGCAGCTTGTGCCACATTGCCATGTTGCAGCTTCAGCTCTTGGCCTGCCAACTGTAGGGGGGATCCGGTGATCAGTCTGAGGGGTAAGCGCTCTTGCTTTACCCTTCTTGGATCTGGATTGTGGTCTGGGGTGGAGGTCTTGGGGTGTGTGACCAGCTTGCCAGAGTGTGTGCAGGCTTCACAGAGGCCACCCAACTAATACCTCTGGCAGTTAAGAAAACCCCAACGTTTGGGATGGAAGATCCCCTGACTGGTGGCAGAGTCCTACTGTGGCAACAAGCCCAAAAGTCAAGTAATTGAGTGGCAACATGCCTGGGCAAAGGAAACAAAATAAATAGAAAAATGCAACATTAGACTCCTATTTTGGGGGCAAGAGGATCAAAGCATGGAACAGGAGGAGGACTGCGAGGTCAGAAATCCTGCACCAAAAGCCCCAAATGAAAATACAAGCTGGCTACAGGCCATAGAGGACCTTAAGAAGCAGATAAGAGAAGTGGGGTGGGGGGGGGGGAATTGGGAAGAGAAATGAGAATGATGCAAGAAAAGTATGAAATGACAGTCAACAGCCTGACTGAGGAAAATAACACCTTAAAAAATAGACTAACTCAAATGGCTAGAGAGGCTCAAAAAGGCAATGAGGAGAAGAATGCCTTAAAAAGCTGAACTTGCCAGATGGAAAAAGAATCTCAAAAGCTCACTGAGGAGACTCATTCCTTCAGAATTAGACTGGAGCAAATGGAAGCTAGTGACTTTATGAGAAATCAAGATGCTATTAAGCAGATCCAAACAAATGAAAGAATAGAAGGCAATGTGAAATATCTCATGGGAAAAACCACTGACCTGGAAAATAGATCCAGGAGAGACAATCTAAAAATTTTTGGACTACCTGAAAACTTTGATCAAAGAAAGAATCTAGAAACCATCCTTCAAGAAATTCTCAAGGAAAATTGCCCTGATGTTTTAGACCCAGAGGGCAAAATAGAAGTTGAAAGAATCCACAGATCACCTCCTGAAAAAGATCCCAAAAAGAAAACTCCTAGGAATATTGTAGCCAGGTCCCACAATTCCCAGATCAAGGAGAGAATATTACAAGCAGCCAAGAAGAAACAATTTCAATATTGTGGAAACCCAATCAGGATAACACAGGATCTGGCAGCTTCTACACTGAGGGATTGAAGGGCATGGAATCTGATATTCCACAGGTTGAAGGAGCTGGGATTAAAACCAAGAATCACCTATCCAGCAAAACTGAGTATCATGTTTCAGGGGGAAATGTGGTCATTCAGTGGAATAGAGAACTTTCAAGCATTCTTGAGGAAAAAACCAGAGTTGAATAGAAAATTTGACATTCAGATACAAGAAACAAGAGATGCTT
Source organism: Gymnobelideus leadbeateri (assembly GCA_011680675.1). Classification (NCBI taxonomy): domain Eukaryota; kingdom Metazoa; phylum Chordata; class Mammalia; order Diprotodontia; family Petauridae; genus Gymnobelideus; species Gymnobelideus leadbeateri. The sequence continues at coordinate 518,042 of WOXC01009701.1, read as the reverse complement.
GAGAAGGTAAACAGGGAAAAGAAATCACTATGAACTTGTCAAAGTTGATCTATTTATGTTCCTACAGGGGAAAAACAATAACTGTAACTGATGAAACTTTTCTCAGTATGAAAATAGTTGAAGAAGGGTATATGGGCATATGAATACATATGTGAATGTGTGTATATATGTTTTCAGGTATACACAGATAGAGGGCGCAGGTCGAATTTAATAGGAAGGGATGATACTTAAAAAGTGAGGTTAAGAGGTGAGAGAGTAATGTGGTGAGGGGGAATGGGGAGAGACAATGGAGGGAGCTGTCTTGTGTAGAGGAGGTAGGGGAAGGTGGTTGCAGGGGAGGGGAGGAACAGGAAGGCAAAAAGGCAAAACCTTATTCTCATTGAATTTGGACTTGGGAGAGAATGACATGCATACTAACTAGGGTGTCCCACCCTACAGGAGTGTGGCGGGGAGAAGGATGGGGGAAGGTGGTGGAGGGGAGAGCAGGCTGGGGGGAGGGAAGTTGGAAGCACCCACTTTTGAAAAGGGACAGGATCAAGGTGGGAAGTGGACCAGGTGGAAGGTGGGATGGGAGGGAGGGAAATAGTTTTTTACAATATATCTACTATGGTAATGTTCTACAGAGCTACACATGTACAGCATATACTGAGTTGCTTATCTTCCTTTTAAAATCAAATTTTTAAAAAATATATATAAATACTATGATTAATACTATTTTGCATATAACTGGGAGATAAGATGTGCAGGCAATGGGGCACAGGGATTCACCTCACCCTACTGGAAAAGTCAAAGGGGGTATGGGAGAAGAGATGGGAGTGAGCAGATCAGTTGAGGAGATAGCCTGTATGACTGTTATTCTGGGGTGGTGGGTGGGGGAAAAATGGGGAAAAATTGTAACTCAAAATTTGATGGAAATGAATGATGTAAACCAGAAGTTAGTAAAGCATTTGGGGGAAAAAAAGAAGAAGAAATAATCTAGTGCAGAGATAAAGAACCAGACATATATTTTCAGAAGTAGTCAATATCTTGATTTGTTTTACTTGATTTTATAAATATTTGTCATATGGTAGAGGTTCTTTCTGAGGGGAGAGAAAATGAAGGGGACTGAGGAGAGTGACAGATTTTATTTTAAAGCATCAATAGAGCATTTTAAAAGTTGCACTGATGTCCTTTGTAGTATTTATTGGGTATTTATAATAGTCAAAATGACTCAATTGTTCTTTGAACAATATTGCTGTTAGTGCATACAACATTCTCTTGGTTCTGCTTATTTCACTCTTCATTATTTCATGCAAGTCTATCCATGTTTTTCTAAGATCACTGAGCTCATCATTTCTTATAGCACAGTTATATTCTATCACAATCATATGCCATAACTTGTTCAGCTTTCCCAACTGACAGGCAGAAAAAGAACTGATCAATGGAAGTAAGTAGAGAATGATTTTACACATTTATATATGTGTGTATATATATGTACATATATAAAATATACACATGCAAACATACATACATATTTGTGTCTAATATTAGCCATCTCTAGGGTTAGGGGGGAGGAGAAAAAAGGAGAAAAAAGACATTTCCATGATAACTTTATTATATATCTAAAAAGAATAGCAAGTTGTCTGTAATAGATTTACAATTTCATATGCAATACTCATCTTTTTTTCCTATTCTACTATGTTATGGAAATGCTTGTTTTATATCTTAAGTTCAGAATAAAATGAATAAAAGAAAAAGGAAAAAAGTTGCACTGAGGGGAAAGAGGAAAGGCACAGAAGGGGTCAAAACAGAGCAATTTGTTATTACCTGGTTAAGCTTATGTGTGTGTGTTTGTGTGTGTGTCTATGTCTGTGTGTGTGTCTGTGTCTGTGTGTCTGTGTAAGAGAAAGGGAGAGAGAGAGGGAGAGGGAGTATAGTATAGTAAATAGTATGTGGTTAAAAAGACATGTGTATTGATAGGGTTTTTTTGTTTTTACATCCCCTAAGTTTTCCTCTTCTATCTCCTTTCCCTACCCTCTCCCAGAGTCATCCCTTATAACAAATATTTTTTTAAAAGGAAAAATATGAAGAAGAATCAACAAAATCAATCAATACATTGGAAAAAATCTGACATTTTAGCCAATATTCCACATCCAGCGATCTTTTACCTCTAGGAAGGAGTTGGGGGAGAAGTAACCTCCAAATCTCTTATTTGGAATCAAGCTTATTCTTTGTAATTTTATAACATTCATTTTGGTTGCTTTGTGGCACTCATTCTTTCCATTTGCAATATTGTAGTGATTGTGTATATTATAAATCTTTCCACACTTCTCTGTATTCATCACCTTTGTTGTTTCTTTTAAAAAATAAATTTTATTGTTTCCTTCTGTTTTCATATCACCTAAAATGCCCCCTTCCAGAGAGTCAACTCATATAACTTAGAATATTTTTAAAGAAAAAGAGAAAAATAATCAGCAAATCCAACTGATTTATTGGAAAAATATCAGAAAATATATGTGACGGTCCTCAGCCTTGGACCCCCCCCTCCATCTCTGCAAAGGAGTTGGGGCAGTGTGTTCTTATGATTCTCATTCGGGGCCATGCTGGTTCCTGGTAATTCTGTAACCATCCTTTTCATTTGTTCTGTGGTTGTTGTGCTTTCCATTGAAAAGTTATTGTTGTCACTGTGTATATAGTTTTCTTGGCTCTGCTTACTTCACTCTGAATCAGTTCAGTGTTTCTCCATATTCATCACATTTGTCATTTCTTACAGCACAGGAATCTTCCATTGAACTCATGTTCTCAGTTCACAATTTCTTCGATGGTTCTCTTCCTTTTTTTTTTTTTTCTTATGTCGTGTTTGTTGATGGTAATTGAATTCACTATAAGAAAACAAATTTTATTTAGATTAAGAGAATTCACAACAAAAAGAAAGAAGTCATCTAGTGCAATTCCCTGGTTTCATACATGAGCAAACTGAAACCCATAAAGAGGAAGTAGTTTGCTCAAGGTTACTTACCTAGAAATATGGTTGCCATAGTCATAGGGCTGGATAGGGCTGTAAATGATAACCAGCTGAATGGGAAATGATTGGGAAGGCACACTCAGCACTAAAGTATTTTCTAGACACATTCTTTCTAAATGGCAGAAGTAAGAGCAGGCCTGTCTGGGTTTTGCCACTTATTGGGCATCAGTGTCAGGGTGAGCTATAGACTTACTCCAATTTTCAAGGATCTATCATTTTACTGGTGTTAGTACTCACTTTACCAACCCTTGTAGACCATTTTCAAAAGCTGTCCCACAGATCATTCTTTCCAATAACATTACTGAGTATGTTCTTGAAGCTTTTACAGGCCTACCAGATTAGAGGCTCACAGAGCTAGAAGTAAAAGGGGCCTCAGATTCCAACTCCCTGGCTTTCCAGATTAAAAAAATCAATCAGTCAGGAAGTATTTATTAAATGTCAATTACATTCCAGGTGATTTACATGCTAGGCACTGGACATACAAATACAAAGAATTAAATAATCTCTATTCAGAAGGAGGTTACCTTCTAATACAGGAGACAAGTGGATATGTCAATATATACAGCATAAATATAAAATGAATAAATACAAATATTTGCAAAGTAGTTAAATATGAGGTAGTTCAGGAGGAAGGGTACTAGCAGTTGGGGGAATCAAGAAAGACTTCATCCAGAAGATGGTGCTTGAGTACCATTTTGTCTTAATAGAAGAGAGGGATTCTAAGAAACAGGTAAGAAAGGAATCCATGGGCGGCTAGGTGGCGCAGTGAATAGAGCGCCGGCCCTGGAGTCAGAAGGACCTGAGTTCGGAGCCGGCCTCCGACACTTAATCCACACAAACAAAAAAAACCTAGCCGTGTGACCTTGGGCAAGTTACTTAACCCCAATTGCCCTAAAGGGGCGGCTAGGTGGCGCAGTGAGTAAGAGTGCCGGCCTCGGAGTTGGGATGACCAGAGATCAGATCCGGCCTCAGAAAATGAGCACCCACACATAAATAATGACTAGCCGTGTAACCTTGAGCAAGTTACTTAACCCCAATTGCTTTAAAAAAAAAAAAAAAGAAAGGAATTCATTCTAGGCATGGGGGATGACCAGTAAAAAGGCATGGTCAAGGGATAGAGTGCCATGTGTGAGGAGTAGAGAAAGTGTCAGATCGACTAGATTGCAGAGTATGCGAGAGGATGTAATATCCAATGAGCCTGAAAGGATAAGATGCTCAGGGGACAGGTTGTCTAGGCTTTAAAAGTGAAACAGAGGAATTTATATTTTTATCCTGGATAACAGGAAACCACTGGAGTTGGTTGAGTAGGAGAGTCACATGGTCAGATCTGTGCTTAAGGAAAATCACTTTGGCAGCTGTATAGAAAATAGACTAGGGTAGGGAGAGACTGGAAGTATGGTCATGCCATGAACAGAAATGGGAAAGTTTGGAAGAGGAGCAAGTTTGCAGGGAAATAGACTTAGTTTGGTTTTGGATATGTGAATTTAGGCTGGCTCTGGGACATCAAGTTTGAAATATCTACTAGGTTATTGGTGATACAGAATTGAAACTCTGGGGATATGTGTGTGTGTATACACATGTATGTATATATACATACAAATACTATGTATACATATATGCACAAGATACACGCATCTATATAAAATATTATATATGTGAACATATATATATTTGTGGATATATAAAATACTCATATGTATATATGTTTTTCATGATAGCTGATAAGGTTACTAAGAGAGTACAGAGAGAGAAGAGGACCTAGGAAGGAATCTTGGGGAATTTCCATAATTAGGGGCATAGTAGCAGCAAAATAGCAGCCTGAGGAGTGGTCAGACTGGTAAGAGAAGAACTAGGGAAGAATAATGCCCCTGCATCCGAGGAAGGTGATGTGACTTCTTTTCAGGTCAAACAAACAGGTACTAAGGTTGTCGGTCTTCCTGACTTGTCTCTTTTCATTCTAGTCTACTGGACATTCAGATGTTAAATTGATCTTCCTAAAGTGTACTTCCCTATTCAATAAAGGCAGTTAGATGGTAAATTGGGTAAAGCTTTGGGCCTGGAGTCAGGAAGACTTGAGTTCAAATTCAGCCTTAGACACTTACTAGCTTTGTGATATTGGCAAGTCACTTAGCTTGTCCTTAATATCCTTAACTGTAAAATATGGCTCACAGTAGTTCTTACCTCAAAGAGTTATTATAAGGGATCAAATGAGATAATTTTTATAAAGGGCTTACTTAACACAGTGCCTGGCACCTTTTTGTTGTTGTTCAGTCATTTTTTTCAGTGGTGTATGACTCCTCATGATGCCATTTGGGGTTTTCTTGGCAAAGATACTACAGTGGTTTTGTCATTTCCTTCTCCAGCTCATTTTATAGATGAGGAAACTGAGGCAAACAGGGTTAAGTGACTTGCTAAGGGTCACAAGGTAATAAGTATCTGAGGCCAGACTCTGGACTTCAGGCCCAGGCACTCTTTTTACTTGGATACCTAGCTACCTGCCACTTAATAGTCATTTAATAAATATTTATTTTCCCCCTTTAATAAACTTTAGTGGCTCCCTATTACCTCCAGAATCAGATTTAAAACCCTCCATTTGGCTTTTCCAACCCTTCATAACCTGGCCCCTTCTTACCTTTATAGTCTTCTTACACCACACTTGCCTCCACATAACCTTAGATCCAGTGACTGACATCCCTGCTGTTCTTCAAACATAACACCCATCTCTTGATTCCAGGCATTTTCCCTGGTTGTCTGTCCCCTGTGTCTAGAATTTTCTCCCTCCCCCATCTCTCCATCCTCAGTTTCCTGGCTTCCTTGAAATTTCAGAGAAAGTCCAAGTTTTTCAAGAAGCCTTTCCCAGTCTGTAATCTAGTGTGTTCCTTCTGAGAGGATCTCCAATAGCTTATATGTACGTGGTTGTTTTCATGTTGTCTCCCCCATTAGACTATGAGCCCCTTGAGGACAGGGACTGCCTGTCCCTTTTTCTTTTCTTTTCTTTTTTTTTAAGTTTAAAAAGTGGATTTTATTACCACGGGACTGTGGGGGTACATGGTCACCCAAACCAGACAGTGCTTTGGCACAGACTTTGTGCTGGTTTTATAGAGGTTCCATAGCCAGGTTACATAAGCTGAAATTACAGTGATGTAAGCTGAAACTACAGTGATTGGTCAGTATACATTTGCATTTCCCGCTGGCGAGAAACCCTAGGCCAGGACTCCAGCCCACAGATCAAAGCAAAGGGTGGGGGTCCTGCCTGTTTACAGATCAATCAAGAGAAAACAAGGTGGAGTTCTCTCCTTTACAAATCAATGAAGGAAAGGGAAGGTTGAGTTGCCTGCTTTACAAATCAATGAAAGGAAAGGCAAAGTGGAGTAGTGTCCAACATTCCCTACCCTTCCTTGTAGGTATGTCAAACCTTTGACATGGCAGGGTTCACATCTAGATTACCTAATTCTGTTCCTAAAGGATGGTGGGGGGGGAGGGGAGGTTCCCTGATAATTAACATTAATGGAGTTAACACTGGATTTGACAAATTGTAGAAAACAATGAGATAGTGTCCTACTGCCTGTCCCTTTCTTGGTAACCCCAGTGTTTAGCACAATGCCTGATACATAGTGCCTGCTTACTAAATGCTTGTTGACTTGACTAAGCATCAGAGGCGGTATTTAACTCACATTCTTCTTTAACACACATCACACTCTTACATAGCTTTCCAGGATCCCAAACCACCTTAAAATCATCAGGAGGTATCAAAGGAGCACATTAGTAAACAATATGCAGTTATAGGAAAAGTTTTTCCATCTCCTCTGAACTGTACTAGGTGGAAATAACCTGAACAAGAAAATGAGAAAATGAAAGCAAAAATGGAGAAGATGATTCTTATGCCTTTGGGTTTTGTTTTTGCTTTTTCAAAATTTAAAACCCCTCCACATAATTCTTAGAAGCAACAAAGCTGGAAGAGACCAGTTTGCACAATAACATTTTCCTCAGGAGGCAAGCAATGACATCACAAGTACAAGATGGGAAGGTGTATTTACACAGTTGTTCTTGTGAAAAATAATGTGGGGAGCATGGGGGATGGGGAGATGGTGGATTACTAGCTCAGTATGAGTCAATGATATGATAGGACAACCAAAAAAGCTAATAGGATCTTGGGCTAAATGAAGAGATAGAACATGGGAGGCGACAGCCCTTGTTACCTTGCCCTGGTCAGACCATACCTGGAGTATTTTGTTCAACTCTAGGCACACTCTATTTTAGTGAAGACATTGGAGAATGTCCAAAAGAAGTCAACCAGAATGGCAAATGGCCTTTATCCCAGGCTAAATGAGGATGGATAGAAAAGTTTATACTAAAAGGAAGACGTTGTTGGGGGCGGGGGGGGGGGGTGGAATTAGAGTTGTATTCACGTATTTGAAAGGTAGTCTTGTGGAAGAGGGATAGATTTTTCTTTGTGAGGGCAGAACCATGAACCATGAGTGTAGAGTCAGATTCAGCCTTAGAGAGATGAAACAATCCTAACAGTTGGAGATATCCCAAAGTGCAGTGGGTTGCTTCAGGAGGAAGTAGATCATATTTTTATCATTTGAGGTCTTCAGGGAAAGACTGGATGATATGCTGCAAATTATTTCTTCACCAGGTAGGAGTTGGATTGAGTTTCCTTCCCATTTTGAGATTCTATGATGGCAGCTAGGTGGCTCAGTAGTTAGAATGCTAAACCTGGAGTCAGAAAGACCTGAATTCAAATGCAGCATCAGACACTCAACTGTGTTACCCTGGGGAAGTCACTTAACCTCTATCTGCCTCAGTTTCCTCAACTACAAAATAGGTATAATAATACAACCTACCTCCCAGAGTTCTTATGAGAATCAAATGAGATCATATTTGTAAAGCCCTTAACACAAGGCCTGGCACATAGAAGAAGTTCAATAAATACTTGCTTCCTTATTCCCTTCCTTTCAGAAAAGGGGATGGAATGCATAAAATTGAAACGGTGGTTAAATTTAAGATATAAATGGATAAATTACTTGTCCCCTAATGAAAATTCTCTCCTATTAGGATGAAATCATTTTTTCTGTGATAAAATGGTTCACAACAGAATTCTAGACTCTTGCTTCTGGAAAAGTGGGTAGGAAGAAAGATTCTAAGGGATAAGCAGTAATTTAATATATTGAAATTTAATTTAATTTATTAAATTTAATTAATTTAATTTAATATATCAAAATACTGGTTGATACTGTATTTTACAGTTTACAAGGTGCTCACAGCATTTTAAAGATAAAGAAACTAAACCTGAAACTTTAAGTGGTTTGTTTAAGGTCCCACAGCTAATGAGTCTTGGAGTCTAGGAGTGGGAGCCAGGTGTCCCCAGTACACAGCCAGTGTTCTTCCCACAGAATCACATGGCATCCTCTAAGACATGCTGCTCCCCTAAAGGGGCCTAGGTAGAGAGGGGCTTAGACCAAACTTGAATGGATGACTCCCAGCCACACAAGCTTGGGCAGCGAGTGAGGTAGGGGGTATGATGCCCACAGTAGTAGAAGCAGACCTTCTTGAACTTCCTGCTGCATTAATTAAAAAATAGTTGCTGCTGCTGCTGCTGCTGCTACTACTACTACTACTAAAACACCACCACCACCACCATGACAATTACTGCAACTGCTGCTACTACTACTAGTATACATAAAACTTTTAAGGGTTATAAACCACCTTACATATTATCTCATTATATCCTCACAACATCCCAGGGAGATAGATGCAATTATTAGTCCAGTTTTATAGAAAAGAAAATTGAGTCTGAGACAGATTAAGTGACTTGCCTGGCCTCATATACCTGGTAAGTGAGGTAGGATTTGAACTCAGGTCTTCCAAATTCCAACTCCATTGTGCTCTCTGGCTGCCTAGGTGGCATTATTTCCATGGATGATTTTTTAAGCTTTAGTGTTGCCTTTTGCTTTTACATAATAACAGTTTCTCTCAACATCCCCACTCCAGTCCCTGAACCCTTCTTGTAGTAAAGAAAAGCATTTAGGTAAAGCCAACCAATCCGTTGACTGACATATAACACATTCCACATGCAGAGTCCTCACATCTTTACAGAGAAAGTGGTACTTCATTATGCATTCTCCAAGGCTAAGATTGGTCACCACAATTTATCCAAATTTGACTCTTTAGCACTGTGTGCATTTGCATAATTGTCAGTTTTCAAAAACCACATCGATTTTTCACTCTGCAAAACTCATCTCAAGGAAGCTTCAGCAAATGGCAAGAGTGTCTGAGGCACCCATTCCTGCTGCTGGCCCTTCGAGGGTGGGCTCAAGTCTTTCAGCAGTGACATCCGCTCATAAGAATACATCCAATCCACGCTCCTTGGGCTGCCAGGTGGGTCTGCTTCAGGCTCGGGTCTCTGCTTTCTCAGTCCCACCACGTGGGACCATGAACTCTTTCAGCCAGTGCTCATATCATGGGCGTGGCTTTCCCCAAGCACATGTGGTCTTTTAACTTCCTGTCAACTGCTTGTGTGCCAGAGCAGGAGGGATTTTACTCTTTTGTCCGCCAAGTCTATATTCCCTAGAACTCTGACTATTCTAAGGAAAGTGAACAGTTTGGCTCATGTGGAGAGGTCAGGAAATGAGTAGTTAGGGATGAAGCTGCAAGATAAATTAAGGCCAGATTGTGGACATTATTGAAAACTCAGCTAAGAATTATGTCCAATGAAACCATTTCACAATATTCTTTTGATGTAGGATTTATTCATTCAGCATTCAACAAAAATCATGTCAAGTGTGCATTGTAAACAGAACACTGTTCTAAGCAGTTTAGATAAGACATAGCACCTGCCTTCATAAAACTCATCAGCTAGTAGGGAGAATAAGATACAAATACAAATAACTGGGGTTAAAGATTTAGAGGCCAATTAGTTTAGAGGCCTTCTTATTTTACAGATGAAGACATTGAGTCCTAGTGGTTAGGTGACTTGTTCACAGTCACAGAGATAGAGAGATGAGATTTGAAAAAAAAATAGACCACCTCTAATGTTATTTTCCACTACAACCATAATATGCAATATTACATGCCAAGCACATTAATCAGAGAGGCATGATAATAACAATAGCTGAAATTTGCATAGCACTTTAAGGATTACATAGTTCTTCATAACTATTATCTCATTTGATAATCACAACAATTCTGGGAAGTGGATGCTGTTATTATTCTTTTTGGGGGGATATTCTTTTTTTTAATTGAGTATTTTTTACCCAATTACACATTAAAAACAATTTTTAGCATTGTTTTTCTTTTAATTTTTGAGTTTCAAATTCTTTCCCTCCCATGTCCTCGTCATTGAGAAGGCAAACAATTCGATATAGGTTATTCATGATGTGTTTTTATTATCCTCAATTTAGAATTGAGAAAACTAAGACATATGGAAGATAAGTAACTTTCTCAGGGTCACACAACTAATAAATGTCTAAGGCTAAATTTGAACGCAGATCTTCCTGACTCCAGGTCCAGAGTCCTAACCACTGTACAACCAAGCTGAAAAACACAATGTGCTATGTAATGATCATGAGACAAGGCAGTTTTCAAAAGTGGGAGATGAGATTCTTTGGGGTTGATTTTCAAAGGATAGGGAGGAATTCATCAAGTAGAGAGAGAAAGAGGAAGAGTCTTCTAATCATAGGGAACAGGTTGAGCCAAGACATAGAGGAAGGCAAGCAAGGATAAGAGTAGACCAGTTTAACTTGAGTGTGGAATGCATAGAGGGAAACTAATATGAGATAAGACTGGAAAGGTAAGGTGTCACCAGATTGTGGAAGGCCTTGAATGCCAGGTTAAACAAGCCACCTCTTAGTGAGTCAGAATTTACTTCCACCAACTTCCTTTAACACCCTGTTTAGAATCTGGTGTTAGTCACTCCCACTTGAGTTCTGTCAACGAGCCAGCAAATTAACTCACTCCAGTACAAATCAGCCCTGACAGTGATACCCACTCTAGAGAGAACAAAGTGTCTGTTCACTTAATGCTGACCAATTAGCTCAGATTAAAGTAGTAGATTTCTTATCTGTGATACTTTATTTAGAAAATGCTTTCCTTACAGTGACAAGGGATAGTGAAAGGAGAATACAGGTTACAAATAATATTTATAATATCTATACTATACTATAATAATGTATAATATATAATATGTAATTATATATAATATATTGTGTATAATATTATGTATAATATAATAATCCAAATAATAATAGCTGATATTTATAAACTTTATAGGCACAGAATATAGTACAAGTATTATTATCCCCATTTTGCAGATTAAAAAATTGAGGCTTAGCAAATTTAAGTGTCAGACACTGTGTCCAAAGCTCTCTCCACAAAACGCCTTGTCGCCTAATTTGTTAAAACATGGAACTAATGATGAAACCTTCAAACTCCATCTGACCTAAATATTCACTTGTGAGTGAATTCACCCCATTCTCTTTCATAGACATTGACACAGGTGCCAGTATACCCTGAGCAGTTGTACCACTGCTGGACTCCACTGATCATGGTTTGTCCTTCTTCTTGAAGAGGGCCATGACATCAGGGAGATGATGACATGACTCACAATTGACTTGGATTTGAGTGAGGGAGGGCTGTGGAAGGTCACCAGCCTCACTTTCTCCTCCAGAGCCACCTGGATCCAGTGGCCAGATGTCGATCAGGATGACTGGAGATGGCCCAGGATGCACCAGGAAACCTTGGTCTTTTTAAGCTAAGGTCTTTTCAGGGAATAGGCCTCTTTGAGAAGTGAGTCACAGGATGGTCCCTTTAATTAAAAAAAAGATAAAACCAGGAGGGGAAGACCCTCAGGGTTGCTGGCCAAAAGAGAAACATTTACTATTTACATTCACTCTGAGCCAGGAGGGCCCCCAAAATAACCATTAAGTGGTGCTTGGGCAGGGACATATTGATGTCCAATCCATGAGATCCAGAGTCAATTGGGTTGAAGGCTTGGTCTTTGAGAAAGGAATCTAATCAGTAAACCCCAAATTAACTAGGGAGCTTTTGATCATCAAAATTTACCTTCCTTTTGTCAGAACATCCTCAGATAAGAGGAAGAGAGGAGAGGGGAGAGTAGGGAAGCGAGAGGAGAGGAGAAGAGAAGCTAGGTTGCCCACCTGGAACTGGCCAGCTGGGTCCCCATTCAGGCAGCTCAGACTACTCACAGGTTGTGATTTGTCCCTCATTCTCCAAGAGGACCATGACATGACTTACAATTGACTTTGATTTGAGTGAAGGAAGCTGTGCGAGGTCACCAGCCTCACTTTCCCCTCCAGAGCCATGGGGCCACACAAAGGAAGAGCTTGTGGATGAATGACTTAACCATAACCACTCCTGGAAACACCATTTCTAGGGCAAGCGTGTGTCCTGCTGACAGGTGATTCCGTGTGGCACACATATTCATGTCCCCATACAGGTACATATACATGTATGTATTCTCCCAGTCATTCACCCTGCCTCAAGTCTGATTCTTCTCCAATTCATCTCGGCTACCAAAGTGATATTCCTAAAGCACTTTACTCCCCCAGAGGCAGTTAGGGGGTGCAGAGAACAGAGCACTAGGCTTGGAGTCAGGAAGATCCAGCCTCAGACACTGCAACAAGTCACTTATCTGTCATCTGCCTCAGTTCCCTCATGTCACTGATGAGGATAACAGTAGCACCTCAATAGGTCATCGTGAGGACAATGAAATCATATTTGTGAAGTGCTTGGCACATAGTAGGAATTTAACAAAAGCTTATTTTCTTCCTTCCCTAGACGATACATTCCAGAAATGTCCTACCATCTCTAGAATCCAATGTTACTAATTATTGATAACAACAGTAGCATTCACACAGTGTGTTAGGGCCTTCAGAACACTTTATAAAGATCTCATTTTGTCTTCACAGCAATTCTGGGGTATAGGTGTCATTTTTATTCTCATTTTACAAATAAGAAAATTGAGACTGGCAGAGGTTACATGACTTGCCCAGGGTCACACAGCTAGTGCATACACCTTCCTTTGGCATTTAAAACCCTTAACAGCCTGGCTCCAACTCACCTGTCCAGTCATTTTATACATCACTTTCTTTCACAAAGGGTCTGGCCAAATTGGCCTTCTTATTACATAGATGGAATTGACTCCTTCCTTATTTCCTTAAAACCTCAGCTAAAACACCACCACTGAGTAGAGAGGCCTTTCCTGATCCCCGTAGTTATTAGGGTTTCCTCTTTCACACACAAATCTTTTTTTTTAATTTCTCATGCATATACTTATTTGAGAACATGTTCTATGTGATGTCTCTATATAATATAAACTCTTTGAGGGTAAGCATTATTTCATTTTTGTCTTTGTATTCCCAGGAACTAGAGCAGTGTTTGGTGCATAACTGACTTTTATTAAATATGTATTGATTAACTGATAAAAGAATAAATGTAGATCTTGTATTAAAAGAAATGACGAAGGGGAGGGTTTCAGAGGACCCTGAGAAGTTGTGTGAAATGATGCCAGGTGATGTGAGTAGTATCAGGGGAACAATTAACATAATAACAATAGTGCTATAAGACCCCTCTGATCAACACTACAACCATCCACAGTTTCAGAGGACCCATGATTAAACATGCTATCCACCTCCTAATGGAAAGGTGAGGGATTCAGGGTGCAGATTGAGTCATTTTGGGAATTTATTTTACTAGACTATACATGTTTATGACAGGAGTTTTGTTTTTCTTGCTTTTTCAATGGTGGTGAGAGTGGGAGAAGGTGGACCTAAAAATAAAATAGAGTTGAATTTTTAAAAATAAACTCAAAGAAATAGACGTAGAGACATGCAGAAATTCATAGGAGCCAAAAATCTAAGAAAGACCTAGCAAAGACCTCTTATAGAAGCTGAGATCTGAGTTGTTTTGAAGGAAACTAGGGAAGTTATGAAAGAGCATTCCAGGCATGGGGGGGCAGCCAGTACAAAGCAATAAAAACCTATGGCCTTAGCTATCTGTATACAAATGCAAAAAAAGTATGTGTAATAAGCAAGGAGAACTTGAAATCCTAATGCAAAGAGACACATGAAACCTCTTAAATATTGCTGATAATCGATATAATGAGATTTGTAACTGGAATATTATTGGAAACATAAGCCTTATTCATAAAGGAACTGGAAAGAGAAAGGGGCATGGGGTAGAATAATGTAATATATTGAGAATATATTCATGTGAAGAAATCCAGGAGACATGAGGGGAATTAATGGTGAGATATATTTTTTTATCTCTGTGTGTGTGTGTGTGTGTGTGTGCGCACATGTGTGCGCCCACAGGGAGAGGCAATCAGACATAAGTGACTTGCCCAGGGTCACACAGCTAGTGAGTGAGTGTCTGAGATCATATTTGAATGCAGGTCTTTCTGATGTCAGGGCCTGTGCTCTATCTACTGTGCCACCCCACCGCCCTGGAATGTATGTTACCAGAGGTGCATACAGATGGCCATCTGAGTCTACCACAAAAAAGGACTAAAGGAGTTTCAGAAACAGATCACAAGCCTAGTATAGCAGTATAATAGAAGAGTAATAGAGGGACTTAAATTACTCAGATATTTGATGGAGCTCTCTTTATACCAAAAAGAGATAAAATATTTTTTTTAACTCACTTTAATGCTAATGTCATTATTCAAAAGGTAGGGACATCAACAGAATTGAAGTTTACTCTAAATATAATCCTCACCAATAGGAGGAACTTCTTGTTGGAGTAGAAATAATGGAAACCTTTAGAGGAAGTGAGCCCTACCATCTTTGTGACAGAATAGACAAGGAAAGTGAAAAATTACCTACCATGTCTCCTAGATTTGGAGAGAACAGATCTCAAAGGGATAGATAGGGAGGGTCCTGTAGACTCAAGTCCTTCAAGGGAAGTCAGTGTAGGGAAAGATGGGAAGCTCTGAAGATTGCATTTTTTTTTTTTTGCTTTTTGGAGGGCTATTGGGGTTAAGTAACTTGCCCAAGGTCACACGGCTAGGTTTTTGTTTGTGTGTGTTAAGTGTCTGAGGCCGGATCCGAACTCAGGTCCTTCTGACTCCAGAGCCGGCACTCTACTCACTGCGCCACCTAGCCGCCCTGAAGATTGCATTTCTAAAGACAAAGACAAACATCTCTGAGGAAAAGGAAAAGGAGGACCTGGTTAAAGAGACCTGTGCAGGTACTAAGGGAACACATTAATCAATCTAGATCTTAAAAACAAAATAAGGAAGCAGTTGGTAAGTTGGTATGAAATTATGAATACAAAAAGTATGGCATGGTCTTGTAAGAATAATACCAGGAGTGGTAGAGCTTGGAATGAACTGAGGTAGGAAAGAAAAACTAAAGGCCATGAAAAGAGTGGTTTTAGATACATTGGAAAAAAGAGGAGGAGGAAAGAAGGGATGAATGGTTGGTCAAGGGAAATGGGGCTATGATCACTGGGGACAGAGAGAAAGCAGATCTGCTCAGAGTTTGTTATATTTATGTTTTCTCTGCCAAGGAGGATGATCTTTGGACTGGCAAGAATAGAACAAAATTAGCTAGCAGTTAATACACAAGATAAGTAAAGAAATGGAAATCACCAGGTTATCCTTGATGAGTTCAAGTCACTTGGCCTAGGTGAACTACCCTTAAGCTACTGAAAGAACAAGCATATGTGCGGGAAGAGCCACCGTCTGTGATTTTCCAGAGATCATGAACAATGGGCAAAGAACTACAAAATAGGAAAAAATCAAACAAAGATCCTGATTTTTAAAAAAGGGGTAAGGGGACAGAACAGTCTGCATACTATGGGTAAAATTCTAGAACACGTGATTAAAAGGACAACTAGTGTGCATTTAGGAAAGGAAACAACCATTACTAAGAGCCAGTGTGGCTATATTAAATAGAGGTCATGCCAAACTGACCTCATTTCCTTCTGGACATGGTTACTACCCTAGTAGATGAGGATGATGCTTTAGAAATAATTTGTTTAGAATTTAATAAATTATTTGACTAATTATCTCATGATATTCTTGTGGAACATATGGAAAGATTTGAGAAAGCCGGTAATTCAGTTTGGCAGCTTAGAAACTGGTCAAAAATGTCATATCCAAAGAGCCATTCATAACGGGATGCTAGTATGCAAACAGGTCTCTAAACTTGGTCGTCTTCTTTTTGGTATTTTTTTTTTAACACAATTGGGGTTAAGTAACTTGCTCAAGGTTACACAGCTAGTTATTTATGTGTGGGTGCTAAGTAACTGAGGCCGGAACCAATCCTGGGTCCTCCCGACTCTGGGGCTGGTGCTCTTACTCACTGCGCCACCTAGCCGCCCCCTCTTTTTGGTATTTTTGTCAAAGATTCAAATAAAGACATAAATATCATGCTTATATTTTCAGAATTTACAAAGCTGGGGAGAATGGTTGATGTTCTAAATTGTAGAACGAGGGTCTAAAAAACATGAAAAGCTAGAAAGTTTGGGGTGAATAAAATAAGATAAAAATTAATAAATGTATTTATAAATTACTACATGTGGGTTCAAAAACAAATTTATGTACAAAACGTCAACTAGATATGGCTAGACTGAAGTTTTCTGGAAAGAAATATGAGAGTTTATTGGACTGCAAACATGAAATAATTTAACAGTTTAATGTCAGCCCCCAAGAATTTAACATTTATATGGTGCTTTAAGGTTTACAAAGCACTTTACAAATATTATCTTATTTTATCCTCCCAACAGCCCTGTAAAGTCTATACAATTATTTCATTCTACTTTTACAGATGAGGAAACTGAGGCACAGAGAGGTTAAGTCATGTGCTTAGAATCACATAGTTAATAAATCTCTGAGAGCAGTTTTGAACTTATCTTCCTGATTCGAAAACTAACAGTATTTACCTAGTTGCCTAAAGGGCTCCTCTGAAAGGCACAGTATCAAGAACTAGGGAGGGAGGTCTTGCTTGTATTCTGTCCTGATCAGACCCTTGGGAAAAATGTGTGTGTGTGTGTGTGTGTGTGAGAGAGAGAGAGAGAGAGAGAGAGAGAGAGAGAGAGAGAGAGAGAGAGAGAGAGAGAAGAAGGGAGGGAGAGAAAGAAACACAGAGAGACAGAAAGACACAGAGAGAGAGAGAGACAGAGAGAGAATAGTGCCATACTTGTTTGAAGTCAGTTGTTACATGAAAGTGGTATTCAATTTATTCTGCCCTGTCCCAGGGGGGCAGAGCAACAGTAAGAAGTTACAAAGGAAAAATTACGCTTAATGTAAGGGAAAATCTTTTTTTTTTTTTTTTGACAATGAGAATGGGCTGCCTTGGGAAGTAATGGGTGCTCTTTCTCTAGAGGTCTCCCAGTAAAGGCTCGAGATCTGCCCTATGGGTACACTGAAGTGGGGATTCTTGTCCAAACATGGATCAGACTTAATGACCTCGGCAGTCCTTTTCAACTCTGGGATTCTGGGATTCTTTATCTATGAAGAACAGCACAGAATGTTATGTTACATATTACGTTATGTATTATCTCTCTCGGGCAAAGGTTCTTTCTTCCCGGGGATATTGGGAACAGCAGCATCTACCAGGGTGTTTGAAGTTTACAAAACATGTTGGGAGATAGGTCCTGATTTATTATAACTCTGCGTGCTTTAAGCCCTGGGACCTTGTTCCTTTCCCATCCCAGAAGGCTTCTAATAAAGTCATCGATGACTCTTCTCCCACCCTAGTTAAAATTAGAACATCTTGTTTTACTTCTGCCCTTGTTACTGATAAAACCGTGTCCCCTCTCAGTAGTGACACGTTATCCTTGGGCATAATGCAGGGGTAGCAATAATGCCAACGCTAGACTCATTTTCAGTCCTCTCAGACCTGCTTCCCCTTCTAATTCCTTGTTTTATCAGTGGCAGCATCATTCATTTGGTTGTTGTTCAGCCATTTTTCAGTCATGTCTGACTCTCCATGACCATATTTGGGGTTTTCTTGGTAAAGATACTGGGGTGACTTGCCATTTCCTTCTCCAGCTCATTTTACAGATGAGGAATTTGAGTGATTTGCCCAGGGTCACACAGTTAGCAAGTGTTTGGGACCTCAGGAAGACGAGTCAGTGGACAACTAGCTGTCCACTTCATTCAGTGATTCCTGTTCAAAATCTTGCTTATAATGTTGAATTCTCTTCTTCATGCTACCTTTTCAATACTCAGTCAATTTTCAAATTCCATTGTTTCTACTCTTTCAGTCTCTCTCCACTCTCTGCCATTCTGATGGCCATCACCTTAATCCAGGCTCTCCTAGAACTTTGCAATGGCCTTGAAACTGTTCCTCTGGAGTCAAAGGGTCTGAGTTCAAATGCCATCTCTGACACTGCTTGGGTGACCTTAGGCAAGTCACTTCCTTTAACCTTAGTTTCTCATCTGTTGGACTAGATGGCTTCTGGGTCTTTGATCCCATACTTCCATTCTTTTCTTCCTCTCATACCTTACCTTGTTGCCAAACTAATCTTCCCTGCATATAGATCAGACCAGGCCACTCTTTTGCTCGAAATCAGTTAGGCAGTTAGGTCTCAGTGGATAGAATGTGGGACTTGGAGCTCAAATCTTGCCTCAGTTTTAAATGTCTTTTGTAAAACAGAGGGAATAATATCACCTAGCTCAAGGAGGGGTTGTGGTGGGGATATGTTGTTGTCGTTCAGTTATTCCAGCCACTTCTCTTTCTTAGTGACTGCATTTGGGGTTTTGGCAAAGATACTGGAGTGGTTTGCCTTTTCCTTCACCAGCTCATTTCACAGATAAGAAAACTGAGGCAAACAGGGTTAAGTGACTTGCCCAGGGTCACACAGCTAGTAAGGATCTGTGGCTGAATTTGATCTCAGGTCTTTCTGATTCTAGGCCCAGCTCTCTATCCATTGCACCACCATGCTGCCTCTGTGGAGATATGCTAGATGGTGTAAGTAAAGAGCTTTACAAATCATAAAGCATTATATAAAAGGACCCCACCTCCAAAAGAATCCCTGCTTTACGGTGATTAGTTTTAATTTTGTCAGTTCATCCTCCCATGTCCCTTTTCAGATTTTAGGTGCAGGAGGTAGCAGGGACATAGTTAGGGGGCCAGCGTCTACCCTGGGAGTAAGATCAATGTCTCACAGGCTTCTTCACATGCAATTAAGCTAGTTGAGCCTCAGACCTCTTATGGGGTGGGGGTGGGGGTCTATTTTTACGTCTGAGGGTCTTTGTCTTTCCATCTGAATGTCTCCATCTTTTGGCCCTGACATCTTCAGCTTTTGCTCAAGTTTCATTAGGACACCTCCTCTTAGAGGCTAAATTAAATTGAATTGAACTGACTCCCTCCCCAAAGAGCAGCCCATCACTTACCAATGGGCCTGTTAGGGTAAAATGAATCATTTATTCTTTCTTCTATAGTGTCACCCCTTTGTTTAAGGATCTGTAATTTCCTTATGTTGGTCCTCCCTCAGCCAACACAGGTCACAACCTGTCTGTAAATTAGTAGATGAACTTTGAGAATTACAGTGGCCAAAAAAAAATCTATTCAGAAACATCACTGAGCCCTTGTTCTAAGACTTTCCAGCCAGAGACCCAGTAGGACCTACCTGAACTTGTATTCTGTTGGCATAGACAGCAAGAACTTAGGGTCTTCTCCATGTCATGATCAGGCATTGGGTAGGTAGGGCTTTTATCAGAAGATGCAGGGAAACAGCTTGGGAAAATGGTCTGCTGCTATAAAAGCTCTATTGTGAAGCTTTTAAACCTGAATCATCCAACCAAACAAAGCCATCACCTTCCTAACATCCTGCTTCAGGCAACCAATGGTTTGCCCATCTCTCCAGCCTCCATGTGCCCCTTGAGGTCAGTTTTTAATCAGTTGTCCCACAACAGTGGTGATGCTCCCTTGAGATGGTAGTAACAATAGTTTCAAAGGTATTGCCACCAGCGTGGGAGCCATCATGGTCTTTAAATGTGCTGGCACCAAGCAGACTAGACCTGAGGCCCATGAACTTATTTTTCAAACATTTTGATAACTGTATTTCACTATAATTGGTTTCCTTTGTAATTCTTATATTATTCATTTATTTCAGCCATGTCCAACTCTTATGACCCCATCAGGGGTTTTCTTGGCCAAGATATTGAAGTAGTTTGCCATTTCCTTTTCCAGCTCATTTTATAGATGAGGAAAGTGAGGCAAACAGGGTTAGTAAGTATTTGAGGTCAGATTTGAACTCATGAAGATGAATTTCCTTGACTTTAGGCCTGACACTCTATCCACTGTGCTACCCAGATACCTGTAATTCTGTGTATTTTATTTTATGCATTTTAAAACATATTTATATGAAGAGATCCATAAGTTTCACCAGTCTGACAAAGGTGTCATGACACAAAAAAGTTAAGAACCCCTGAGACCACCAAATCTTGATCCTCTTTCTTATGGGAAAATTGCCCAAGTCCCTGAGTTTTTAATACTCTCTCTTCCTTCTCAAATTATATTAAATCTAATTATCTATGTAATCCCCTTGGAATGCAAGTTTCTTGAAGTCAGGGACAGTTTTCATGCAGTCTTTTGTGTCTCCAGCCTAGCACAGAGCCTTGCACAGAGAAAGGAATTAATTGCTAGACGACTTGAATGAAAATGAGTAGAAATGAAATGAAAGGGGGGCAGCTAGGTGGTGTAGTAAATAGAGCACAGACCCTAAAGTCAGGAGGACCCGAGTTCAAATTTGGCCTCAGACACTTGAAACTTAACTAGCTATGTGACCTTGGGCAAGTCACTTAACCCCAATTACCTTGCCTTCCCTCCTCCAAAAGAAAGAAAGAAAGGAAAGGAAGTGACTTGTGGATGAAGGACTCTTTCTTCTTGCCTCTGGGAGGTATATTATAGAATATTGCAGGACTTCTTCCCAATACTGGGATGGTATGAAGACCCTACAATCTGAGACCTTCCCATATTTTCGCCTCATTGCTGTGTGTGATGAGAATAATGGCTCCGCCTAAGATTTCCCTTTCTCAGTTCTAAACATCCTGAAAATGCTTGCTAATTTGTCCTTTTCCCTACATTTGTAGATTATACAGAGAGGAAAAAAAACTAGCAAATTCATCACTTACTCATTCAAAAAACATTAAGTATGTACTATGTGCTGACTGCTGGGTGAAGTTGTAGAGATACAAACACATAAATGAAAGAATCCCTGTCCTCCAAAAACAAAGGCTGCAAACGCTGTCATCAGGCCTTGTAATCAGGACTTATGCCCGTCTATCCTCTGCTATCTCCAGACCTTGGTAAAATAGACCACTTCCTTGCATTTGATGAGTCTTGTTAATTAGTGCCTGGCTATCTCCAGGTGGTGGGTGAGAACATCTCTTCGTGGCTGAGGAATCAGCCCGAAACCCTTAACCATAACTGTACGCTTCTTAGGCCTACAGGAATATCCAGTTACCTATAGCTGTATGGCCTCGGGTTCTAAATCTTCCTCATTCCTAACAAAGTTTGTATCAGAGCAAGAGGTCCAGGACCACCCAGGGGCTTCTATCTCCCTACAAGAGGAAGAACTAGAATTGTAGTCTTAATGATGGAGCAGCCAGAAGGATTAAAACAGCCCCCTTCTTGGAGATTCACATAAAGTCCCCTAAAATCCAGTGAGACACTATGTCAGCCTTGAGTGCCTGGGATGCTCTGCAAGGCCCTAAACTCCTGCCACCAGCCTGCTAAGGTACAGGCATAAGCTGGGTCCATATCTGACCCTAGTATAAAGCCTAGGAAGGTCCTGGTACAAGGGATGGTTCTCAGGCTTGCTATGTTAGCTATGGAGAAAGGACAGCTGACCACCAAGGTCCTACCACTTGAGCTGGTGCTACAGCTACACAGAAGAGAAGGGTTTTGTTTTGTTTTGTTTTGTTTTCTGGCTGGCCCTTACAGAACAGAACCAGGAACAATGAGTAGGAGTTGCCCAAAGACTGCGGCTATCATAACAACCCCTGACATTTATGTGATCTGCACAGTTTACAAATTTCATTACATTTATCTCATTTGAGCCTCCTGAAAACCTTGGGAGGTAGATTTTTCAAGTTAGTATTCCCATTTTATGGATGATACTGAGGTTGGATGTGCCCACTGGGGCATGGCTTGTGGCAGAGACAGGATCTGACACCAGCTCTTCTTTCCTTCAGGTCAGCACTGTGACTGCTACAGTGGCCCTCCCTCTGAACTAAGAACACACACTGGTCCAGAAGCCGTGGTGAAATGGAAAGAGTTCTGGATTGGGGGTCAAACCACCTGTGTTTTAATATCCTGACTGCCTCAGGCAAATATTTAATTTCTCTTGACCTATGTTTCCTCAAGGAAGATGAGGGAGGTGGAGTAGAGGATTTAGACAATGAAGGCTACTAGGAGCTCTGGATAGATTACTGGGTCTGGAGTTAGGAAGGCCTGAATTCATCCCACCTCAGAGACAGTAACTGTGGGCCACTGTCTGCCTCAGTTTCCTCATTTGTAAAAAGGGGATAATAGGACCTAGCTCCTAGGGTTGTTATGAGGATTAAATAAAGTAATATTTGTAAAGTGCTTTGCAAACCTTAAAGCACCATCTAAGTGCTAACTCTTATTTTTATTATCTCTAAAGTCTTTTGCAACTCTAACAAAAATGGCTCAATCTTGTATTCAAAATACTCAGCTGATGCCTGAAAGAATGCCTTTTACCAGTCTCTAGCCCCAGTCCTGAGGCAGTTCCAGACCTTGTTGTTTGTCCTTCATTCTCGAAGAGGACCAGTAATATCATGAGGGTGATGTCTTGACTTGCAAGTGAACTGGATTTAAGTGAGGCAGGACTGTGCAAAGTCAACAGCCTCACTTTCTCCTCCAGAATCATGGGAGTTTAGTGAGAAGACATAGGTCAGGATGACTGGTGATAGCCCCGAAGTTCTAGACCTTTCACTTACATGGTGGAAAGAGACTGGGACTTGGAGTCAGGAAGACAAAGGTTCAGATCCCTCTAATCTGTGCACTATATGATTATACTTGTATTGTCTCTGAGAGCAGGGACGTTTGTTTTATTTGTATCTCTGTTGCTTAGCACAGTGCTTTCTACATGGTAAGTGCTTAAAATATGCTTTATTCATTTATTCATTATGGACAATCAACCAAGTAGCATTTATTCAACACCTGCTATGTGCTAAGTGCTGGGGTTACATTTAGAAAGGCAAAAGACAGTCCCTGCTTTCATGGACCTCAAAGTCTAACATGCCAAGTATGTATAAACAAGCTGTATACAGGATAGGATAAATTGGGGGTAATCTCTGAGGAAAGGCAAAAGGTTAAGGAGAACTGAGAAAGGCTTCTCACAGAAAGTAAAACCTGAGGGGAGCCAGAAAATAGAGATGAGACACAGAAAGACAGAGAGAGAGAGAGAAAGAGGCAGACAGACAGAGAGACAGAGAGAGAGAGAGAGAGAGAGAGAGAGAGAGAGAGAGAGAGAGAGAGAGAGAGAGAGTTCCAGGCATGGGCATCAGTCAGTGAAAATACTCGATCAAAAGATGGACTGTCTTGTGAGAGGAATGGCAAGGAGGCCTTGTCATTGGATGCTTAACCTCCCCTGATCATCCATTTTTTCATCTGTATAAGAAGGACAATGATATTTATTTATAATGGTCACTACAAAGGGTTTTTGTGAGACTTCATGGTGCTCATTTATGTAAAGCACTTATAGAAACTTAAAGCACTATATAAATCTCAACCATTATTATTACTTCAGGAAGCCATGCTGTCTTTGCCATGGACCATCCTTCCAATGACCCAGATTAATTTCCCTTCCCTTCTTAGAAGAACATTTTCATAAGGGACTAATGTAGTCTGACCAAATATTGTCACCTCCCTCCGTGGAGAGAAGGGTGTCAGGGAGACAGAAATAGGTAGAATAAGTGATAGATTCATGAGAACAGCCCTCCCTCTTCCTTCCCATCCCCCTTCCTCATCCTCCTCCCCACTAACATCAAAGTAATTTTACTAACTTTTGTGTTCGTCAGCTTGCTTATGGTAAGCATATTCAAAATGTTCCTGGGGTCTGTTGGTACATTTGAAAAAGTTTCTTACTGTCTTTGCTTCCTAGAATGTAAAACTTTCAGTGGCACCTAGCTGTCTTTAGGATTGCCAGCATGATCTTTGCCAGTTACCATGTCTGATATTTGTTTTGTCTCTCAGGAACTAAAGTGATGGGCAATAATGGCTATAGATTAGATAGTCAAGAATTGAGGGCTAGCAGAGATTGGCACAGGTTTCATTGTGTACTTTTTCCGACCAGTGGTTTGTTTATTTATCAACAAACCATAGAATGAGTCTTAAGAAACCACAGGTGAATTTCTATTCCTTGAGTTCTGCAACTGGATTAATTTAGTGACTAAAGAAATGAATTTCTTGTTGGTGATGGCCCTCTCTCTATAGGAGTCCCCAGTATGCCACCCCTGAGAAGTGGTCCCCCGGTCTCTACTGGAAGATCTCCCAGAGAAATGGCCATCTCCTGAAGCAGCCCGTTCAACTAATGGACTCTTGTTCAACTTGGACAGCTCCAGTTAATAGACAATACTTGGAAATATTTCCCTGTAATGAGCTGAAATCTGTTTCTCTGTCACTTCTGCCTATTACTCTTTATTCTGTCATCTAAGACCAAGAAGAACAAGTCCAATCCCTCTTCCATTCAGCAGCTTCTCAAATGTAAAAGAGAAATCATGTCCCATCTAAGGCTTCTCCAGGTAGAACATACCCAGTTCTCTCATGGGTTTGGCATGAATTCCAATTCCCTTGTCAACTCCAGGATGCCCTTCCTAAAATGTAGCATCTAAAAATAACATACTCCATCATTTGTGCTCTGACCGGGGCAGAGCACATAAGACTATCACTTCCCTGACTTCCAGTAGTAAATAGAGCTGAGGTTAGGCAATACCCCACCCCACCCACCTTGTGTTAGTGTTGGGACTATCAGTGTAAGGAAGTAAGGAATGGGGAAACATGTACCACCAGTCTGGGGTCACCTGCTTATAATTACACCTCTAGAGGATAATTACAGGCAATAAAGAAAAGATAGAGCTAGTAATTCACTAGTGATGAGACAGTATAAGTGAGAGCACTATTCTAGTACTTTAGGTGTGGTAACTGGGAATCTGGTTGAAAACTCAGATTTGCCATTTATATCTATGGTTGGGTTCCATTCCCTTTTCATCTTTTTTTGGTGAGTTGCAAAGCTCCTCTGGATTCTTTCCATGGGGCTGGACCATTGGGTAAAGGAGGCACCAGCAGTCCTGTTCTTTGGATTTGGGGAGGTAAAAATCTAAAAGTCAATTATTCATATGTGCCCATGATGACTCCTAGTTTGGCCAGGTGGCATATATCTGAGAAGTCTCCTCTAGGGCATATTCTTCCCTCATAGTGATGGAAAAGGATCATTCAGTCTATAAATCCCATTTCCTCCCTCCATCGTCCTACAGGTTTCTCAA
This sequence comes from Gymnobelideus leadbeateri, assembly GCA_011680675.1. Lineage (NCBI taxonomy): Eukaryota > Metazoa > Chordata > Mammalia > Diprotodontia > Petauridae > Gymnobelideus > Gymnobelideus leadbeateri. The sequence continues at coordinate 492,555 of WOXC01009701.1, read as the reverse complement.
TTAATATCCTCTTAATATTCCTTCTGACAATCCCTTAGCAATCTTTGAACCTTTCATTACCACATGTCAGATCTTAAGAAACCTTTCATGGATCATGGAAGACCCACAGGAGGTTTATTATGGTAATCATAGGATCTAGAATTAGGAGGGATATTACAAGTCATTTAGTCTGATCCTGTCATTTAAAGATAAGGAAGATGAGTCCCAAAGAAGCCATAGGATCATAGATCTAAAGCTGAAAGGGACCTCAGAGGCTTCTCTCTCTCTCTCTCTCTCAATCTCTCCAGACGAGGAAACTGAAGTCCAAGGATTTTAAGTGACTTACCCAAGGTCACACTATGTTAAAGGTGTGATTTGAATCCAGGTCCTCTGACTCTAAAGGCAGTGCCCTGTACTATACTATCTCCTGAATGAAATGATTAATGGTGATTGGAAGAAAAAAGCTTTGAATTCAAATTCCCTGACTCCAAATCCAGTTGTTGTTTTTTGCTCCATCACACTTTGGGAAATAGACCTGTAACAATGAAGTACGGATATTCTTTTTATGGGATTTATAGAAAATACTGATCTCCTATATAATTTTCTCTTCCTGCCAGCCTGTTAAATGGATTGTCTTTTTTCATTTCTCCATTATAACCCTATTCCACATTAAAATTCAAATTTTAGAGGTGATGCTTTTAGATTGATGGGCAATGAAGTGAGATGCTGTTGTGAGCCTTCTGATTTTTTAAACAGTGTTTCTAGTTAGGGCTTTATCTCCATAAGTGTTAAAGAAATATTGCAAAGTATATCCTCAGGGTCTTTTCTACAGCCAACTGAATTCCATATCGAAGATTATGGATGTTATTAGGAATGTAGTAGGATTTTTGCCACATAAATGATACAAGCTATGCTGAATTAAAATATAACTAGTTAAGAACAGTTAGTTATCTTGTTATCTGGCAGGGTCAGAAAATCCTTTAGGACAATGGAAAGAGAAGAGGCTCAGATTTAAGTTTTAATCAGTACAGGTTTTAAAAATGAAAAAAAAATTTAGTTAAGTCATTCTTGTTATCTGGGGGGAAATCAGCTATTATCTATAATTGGCAGTTGCCTCAATAAGAGATTACTGCTCTAACAAATGACTAATTGAAATTTAGCAACTAGGAAAATTAAAAACCATGGGGCCTTTTCTTCAGGGTGGGTCAGGAAATACAGCTGAAAATTTAAGATAGTTTCTCATAATAGTGCTGTCAGAAGTTAAAGAAAGGTAAGGCTTCCAGGCTGTAGAAGAATTCTATTAGGTCAGTGATTCCATTTTTAAAATGTCCTGTGAATGGGTTTTTTTCCCCCTGTTAAAGCTGATTTAATCATCTACGTTGGAAAAACAAAATGGATGATAATATATATTGCCTGAATTGTGACGTAGAGCTAGAAGGGCAGCCTTCTGAGGAAGCTCATCAAAATATACAAAAACATCTTAGATAAGTTCTGAATATGGGCCTAGAATTGGAGAGTAAAAGGATAAAATTAATTATAGCTGACAGTTATATTGCCCTTTAAGGTTTTCAGAGAAGTTTAGATATTGTTTACTTATTTGATCCCTCTAACAACCCTGTGAGATAGGTGTTTATTATTATACCTACTTTACAGAGGAGGACATTGGGGCATAGAGAAGATAAATGACTTGCCCAGGGTCACATATTTAGTAAATGTCTGAGGCAGGATTCAAACTCAGGTCTTTCTGACTCCAAGTACTGCTTGGGATCTACCTACCACTTTTCTACCTAAATAAATGGAGATGGATAAAATCTGGGGAACTGTGCAGAATTAAAGTTACCCCACATATGCTATGAATAATGAAGAATCTCAGAAGAATCAAAATTACAAGTAACCCAAAAGACAGTGGAAATATGTACAGTGGGTTTAAGTAGGCTTCAGAGTTGTATCGACTGTGACTTACTTGTGGGGAATATAAAAAATATCACCAAGGACTTGTGTTAGCAATAAAAGATAGAGGGTTGATCATGTAGCGATAATGAGAGGCAACAGATGATCAGCCCAAGTACTTCTTGGGTATAATTGGAATATCAAAAAGAAATAAGATTTTAAGAGAGAGAAGAAATATTAAATAAAAAATAAGCAATGTATTAACAAGGTAGCTAGGTGGCACAGTGGATAGAGTGCTGGGCCTGGAGTCAGAAAGACTCATTCTTCCTGAGTTCAAACATGGTCTCAGACACTTACTTAGCTGTATCACCCCGGGTAAGTCACTTAACTCCATTTGTCTCAGTTTCCTCATCCATAAAATAAGCTGGAGAAAGAAATGGCAAACCACTCCAATATATCTTTGCCAAGAAAACCCCAAAATGGGGTCACAGTCGAACACAACTGAAAATGACTGAACAACAACAAAATAAGAATGTATTAGGTGCAAGGAATACAGAGACAAAAGATTGCAAATTAGTCTTCTATTGAAGATTCATGGAAAACCTGGCGGGGGGGACCCACAAGATGAGAAGATATGGTAAGGCATGATCTGCCTTGGTGGAAAGAATGTCCAAACTGATGTAACCATGGATCCAGTCAGTCAACTAGCAATTATGAAGCACCTACTATATACTGGGCCCTGGTGTTGGGAAAATAAAGAACAACAAAAAACAATCACAGCAACAATGCCTGCCCTCAAGGAGCTTACAGTCTAAACGGAGAGACAATATGCAGACAACTATGTACAAATGAAATATTCGAGACAAATTGGAAATAATCTCAGAGGTAAGGCACTAGCATTAAGAGACAGCAGGAAAGGTTTCTGGCAGAAGGTGAATTTTAACTGAGATTTAAAGGGAGCCAGGAAGTGGAGATAAGGAAGGAAAACATTCCAGACATGAGCCAGTCACTGAAAATGTTCTGAGACCAGAGATGGAGAGTCTCAGAGGAGGAACAGCACAGTAACCAATGACATTTATATGTGAAGGGGAAAGTATCAGAATATTAATGCTCTTTATCTTACCAATAATACACAGAAATCTTGGCCAAATATTTATAAATATTTAGTATAGTTCCTGTTACGTAGAAAATGTTTAATAAGTTCTTGTTGACTGATTAATTACAACTATGTTGGAAAAAATGCCAGATCTTTTAGGGTAAGAACTATTCCTTTAAATAGGAGCATACTCTTACCTAAACTCTATAGAGCACCCAGAACCTAGCATAGTCTAATGTTGGGTTGATAATGATTATTGAATAGAATTGCATTGTTCAATGGCCACTAGCCTCCTTAGCAGTAGGTTGAATGGATGGTCTCTGGTCTGAGGTTAGCTGAGGAACCTGGCAAGCACCTCCCTCTTCAAGACATGCATCTTTCATTTTCAAGTGCCCCAGTGCCAAATATTCCTTGTATCTGTTAAAACGTTGACCTCTTTTCTTTATCCCATAACACCATCATATACAATTAGATTCTAAGTCTTAACAACGCTACTGACACCACATCTTTCTAATCTGTCCCCTTCAGTTCATTCACATCATCACCACCCTAGCTCCAAGCTTTCATCACTTCTCACTTGGACCTCGGCAAAAGTCTCATAATAGGGCTTCCAGCTTCTAATATCTCTTCTCACTTATCTGTCTTTCACAAAGCTGATATCCTAAAGATTGATATCCTAAAATAGGCTCAAGAAGTTCCCTATTGCCTCTAGGAAAAAAGACAAACTCCTCTGACATGTAAAATCCTCCACAAACAACTCTATGATCCAAGAGTTTACTTCCATTCCTCCTTGTATATGTCTTTCCACTCCAAACTATCTTTCCAAATGGATTTCATGCTGTATACTTAAGCCAGACTGACCTGTTTGCTATTACTTATACAAAGAATGTTCTCTTTTTTCACTTATTCTTGAAATCCCTTACTCTTTTCAAGGGTTAGGTCATATGCTACCTCCTACTCTAAGTCTTTCTTATTTCCCCCAATGGTTAATGCTCTCCTCTCCCACTAAAATTGATTTATTTTTACTGGAACCATATTTCAAATTTATTTTTCTATGTATACACTGCAACCACCAAGTATAATATAAGCCCATTGAGGACAGGGACTATTTTTTTTTCTATGTATGCTCAGTATGGAAGTCCAAGAACACGGCAGATGCTTAATAAATGCTTGTCTAATTGAAGTTAATTGTTATCTTATACAAGATTTTTAACATGAGGCTAAAGATTCTAAATTTTGTTCCAGAGGCCATTAGGAGACATTTGAAGGGTTTTGAGTAGGAGTGACATTATCAGACCTGTACTTTAAGAAAGTTAACATGACAATGGTATGGATGGACTAGAGAACAGAAAATAATAAATAACGACGATGATAGCATTTATAAAACCCTTTAAGGCTTAAAAAGCTCTTACATATATTACCTCATTTAGTCATCACAACAACCCAGTGAGAAAGGTGCATTATTATCTCAATTTTATGAGGAAGCCAAGACTGAGTGACCTCCCTAGGGTCACATAACCAGTAATTGACAGATATACAATCTGAACTCAGATGCTCCTGGCTCCAACTCCAGTACTCTATCCATTAAACCAATGGTCTGAAACTCAGAGAAACGTGGGCCACTAAACCTACCTAAGGATCACTGTTGACATCCTATTGACTTAGTAAATTACATATTAACATCAAAAGATTCAAAAGATTAATTGATTTAGTGATGGTGATGAGGGAGTGAATCACTAAAATTTCTGACCATGGATGGAGTACAGGCCACATGGGTATGGGAATGGAAAGGAGGTCACTGAAAATCAGGATGATGATGATGGAGAAGGAGGAGGAGGACAAGAACAAGGAGAAGGAGAAGAAGAAGAAGAAGAAGAAGGAGAAGAAGAAGAAGAAGAAGAAGAAGAAGAAGAAGAAGAAGAAGAAGAAGAAGAAGGAGAAGAAGAAGAAAAAGAAGAAGAAGAAGAAGAAGAAGGAGGAGGAGGAGGAGGAGGAGGAGGAGGAGGAGGGAGGAGGAGGGAGGAGGAGGAGGAGGAGGAGGAGGAGGAGAAGAAGAAGAAGAAGAAGAAGAAGAAGAAGAAGAAGAAGAAGAAGAAGAAGAAGAAGAAGAAGAAGAAATGGATAAATCACAAGGAACTGAGAGGAAGGAGGCAAAGATAAGGGGAAAGGTACTAGGTGAGTGGGAAACATGGAAGAATAAGAGATATAGTCAGAAAGGGTAATTCCATAATTCAAGACTACCAAAAGACAGTATGAACTTGGGGGTGTAAGAACTAAGAGAAGATATGAGTTCAGGGTGGAAGGGAAGAGAATGAGGGTCTCCAAAATGAGAAAGAGGGGTAGCTGAATACAGGTTTTACAATTTAGACTAGGAATGGCTATTAGTATGTTCTCTCAATCTTCCTTTTCACTTTAGGAATATGTTTTCACCATTTCATCAAAATTATTCCATAGTTTAAGAACTATAAATTTTCCTGAGCTATAATAGCAGGAATAGAAATGACTGGGAAAGAAGGAAGGAAGAAAGGAAGGAAGGAAGGAAGGAGGGAGGGAAGGAAGGAAAGAAGGAAGGAAGGAAGGAAGGGAAAGAGAAGAAGAAGAAGAGAAACGAAGAAGAATATATTCTCTTTATTTCTATTAAGAGAAAAAGAAAGAAAAAGAGAGAAAGAAAAAGTAAAAAGAAATAAAGAGGTTTAATTTCCTGGCAGGCCCCAAATGCCTACTGGATCCATTCCATACCCTAGAAAAGCCAAAGCTCAGGCTAAGAAATCCTCTCAAACAAGGGTCATTAAGCTTGGATGTCCTTTTAGTTAGGAAAACATTTTTTTTAAATTAAATCTCCTTTGAAATGAGAACTTTTAATTAAGGGGCAAATTTTTTTTCAGCTTGAGAGTTCTGTGAAACATAAACCTGGTCCATCAGCCTCTGGTTGAAACACATGTTTGAGATCAAGGCTCAAATTGGAAGGGAAATAGGGAGAGTGTGGGAAGGATGGATAATTATACTAACCAATAAGTGATTTTCTCCTGTAACCCTATAATCAAATCAATATGTATTTTGTAAAGTGTCTGCTTCGTGCCTAGCACAGGGCTAGGGGATGTGGGGGAAAACAAAGGCACAGAGCATGGCAACCCTGCCCTTAGGGGTTCCTGCCTCTCTCCCACTTACTCTGTGACGTGGGTAACTTCACCCCATTAACCTCAACTTCTTCATTCACAATAGAAGGCTAATAATACCCCTATTACTTACCTTACAATGTTGTTGAGAAGGAAATACTTGGTAAATATGAGTTGTTATTCTAATTGTCATTATTGAGGAGCTTTTAGTAAAATTGTGCAAATGAGACATATTTACAAACAAAAAACAAGTAAGGAACTAGACAAGGAAATCAATCCAAGAGTGTAGAAGGGACCTTCGGGGCCATCAGGTCAGTTGGATTCATTTCCAGATGAGAAACAGAAGCTCAGTTAAGTGAGATAACTCACCAAAATCCACACAATTCAATTTAATAAATTTTTATTTAACACTTAAGTATGTGCAAAATTGTACCAGATACTGGGGATACAAGACAAAGATCTGAATGTAAGAAGTTTATACTCTTCTGAAGGATACAACACCTCCTCAGGCAAGAAAATAAAAGACAGCTTGAGGAGGGTGGGGGCACTGACCATTGTGAGAGGGGGTTAGAAAGGGCCTCTCACAGGTAGCAAGTGGCAGGGCGAGTCTCTGAGCCCTGGTCCTTTGACGCTCATTCCAGCTCTCATTCCAGTACACCACGCTGCTTCCAGAGGATGAAGAACTAGAATCCATGTATACATTCCTTATGTAAGTACCATCAGTATTCAGCAGAAGGTATCACCTTGGACTGGGGTAATCTAGGAAGGCTTCATGGAAGAGGCTGGGCTTAAGTTGAATTGGGAAGAAAGGCAAGGAGAGGGTCAGAGAGTAGCAGGGAGGCCAGGCCATAAGGAAGGAGGAGGGAATCGTGGGTGAACAAAGATGTAATACAGTTTATATGGAAGAGATGGAGGAGACTAACCTGGCACAGAGAATTTCTAAACTTGCACGGGTTTTAGTAGCACTGGCTATTAAGTCATAGAATCATGGAGCGGTAGAGTTCAAAGCAACCATGAGATCATTTAGTACAAGGGTTCCCACTTAAGGTCTGTAAATATATACTTGGTGTTGTTCAGTCATGTCTGACACTTAGTAGACCATAGAATGCCAAAACTGCCCATGGAATTTTCTTGGCAAAGATACTAGAGTGGTTTGCCATTTCCTTCTTCTTTGGATTAAGGCAAACAGAGTTTAAGTGACTTGTCTAGAGTCATACAGCTGGTATCTAAGGCCAGATTTTAACTCAGGTCTTCCTGACTTCAGGCTCTGTGTTCTACTCAGAATCCTCTAACTGCCTCATGTGTGTATGTGTTTGTTTATCTATGTTTATAAACACACATATGTATGTATGTGTATATACATATAAAATAATGTTATAATACAGCCCAACATAATATTATACAATATATTATCATCACTGTAAAATGATTTATAACATATGTAATATATTTCATCTATATACACATATCATTTGATCCAGGGGTTCTTATCTGGGAGCTGTAAATATACAGATGTCTCTTACCTATGGCTCCAAGGAGCTATAGGCTGTGCGGTGGCCACACACCAGAAAAACCATCTTGGCAGATGGACTAAACCAGGTGGAGGATAATCGACAGGCCTCGAACCCATTGATGAGATAGGGGGATTTCTACCCCAAGCCTGTGAAGACGTCCCCTGTAGAATGGGCAGATAAGAAGAATTTGTTCCAATGGCCATGAAGGCAGCTGAAGCAGGTTCTGTAAAGCACTTTGAACTTGGTCAGACATTGAAAATGTCAAGGTCATATACAGCATCCTGAGCCATTGACATTTGTCCTGATTTTTGTCTTACCTATGGGCTTCAATGACTCTGGAGGAGAGAGTGAGGCTGATGACTATGCACTTCTGCCTCACTTAAATCCAGTTCAAGCACAAGTCAAGACATTGCCCCATAGACTCCAGACTTCCAAAGGGATCCATAACATTAAAATGACTAAGAATACCCAATTCTGGTCCAGTGACCTATTTGTACAGAAGTGGACCCTGAGGCTAAGGGAAATGATGTGACTTGCCCAAGATCGTGCAACAGTAGATGTGGGAGAAGAACTGTTACTCAGCCCTACATATTCTGACTTGAAGCCCAAGCCAATCTTCATGAAATCTCCCCTTGGCAGTCTCTCATATATCTCAAGAACAATTTTTTGTTCATCCCATTGCTTGGTATTTCCCAGGCAATGTTTTATAAAATATAAAATCCAGTATCTTCTAGTGTGTTGAATAGATATCCTATGGAGGGACAAGAATCAAACAGGAGGAGGAGGAGTTGCAAAACCATGCCAGTGGAGGGAGTATTCATAACAACAAAAACAAGGAATTCTGCAAAGTATCCAAAGGAAGCAAGGTGGCATGGTCACAAGAGAACCGGGTCTGAAATCGTACCCCATCTCTGTCACCCCTGAGGGACCTCGGACACAGTGGTTTCCCTCTCTGAGCTTGAGTTTCCTCATTTGTAAGAGACTAGATGACCTCCAAGGTCCATTCCTGTTCTCAATCTATAATACTGTGAAAAGTCAAATATAAGCAGAATCCACCTAATATTGTTAATTGTTTCTACAATGTTCTGTGATATAAATGGGAGATGTCCTCCTCAGTGGTCACAGAGCGCCAGGGCTCAACTGAATGGAGTACAATGGACTGAGGTAGGGTATCCATTAATGTGGTATGAAGGGGGGAACTCCCTCATAAGTCTTGGGTTTGTGTTCCAGCTTTGCCTTTTGCCATTTAGCCTGGAACAGGTCACTTCCCTGCCTTAGGTATTTTGGATGAATGGACTCTTGGAACCATCAAAATCTGCATTCCGATTCAGTATTGAGAAAACTCTTTTTACTATTCAGAAGCTGACATTTAGCAAAGTAACTATCTGGTCTGCATGTTGAGTAACTAATCAAATAATATTCATAGGTTTTAGAACCAGAAGGGATCTTCAAGAGCATCTGACCCAATCTTCTTATTTTAAGGATGAGAAAAGCAAAACCTTGGGACATGAAATGACCTGCTCAGAATAATACAAAACAAAAATAATTAGCAAATAATGGAGGAGGATTTGGGCCTAGGTCTCATCATAGCTCTGAAAATCTAGTGGGCTTTACTTTTTACTACTCCTTTCTAGCAGAATTTCAAACATCAATGTGGAATTTTGTAGTAAGGTATTAACAACCTTACTGAAAAGTAATGTTGGCTAGGGCAGTGTCATATGGGGTATGCATATAGGTTGGTAGGAGGTAGGGTCTGGACCTGTGATTTTATCAGTGTAGAGAATAATCAGTGTAGAAACACCCCACTGTAGCAGCAAGCACCCCAATATCCCCAGGGTGACTGCCAACACAGGTTCTTAGATCTGCTTTTGTAAAGGAAAGCAACTCAAAATGGGTTAACAAGCTTACTTTAATCAAACAAACATATATTACTTAGTTCAGGGGGAAAAGGTCAGCACCCCAAACTTCAGAGTATACAGACAGATCAAACAGACAGGCTTCCAAACTGTCCAACCATTATCAATATCAAAATCACAGTTACCAGAGAGGGAAGCATCAACATCTAGGTTTTCAAAGCCGGGGACCTCTCAACAATGGCTTCCCAGAGTCTCATCTGGTCAAATCACACAACACTTCTCAAAGTGAGCCCCAGAGCAAAGACTCACATCAGGGATTATATAGTCTTCTCCTGGCTCAGAGAATGTAACCACCCTCTTGACCCACTGCCCAATCACACAGCATCAAGGTGTGGTCATTCCTGAAAACCAAGCCTCCTACCACAGGCTCCATGTGACCACATTCAGCCTATTAGGGGGCAGAGTATACTTTCAAATTAAAGAAGGTTCTCAGAATCACTTAAGTCAATCAAAGTCTCTTAAGCCAATCAAAGGGCCTAGGGGCAGGGAAGATCTTCAAATCTGCATTTCCATTACACCCACCCATGCAGATCAGAAACTTATCTGTAATTTATAGACACAGAGTTGCCTAGACCACTGATTGGTTTCATAACTTGCCTAAGGTCACACAGCACAATACTTGTTAAAGGCAGGCCTTGAACCCAGGTTTTCCTGAATCTCACTCTGGCCCTTTATCTGCTATGCCATGTTGTCTCCTGAATGGGACTTAGGACACATATTATTCTTATAAAAATATATACACGCATATGTATTATGTGTGTATATGTATGTATGCACATATGTATATGTATGTATATGCACATATTGTGTACACACATGCTTACATATATGTGTACATTGCATAGATATATGCAATACATATATGTACATACATATATATGTATATACACACATATACCTGTAGTAAGGCCAGTCATCTATAAAGTAGGCTGGGAGTCTTCCCATAACTTGATTCAATTCAATAAATGTTTATTAAGTACCTAACCTGTGTCCAACACTGTGATAACACTATCAGGGGATTTTTCAAAAAGGCTCTTGAACGATCTTATGCTGGAGATAAGACATAGATAGTAATATGAGACAACAAATGATTCACTATCTGGTACAGACACTAAGTGCTATAGAAATCCAAAGAATTCCATCCACTCCCACTTTCCCTTATCCTACAACAGTGTGGTTAACCCCAGTTACCTTCTGTAGGCATCCAATCCTGAACCACAGTGTGATTGTTCCTTCGATGTTTCAGAGATCTGTGAGTTCAACCATGCAAACATTCACTCCACAAATGCAGACTGCAGCATCCCCAAGCTTTGGTAGATGGTTTTTATGAGGGGCTCTGAGCACAAAACAAAAACCTAATTTATGGCCAGGTGACCAAGCTTCTGACTGAGAAGCCTTTGCAAACTTAGCTTGGCTGCTCCTCAGACAACAGACATCTTTTGGAATGGAAAGGGAGCTTGATTTGTGTTAGGGGATCTGTGTCCAAACCCTAGCTCTGCTGCTTGGGAACTGTGTGCTCTTGGGCAGATCCCTTCTTCTCTGTGGATCTCACTTGTGAAACTAAGGAGTTGGCTTGGATGGTTTCCAAACTCCCCTCTACCTCTGAGTCTACACTCCTATGGTTATTGTTGTTGAGTCATTTTAGTCCTGTCTGACTCTTCATGACCCCATTTAGGGTTTTCTTGGCAAAGATACCTGAGTTGCCCAGGGTCACACAGTTAATAAGTGTCTGAGGCTGGATTTGAACTTGTAAAGATGAGTCTTCCTGATTCTCAGCCCAGTGCTCTGTCCACCACTTCACCAAACCTGCCCCATCAGACTGATACTCAGACGCTTTCCAGTGTATAGAACCTGCTAGACTATGGACTTTGTTGTCATAACCTTCAAGAAACCGAGGTCCCTTCCCTGCTCTACTGAGGCATCAAAAGAGAGGTTTCAGTGTGGTATTTGATCAGGATAAGCACAAGACAGAGTTATCAACAAAAGCAAAGTTATTCTGATAATGGTATAGATCCTTTAGGTACAGGAAGAAAGGGATGTTGTCCTCTTGTTGCAGGATCAACACTTGTTTCTAATAAGAGGGAAGGAGGAGGAAACCCCACCTAGCAGCTCTGGAAAAGATAAATTAAGTAATGACAGGAGTGATCCTGATGAAGGTCACACCTCTCACAAAACAATCAGCCAAGAGGCTAATGGGAACCAGACTGAAAGAGGCTATTTTGATAGACCTACTCCATTAAGGGGCATGCTGAGGTAGAATCATAGAGCCGGAAAGGACCTTACAGGTCATCTGGTCCAATTAAGGAGGAAGTGTGGCTCAGTGGAAAGAATATTAGATTTGGACTCAGGAGAGCCTAGATTAGAAACCCAGCTCTGAGACTTACTACCTGTATGACATGGGGAAAGTCACTTGGCCTCCCTGGGCCTCAGCTGCCTCATCTATAAAATAATGGTGTTGAAGTAAATTACCTCTGAAGTCCCTTCCAATTCTAAATTTATGATCCTATGGACCCTATTACATGGGGTAGTAGACTATTAGGAATGGTGGACACATAGCTCAGTGAACTCAAAGCATTGTCTGCATAAGCTGAAAACCCTCCAGGCTTCTCCTTCAGTACTAGCCCTTGGCTAAATTGTGAAGTAACCAAAGTTTAGGGCAGCTAAGAATTGGATATGACTGAAAAATGATCGAACAACAACAAAGACGAAAGATTGTCTTCAATGTCCCAGCCTCTCCTTTCTCTCTTTCTCTCCACCTCTCACCTTTAAAATGACTTCTCATTCTTTCCCCTTCTACCCCTCTCAAAACTTGTTTTTACAGAAGAATCTATTCAATATGTCAAAGAGATATTGTGATTTTGTATGTGAGAGAACACCATTCACCTATGGAGATCACAACCAACCTATGACTTTGCCTTAGTTATAGTATTAGTAACTGTTAGAGGCAGGATTTGAACTCAGGTCTTTTGGCTCAGTCCATCCAGCCATATTGCCTCTCAGATCTGGCACCATCTGTTTATACCTTAATGTGAGTGTTTAGACCTAGAGTGTTCAGATTTTTAAATCTTATTTTTAACTATGTATTGAAAGGCTTTATCCTTTGTTAAAATCATTCCTAGGAATTATTAAGCAAGTCTTTAGGACAAGCAGTTTGGGGTGGTGGTAAACAGGGAACATTTTCCCAAGGTCCTTGAGATCCCATCACTGCTGATTCTATCCAAGGGGAAGGCTGGTTGTATCTTTTTTCCATCCAGATTCTACCTGCTGCTGTCACTTGTGAACTTTTCAAAAAGTCAAGTACAAATGGACTTAGTCCTGAATTAGGCCAAACTGTGTAATTACAAAAAGAAAAAAAAATACCGTCATGGTCTGGTGTAGAAAGCACTGGATTTGAAGGCAGGAGTTACCCAGTTTCCTGTTTTTGACACAATGTGAAGTAATGGATCAGTCCAGGGAGCAGCCTCGAGACCTCACATGTCCCTCTAAGTCCTCAAGTGCAGCCCTAGAGGGGCCACCTCAAGGTTCCCCACCCCTGGACTGACCATATCTAAGCAATGCTGCCAAGAGGGTACTGCTTCCCCTCCCCCACTCACACATCTACCTCTCTTTCCATGTGATCTTGCCACATTCGAATGTTAAGATTCTTAAGGCAAGGACTGTCTTGCTTATATTTGTATTCCTAGTGGCTACCACAATGCCCGACAGAAAGTAAGTGCTTAATAAATGCTTTTTTATTCATTCAAATCACTTAACTTTTTGAGACTCATTTTCCTTATTTGTAGAATGAGACTAATCCTTCCTGGGACATCTTTTTTTGTAGTTGGTTATTATGAATACCAAATGTGATCATGTGAGTAATGTGCTTTGAAATCCATAAATCTTTATAGAAATATCAAGCATCATATTATATTACAACTGGACAGAAGCACCTACAATTGTGGGAATCTCTCTCTGTAAGTCCCTTGAGGGCAGAGTATTGTTGGGTTTTTATTTATATGTGTCTTCTCAGGGCTTAGTACAATGGCACATAGGAATCACTCAATAAATGGTTGTTGACTGACACAGTGATACAAGGAAAGTTGAGAAAGATCCAATAAGAATTCCAGGGAAAGTGCTGTGTGAAATTTGAGGAAAGAGAAATTGCTTTCAACTGAGGAGAGTTGGGGGAGGGCAGAGTCAGGAAACATTTCATGGAAGAGGTAGTACCAGAGTTGGGGCCTTGAAGGAGAGTGGGTTTTCAGGAGATAGAGATGGGGGTGTGGGAATCCATCTAATTAAACTAAATTCAATGCAACAAGCATATATGAGAGCCTACTATAAAGAAAGCACTGTTAGACCCCCCCCCCCCCCGAAAAGACTTAAAAAAAAAAGATATAGGGGTGGATAGGTGGCACAGTGAATAGAGCACCTGCCCTGGAGTCAGAAGGACCTGAGTTCGGATCTGGCCTCAGACACTTAACACACAAACAAAAAAACCTAGCCGTGTGACCTTGGGCAAGTTACTTAACCCCAATTGCCCTGCAAAAAAAAAAACCAAAAAATATATAGTCCCTATTCTTATGCATAGTAAACAGGGAATTCCCTATGCAGGGTCCAAAGGTTAGTGTATCAGGCAAAACACAATGGCATTTCATTGGCCATCACTCTTTTAACTGTCTGATATGTCACATAAAACATGAGGGAGACAAAGGAGAGAGCCAGGCTCATGATGGAGGAAGACTGGGAGGAGGGAGAGAGTACTTTCTGCTGAGGGAAATAAGGGGAGACTGGATCAGGAGAGGTGCCCGTATTCGAGGGAGACAGGTAGAGCCTTCAAGGGATGGGAGACAATTTGCACAATGCATGGAGGTTGTTTAAGTTTGGGAGTAGCTACCTGTACATTCTGGCTGGAAATTAGAAAAATCAAGGGAAGTAACACAAAATTAGACACAAATGTTAGGTTGTAATCATATTGTATCAGGCTTTAACTGCCAGGCTGAGGAATTTGACTTTTTCCTACAGGTAACAGGGAGCCACTGAATGTTTTTGAGCAGAGGGGGGTGGGCAGACCTGTACATAAGGAAGATAACTTTCACAGCCAGGTGAAAGATAGATTATATAGAGGAAAGACTGGGGGCAAGGAGACTTGTTAGGAAACTATCATGATAGTCTAGGTGCCTGGTCTAGTGAGACAGCAGTGTAAATGGAGAGAAAGGGCACAGATATGAAAGACATTGTTGGGTTAGAATTGGCAGGTCTTGTATGTTATTGGTTGTAGCGGGAAGGGAGAGCAAAGAATTATGACTATGATTTTTGAGCCTGAGTCAAACATGATTTCTCCAAATTGAGGATATTATTCCTAAGAGTAACTCTAAGCACAAGCAGGCCTTCAAAAAGAGTGAAACCAGATTTCTGTGTAACATCTCCTGGGCCTAGCTGGGCTTTCCTTTACAAAGAACCATTCTTAGGATATCCCTGTGATGTAGATACTGAAGTGCTCAGTTCCATTGGCCTGGGTGCTCCCACTCTTGTCGCAGAAAAGTGCTCCTCTCAAACCTGCCAGATGAATTTCCGGAGTCTATGACCAGAAATTCATTATTCTCTAGCCAACCTGGATAGTTGACTCTCTGAACTCAGCGAGGCTTTCTATGGGACATCAGTCACATCACTTGTCTTATTTTCAAAGTCACGACCTAGAAGAGTCTTGCCCAATATTATGCTGTATTGGCAGAACTTTTGAGAACGCAGGGTCACCTCACCACCACAATGCAGTGCTACATTGAGTGTAGGGGAAGGTAGATAGTATATTATGATCTCTATTTTAGAGATGAACAAATTGAGGCTTGGGACAGCTAGGTGGTGCAGTGGATAGAGTGCCAGGCCTGGAGTTAGGAAGACTTATCTTCCTGAGTTCAACTCTGGCCTCAGACACTTACCAAGCTGTAAGACCCTGGGCAAGTCACTTAATGCTGTTTGCCTCAGTTGAGCTGGAGAAGTAAATGGTAAACCACTCCAGTATCTTTGCCAAGAAAACCCCAAATGGGTTCATGAAGAGTTGGACATGACTAAAACAATGGAACAACAACAACAAAAACCCTGAGTCTCAGATAAGCCAAATGACTTACTAAAGGTCATACTAAAAGCATCTGTACTGTAGTTCAAGACTAGCCACATCTTCTGACTCTAAGACTATGCTCTGGACTCCACCAGCCCTTTGGCTTCTGTTCTAGGTATGGGGATGGTATATGACACAAGCAGTTACAAAGATGGGATAAGGGAGGACAAGAACAGTGCCAGAGCAGTCTAGTTGGGCTAGGACAAAGAGCACACAAAAGATCATGAAACAGGATAAAGCTGGAAAGGTAAGTTAAAGTCCGAGAGCCCAGGACCTCAGATACCAGAGTAAAGAGATGACCATTTGTTTTCACAAGTCAGTACTAAGAGGAATGGGTGCAAGATGCAGAGGGCTGAATTTAGGCTCGAAATAAGGAAAATTTCCAAATGTTTACAGTGGTCCAAAAGTAGAATGGACTATCTGGGGATGGAGTGATTCTCCCTCACTGGAAGTCTTCAAACAAAGGCTTGATAAGCACATCAGGGATATATATATATATATATATATATATATATAATAGATGGAACTCTTCTTTACATACAGGTTGGACACAGGTTGACTTCTGAGGACTTTGAGATGCTATGATTCTGTAATGCTTTATGAGGTTGGCAATGTGGAACCCCTGAAAGATTTTAAGGTGTGTCATGAATAGTTCATATTCGTCTAACACTTTTGGGTTCCTAAAGCCCTTCATATACATTATCTCATAAGGAGACAACATTGTATGTTGGGAAATGTACTGGCTCTGCCATCAGAGGACCTGGTTTCAAATCTCATCTCTGAACTACCTCAGTCAGTTACTTAACCTCACTGGACCTTGGTTTCTTCATCTGAAAAAGAATGGGGTTGGACTACATGGTCTTTGAGCTTTCTTCTAGTTTTAGGCTTATTACTGAATGCATACAGAGCAATGCATTAGGAAGCGTGTGTGTGTGTGTGTGTGTGTGTGTGTGTGTGTGTGTGTGATTATGTTCCAGGCAGGGGCATAGGACAGGCTCTAAGCAAAGACACAGGGATGGGAGAGGGAAAGATTCTAACCGGCAACAGAGAGAAGAAACTGAACGCAGAAAGACCAGTTAGAAAACTCTGAAAACAGTCTATGGTAGACAAGATGAAAGGTCGGAACAATAGTGACTTAGGTGGAACTTGAGGGGAGTGGAGAGATGGGAGAGTTTATCACTGTTGCTCACTTGATTCCAAAGAAGGTATGGGAGAAACAGGAGAAGATGCATTCTGAGGACATGGACAGAGGCCTTCAGAGGTGGCCCAAGGAAAGGAATGCCTTGCTTACTCAAACACAGGCTACTTTCAGACAGAGGATCAAATTAACTCCCCAGCTCTGCTCCTCAAGTAGGGTTAGCTTCATTCCTGGATTTATTATGTACAGAAGCCAACAAGGATATCCCCTGAAATGCAGGACATTTTTCATTGCATGGATATACAGGGAGATGTTTTTTTTTTCTTCTCTCTGGACAGCTGTAATTCCAATCTTTCTTGGCAGCCCAGCAAATAATTTACATAGCTCTTCCAAGACTTTTCTCGTTTTGTTCTGTCAGCTTCTGGAAATCCCAGGCAGAAGAAGGGTCATCCGTTTTCTCCCCACAGAAACTGCCGTTTCCCCTAACATAGCTCTCCTTCTCTAGGCCCCCACACAAGCAGCTTGACATCGACTCTCATTGTGTAGGGGCTCCACCAAGCCTTAATGAGCGTCTTGTGGCTGAGCTCTGCTGCCCCTCCCCCTTCCAGGAGTTTTAAATGAACATCTTAACGGGAGCGAGACAACAGGCACGGACGTCGTGCCAGCCTGCTCTGGTTGTCTGGCCTGTGAACCCTCAAGGTCACTGAGCAAAGTGCTGAGTTAGCATGAGCTTCTACAATCCAGAGGCTGGGGC
Organism: Gymnobelideus leadbeateri; assembly: GCA_011680675.1. Classification (NCBI taxonomy): domain Eukaryota; kingdom Metazoa; phylum Chordata; class Mammalia; order Diprotodontia; family Petauridae; genus Gymnobelideus; species Gymnobelideus leadbeateri. Next base: position 475,058 of record WOXC01009701.1, on the reverse strand, counting down.
CTCCATCTGGGGACAATCAGCATCTTTGTCTAGGAAACTGATTGAATGGATAATGAGATGCAAGAAGGCTAGTGGCAGGGAGCCCTTGTTGTTACCTGACCTCATCTGATTCGGCGTCCAAACGAGGCAAATGCCTTTCTTTCCCTTTCCTCCAAAATAATGAGTGAGTGAGCTAGCCAAGCCAGCTAATAGGGAGATGTTTGCAGAGAGGTTATTGGATTATGGATCCAAGGCTGGAAGAGACCTTGGAGATTACCTAATACAAACTTCTCATTTTATAGAGAAGGAAGCAAACTGAGACCCACTAGAGTTTACGTGAGCTGTCCAAGGTCATTCAGGCAGTTAGTGGCAGAATTGGGATTCTACTGTCTTCTGACTCCAAATCCCTCTCTGTCTCTCTGTCTTTGTCTCTCTGTCTCTCTGTGTCTCTGTCTCTCCTTCTCCCACTCTTCTTCTCTCTTTCCCTCTCTCTCCACTATGCTGCCTCCAATCTCTTGATCTTACAGGTGAGGAAACTGAGGATAGGGTAAGTAATTTAGTTAGGTTCAGTGGATAAAATTCCAGGCCTGGAGTCAGGAAGACTCATCTCCCTGAGCTCAAATCCAGTCTCAGACACTTACTAGCTATATGACCATGGACAAGTCATTTAACCCTGTTCTCCTCAGTTTCCTCATCTCTAAAATGAGCTGCAGAAGGAAATGGCCAACCACTCTAGTATCTTTGCCAAGAAAACCCCCTTGGGGTCATGAAAAGTCAGACATAACTGAAAAATGACTGAACAACACAGCTAATAGACAGGTAGGACATTCAAATCCATATATTCTGACGCCAAATCCAATGCTCTGTGTAAATCCAGCACCTAAATCTATATAGTTTAGATTAAATTTCTTAACCCATATTTGAGAGATGAAGAGTTCTGCCTGCTCTAATTGACAATTCGATGCCCCTTAAGGCCTACAAGGTTACACCCTAAAAAGAGGCTACAATTGGGCCAGAGACTGAAATGCTTTCAGCAGGGTTGGGAAGATGCCTGGACTAAGGGTGGCAATAGGAAATGGAAAATGAAGTTATTATTCTTCCATTAATTATTATCATTATGTTCTTACAATTATAGTGTCTGTCCAGTTTCAGAGGTCCTGTTATTATACTAATGTATGCAAGAAGGCTTTGTGTATTTTTTTGACCCTTTGCACTGGCAGAGTTCTAAGAGCTTGGAAAACAGGGCAAGTCCTTTTCCTTCCCTGGGCCTCAGTTTCTCTATCTATAAAACAAGGGAGTTGGATTAGAGGATTCTTTGGACTCAAGATCCTATCATCCTATGATCTTAAAGATTTCCATGAGCTCCAAATCCTGTTACACTGACTTTGCTTTTGCCATGCTAAGAAGCTGATACCATGTTAGACGTTCTCTAAGCTCTGGTGGGCTAAGTTTATTCTGTATTGTATGAGCATTAAGAAAATTACTCTCTAAGTCAATTATAGCATGACTTGTATTATTATGTGCTTTAGAATAGAGCACTGGATCTGGAGTCAGAGAAATTGGGTTTGATTCCAGTTTTGCTACTTATTTCCTCTGTGATCTTAGGAAACTCACTCAATCTCTCTGTACTTCAGTTTCCTGAACTGGAAACTGAAGACACTGACCCAGATAACCTCCATGGCCATGGTCCTCTAGGCCAGAGAAAACCCAACATTCCCGACTTCTTTGACTTGGCTAGGTGAGAGAAGCCTATGCTGTTTTCTTTTTCTCTCTGGAACCTGAGTTTACCCTGTAGACCTGTTTTGGTTTTTTAAAATTTTCATCTTTAAATGTTTTTCTTGGCTTTTTGGTTTCTTTCTTCAGCCTGCTCTTGGCCCTATATTTCTTCTGTCATTTTTCTTCATAGAATGTAAGCTCCTTGAGGGTAGGAGACTATTAAATTTTTATCTTGGTACCCCTAGCACCTGGCACATAGTAGGCACTTAATAAATGCCTGTTAATTGACTCATTTGTTATACTGTATGGTTGCTCTGTGGCTACCTGGGATTTTTTCCATCCAGAAGGAGGAGTGGGCACAAATGATCACTCCATCTTTCTTCATGATGACACTCACCTTCAGCATCTTCAGGAAGGTATAATGGTAATGGGAATTTGAAGATCTTCCCTGCCCCTTAATAAGCCTAAGGGAATTTGAAGACCTTCCCTGCTTTGAAAATAAACTCTGCCCCCTAATAGGCTGAATGTAATCACATGGAGCATGTGGTGGGAGGAGTTTGCTTAAGGGTAGAGCAGAGCCCATGGGAAGCTGGGAGTCAAAGTAAGCTAGAGGGTTGGGAGGAGAGGACAGAGGGAAGGAAGGAGGGAGGCAGATAGGCTTGTGAGTAAATATTGGTCTTGTGTTGGTATGTGGGAAGACTAAAGGATGGTGTGGCTTTCTGTGCTGTTGTGACCTATTAACTTCTTTGCTATGATGGAATTGGCTTACTGGTTTTGGGATTCAGTTTTCTGGTATCTGAATAAATGTTTTGCTTCTGTTTTATATATGGAGAATCTGTTATATTTTACAATTGAGCACTATGCAGGTATATTTATTGTGACTGTTAGTGCTGTGAATATTGTATTGGTGTTATAGAAGGGCCCTTTGAAACATGATTTAGAGAAATGGGGCATCCTTGCCTTTTCCTACCCTTCAAATGATGCTGTTTCTGACAGGTTCTCAAGCATGTAGCGAAACTTTTGTATTGTATTGATTATATTTCTCCTACAATCAGGGAGCAAGCACATTTATTTAGCTGCCCTTGTAGAGTTTGGAAGTCTATGGAAAGGAAGGAGCACCCAGGGCCCATGAAGAAAATATTTAGGAAGAGAAAGGAGACAGTTAGCTGGATGGGTCAAAAGCAGGGGAGCCTTGTAAAGATTTGCTTGTAAGGCCTGGAATTTAAACTTATGCCCGGGTCAAGAGATCTGAATTCTCACAGTCCCTCAGAGAGGGAGGCCTTGTTATCCTTATTTCCTGAGTATTTAAATTGAGGCAGAGAACCATGAGTGAATTTGCCCTGAGAGGTCACCAGTAAATCTTTCAGTCCCAGGGGCTAGTTTCACATTAGGTCCTAAAATTTAGAAAAACATGTTAGTTTCTTAGGATTTCATGTCCCAAAGGAGAGCAGATGTTGGTTCTTTGACACTTTCCAGCTGCACTTTGCAAGAGTCAAGGAGCTCAGGTAATAATAATTCACATGTCTCTAGCACTTCAAGGGACACAAAGTGTTTTTCATAAGACAACCCTATGAGGTAGGTAATGCAGGCATTATTACTCTTGTTTTACACATGAGGTAACCAAGACTCAAAGAAACATCTTACCCATCTAGTAAGTGTCAGAGCAAAGATTAAAACCAAAATGTCCTGACTCCAAGCCTAATGCTCTTTGTACAATATCAGAGATTTATGCCTGATAAAGCTTAAGGGAGGCTTTCTTCCCAATGATTGTGAAGTACGTAATAAAAATAATAGCCAATATTTATCTAATCTTATCATTTAAGGTTTACAAAGTACACTTTATTTTTTAAACATTTTTCCCCTTGTAACAAATATACATAGTCAAACAAAATAAATTCTCATATCGGTTATATTTGATATGCCTTATTCTTTACCCAAAGTCCATCACTTTTTTATCAAGAGAAGCATAGCATGTTTGATCATTGGTTCTCTGGAATTGTGATTGACTGTTACATTAATCAGAATTCTTAAGTCTTTCAAAGTTTATCTGGATGTGTGTTTACATATATACATACATGTTATAAAATGAATCGTTCTGGTTCTCCTCACTTCATTCTGCATTAACTCATACAGGTCTTAACAGGTTTCACTGAAACTATCCATTTCATCATTTGTTATGGTGTAATAGTATTTCATTACATTCATGTACCATAGTTTGTTTAGCCATTTCCCCATTGATGGGGGCCTCCTTGAGTTTCCAGTTCTTTGCCACTATAAAAAGAGCTGCTATAATTATTTCCCCCCCACATGTCTTTTCCTTCTTTTCTTTGCTCTCTTTGGGATATAAACCTATTAGTGTTATAACTGAATCAAAGAATACACATAATTTAGTAGATTTGGCAGCATAGTTCCAAATCACAAAGTGTAATTTACATACATCACTTCATCTGATCTTCACAATAAACCTGGGTAGTGTATTATCCCTATTTTCCAGATAGGCAAACTGAGGTTCAAAGGAGTTGGTGGTTTGCCAATGGTCATATGGATAATATCTTCCAAATTTCTAGGATTATTCTGAATAATCCTCAGAAGAATCTAAATCTTTTCTAGACTTTTCTCAGCTCTGTCATCACTGATTTTATCAATGAAGAAAGAAAAAGAAAAGGGTTCACCACCACACATGCTAGGACACATTTCTGTTTATGAAGATATATACAGGTAATAACTCCTCCCAAGGGGAACACATGCTTATCATTCCTAATTCCCTTAGTCACAAAAGTTTTCCATTCAGTTCTCTTATAGTCTCCCTTGGTTCGAACATATGCAACCATTTGCTCTTTCTTTAAAAAAAAAAAAAAAGTCCCTTTCTTTTGCATGCAGGTGGTAATTATCATAGGATGCCTCTGCAGGTGGGAGGGCAGGGATAATCCAGAGAGAAGAGAGATTTAAGCCTTGATTAATGATGGTCCCTGGAGGCTCATTTTCATAAATTTCTTTTCCCAGGGATATATCATTTAGCTAATTCCCCTCATCAAGTGGTCTTGCTGGTAATGATGTAACAAAATCAAAGAATTTCAGAGTCAGAAGACACCTGAGAGGCCCTAAAGTACAAACCATAGTGTGAAAAAGAATCCATTCTATAGCATTCCAGACAAACGGTCAGCTACCCTTTGCTAAATGAGAGGGATCCCAGTGCTTCCTGAAACAGGCTGTTCCACTTATAGGCAGTTAGCAAGTTTCTCCTTACACCAAGCCTAAATTTTGCAATGCCCATCTATTATTTTCAGTTTTGCCTTCTGGGACCAAACAGAACAAGCCTAATCCCTCTTCAAATACTTGAAAACAACTCTCCTACCCTCTTCAGGCTTCTCCAGGATAAAAGTCTCTGCTTTCTTCAACTGCTTCCCTTATGGCATGGACTTAGGGCTCTTCACCACCAGAGCTGCCCATCTCTGAATGTTCTCTATTTATCAGCATCCTTCCATAGATGTGGCACACAGAATTAGCTGCATGCTATACTCAAGATGTGGTTTAATGAGCGAGGGCATAGCACAATGGAACCATCATATTATCCTTGAAAACCATGTGCTCTTCTTGGAGGATGTCTTTACAAAGAAGGGACACTGATCACTGACAGTGTTGGCTCACACAATTCTACTGTAACTTAACTCGACCTGTCAGGAAATTAATAGGCATTCATTAAGTCTCCGGTTATGTGCCAGACAGGGGGAACTTGGTGGTACTGTAGACAGAGCGCTGGGCCTGGAGCAGGAAGATTTGAGTTCAAACCTGGCCTCAGACACTTACTAGCTCTGTGACCCTGGACAAGTCACTTAACTTTGTTTTTCTCAATTTCCTCAACTTTAAAATGAGCTGGAGAAGGAAATGGCAAACCACTCCAGTATCTTTGCAAAGAAAACCCCATGGACAAAGTCCATAGATGACATAGAGCCAAACATGTCTGAACAATAAATGTTGCAGACATTGTTCTAGATGCTGGGCCTACAAATAAAAAAGCAAAACAGTCTCTTCCCTCAGAATTTACATCCTACTGAAGCCATACAATATTTCTACAGAAAAGTAAATACAATGTACATACAAAATAAGTACATGTTTCAGGAATTTCAGTAAGGATGAGGGGAGGAACACTATTATGGGAAAAATCAGGAAAAGCCTTCTTAAAAGAGGTGACACTTTTTAGAACCATAGATTTAGAATTGGAAATTACTTTAGAGACCATCTAACCTACCCCCTTTATGTCTGTTCTTGTTCAGTCGTGTCTAAGAGTTTGAATTTTATCCTAGAGGCAATAGGGAGCCACCAAAGTTTAAATGGTGAGTGACTGACCTAGATTTCTAGGATCCTGACTGACTGGCCAAGTTACTTGCCTGCCCCATTATTGAAGGCTTATATATATTAGGAACAGTTCGTGGCAGTTGTAGGTTAGGAGACCAGGTTCAATACTGATCAAACAACTGTTTATTGATTATTAGACCAACCCCATGGCAGCATTGATGTTGGAGTATGAGGAAGAGAAAAGACTTGCTGAAAGGATAAGCTCATCAACGGGCATGCCTATCAGAGCTAAACCATGGTTTCCAGGCATAACTGTAGCCTGATTCCCGAATAAAAAGAGGATTATGCCCAGGCTGGCTCTGAATTGGTTTGCAAATGGATTCTAGCAATCTGCTCCCAAGTCAAAATGAAAGCTTTAAAGCCCCATTGTCCAGAAGCTGGGGAGGGTGGGGGAAGTGGTAGCAAAGACAAGTAGCTCTCAGATAGGAAAATGACAAGGTACAGGAAGCTTTTCCTAAGTTGGGGTCATTGGATCAAAGAAGAAAAAATCAATAAGGGCCACTGAAAAAGCAAAGGTAATTTAATTTCATTTTGTTTTGAGAAAAACAAATTTTCAGCTTACTCTCTGAAAATTAAGGACAACTGCTAAGTTTACTTCCCACTTTCACTATGTATATTCCATAAGTACCTAGTTATTTGCATGCTGTCTTCTCCAGACTAGAATGTGAGGTCTCTGAGGGCAGGTAACATGTTTTTACCTTTTTTTTGTATCCCTGGTACTTAGCATAGTGCCTAACACTTAGTGAATTCTTAGTAAATGCTTGTTGACTAACAGAAGAAAAAGTATAACAACATTCAATAAAAAATTATAAAAATATATTGTTAGTTTAACACTTTTGTTAGATAAAGAGTACAGATAGAGGGCAGCTAGGTGGCGCAGTGAGTAGAGTGCTGACCTGGAGTCAGAAGGACCTGAGTTCGGATCTGACCTCAGACACTTAACCCACACAAACAAAAACCTAGCCGTGTGACCTTGGGCAAGTTACCTAACCCTAATTGCCCTCCAAAAAAAGCAAAAAAAAAAAAAGACTACAGATAGACATTCCTAGAGGAAGAAAATAAAAGGGGGAAACATAGTGCAACAGATGAAAAAAGAGAGAAAAGAGAGGTAAGGGGGAAAAGGAAAAGAAACAGGAGGAAAAGAGACCCAGAAGGAAACAGAGACAGAAAGCTCAGCTGGTTCAGAGGCAAGTGTATTAAGCAAAAATAAACTGCTCATCACTTCTGTTTGGGCTATGGGCATCAGAAAAAGTTATTACTGCCTTTTGATAGTCTGATGAGTTCTCTAATAGCTTAGAACAGTCATTTGAGCTCTGGGAAATAACCTGTCAGGTTAAAAAAAAATGACCAAACATTGAAAAATCAAAAGTTTGTTTCCCCTTGAAACTTTGGAAAGTAGGTTTTGAAATTTTAATTTGGAATCCCAGAACTGTCAGTCAATTTCCTTGTTGTACTATAATCTCTTAGGCATCCAAAATTGATTATGTCATCTTTGTTCTTTGAGAGACTGAGACTCCATTATTAAACAATGCCTAAAATGTTACATTTGGAACTATTACTTATTTCATTATTTGTAATCTTTGCCCATAAAAACAATCAAGTCTGGTTTTAGTTTTTAGTGATAGTAATACACACGCACATGCACCCATATAAGATACACATATGTATACATTTATGTGTATATAAATAGATACACATGTGTGTATGTGTGAATACAGGTGTGTGTGTGTGTGTGTGTGTGTGTGTGTGTGTGTGTGTGTGTGTGTCTCCCAATAAAAACTCAGTGGAAGGAGAAAAAAACCCAGGGCCAAATATTAGCTGCTGTTTACAGTTCATTGAGGGTGCTTACCAAACCTTCAGAGGCTTCTCTTGAAATGGGATAGCTACAGCAGCCCATTTAGAAGAAAATTATTCTCTGAGCTGTGGACTGTGTCCAACAAAAATCACCTTAGATATTTGCCTCTGGATAAAGTGAAGCAACAGACTAGATATGACTAGCCAGAGGTTCCACGCCCCTGATACAGATAATAGAAACCATCACAAGAGGGAACATCAAAGTTGTTTTCCTGGAAGCTGTGCTTCCCCACATATTCCAAAATATGTGCATCCATTTACTAAAAGGATATAGGCAGGATGGTATAATGGACAAAGCATGGATCTTGGTATTTGGAGCCTAGCACTGTCACATATATACTCAGTGTTAGTGACCCTGGGCAGGTCACTTAACTCTGGAGGTTCATTTGTTGATTACCCAACCTCAAATAAGAATATTTGTCAAGTGCTTAGCTCAGTGCCTGGCACATAGTAAGTGCTTGATAATAAGTGTTCATTTCCTTCCTTCCTTCCTTCCTTCCTTCCTTCCTTCCTTCCTTCCTTCCTTCCTTCCTTCTTTCCTTCCTTCCTTCCTTCCTTCCTCCCATCTATCCATCCAACATTTATTAAGCCCTATTATGTGCAAGGAGCTGTGTTAGGCATGGAAAATACAAAGATAATATTTCAAAATAGTCCCTGCCCTTATGGAGTTTACATGGGGGGGGGAGGGCAAGATACATTTACAAAGATAAATAAAATTTAATTTGAGGGAGGAGAGAGAACTAACAACTAGGGGGATCAGGAAATGTTTCCTGTGGGAGGTGGTACCTGAAATGAACCTTGAAAGAAGGTCAGGATTCTCCAGCTTGGGCTTTGGTTGGTGTCCATATACACAGACTCCATGAAGGCTCCTATAGCTGTGGACAGTTCCTTAGGAAGCAAACATCTCATGGCATCACATCTGTCTCTGGTCAAACACCTTGACTAGCCAAGATCTGAAAACTCTCTAACTAGTGAACAGTAAGCTTTTAATAAATGTCTGTTGACTGACTGATTAAAAGACCCTGCAGGAATAATGACACATATATTTTAGATATAGTCAAAGGGAGGATTTGTTTTGCTTGGCTATGCATTTTTGTTACAAGGGTGGTTTTGTTTTGCTTTTTTCCTCTTCAGTGGGTAGGGGGAGGGAGAGAAAATTAATGCTTGTTAATTGGAAAAAAACAAAATAAAAAACCTTAAAAAAATTAAGTGACCAATTTTCTAAGGGAGTTTTCGAGTTAGAACTGGGGGTAGGGTGGGAATAAGGATCAGGGAAGTGCATGGGAGGTAGAATGGATATAAGAGTAAATCTCTGCACTATTCACCCATGTTCCCAGACTTCAATCAACCTCTTTTTTCCCTAAAGGGGAAAGGTCATTTTACCTGACTGACTCTACTAATAGAAATGCCACTCTTCTGATAAACGAATACTTCATCAGCCAAGTCAGTGCTACTTTTTAACTTTCAGATCGTAAATTTTAAAAAATAAAAATAAACATGGAAAACTGAAGGCTCCATTGGCTGATCTAGGCTAATTGGTTTTCATTCAGAGAAGATGCCAAAAAACTCGCTAGCTACAATTTGTTTTTGTTTGAAAAACTGAAAGGGGGAAAACTCAAATGTTTTTGCTTTTTCTCACTTGAATGTTCATCATCCAAAGTAAACAGGGGATCTATGTCTTTTATGTTGGGCACAGACACACATAGAACCCTTGTTAAATTCTGAACTTTTTAACGGGCACAGAAGGAGATTGCCAGGTCAGAGTAAATGATCCTGTGTCCAGGCTTGTGCAAGGGGAGAAAGAGATTGACCCCAATTACTTTCACTCTATGGTGGATCAGTGGAAATGGTTAACATTTGCCATCTTCCTTTTCCTTACACATTGCTCCCCTCATTTCTGACAGATCCCCCATTCCCTTGACATACCCCTTTAATACCCTCTTGTTCTCAGTCAAGGCTATCTGAAGTAAAATAAAGTTAAAAAACAAGCATGCTTCAATATGCATTCAGACTCCATCAGTTCTTTCTCTGGAAGAGGGGAGCATTTTTAATTATAAGTTCTTCAGAACTGACTTGGATCATTGTATTGCTGAGAATAGCTAAGTCTTTCACAGTTGTTAATTGTAAAATATTACTGTTACCATGTACAGAGTTTTCTTGGTTCTGTTCACTTCACTTTGAATTAGTTCATGTAAGACTTTCCAGGTCTTTCTGAAATCATCCTGTTCATCATTTCTAATAACACAAGAGTATTCCATCACAGTTATATACTACAACTTGTTCAGCCATTCCACAATTGATTAGTATCTGCTCACTTTCTAATTCTTTACCACCACAAAAAGAGATGCTATACATATTTTTGTACAAAAATTTCCCACTTTTTTAATCTTTCTGGGATACAGACCTAATAGTGGTAGTGCTGTGTCAAAGGGTATGCACAACTTTATCGTTATTTGGACATAGTTAAAAATTGCTCTTTAGAATATTTGGATCAATTCACAACTCTACCAACAATTCATTAGAATCCCAATTTTCCCATATCCCCTCCAACATTTGTCATTTTCCTTTTCTGTCATACTAGCCAATCTGATAGGTATAATGAGGTACCTAAGAGTTGTTTTAATTGGCATTTCTCTAATCAGTAGTGATTTAGAGCATTTTTTTTCACATAACTTCAGATAGCTTTGATTTCTTCTTCTGAAAATTTCCTGTTCATATACTTTGACCATTTATAAATTAGGGAATGATTCATATTCTTATAAATTTGACTCACATTGCCATATAATTGAGAAATAAGAATTAGAGAAATTTGATGTAAAATCCCCCCCCCCCCAGTTTCCTGCTTTCCTTCTAATCTTGGCTGCATTAGTTTTGTTTGTGCAACAATATTATTTTTACATAATTAAAATAATCCATTTTATATCCCATAATGCTCTCTAGCTCTTGTTTGGTCATAAATTCTTCCCTTATCCATAGATCTGGCAGGAAATTATTCGATGCTCCTCCAATTTGTTTATGGCATCACGCTTTATATCTAAATCATGTAATTTACTCTGCTATCCACTTCTGTTTTATGAGTTCATCCCCCTCACATTCATAGTTGTGATTATCAACTGTATGTTTCTCTCATCCTGCCATTTATCTTTCTCTCTTCTTTCACACCATCCCTTCTCAATAGTGTTTTCCTTCTGACAGCCACCTTCCCCAACCTCCCCTCCCTTTAATCAGCACCCCACCCCCTTTTCTTATTCCCTTCCCTTCCTACTTCCCTGTAGGGTAAGACAGATTTATATACTCAATTGAATATGTATATTATTCCCTCTCTGAGTAAATTCCAATGAGAGCAAGATTCAAGTATTACCCATCATTCTCCTTTACCCCTCTATTGTAAAAGTTCATTTATACCTCTTTTGTGTGAGATAATTTAGCCCATTCTGCCTCTCCCTTTCCACTTCTCACATGGCATTCCTCTTTCTCATCCCTTAATTTTATTTTTTGTATATCATCCCATTACAGTCAACTCACAGTTATGCCCTGTGTCTATTTATATTTCTTCTAACTGCCCTAATAATGATGATGTTCTTAGGAATTACAAGTATCATCTTCCCATGTAGGGATGTAAACAGTTTAACCTTATTGAATTCCTTACGATTTCTCTTTCCTGTTGACTTTTTTATGCTTCTCCTTAGTCTCATAACTGAAAGTCAGATTTTCTATTCAGTTCTGGTCTTTTCATCAGAAATGCTTGAAAGTCTTCTATTTCATCAAATATCCATTTTTCTCCCTGCAGGATTGTACTCAGTTTTGCCAGGTATGTGATTCTTAGTTGTAACTCCAGACCCATTGCTCTCCAGAATTTTATATTCTAAGCTATATGATCCTTTAATGAAGAAGCTGCTAAATCTTGTGTTATTCTGACTGTGATTCCATGATATTTGAATTGTTTCTTTCAGGCAGCTTACAATGTTTTCTCCTTGACTTAGGAGCTCTAGAATTTGGCTCTGATATTCCTAGTGTTCATTTTTGAATCTCTTTAAGGAGGTGATTGGTGGATTCTTTCCATTTCTGTTTTGCTCTCTGGTTCTAGGATATCAGGGCTTGATAATTTCTTAGAAGATGATGTCTAGGCTCTTCTTTTGATCATAGCTTTCAGATAGTCCAATAATTCTTAAATTATCTCTCCTTAATCTATTTTCCAGGTCTTTTGTTTTCCCAATGAAATATTTCTAATTTTTGTCAATGTTTTTCATTCCCTTAATTTTATTTGATTGTTTCTTGATGTCCCATGGAGTCATTAGTTTCCACTTGCCCAATTTTAACTTTATTTATTTTTTAAAAAGCAATTGGAGTTAAGTAACTTGCTCAAGGTTACACGGCTAGTCATTATTTATGTGTGGGTGCTCATTTTCTGAGGCCGGATTCAATGCCGGGTCATCCCAACTCCAAGGCCAGTGGTCTTACTCACTGCGCCACCTAGCCGCCCCTCAATTTTAACTTTAAAAGGATTATTTTCTTCACTGAGGTTTTGTAACTCCATTTCCATTTGACCAATTCTACTTTTTAAGGAGTTCTTCCCTTTGATGAATTTTTGTGCCTCTTTTACCATTTAGCCTCTTCTGTTTTTTAAATTGTTATTTTCTTCAGTATTTTTTTTTGTTCCTCCTTTATCAAGCTGTTGACTCCATGATTTTCTTGCATCACTCTCATTTCTTTTCCCAATTTTTCTTCTATCTCTCTTATTTGATTTTTAAAATCCTTTTTTGAGCTCTTCCAGAAATTCTTTGGGGGAGGAGAGAGGGACTGAGACCAATTCACATTTTTCTTTGAGGCTTTGCATGTAGCTGTTTTGATATTGTTATCTTCCGAGTTTGTTTTGCTCTTCCCTGTCCCCATAATAACTTCTATGGTCAGGTTCTTTGTTGTTGTTGTAGTTTTAATTTTATCTTAAAATTGGGTTCTGCTCCTGGGGTGGAGGGGGAACTGTCCCAAGCTTCAGGTTTTTCATGATGCTGTTTTCAGAGCTAGTTCTGGTGGGTCTATGAGTTTTAAGTTCTTCCAAGGAAGAACTTCTCTAAGGAAAAATGTGTTTACTGTTCTCCTGGCCTGTGCTCTGGTCTGTGAGTGACCACAAGTACTCTTTTCTGTCCTGAAACTGTGTCCAGGGTTCCTGCTCCTGCTAGTCCTCTTCTTGGCCCCGGGATTATCCCAAAACTTTTAATGGGAAATGTAACTGACCAAAGAGTCCTCTATAATCTCTTTCTGATCAGTTGTCTGACTCCTTTACTGTCTGCAGGCTGAAAGCTCTGGTGGCTGCTGACCCCAATTAATCACCCACAAGACCTGCTGCTGGCTTGTCCATGCCTGGTTTGTGCTGCACTCTAGTGAGACAGACCTTTCATACCAACTAAGTTGTCTTGGGTTAGAAAATTGTTTCACTCTGTCCTTTTGTGGGTTCTGTTGCCACAGAATTCATTTTGGGGCATCATTTTAATGCTGTTTGGAAAGGTATTTGGGAGAGTTTAAGCAAGTCCCTGCCTTTACTTCATCTCCCAAAGGTTCTCTTGACATTTGAATCCGTTCCTTTGTCCTAGTTCTTCTCCTGAAAAGTCAGCTAATAGTATTTCCTGGTGTCAAGCAGAAGCAGAGCATAGTGCAAAGGGAACAGAAGATATATATTCAAATCCTAGTTCCACTGTTTATTTGACTGATTCCAAATACAATGCTCTTTCTAATGACACTGGGACTAGGCCAATTACTGTGTGTGTGTGTGTGTGTGTGTGTGTGTGTGTGTGTGTGTGTGTATAAATGTATGTATGTATATATGTATATATGTATGTAACCTGAGTCCCTATGGGACTTTCTCTTCATTGGTGGAGATCAACGCCTTTTGACTGTGTGAGGCACAGGGAAGAGTTGATGAGAGGAAGAGAGATCCATCATTTTCTCTGGTATCTTTCCTCTCTTCAAACTGCTTCAAGTCTCTTCATTTTTCTTTGAGCTCTGAGGTCCAGATGTTTCTTACTTTCAGCTCTGACTGAGAGTGAAGATGGAAGAGGTCAATCTTACTTCAGGTTGCTAAAGGAAAAGATGTGAGAGGAGCTGACTGTCTATCCCGGTCCCTCTCCTTTGTTTGCTACACTAAATTTCAGGGGTGAAATCTGAGCCTCTTGCTTTACCTCACTTGCAATGGAAGAGTTCCTTTGTATCACATTGTAGATTCTCCTATTATTCCTATATTCTCCAATTCCTGACTTTTTTATCGTCATTACTATTTGACTTGGATAAATAGGTTTCTTTGCTACTTGCTATGCATGTTCATTGTGGAAATATGATTTGATGGGAAGGAAGTCAAGCTTTAGATATAAAACTTGAGGTCCTGCTTCCTCTCAATTAACTAAACAGCCATCAGAAGTTAAATTGAGCCTGAAAACCACATCCCCTAGACTAATAAGAATAGTAATAATTTAAGGGAGAAAATAGATATAATTCCATCTCTGAAGAAAGCAGAGTGGTCAGACTTTTGGCCCCAATCTCTTGCTTCTCCTGGCAGGAAATTAAATCTCCCTTGGAGAAGTATTAGGGGAGAAGAGGCTAGAGATGTCTAATCTATCTCCCTCCAAGTCACACAATGACACCCCTTGCTACATGTGGGGGAAGAACCCTCACAACATATACATACGTATATGTGTATATGGTTGCCACCACTTTCCCAGTCACCTGGGCTCCCAACTGAGGGGTCATCTTAAAATCCTCACTCTTATATCCCCAGTGGTCAATCTATTTTTTTTTTTTTTTGCTTTTTGGAGGAGGAAGGTAGGGCAGTTGGGATTAAGTAACTTGCCCAAGGTCACATGGCTAGTTTTTGTGTTAAGTGTCTGAGGCCGGATTTGAACTCAGGTCCTCCTGACTCCAGGGCCGGTGCTCTATTCACTGTGCCACCTAGCCACTCCCAAGGTCTGTCTTTTTTACCTTTGTAATATCTCTTCTATACAACCCCTTTTCTCCTCTGACACTGACATTATCACCTCTTAGCTAGAATGCTGCAGTAGCCTACTGGTCGATCTGCCTGCCATAAGCCTCTCCCCACCATAGTCCATCTGCCACTCAGCTGCCAGGATGATCTTCCTAAAGCTTAGGTTTGACCACGCAGTCTACCTTGAACTCAATAAACCCCACTGGCTTCCTACCACATCTAGAATCAAATGTAAAATTCATTGTTCAACATTCAGAGACCTTTATAACCCTCCCCTCCCACCACCTCTCCAAGTATTCTTCTACCTTATGCTTTCATCTCTACTACTCTGCAAGCCAGGGACATAGACCTCCTAGTTATTTCTTACACAAGACATGCCATCTCCCCACCCTGGGCATTTTGCTGGCTCTTCCCCATGCAGGGGAACGCTTCCCTCCTCATTCCTTTCTGGCTTCCTTTAAGAATCAGTTAAGTCTCACCTTCTGCCAGAAATCTTTCCTTAATCCTAGTGCCTTCCCTCTGTTGATAAACCCCAATTTCTTCTGTACATAGCTGTAAGCATGTTTTCTCCCTCACTAGACTGTGAGCTCCTTGAGAGAAGGGATTGTCATTTACCCTCCTTGGTTTTCCCAGAGGTAACACAGTGCTTGGCACATTGTAGATTCTTTATCAATGTTTATTGACTGATTGTGTATGTGTTGTTTTCCCTTAATAGAAGGTAAAGATTTTATATCTTTAACAATTTCAGTTTTTCTTTGTAACTCCCACTCCCTCCATCCCAAGCACAGTGTCTGGTACATAGTAGGTGTTTAATAAATGCTTCCTGAATGAAGATTTGTATAGTGGAGTAGTCAGAATAAAGGCCTGGGACTTGGAACACCTAAGTTTTAAGTTCTAGCTCTGTGACTTTGTGGGAATTATTTATGCCTCTCTGTGCCTCAGTTTCCTCATCTATAAAAAGGTGGGGGGGGGATTGGACCAGAACAGGGAATTCTTTACCTTTTTTTGTATCATGTGCTGCCTTGGTGGTTTGGTGAAGCCTTCACACTCCTCAGAATAATCATTTGCTGTCCACAATTCACAGCCGAAGGAAATGCTAATTTCCAGTTAGAAGTTAATGAAAATCAAGAGGCATTTTTTCCTATCTAAATTCAAGAACTCCTTTGATTAAGGACCCCTGGACCAGCAGATTGCTAAAGTTAAGTCGGCTCTAATGTTCTTTAATATCACTCTCTGTGGCTACTGTTAGACAGAGAGTCTACTGGATCAGAGACTTGGAGATCGAAAAGACCTCAGAGGACATGTAATGCAACAGGCTTATTTGACAGAGGAGAAAACTGAGGCCTCAAGAGGTTAAATCACTTGCTCAGAGTTGGTAGCTGATGGAATTAGAACCTGTACCCTCCATTTTAACCAGAACATAAGATGGGATAGTTTGGCATTGGGCAAACCAATTCAATTCAATTCAGTCATCCAGTCATTTATTCATTCTTTGTGCCTCAACTATAATTCTGGTAGTACTTGAAGCACTAAAGGATATTTCTGAGTGCTAGTGAAAAAGTGGGAAATTCAGGGATTGCAGCATGTCCTCTGATTCGGAGCTATGGGCTTAAGCCAGGGTAATACTAAGAAAAGGGTTGGCTTAATTTGTGGGCAACATGAACACACACAGAGACTCACACACACACATACAGTGCTGATAATTGAGGACAAAATAGACCCCTCCCTTGCTGTCCCCAGTGCCCCCTGCTTAATTAGTCTCATAATTATAGCTGTCTAGATATGGTTTCAGCATGCCTATTCTCTATTTTTGTGGCAAGGCTAAAGCTAAAGGATCCACTCAAATGAGTTGAGAGGCATCTTACTGTGTGATCAATCCTTAGTTTCCCTAGCAACACACACACACACACACACATACACTCACTCACTCACTCACACAAAGCTATTTCTCCATTATAGCATACCTGACCGTTTTAAGTGCACACAGAGACCAACCAGTCTAACCCCTACATTTTACAGATGGGTAAACTGAGGGCCAGGGAATTTAAGTAATTTGCACAAGGTCACAAAGGTAGTAAACATCAGATTTGGGATTTGAACCCTGATATCATAACTCCAGGGCAGCTAGATGGCTCAATGGATAGAGCTCTAGGACTAGAGTCAGGAAGACCTGAGTTCAATTCTGGCCTCACACAATGAGTAACTGTGTGACCCTGGGTAAGTCACTTAATCTCTGCCTTAATCCATTAGGGAAGAAAATGGCAAACCACCTCAGCATCTTTGCCAAGAAAACCCCACAGACAGTACCGCTGTACTATGGTCCACCAGGTCACAAAGAAGCAGACACAATTGAATGATTAAACAACAAATGAAAGCTCCATGGTCAGTATTCTTTCCACTGTGCTATGTGACCAATGCCTTCAACTCAAATCAGTTTACATTTGTTAAGTTCTTAACATGTCCAAACCATTAGTTGGATGCTGGGGCCCACATGGGGTCCATAATATCAGGTCCTTGCCTTCATAGAACTTACAGTCTCCTAGCAGATAAGACCCAAACACAAATAACTCAAATAGATGATAATGCACGATAAAGACATTTAAAGAGCTGAAGACACACTGCTATGCTTAGTCTTGGTGGGTGGAGGATGTTATTGCTGACAGGGAGATCAGGGAAGATTTCCTGAAGGAGGTGACTATTTTTTTAGGCTTTAAAGGATGAGTAAGAATTAGACTGGCAGCTAGGTGGCGCAGCAGATGGAGTGCCAAGCCTGAAGTCAGGAAGACTCATCTTCCTGAGTTCAAATCTAGCCTCAGACACTTAACTTCCTAGCTGTATGACCCTGGTCAAGTCACTTAACTAACCCTATTTGCTTCAGTTTCATCATCTGTAAAATGAGCTTAAGAAGAAAATGACAAACCATTCCAGTATCTTTGCCAAGAAAATGCCAGAATGGTATCATGAAGTCAGACATGGCTGAAAAATGACTAAACAAAAACAATAAGAATTCTATAGAAATTAATTATCTTGTATCTATTTCATTTATATTTATAGAGGTACATGTTATCTAGCAGGGACTTTTTTGTTTTTATATCCCTAGAACTTAACACAATACTTGATTCTTACTAAATGCTTGTTAATAAATTGATTAATCTGGTGAAGAGGAGGAGAGGGGGAGAGGGCAAAGGTAAAGTGGGGGAGGTGGAAGAGGTATTTCCACCATGGTGAAGTAGAAATAATAGTGGAATTGCACTGGGAGGGTCTGGGTTCAAAGCTGATCTCTGAAATTCACCACCTGTGTGACCCAGAGAAAATGACCATTTTGGTCCCAGTTCCCCCTCTGTAAAATTTGAGGATTGAACTAGAGGGCTTCTAAAGTCTGTTCCACTTGTAACTCCTATGGCATACTAGTCGGTCATAGGAAACAGCATGAGCAATGGTTAAGAGGTGGAGAAAGCAGACTGCATGAATGTTGGGTTAGGCAGAGAGTCCAATCATTTGTTTTATGGATCTGCATCTATACTGTGCCTTCTGTCCTTTTCTATCCTTTTATGCCTGTCAGTGAACTGTGCTTTCTTGGCAGATCCTTTTATAATCAGCTCCAGGCAGAATTCCTACATCTAGCACGGTGAAGAGGGAAAAGCCCAGATTTCCGGGCCAGGGGACTTAGATTCACAGCCCAGCTCTGCTACTTAGTGACCCTGGGCTACTCACTTCCCCTCCCTATGCCTTAGTTTCCTTCTCTATAAACTGAGGGCAGGATGATTTCTGCAGTCCTTCAAAATCTTGTGATTCTACAGTCCATTTCAGGAGCCACACAAAGTCTGGGCTTGCCTTTTGAAAGTGTAATTCTTTCCACAGAGCTACTGATAACTATTGTTCACTCCCTCACAATATCTAGGCTGTTTACTCACTAATATCAGAGTGATCTCCCATCCTAAACAGCCAGCTCAGCTGGCTTGAATCATTCCAGGATGAATCCAGGGCTTGTGGCCTGATAATCACTTCCACAAATGAATCAGGAAGGAGGGGGAGGCTGATTACAGTGAAGAAAGAGCCTATTTAAGCACATGCTTGGTAATAAGCATGTCGAAGAAAGGAAACACAGAAAAATGACAGAAAGGATTTTACTGGACTCTGGGATGAACAAAACATATTCATCACTCCCAACCCCAAAGGAAGAGGATTAGCAAAGACTGGGGTGGAAAGAAGTTATGTTTGGGTTTTACCAAAGTGATGCTATCAGTTGCAAAGCCCAGTAAACAAATATTTACATGTTAGAGGTACTAGAAGTAACCAGGGAGAAAGCCACATTATGTGGGCAGCCCAAAGCATGGATTATAACAGGACTTGATGAACCAAAGCAAGATAGCACATATGTACCTCTAGGTGTTCGAACTTACTGAGTCACCATCATCCAGTTTCCAGGGGCTTTGGCCAGAACTTTACAAAGTGGGAAAATTAACTAGGACAAGACATTCCAGACAATCAAAAACCCAGAACACTACACAGGCTTAAGAAGAAATGGCCTCTTCACCTTAAATCAACTTTTGTGATTTCATCTATCTCCCTTTATTCCAAAAGCTTGGAAAGAGGAATAATGACATTTAACTTATCAATTGCTTCCTGTGAGCTGGCTATGTTTTGTGTTAGCAAACAGCTATGTTAAGTGAACCACAAGACACAGAAAGGAAGGAAAAATATGTCCCCTGACTGATCAGAGACAGTTTTAAGACCCAGCAGATAAATGCTTTTAAAAAGGAAAGATCTCTTGGGATTTTTCTCAACTATAGATAAATGACAAGCTAAAAGTGCCGGCCCTGGAGTCAGAAGGACCTGAGTTTGGATCCGGCTTCAGACACTTAACACACACAAACAAAAACCTAGCCGTGTGACCTTGGGTAAGTTACTTAACCCCAATTGCCCTCCAAAAAAAAAAAAAGAAAGAAAGAAAGAAAGAAAAGTATTTCTGATTGTTATAAGCAGAATATAAGAATGATAGACAACGTAATTTAGTAGAAGCAATAGAACTTGGTGTCAGGAGACGGGTTGAAACCCAGGCTATTGTATATGTGTCATGTATCTGCCTCAACTTCATTTTATCAAATGGGAATAATCCTTGACTATGTAACTCACAGGCCTGTTTCTAGGAAAGTACTATGTAAATATGAATGATTATTCTTTTGTTCATATATAATATAATAAATGATTATTACTATTACAACAACTGCTGATTACCCAAACTAAGGAAAGACATTTGCCAAGATAATATAAAGCTTAAAATGCCTGGAAAATTAGCAATGAAATACTGACTGCAGCAGACTTTTGAAGTAATCATTTTTCCTTTCCCTTTTGATGATTTCCCTCTTTTCAGTTTCTTATTTACCTCAAGACAAAATGACTTCTCGACTGACACAAACAACTCAACCTACTTTTATCATGAATGAAAGAAGCGCACTAGCTCACTGTTTTGACGTTGTTGTTACTTCCTCCCCTAGACCTTTTACTCTCTTCTGCTGAAAGTGCCTCACTCAGCTGAAGCCAATTCTTGCCCTGAAATCAGCCAACATTCTTCTTTCCGGCTGTGTGAGTGAGCTCCAAAGAACAAATACCATTGTCAGCCCTACTCTCCAGTCACAGTCAGATAACGATGAGAGCTTAAGGGGTCAGAGGGAGAACTGAACAAATTCCCAAGCCTTTCCTTCGTCCTTATGCTCCTTGAATAGAGAGAAAATCAGCCAACAGGCGATTTGTATAAATTCAAGGAAGCAGGGGAAAGGCTACCTAGGAAGTGTGTAGGTGGGGAGGATGATTGGTGGGGAAGTGCCCCCACCCTAGCCCAGATGTAATCCACAAGTCAGATTATTGAAAGTTCTATTTTGAAAAGTCAACAAAGCAGGAAAAGTGCCCTAAAGAGTTAATAATGGGGACTAAATCGCCATTTGAAAAGAATTGTAAAATGTCTCATTAATTCAAGAGGCTTGGAATACCCTCTCTCCTTTCCTCCAGCAAACCAAATTCAACACATCCTTGAAGACTGACTTCAAATCCCACTTCCTCTGTTAAAGCTTCCTTGGTGGCTGAGGCCCACAATGCACATTGCAATTATTATATAGAGAGACATTAGCACTTCATCACATGCTGTTATAATTTTTGTTGGGGATGTCCCCATCTGTAGGCTTCTTGAGATCGGGACCTTATCTTAAGCTTCTGTCTCTCCCTCCACTACACATAGTTTTAACACATTGCTAGGCACAGAGAAGCAGAAGGTATTACAGCCAACGGGGAGAAACCTTAAAAATCTTGGATTTATTCTAGACCAACCCATTTATTTTACAGAAGAAACCCAGGCCTGAGGTGGTGGTGGGATGGCGGTGTTAATTTTTTTACGGATCACTTAGTAAGTTAAATAGCCAAGTATAAACCCCGCCAGAGTATAGAGAAGTCCTTAACTCAGACCCAGCACCAGGGGACCCTAGTCAAGGCCAGATCCTCTGGGTATTTTACAAAAACTGTATCTTTTGTTTCATTTCATGCAACAAAAAGGGACGTTTTTCGAGATCATCTGGTCCACCTTCCATTTTACAGATAGGGCGACTGAGGTACAGAAAAGCAACAGCACAAGAAAGGGAACCCAGGCCTCCTGGTTGCAGGGCAACCCTACTATACTACACATTTTTAAACGAGATCTTAGGGGAGTGAGGAGGGACAGCGCAGGAACCAGAAGCTGGTAAATAGTGGATATAAAATCAGAATAACTGTATGTACTAGCTGTGTGACTACCCCTCTCTGTGCCTCAGTTTCCTCATCTGCAAAGCTAAGGGGCTGGACCACTATGGAATTAGATGGTCTCTAAGGCCCCTTCCCGCTCTAACTTTCCTCGGGCTTTCTTTGTGACCAGTTGCGCAGGTGAAAGAGCCGAAAGGCAGCTGTCCACCTCACTACTGCCGCCTAGAGCCCAGAGGCCGCCAGGGGAAGCTTGCGGCGGAGCAGTGCCGGCTGCCTAGCCTAGCCACTGCGCTTTAGGGAACTCCGCGGTAGCTGCTGGTCTGGGGCTGCTGGGAACCCAAGCCTCCGGGCTTATCCTCTACTGAAATAGCTGCTGCCGCCGCAGTTTATACCCAGCCTGCGGATCCCCTACTCCTCCAGTCAAGGCATCCAGACCCGTGCGCTGGTGGCCCTTCTAAGTGTCTCTGGTCTTGCTGTTTCCCTGTGTCCTCAGTGTCTTTTTCGCTCTTTGTTGCTGCCTCTCCCTCTCACCTGGGGCTCCATCCCGCAGGTAGCAGATCCCTAAGCTCCCCGACTGGAGGAACGCTCAGCCCCCTCCCCTGCCTCCCGCTGACCCATCCCTTGCTGGGCTTCCAGTCCGCACCCGGGTGCGCCCAGCTGCCTGCTGCTGCGTGCCGCACCTCTGGCCGCAGCCGCCCCGAGGTTCCCTCCCACGCCTTCGGTGCGCCCCCCCCCCCCCTTCCCACCTTCTCTTTCTCCTACTCGCTGTGCCCGCAGTCCCCACCCCCTGTGCCCTCAGGGGGGCACCCCCAGGGGGTGGGAGGGTGGTCAGCCGTGCCCAGGTCGCCAAGTGGCGGAGAGGTGACGGTAACCGCCTTCCTATTTCCGCTCTGCCGAGTGGTGGGGTGTATGTGTATGCGCGTGTGTGTCAGAGGGAGTGAGAGCTAGGAGAGAGCGCAGAGAGAGGAGTTTCTGCCTCGCTCGCTCCTTCTCCCACTCACGGGAGCCTTGGAGCAGGGCCCGTCCTCCCGCCCCACTTACTTCCCCCTCCCCCCCACACCGAGCCGCGTCTCAGTCACTTGGGCGCAGCAGGTTGGGGCAGGAGGCTCCAGCGCCTGCCGCCTGCCTGGAAAATGGTTACTCCGGCGGGGGAGCTTGCACTGATCGGGCTAGGTAAGTGCCCTACCTCCTCTCCTGTCCTCGCCCGGTCCCCTCCTTTCCTCCTCACTCACCTCCTTCCCCCGACCCTTCCTCTTTCTCCCATTGCGGGGGTGTGGTGGAAGAGAAGCTGAGAATCCCGAGTGGGCAGCTTAGGGAGGTGGTGGGCGAGGGAGCCCGAGGGTGAGGAGACAGCTCGCTCCCGGGGACTGACATTTCTGCACCCGCTTCCAAAGAAAGGCTGCATCGCAGACCCCCTCTCTACACCCACTTCTCCAAGGATGGCTCCCTGAAAGGGCTTCTGCAGACCCAGCTGAAAGCTGCCACGGAGGCGGAGGTCGCTTCTAAGGGGCTGAACTTTAGTCTGTGTGCAGGCATCTTTGAATTTGCTCACACACCGACCGACTCACCTCCCTTCTTCCCTCTCCCTCTTCCTTGAAGGCTGCTTCTTCCCTTCCCTCTCCCCCCGCCGCTCCTGCAAGTGTATGTTGACTCTTTTAATGAACCACGGTAGGGTGCCCTGAACTGGATCTTGCTGCTTAGGCGGCGGAGACTAGCGCTTGGTTGGGAGGCTAGATTTGGAGCTCAGCTCAGACTCCCTACTTGTGTGACCTTGGATAAATGCCGTTCCCTTCTGGGTACTCAGTTTCCCTGTCTGTAAGAGGGGAGGATTAGACGAAATGGTCCGAAGGCCCTCTTCCAGTTCTGGATCCTGAGCAGGTGACATTTTTGCCCCACCCCCACCCGCTTCGTTCTCAGGTAAACTTTTCCCTCCCCCAAGCACTTGAGGTCCTAATTGTCTCTGTTTTCGATCTTTTCCTCTTCTGCCTTTCATTTGATCTTTTTGAGACCTCGGAATTTGTGGTGTTTGTAGATATTTTTCTGCCGATGAGTTTCCTTGAGGAAAAGATTGGTTTGGTGGTGGAACAATGGAGCAGGAATGAAACTCTAGAAGGAGGCTGGCTAATTTCCTTTGAGTTTGTTCTTGGAAATAAGCGGGGGGGGGGGGGGGAGGGCGGAGGGGAGAAGTTTAAACCCTTCAATTTTAGGAGTTAGGGCTCATGAAGTTTTTTGTTTTTGTTTCTTTGGACCTTTCATTGATCTGGTTCACAAATAAATCTCTGGCAATCAGATATGTGGATTGCAGGGACCAACAAAAAGGAATTGCTCATTTACTTCTATCCTTTAAAAATACACATCTATTCATTTAATTCATTTTTTCACTAATTCATTTATTAAGCTCTTGAAGCCATCTAGTCCTTTTCACTTTCTTTTTACAAATGAGGAAACTAAGGCTCAGATCACTCCATTAGGGATGTGGGGAAACTTCAAAATTCTTTTAAGACCTAGCCTCTGCTCTCATGGAACTCGTGATCTATTAAACAGATAAGACACCAGTAAAGAGTTATAATGCAGAATATTGCATGATGCTTGTATTATAGAGATATAAAAGGAGCATCGAGGAAAGAAAAGGGGGAAGGGAAGGGCATCTTGGATAAGGTGGCATCTGACTTGAGCATTAAAATATTGCTAGGAATTCAGGAGGAGCAATAGGTCACAAAGTTTTGGATTTAGAGCTAGGGGTGACTTTAGATGTTGACTAGTGCAAACCTCTCATTTTATAGCTGAGGAAACTGAGGTTAGAGTCAGACTCTGAACCAAGGACCTCTGACTCTAAAGGGAGGTAAGGGCATTCCAGACTTATTGAGGAGCATGGATGGAGAACAAAACCTATATTTGGTGGGGGGGGGAGCAAAGAGAGTTGCTTGACAACGGCTTAAGCATAGTTTGTGAAGGGTAGTAAATCATGTAAGATAAAGCTAGAAAAGGGCATTGCCAGATTGTTGAGGGCACTAAAAGCTAGGCACATTGGGGTGTGAATTTTGCTTGGTAAATAGTAGGGAGTTACTGAAGATTTTGAGGTGGGTAAGTAACATATCTGAGTCTGAATGTTAGAAGAATCACTTCAGTAGTGGTATAAAGGATGGTTGGCGGTAGGGAGAGGGCTGACTTTTCCAGTAGGCCAGAAGGAGTGATAAGGGCCTTTTAATATGGTGGTAACAGTGGCAACCAGAAATGCCAAAAGTTGTTAACAAACAATAGTCTTACATACACAGGAATAAATTGTAGAAGAATGTTGGTTTTTTTGTTTCTTCTGGGTTTGAAACCAATTAACCTTTTAAGGGCACTGATTATTTTAATTGAAAATATTCCACAGAACAGAAATTTAAGGGCTGCTGACAAGGCACTGCTCTGGGCAGTGAGGATACAAAAGTTAAAAAAACAAATCCCGCAGTCTCTGTCCTAGGGCTTACAGTTTATAAAGCTCACAGGAAAAGAATCTTTAGTTCTTGATTGTAAGTGTAAAAAGTCACTTGGATTCTAGGAGCTGAGAATTCTGTGTATGTCTTGTCTATCTCCAAGGCTCTACTGAAGGGAATGCTCCTTGGGGATTCACCTTACAGCAGGTTTTTATACTGGATTCTAAGAGTCTCAAGGTGATCTTAGACTCTTCAGTAAAAATGCAGATGAGCAATGAAGAAGCCAGGTAATTGAGTGACTTTGGTATCATCTGCCTTCCAGTGGAAAGGGACCATATAGTACTTCTTATTGAGCCCCTTCTTTTTACAGATGAACAAAATGGGACTCTGAGAAGGGGAAGTACTTTTGGCAGGGTCATACTTCTATCCCTAGCATGGACACTGTATGCTGCATATGTAGATTTCTTTCTCTTTTGACCTGTTACAGAATCTTTCTTCATGGGGGTTTCCCTCTTTCTATTTATGCATGCAGAAAATAGTGCTCTGTCAGAACACACACACACACACACACACACACACACACACACACACACCCATTTCTAAAAGGACCAAATTAAAAGGCAGATGGAGAGAGTATTGAGAAAAGGAAGGAGTGATTTGCACTAGTGACAAATCTTTCATTTATCTTTTTAGAAACATTTGGAGCAATTAGCTACACCAGCCAACCCCTGACCTAATAATTTGGCTGGAGAAGGGAGACTCTATCCCCACCTCTAAGGAGAAAGTATTCTAGGACTGGGATTTTTAGAAATGTGATTCGTTTTCTCTGATGCCATGAACAAAAAAACCAAATGTTTCTTTCTTCTAGCCTGTGGTTAACTGGAAGCGTTTCTTTCATCTGCAAATTTCCAAACCCTTCTATGTCTTTTTTGCCCATGGCTGTGCTTAAATTAGTCCTGGGGGATGTCTGAGAGAATGGGATAATGTTCCATTCCTGGCAAGTTTCAGTCTAAGCAAAGTTGGGTCCTCCCATCCCAGAAGGCAGGGGGAGAGAATCATCATTTTAGAAGCTGGGGTTTATGCCCCCTTTCAGGTACTTTTTCTCATTTGTAAAATGATGTGATCAGCATAGGTGAACCCTAAGATCCATCCCTTTCAGCTCTAAGACCTATTGTCCATCTTTGGGAGATAAGCATCAGTGAAGAACTTTTGGAATTGTGTTAAACCTGAGTGTCCTAAATGACCATTATACAGTTGGCTGTGGTGGTGTATCTATTCCATTTCAGCCTTACTATCCTTGACAGGCCAACACAAAATGTATTTAGCCCTTAAAGACCTGTTTTTCTCTGTCAAAGGAGCACATTATATTAGTGAGTAATTGAACTACACGTGACTTTTGATGTCAGGGCAAGTAGCCTCGTACAACCTTAATGTCTCAGAAAGTCCTTTTTAAAGCTTAAAGCACCGTACATCTCTGAGTTGTTATTGCTTAAGAGTAAAAATACAGTTTGCTTCTAAAAGTTGACTGATATAAAAACCAAAGTGGAGAAATAGATGAAAAGAATAAAGGGAAAGGAGGTGTGATCTAACCTTACCTAGATAGAGGTAATGGAGAGAATGAATGGAGAGACATGGCAGCCTCATATTCAATGTATGATGATGCTTCTCCAGTGATGTCCAGTGAATGTTGTTCAATGTCTCCACATAATTCCTCCTCTGATGCCATTTTCGTGGCATGCGGGTGACCCCACATTCTTGAGATTGTGCCTGAAATAAACAAGTCCTATGGAAATGGAAATGTCGATAGTGTGGTCCTGTCCGGTAGACTGTGCCCACAATCTCTAAGGGGCAGCCTAGCTTTGTATAGAGAATTAATTTCCAGCAGGGTAGTCTCTTTGACTGCCATAATTTGAAGACTTTGAGTTCTTCCCTTACATCACAGAGGATTTAATAGCTCTTATTCCCATCAGTCAATATACAAGTATTTCTTAAGGCTAGGGGGAAATGGGGAGTAATAGATATAAGGCTGCAGAGAGTTAATTATCTAGTTGAAGAGACAAGGCTAATACACATGGGATAATTAACAAACAACAAAAAGTAAGTAAATGGCCAAGTAATACATTTTATAACATAGACCTTGACTGCCCTTCAGGAAAGGGACAGATTGATGTGATTGGTTACACAGCCTCAGGGAAGATGCAGGACTTGAGTGGTGGGCCTTGAATCTTAAATAGGAGTTGGATGGGTCAGTTCCCTCTAAGTTTTGGGGGGAGGTAGACTTGGGGATTTCAAGGTGGAGTTAAAGGTTTACTTTCTCCACTTTTGGAAAGGATGACATCTTAGATATGCCTTCCCAAGCTCTGTAGACATACCTACTGGTTTAAATATTTTCCCATCATTTTCTTAGTTACAAATATTTAGCTTGGTAACATTGAACACAACTAAAAATCATAAAATTTCTGAACTGGGAGGGTACCTTAGATTATTTAGTATCATCCCCTCATTTACATATGAAAGCCATAGAGGAGTGACTTGCCTAAAGTCACATAGGTGACTTTGCAAAGGCAAAACTAAGACTCTGTTCTCTTGACTCACCATTGTCTGGTACCTTTTCCACTTTACTATACTTCTCTTATGATTAGAAAATATCTAATTCTTTTATAACTTGAAGACTATGTGTGGGTGAGAAGGAACCCCAAACCTGACTTTAACCATTAGTTGCCTGAAAAACTCCTCTGTAAGCCCCCAGATTTTTCTTTGCATAAGTTGACAACATCAACTTTATCCACAATCAACTCTATATCTATTTGCTTTGTGGATAATTTTTTTTCAGACTGCCCTATGATTTCATTGTTATAGGGAGTTCTCAGTGAGGAAACTACCTTCTATAGTGTATTGGCATCTGTTTTTCAACTAGGCAGCTAGGTCACAGGGGCAGCTAGGTGAAAAGTGGATAGAGTGCCAGGCCTGGAGTCAGGAATATTGATCTTTGTGAGTTCCAATATAACCTCAGACACTTACTAACTGTGTGATCCTGGGCAAGTCACTTAACCCTGTTTGCCTCAGTTTCTCATCTGTCAAATGGAGAAGGAAATTACAAATCCCAGCAGTATCTTTGCCCAAGAAAACCCCAAATGGGGTCACAGGGAGTCAGGCATGATTCAGCAACAACTAGGTGACATAGCAGATGCATTATGTAAAATATAGCAATTAGTTCCAGCCCAATAGAAATATGTAGTGGGAATTTGAGTCATGAGACCACTTTAGGGGAAATCATTATTTGCACTACCCTGATCTACCTGTAGAGGGCTAGACTTGGAATCCAGAAGACCTGAGATCAGTTACACAGCCTAGAGGAAGATGGGAGACTTGAGAGACAGGCCTTGAATCTTAAATAGGAGCTGGACAGTCCCTACTTTTGTGACTTTGGGCAAGTTACTTTATGACTCAGCCTTGGTTTCCTCATTTGTAAAATGGGAATAATAATGGCACCAATCTCATACAGTTATGAGAATCAGATGAATTTATGTAAATTTATGTACTTGCATATGCATTATATGTATATTAATTTACATGCATATGTATATAATTTATGTATATGTATCCTTAAAGTGCTATATAAAAGTAAATCATTATTGTTATTAATAATGTATAGTTTCGGATCTCCTGGGGACATTGAGAAGTTAATGACTTGCTAAAGTTTATACAGTATATATCAAAAGCAGGACTTAAACTCATTTCTTCCTGACTTGAGACCAACTCTCCATCCATAATGCCACTCAGCTTCTGGAAAAAAATATTTCATGGAAATCAGACTTTTATATCTAAAAGAATTAAATGAACAGAAATAAGGAAATGCCCAAGGATTGTGAAATCCCTCCCTAAAGTTATACTCAAATATAATTTACACACAACTCATTTTTTGGTGGAACTTCTTTTATGGGGAGGGTTTGGATTATTCTGTAAATCTTCAATAATTACATTTGTGAATTTCATTTTAAAGTACATGGCATTTACAATCCACTCTAGAGGGTAGGGAAAGAGCTAAGGTTAGGGTTCCCATGCTTGACTTCCTCAAAAATTGGTTTCTTAAGACAGTGAGCTTCATGTATTTACTGGATGCCCACTGCAAAGGTGAAATTCCTAGCAGGCTTAAGTTTGTTGCTAGAGTAACTAAAGACAAAAAGAATACCACAAAGGTTTAGTGAAAACTTTTTTTTCCAAAGAACACTTTGCACAACGTTCCATTTTCCTGGTTCTTCATCCAAGGAGATTGGAAATGAAGATTGTGATTCACCAAGATAAATTTCTGTGAATGAAATTCTAAAAGTTTTGCCCACTGAACACACTGTCCCAAGGATGGTTTCACGCTTCAAACTGCTGCCATATCCATTGTAACAAGACTTAGTTGCTTTGAGAGAAAATTTCAGGCTCCACCAATTATATTTTATCGGAAAGTGTGTAGCGTATTTGATAAATGTCAGCATTGGTTAGTTTACAATCCATAAAGATGTCTGCCAACTAGGATATTGCATGTTCTATGTTCTAAGTTTCCTCCCAATTCTGACATTCTATGTTCCCAGCTCTGGCATTCTATGATTCTAGTTACATGAGCTTCTGCTATTAAGATACCTTTAACAGGGAATGATTTCTCAATAATCTGGCCCAAAACAGTCAAGTTCTCTATCAAGATGATTATTCTGTCTGTGTAAGACTGAGAATCTTCCAGTCCCCCAAAGGGGATTTTAGGGTGTAGGGGGAAGGGAAAAGAGCAAGGAAAGAGAGGAGAGAGATCTTTATTTTAGAAGTTAGGATTTTGATGCCCCACCCTTTCAGACATTTTGTTGTTGTTCAGTCTTTTTAGTCACATCTGGTTCTTCATATGGGGGTTTTCTTGGCAAAGATACTGGAGTGGTTTACCATTTCCTTCTCCAGCCCATTTTACAAATGAGGAAACTAAGGCAAGCAGAGTTAAGTGACTTACTTAGGATCATACAGCTAGTAAGTGTTTGAGGCCAGATTCGGACTCACAAAGATGAGTCTTCCTGATTCTAAACTCAGCACTCTAGCCACTGTATCACTTAGCTGTAAAATGAGAGGGATAGACAACTTTAACTCTAAAAATCTCTTCTAGCTTGACATCTTAAGTCTTTGATACTTCATAGGATCACAGGATTTTTGAACTTGTTAGAAATCATTTCAGTCCATCTCCTTAATCTTCAGATCAGAAATTTAGGGCTTATAGTAATGAAGATTGACTTATTTGTTGACCTAATTGTTCACCTCTATTGTTAGTCTTGGGGTTTCAAGTCAAGTTCTTCTCCATATGAAGTTTATGCTATATATAAATAAATTCCAATAAATAGCAATTTTTAATATTTAGTATAAATTTCCCTTTTACAAACTTTCTTCTTAGCCCTCTCCCCACTTCACTTTTGAAGTATTGTTTTTAATGCCTTTAGGTTTACACTTTTCAAATATTAAGTGATTATAGTGTCTCTTACTGTCATATGTGTGTGTGTTCTTTAATTTCACTCTCCTTCTCCATTCAAGTTCTCCTCGAGTCTCATTGGGTTATAGAGGACATACTGATGTCTTGGAGGCTGTGCCAGTGAACTATAAATTCTGCCAGACTCTGAATATAGGCCCAGGGATGGAATGTTTTCTATGGGCCAGGCTAGCAAAGAGAGGTGTGATTCTTCCCCAGACTGACCACCAGGTGATGAATTGTTTTAGTCAAAGCAATTCAAGAAGACTGTGAACAAAAAGTATGAAGGAACTGTAACATGTATCAATGGAAGGAGCCCTCCTTTCACTGATGAAGAAGTGAAGCAATCTCATCCTCTAGCCCTTTGTCACCCCCATTAGGATATAAGCTCTTTAAGGGCAGACCTTTTTTTTCCCTTTCTCATATCTTAACCCAACTTAGCACAGCTTTGGGAACATAGGAAGCTCTTAATTAAGACTTATTGACTGACTGACTCTAGCTTTTTCTGTCTTTTAGTCACTGCTTTTTTTTTTTTTTTTAGGAATTCCCCAGTACCAAAACTCTCTGATACAGAGGCAACCAAAGCACACTTCACAAATACAAACCTCAATTGGCAAGCCTCTAGTTATGTGGTTGTTGCCAAATGTAATAAACTTTGAAATGGACACAAGGTGATAGCTGTAATAAAGACTATAAATGGGGGGTTTGATTTGATTCTGTGGTCAAATCAAGAAGCAATTTTAGGTACCTGTTATATGACTGACACTGTTCTCAGCACTGGTGGTACAAAGGAAAGCAAAAACAATCCCTAATGTGAAAGAGCTCACAGTCTAATTAATGGAAGAGACAACATGAAAACTGCTATGTTCAAATAAGAGAGAGACAGACTTACACATATAAGTATATGTACTTATATATGTTTGTCTATATCCATCTATCCATTTATCTGAGAGAGAGAGAGAGAGAGAGAGAGAGAGAGAGAGAGAGAGAGATGGAGGTGGAGGGAGAGAATAAGTTGGAAATAATTATAGAGGAAATACACTAGAATTTAAGGAACCAGGAAAGCATTCTATAGAAGATGGGATTTTGGATGAGACTTGAAGATGAGCATTCCAAGCATGGGAGACAGTCTGTGAAAATGTATAGAATCATCATGGAATGTACTATGGGCTTCTAACAGCATATTAGAGGGTTTTGTTTTGTGTTTTAAGACTAGAGAGAGAGAGAGATTTGAAAGTAGTATTTGAATTCATAAAATGCTGTTACATCCAAGTGGACTATTTATGTGTGTGTGTGTGTATTTGTGTGTATGTAAAAACATAAACAAAAAACATAAGTAGGAACATCACTACTTTTACAGTAGGGCTAAATTCTCACTGTTCCATTAGGAATTTTTACTTTAGAAGTAGTTTTAACGTTTTCTGTTAAAGGTAACCTTGACTTAAAGATATTACTAAAAATTTCCACACCAGATCCTGTTGATATGGCTTTACCAAATTTGAAACAAAAAAAGTTCCCAAAGCAAAGGCTATTTACTGTATCTTTGATTACGTTTCTTGGCAGTGATCTTTAAGAAAAGAAAGACTGCAGAATCAATAAGCTGAATACCATGGGAGATTTCATGCTTAATGTAATTTCTGCAAACCTGTGTCATAACTTTATTTTGCCATTATAAATTCATGTACCAAGATTGTGACGCTGTTTCTGAAGAATAGGACAGATGACATTGTTATTAATGGCGGGGACTCCAAAGCAGCTAAGTGACAGTTTATTGAGCTTTAAAAACCTCCCAAGTGCTGTGTTTTGTTTCACTAAGATACCACAATAGTATCTGAAACCAAGATAACCCTGGATCAGAGAGTTGGATTCTTCTACAGAGATGGAATGAATATTTGAGTTTCAGTTCCTGAATCTCAGTTTGAATGAGGGCAGTAAACAATCAGGTTGTAACCCTTTGGTGATGATTACTTCGGTACCATTTGGGACCTGTTGCATCATCTCTCGCCTCTTTTTTATGACCCTCCTCCCAAAAAGGTACAGGAGATTAACAGGCGTAATATATGACACAGGTGCAACAGAAGCTGATCACTGTAAAGAGGTCAATTGGGGTGATACTCTGGTTTCCTCTCATTCTGTCGGCCCTTGCTGTGGTACACTGGAAAGAATGCTTGATCTGGAGTCAAATCCTGGTTCTGCCTTTTTACAGTTTGTGTGCCCTTGGGCAAGTCCTTTAACCTCTGTGGTCCTCAGTTGCCTCCCATGTAAAATGAAGGTATGGGACTAGATGGTCTGTCTCAAAGGTCCTTCTGGGTCTAAATACCTTGCACCTGAGTTATTCATCCAGGAAAACCTAGTAGTCCATTAAATTGTTGTAGTGGGCATGTGCAAAAACAAGAAAGCTTAAGGAAGATGAGCCCTTTTTCCCTCTGGTGGGGGCCCCTTGGAATCAGACTTAGGAATATAGAGGGTAAAACTCATTCCCTCAATTATGCTACTGAGCGTCTTTACTTTGGCTTGCCTGGGATGTAACTTTATCACCTCCGTGTAGTGTTCTGTGGGACAATTTTAGCACAAGAGGAGAATATTTTCATGCATGTATACGAGCACTCCACAGGCGCTGCAAGTGAATGTGAACCGTGACAAATGTTTTTCATCGGCATAGCAGACCTTTGGGCGTTATAATTAGGGCTTTCAGGGTATGATTCATAGGACCTGCACTGGGGAGAAGCTCACAAGCAAAGCAAATCTCGAGCCTGGTCATTTTTTTTTCTGGTTGTGAGGCAAGTCCATGGAACAGCCAACGCTACGGTAAACAGTGTGGTTTGGAAGACCATTTATAGGAGGAAAGGGGAAATATTGTGGTGCTAGTCTGACCCTGTGTTGTTCTAGCTGTAAACCCTAGGGTCTGAAGAGAGGATATTCCAGCGAATCTGTGATTTGATTGGTGTGCAGGCAGCACCCATGGGTGCACATGGCAACCCCTCCACACCATCCTGACCTGGCCGATTCTTGTCTGTCTTTCTATAAAGCCTCCATGGAGTCTGAAGGCTTTTCTTCAATTCTTTTAATATTTAAAAGGCACTTTGTGTCATGCTCAGGACTGTTTATCTGTTATTCTTTCAATACATCGCAGGAATATATTTATGAATTGTCTAGTACATATGTTAGAAGAGGGAAGTATGACATGGTGCATAGAAGACCAACCTTGGAGTGAGGAAGAGCATGGTTCAAATCCTGCCTTTGATAGACTTACAGTATGACCATGGGCATGTCAATGGGCACCTCTTAGGGCCCCAAATACCTTTCTAAGATCATAAGTGACAGACCAGATGCTGATCTGCATAGATGAGGGTATCTCCACATTGAGAATTTCCCATAATGAGGGAATCACAAGTCTGGAGGAAAAAAAATGTACAACAAATAATACTAAACCCTGGGGCTACAAATGAAAAATTATATAGTCCCAGTCAGCCCATAGGGAGTTTACAATCTGATAGAGGCATGTAATATTAGATGCCACTAGAATACAAGCTTCTTCAGGGTAAGTAAGAACTGTTTCACTTTTGTCTTTGCATTTCCACACAGTGGGACAGTGCTTGGTGCATAGTAGGTGCTCAATAATTGTTGGTCAGTGGATTGCTAAATGATAGCTTCAAAGACATGTACATATTCAGTTAGTACAAAAGTACTAAATGCCAACTGTGTGCCAGCTAAGGGAGCTAGGTGGTGCAGTGGATAGAATGCCTCACCTGGAATCAGAAGGACCTGAGTTCAAATGTGACCTCAAGACACTTATTAGCTGGACGAGTCACTTACCCCTATTTGCCTCAGTTTCCTCATCTGTAAAATGAACCAGAGAAGGAAATGGCAAACCACTCCACTATCTTTGCCAAGAAAACCCTAAATGGGGTCAGGAAGAGTCAGATACAACTGAAACAATTCAACAGCAACATGTGCCAGGTAATGTGCTAGGACTGAGGCCTCTGCTTCTGCTATCTCTTGTACACAGGTCTCTGTTGGCAACATGCTGTGGGCTTCTTTTATCCACAAGTGTATCTTTTTTTTTTCCATAGGGGCAGTTGGGGTTAAGTGACTTGCCCAAGGTCACACGCGTAGTAAGTCTTAAATGTCTGAGTCCAGATTTGAGCTCAGGTCCTCCTGACTCCAGGACTGGTGCTCTATTCACTGTACCACCTAGCTGCCCCCAACAAGTGCATCTTTTGATTACCCTTTAGGATACCTGCAATTTTGGTTTTCATGAGATCATGATGTTCCATGATTCATGGGCATATAATATCATTAGCAGAATATTCATATAAAGCAGAAATATACAAAACCAATAACGTAAAATTTTCCTTTTGCTATGTTCTAGCTTTATCATTTGAAAATATTTTACTTTTTATGTCACTGGAATGTTTGGATTCAGTTCCTTTAAACCCATTCATAAATAAGGTTTCAAGCTTCCTTGTAGGCCCAATGTTATCAAGTGGTAGCTTTTGATTAATTAAAATGACATACATTTCACTAAAGTTACACTTTTCATTTTCTTTATGATTTAAAACAGTTGTTCTTAAAGTATTGTCCAGGCCTGAGTCTCTTTTAGGAAGTCTTTGAGTTCAAAACTATTTTCAGATTAATGCTAAGATGTTTTAAATTTCTAATATGGAAAATAGTGATAGATATAACCCCCATAAGCAAAAGCTCTTTGAAGGGTCTTTAATAATTTTTTAAGAATATAAAGGGGTCTTGTATTTTTGCTAAAAGAGGAGTGAAAGATGGCGAGTTGTTTGAAGCTTATGCCTGGATTTTGGATAATAGTGACTTTTCTTTTGCTTTAATCACAAAAATAAGTGTTTTTGGAGCACCATAGACTTCATACCATATGTGGCAAAGCAACTGTGATTTTGTTCTCCTGCTACGCGTGCAAACAGAATCTTTATGAACCTTAGTAGAGGATTTCATGAGATGCTGTGGCTGTCAAATAAGTTGACCATCTGATGGACTACCCTTGTGTCCAACAGCTAAGTGTTCACCTCTGTACACTTAGATTGGTTGGTCCTTGGCTGAAAGTCCATTATTTGGCCTCTTCTTAAAGTGGGGTTTTAAATGTGAAGACTCACTCCAATTCTTAGCTGTAACATTTGCTACTTTTGTGACTTTGAGTTCTGAGTCTCGGGTTCCTCATCTGTAAAAAGAGAGGATTAGACTGGATTCATCCAGAATTCATCATCAAACAATTTATGATGATTTCTTTTTATGAAAGAGGCACAACTTCATGACCAGAAATTGCATTCAGTTCTAATAAATAATTCAAATTATTATTCAAATAAACAGTGGTGGAATGCTAAGGGAATTGAGTAGACCTTTGGTAATGGGACCAAAGAAGTGAATGAGATATCAGCTGGAATGCGATCATGTTATTGGAGCCCTTATTTTAAAAATAAAAACTCTAAAGCATGAGGCAAATACACATGCTAAAATCAGACATCTGTGCTAAAAGTAGTCTAACTTTCAGACAGCCTTTCATAAATATTTGTCATATAAAATCCTAGTTAAAAATAAAAGCTATAAACTGTTGGGAAATAGTAGCAACATAAAGAAATGTAACCTAAAATTATATCATATCTAACCCTAAGTTTAAACTTTCACCAATAATTTATTTACTAACTTCGGTCCTAGATGATCAGTTATGGCATGTGTTATTTCCTTTCAGTTGATAGAATAGTCACTAATTAAAAATAAATATGGCATTGTCTCTTTCCCTAGTATATGGGAGCTATCTTCTTTCCCTTAACACCATTTTTATAAAAGGTAGTTGTACTTATGAATAGATTTATCTGCTTTTCATCAAAGATGAAGTTGGTGGGGAAAGGGCATTGAAGGGTTGTTGTTCAGTCATTTAGTCGTGTCTAACTTTTTGTAACCTCATTTTGGGTTTTCTTGGGAGAGATACTAGCATGGTTTGCCATTTCCTTCTCTGGCTCATTTTACAGATGAGGTAACTGAGGCAAACAGGATTAAGTGACTTACCCAGGATCATACAGCTAATAAGTGTCTGTGGCCACATTTGAACTCAGGTCTTCCTGACTGCAGACATACTGCTTTGTGTACTATAGTGCCACCTGGCTGCATAGTGGACATAAATAGCTTAAAGCATATTGCCAGTGAAGATCTGCATACAAAATGCATATAAAAATATACTCAAAGAGATATACAACTGGAAAATGAGTCGAGTGAGGGGTAACAGATTCCCAACCTATGGGTTCCATTGAGCTGAATATTCTCACTGCAGTATGTGAAAGTCAATGGAAGATTTACCAGAAAACCAGAAAATCACAGATTTAGAGTTAGAAGGAGCATTAGACATCATCTAGTCTTATCTCTTCCTCTAACAGATGAAGCAACTGAGGCACAGGGAAGTTGCCCAAGATCGATTTGAACCCAGGTCTCCTAACTTCAAATCTAACCCTTGTTTAGGACATGGCCCAGGGTTTCGAGGCATGAAAACCCATGCTGCGCATTGTACTCTGTACCCACCTTGATGAGATCCTAGCTCCATTGAAGTGTCTAAGTTTTTTGTTTTGTTTTGTTTGAGAGGGGGGAAAACAGGGCAGTTGGGGTTAAGTGACTTGCCCAAGATCACATAAAATATTATATTATGATTAGGGGAAAAATGGGTTGGTCACCTAGAAAGAGTGAGATATAATCAATAAGCATAGAATAAATGACTACTATGTGCCAGGCACTGTGCTAAGTGCTGGGGATACAAAAAGAAGCAAAAGACAGTGCCTGCCCTTGTGGAGCTTACAGTCTAACGAGGAGACAACATGCAAACAAATATATGCAAAGCAAGCCATATACAGGATAGAAAGAAAATAACAGAGGAACTAAGAGGAGGGAAGGCTTCCTATAAAAGGCTGGATTTTAGTTGGGACTTAAAGGAAGTCAGGGAGGTCAGTGGTGGATAACCTTCATACTCCATTATTTTCCTTACCCTTCAAAGATATTTGAAAAAGGCAGCCCAGTAAGAGTGGGTGATCTCATTGTCAAGAATTTGTGGAAGGTCATGGACAAGAGATCAGTCATGGAGGATCAGCAAGCATGGGTGGATGTGATCTGCACGGCTGAAACCAGTATTGAGAACACAGATCCACTGGAGTAGACTTGATACGTACAAAAAGATTGAAGAACATAGCAAATCTCGAAGACAAAAAAACTTCACTGAGGCAGATGGCCTCCAAAGATTTCAGTAGGATTCACTAAACATCACTTGTACTATGAACAAGGACAGCTAGGTGGTGCAGTGGATAGAACTGGGGTTAGAGTCACAAAGATTCATCTTCCTGGGTTCAAATTTGGCCTAGCTGTGTGACCCTGGACAAGTCACTTAACTCTGTCTGCCTCAATTTCCTCATCTGTAAAATGAACTGGAGAAAGAAGTGACAAAACACTCTAGTATCTTTGCCAAGGAAACCCCAAATGGTTTCATGAAGAGTTGGACACAGCTGAAAATGATTCGGCAACAACTGCATGCAAAGACCTGTGTTTGAAATTGCTTTGAAGTTGGGGTTACCAAAATGAGCATTCATAGACAATACTGTCTGATCCTATCAATCTTGTTAGAACTAGGCTGATATGATGTGTGTCCTTTTGTGCTGCAAAGAAATAGATATAAATGGATGCAGATCAGAGCTGTTTCCTTGGAGGTGAAACTTTAAAGAAGAAAATATTCCAGGTGTTCTAGTGGATGGGAGCAGGAATGGGGCCTGTATTCCTTTTACTAAAGTGACATAACCTCAGCAGTTTCACACAGAACAGGGATTGGCCTGAGAGTCAATAGTCCTGGGTTTAGGTCTTAGCTATGCCAATTATTAGCTTTGTGACCATGGGCAAGTCACTTAACTTCCCAGGGCCTCAGATTGCTCATCTGTAAACAGAGCCGGTCGGACAAGATGACTTTTAAGCTCATTTCTGTTTCTAGTACCCTGTGATTGTGTTTTCTACAGAAGGCTGTTGGTTGCCTTTGGGCATGTGGTAACATTTATTTGACTCTACCTTATATAGTGAAAAAGACATGGGCAAATCTGAAGAATGATACCACTGTTTGCCTTGAGTGCCTGATTCATTAGCAGAATGTAAGGTCCTTGAGAGGAAGGACTCTTTTTTGTTTATTTTGTTTTTAAGTTTTGCCTTATATTCCCAGTACTTCCCATGGTGACCTGATGTGGTGAGTGCTTAATCAAGACTTGTTGGAAAGGATTTGATTTATGAAAAATTGGATTACAAATAAGAAAACCAAAGAGAATTAAATTGATAGGGATTGTTTAAAAGTACTTGCATTATATTCTTAATTTAGGGACAAAGTATACTGAAAGAGAGGCAGCTAGGTGGCACAGTGGGTAGAGCACTAGGCCTGGAGTCAATAAGACCCATCTTCCTGAGTTCAAATCCCACCTCAGACACTTTCTAGCTGTGTGACCCTGGGCAAGTCACTTAACCCTGTTTGCCTCAATTTCTTAATTTGTAAAATGAGAAAGAAATGGCAAACCACTCCAGGAGCTTTGCCAGGAAAACCCCAAATGGGTCATGGAAGAGTCTGACACAACTGAAACAACTAAACAACAAATACTGAAGAACTCCAAAAGAGTAGCTGTTGAACCAGGGGTCTGAATCTTGTAACTAGCTGTGTGTACTTGAGCTATTTGCTTCACTGAACTCCAGCTTCTTTCTCTTTAATGAGAGGGTTGAACTAAGTAGGATCTTAGGATCATAGAGCTGGATGGGTTTTTAGAGGCCAGTGATTCCAACCCCCTCCTTTTATAGATGAGGAAACTGATGCCCAGAGAGGTTAAGTGACTTACCCAAGGTCACCCAGCTAGTGTTTGAGGTGAGATTTGAATTCAGGTCTTTCTGACTCCAAGTCATTTGCTCTATCTATCCCCCACACATGATCTTCCCATTGCTCTCAGTCCTGTGAATTGTTACCAGCTTTGGGTACAGCTTAGTTATTTCTTTTGCCTGGGCTAATGATTTTCCTCCTTTGCATTGGTATTTTTAGGGGTTCTTGGTTTCTGCACAGATTGCTGTTGATAGCCTTAGGAAAACTTGGGGCTTTTCAATCTCTAACTTTTTGCCCCATTGATGCTAAGGGCTCTTGAATGCTTCCATATTCTCCCATAGTGGCAAGGGTAAAGTCTGGAGTTATAAAAGACCTGTTATATAGACCATCTTGTCTTTAATAAATCAACATGCATTTGAGAACCCACTAAGTGGAAAGCATAGAATTAGTCGTTGAATAAGAGCCATCGTCTCCCCTCACAGAGCTTACAGTCTAGTAAGGAGAATAAGATATCTTTCTTTATTCTTGAACTTTAGTTTCCAACTAACTTTCTGGATCTTTAACTTCCCCTTCCCTTTCTTGCCCCATTTTCTTCCCCCTCCTCTCTGCATTTCCAATCTCCATAATGCCTAGTTTAGATCCATGCACACAGTGGATGGTCAGTACATTTGCTGCTGAGTCAGAATTCAATCTTAGATTTGATTCAAATCGAACTATGGGCCTGTAACTTCAAGAAGTCAGGAAAGTTAGCATAGCGAGAGTTGAGGAGAGTGAAGATTTCAAGCATTGAGGATAGCTAGAGAAAATTCACTGAGCTGACAGATGGCATGTCTTGTTCATGGAAGAGCCAGGAGGAGTCCAGGGTCACTGGAATGAAGAGTACCTGTTGAGGGAGTAAGGTGTAAGAAAATTGGAAAAGTAGGAATCTACATCATGCTGGGCTTTGGATACTAAGCAGGGTATTTTGTATTTGATCCTGGAGACAATAGGGAACCACTAGAGTTACTGAGTCGAGAGGTAACATAGTCAAACCTGTGCTTTAGGAAAATCATTCTGATGTCTGAATGGTGGATGGATTGAAGAGGGGACACTTGAGGCAGACAGACCCACTAGTAGGCTATTTGTAATAATTCAAATGTGAGGTGATGAGGGCCTGCACTAGAGGGGCAGTAGCATCATAGGAGAGAAGGGGACTCATTTAAAAGATTTTGCAAAGGTGAAATCAACAGATTTTGGCAACAGATTGGATATGGGGAATGAGAGAGAAAAATCCAGGATGACTCCTAGGTTGAGCACTTGAGAAGCAAGAAGGACTATGTTGCCCTCTACAGTGATAAGGAAACTAGGAGAGGAAAAGAAGTTAGGGAAGAAAAGAATGAGTTCTGTTTTGAACATATTGAGTTTAAAATGTCTATTGGACATCCAGTTTAAGATGTCTGAAAGGCAGTTAAAGATATGAAATTGGAGGTCTGAAGAGAGTTTGGGACCAGATAGGTAGATTTGTGAATTGTCAGCATAGAAACTAATTAAATCTATGACAACTGATGAGATTTCCAATGAGGTAGTTTAGAGAGAGAAGAGGGCCCAGGACAGGATCCTGAGGGACATCTATGACTAGAGGACATAATCTGGATGAGAATCCAGAAAAAGGGACTAAGGAGTGGTCAGATAGGTAGAAGGTGATCCAGGAGACAGAGTGGTATTCTGCAAACCTAGAGAGAAGAGGGTATCAAGGAAGAGAGGGTGATCAATAGTGTTAAAGCCTGCAAAGAGCTCAAGGACAATGAGGACTGAGAAAAGGCCATTGGATTTGGCAACTGAGAGATCATTGGTAACTTTGGAGAGAAAAGTTTTAGTGGAATGATAAAGTTGGAAGCTGGGTTATAAGAGTTTAAGGAGAGAGTGAGAAGAGAGGAAGTGAGGCACCTATTGTAGAAGGTCTTTCGGAGGAGGTTAGCTACAAAAGGCAGAAAAGATGTAGGACAATAGTTAGCAAGGACAGAAGAATCAGGTGAGGGTTATTTTTTCCAGAATATTCATGTTTGTAGGCAGTAGGGGATAAGTCAGTAGGCAGGAAGAGATAGAAAGTAAATAAGAGAATGAGAATGACAGAGGGAGAAATCTGTTGGAGGAGATGGGTTGGAATGGGATGACTTGAGCAGCTAGAGGGCAAGCCTGGTAAGGAGTAAAGCCACCCCATCATGTGAAACAAGTGAATGAGGAAGATTGTGGTAAAAGATATCTAAGTAATAGGAGATGAGGAAGTGGGGAGAAGTAGCTTGTGGCAAACGGTCTCAATTTTTTTCTGTAAAATATAGGGCAAAGTTCTCAGCTGAGAGGGTAGGGACAGAAAACCATAGGTTTGAGCAAGCTTGGAAGAGCTAAAGTAGAGATTAGAGTAGGGAGTTGATAGGTATAGGATTGCCTAGCAGCAGTGAGAGCCCAAATGAGGTTGTGGGACAAATTGTAGTTGAGTCAATCAAAGCAGTTGTGTGATTTTTCTCCCCCTTTGTTTGACAGCAAATGGTAGGAGTGATCCAGGGCTGAGGCTGTGATCGGTGAAATGGTGGGTATGGGGTTGGGGTTTCAAGGGAGAAGTAGTGTTGAATTGGTTCACCAAGTGGTCAGGGTGGGGAAAAGAGAAGAGAGTAACTAGTGCCAAGGAGATGTCACGGGAGAAAAAAGTATCCTTTTGTCTGATTTCTTTAACATAGTCTATCTGTTATGTGTACATTGTTATTTAGATCCTCTCTCCCTCATTGTAATGAAAGCACCTTGAGGATGGCAACTGGTTTTGCTTTTTTTTTTTTTAATCCTCTTAGCACAATGTCTGGCACATAGTAAGCAGTAAGTGCTTAATAAATGCTTGTTGATTGATTAATTAAATGCGGTTTTTTTCATATTCCCACCCTTTCCGAAATAACAACAACAGACAGTAGTGATGATGACAATAACATATCACTCAAGATTGTTTTTTAGGTATGGGGGTAGTACCCATGAGGTAGAGAAATGATGAGTTCTTAGGTGGCAAGTGAAGGCTTCATTTCATGCTTTTTAAAAAATCCTTTTAAAAAAAAAGATGGGCCATGAAACAAATACCACAGACATATGAACCAACAAATCTGGCATGGAATTGCAACAGAGGCCTGTTAGGCAGGATCAACTCCCTAGCAAAGAGAGGAGCTAGTGAGGGCGTAGACCTGGTATGTCAATGTGTTCTATCATTGTGCTGGGAACACTGGGAAATATGCCACTGTGGAGCATTAGTTGTGGTTTCCTGCTGCTTAATGACTGGGTGATGAGGCTCCCCAGCTGCTCTCATCTATGCCTTGGGCCCTGCATTTGGGGTGCTCGGGTACATGTGTTCCAATGCTGTCTTGGGTGATAGATAACCACTGACTTTGGTTACAGTGATTTCTGTCACTCTAGGAGGGAATGATGCATTCTATGATATGCTTGCAGACTGAGGGACACACCTTGGTATAGCTTGTATCCCTGTAGCCATCAATGCCGTAGGGGTGTTATTTTAGGGTGGGGATGAGCTGTATCTGTTAAACACCATCATTATTCAAGGGATTCTACAAAATTCAGTCTTTTAGTAAGTGCAACTATGTGCTAAATGTTGCAGAAGATACCAAAGAAGTGGAATCCCAGAATCATTAGAATTTCAGATCTAGAAAGGCCATCAGAGATCATCTCTTTTGTACCACCCATACCCTCTACATATTCCTCCTTGATACAGTCATCCATGCAGTCTCTGTTTGAGGAGCTGCAGTGAGGGGGAATTTGCTGCGTCCCAAATCTCTTCACTGTGAAGATTTCCCTGATATGAAGGTGAAATATGCCTTTTTGTGACTTCTCATTGTTTGTAATTCTGCCTTCTAGGGCCAGGCAGATCACATGACAACTCTTCACATATACGGAGACAAATGATTGTATTCTGGCTAAATGTACTCTTCTCTAGGCAAAATGTCCCTAGTTTATTCAATTTATCTTTCTAGAACAACATCCAGTCCCCTCAACCCCATCCTTCTTGCCTTCTGGTCAATGTCCTCCCTAGACTGTGGCACCCACTATGACCCTGGTACTCCAGATATACTTTGACTAGGACGGTACAGCCAACTTCCCTCCTTCTGGATACACCATGGATCTATTAATGTAGCCAAGTATAAGCCTCAACCCTGCCTTCAAGTGGCTTCTAGACTCATTTAAAAGATTTATAGATTAAACAGTTCATTTAATTGGAGAACAACACAGAGATAACCTGCACTTGCTTTTACCTTTTTAAATACCTTTTTAGAGCTTCAGCATGTTCTGATCAAAGGATTCTAATTTCAAGGTTCTCCAAACAAGGATCCTTACGGATCT
The DNA here is from genome assembly GCA_011680675.1 of Gymnobelideus leadbeateri. Taxonomy (NCBI): domain Eukaryota; kingdom Metazoa; phylum Chordata; class Mammalia; order Diprotodontia; family Petauridae; genus Gymnobelideus; species Gymnobelideus leadbeateri. Next base: position 431,337 of record WOXC01009701.1, on the reverse strand, counting down.
TCTACTTCAGAGGTTGGTTAGTTTTCTGTGAAGATTTGGGGGCATTGCTGTGAGGTTTCCATTCTGGGAGGATTTGGCCTGGCCCCGAACAGTTCTCATCTGTAAAACTTCTAGGAAGTCAAGCAGTATGTATGACTGGGCCATCCATTTAACCTTGCTGGGCCTCAGTTTCCATCACCCTAAAGACAGAAGGTTGGACAAGAAGGTTGCTAAGATGCCCTCTCCCTTTAACATCCTATGATTCTATGGTTCATCAGCTGGGTAGCAGTCTTTTGGGCAAATAGTCAAATTTGTTTATTCTGGGGCATTTGAGTCTATTTCAATGCAAGCCTGGCATTCAAGGCTGAATTAAAACTTTTAGAAACAGCACAGAGATCCTTTGATCTCCTTGAGGTCCTTTAGATTCCAAGCTGTTGTGGTTTAGTACAAATTCTCATGTATTCGAGGTACCCACTAATAGTCCCAGCCTCTAAAGAGGTAGTGAATGGCAACTCGTATCTAGTTAAGAGGCTGGGCCTCTCTGGAAGGAAAAAACTGACTTGTTGATTGGACTTCAAACGGGAAAACTGAAGTAAAGCATTTTCATGTGTAATGAAAAGAACAGCTGCTGATGCTCTCCTATTTTGTTAAATCAGTCAAGCATTTATTCATTTATTAAGCTGTCATGATGTGCCAGGCACTGGGCTAATGGTTGGAGATACAAAGACAAAAATGAAGGAGCCCCTGGCTTCAGAGAACTTCTACTCTGTCAGTAGCATGGCTTAGTGGAAAGAGTAACTGCTTTCAGAGTTAGAAGACCCAAATTCAAATTCTGCTTCTGCCACTTACTACATATGTGACCTAGGGTGAGTCCTTTATTCTCTGGGCCTCAATCTGTCCTTCTGTAAAATGGGGTTGAAGAAATTGGAGAGAGAGAGAGAGAGAGGCCAGTTGGCATGTGATCTCTAAGGCCCCTTCAAGCTCTAAATTCAATCATCTTTTGATTTTATTGTACTTTTAGTAGAGAATACATTTACACACACATGCAAAATAAATAAAAAGTCATTTCAGGAGGGAGCCAATAGAAGCTGAAGGGAATCAGGAAAAAAATTGTGATACTGGAGAGTCAATGAGCATGGCTAGGACAGTGCTAATCTCTCTTCACAGTAGGAATTTAATGTGTTTCTTTAATCAAATAAAGAAAGGATAAGTGAATTGGAGATCCCCGGCACCATCTTTTTAATGTGTTTGCATGGACACTTCTATTGAAAGGACAGGAGAGGAGAAATAAGAGGGTGTAATCCTTCTGCTTGTTGCCTTTTCACCAAGTGTGGGTGAGGAAGGATACAGGGGCTATGTAGAAAGAAAAGAATTCTCTTTAACTTTGGCTTCATTTTGCTTTTGAAGGGGTTTTATTTGAGGTTTATCTGTGTGAGCTGGAAATTCAAGATGAATGATAATCTCACTTTTATACTATGTTACTAAGCTGTACACAAGGTCAAAGGGGAACCTATGGCTATCTCTCAATCCCTTTATCCATTGCAGAGAGACAGGCACTTCTAGGATGTTGTAGCTGTCTCTCCAAGAGAGTAATTCTGAAACTATAGAAGGGAGGCCAGTTGCCATGTGACCAGAATGCTGAAATTTAAGGCCCAATTTGCTAATCTTTAAATCAGGGGCTCTTAACCTGGCTTCCGTGACCTTGTTTTTATAGTTGATTTCCTTTGGAATACTATTTATTGTATTTTATGCATTTGAAAACGTAATTCAGACAAAGTGGTCCATAGGTTTCACCGGTCTGCCAAAGGAGATCTTTGACATAAATAAAGTATAAGGATCACTGCTTTAAGTGGTTCTTTTGATTGCCCTGGGAAACCATGGCTCAAATCATTATCTTAGAGCAGTCTAGAGACCAGACTCTCCTGTTCCTACCTTCCTTCTCTAATGCCCCTTCATCATCATAACTGGCATATCTGTAAATATGTTAAAACATACAAAGTACCTTCCTCTCAACTCTGTGAAATAGACAGGAAAAGTTTTATTATTTCCATTTTTTTAAATTGGGAAGCAGAGTCAAGTCAAGCAATGTCCTGTCTTACTGAGGTTAATTAAATACAGTGAAGAGGAATGAGTACCATATTTGTAATCTGGGAAATTAGGTTCAAGCCCTGCCCTGCAACTTTCTACCTTGTGCGATTTAAAGTCAACTCTCTGGGCCCCACTTTCTTCATCATTGAAGTTGAGTGGAGGTGGACTAGATGATAATAATAAGTAATACTTATTTTAATGTAATAATCATTTTAACGTTTGCAAAGTACTTTGTATAGACTATTTAGTTTGTTCCTCAAAATAATTCTATGAGGTGAACCCTTAACCCTGTTTTCACATGAGGAAACAAGGAGGAAGTAGCTTGACAATGATTTTACTGCTAGTTAGTTTTAGAGGCAAGATTTGAACTCTGATCTCACTGGCTCCAAGTTCAGCCAGCTTACCTGTGCTCTACTGCCTCAGTTTCCCTCTACCTCTTATACTTATGACTTATACCTATGAACTGGCCAAGGTCATTCAAACAGCTTGCAAGTAGCTGAACCCAAACTGAAATCTAACTCTTCTAAGTCCATATCCAGGGTCATTAAGCACCTTATTGTTATCGAAGTCCTTATTCACCAGACCACCCTGCCTCCATATATTGGCACAGGATTGGTACATTCATCAGGAGGACATGGTTCTATTGCCAAGTCCTAATTAGGGAAAATAATGAATCCCCACAGGTCACATTATCCAAATTCCTGCTTTTTGGAGCAGCTAGGTGGGGCAATGGCTAGAGTACCAGCCCTGGGGTCAGGAGGACCTGAGTTCAAATGCAGCCTCACACATTTAACACTTAAACAAGCTCTGTGACCCTGGGCAAGTTACTTAATTCCATTTGCCTCTCCCCCCCACAAAAAAATTCATAGTTTGAAGCTATAATTATATATAAAATATGAACACTGATTCCAGCCTCGTAGAATTAGGCAGTGCAGATTTGAAGAAGGAAACCACTTGACAGGATTCCTTATTGGCATTAGTTGGGATTTTGCTGTATTTTGCTATAACCCCATCTGAAAAAATATTGCCTTAGTTCATGTGTCATGAGACAAAGCCTTCTGGTTGAACAAGGTCAGGAACTGCCCAGTAATCTTCATTTCTTCTCTTTTGGAGTTTATTCAGTAAACATTTACTGAGGCTCTAAAGAATAGATCCTGATGTTGATATTAGATACTTCACGAATGTAATAAGGAGACTATGTAGTTTTCAGTCTAATCAAATTAATAGTAAAGGCTAAGGTATGTTGAGAAACATCTTATGTGGCCTGCCTTGACAGTCCCTAAGGATGAATCCTTTTCTACCTAACGGGCTCATGGGAAATCCTTTGAGCTTTGCAGAAAAAAAAAACCAAAAAACAAACTTTAAGCCATGAGTAACCTCAGATCATAGATTTAGAACTGATAGTAAGAGGCCATATAGCCCAACCTCCTCATTCTATAGATGAGCAAAGTGGGGAACCCAGAGATGTTAAGGGCCTCATCTACATTTACAAATATAGCAAGCAGCAGAGTGGGGATTCAAACCCAAGTCTGTAGACTCCAAATCCATTCCCTGCTGTTTCCAGAAGGAAACTTTCCTTGAACTTGCTAGCAAATCATTTGACTTTAAAACTCTAACTCCATCTTAGAGAAGTTTAGCTCCATGCTGGTATGTACATGAGGGGGCAGGTTTTATAACCACATAGTGCTTGCTTGGTTGGGAAAGCTAGGTGGCAACGTGGTTAGAGCACTGGGCTTGGAATCAGGAAGACTCATCTTCGTGAGTTCAGATCCTGCCTCAGTCACTTCTTAGCTGTGTGACTCTGCAAAAGTTGCTTGACTTTGATTGCCTCAGTTTCCTCACCTGTAAAATAAACTGAAGGAGGAAATGGCAGACCACTCCAGGGTCTTTGCCAAGAAAACCCCAAATGGGATCATGCGGAAGATTCTACAACAACAGTGACAGCTCAGTGTTTAGGCTATTTCATTCTGGCTGTTGTCTTTAAAATAATTTGCATTGGACAGAATCTGATAGTATCTGGGCCTTGCCTCCTAAATACATATAATGTTAACAAGTCAAAAAAGCTTTTTATTCATTATAATCTTTTCTAGGAGTCACTATAATTTAGTGATATCATTTATCCTTATCTTGTGATATATTGTAAGAGAGAGTGCTAGCCTGGAAGCCAGGAGATAAGGCTTCTAGTATGTGATTCCAGTCCACTGGCGTGGAGCTGTATGTTTCCCCTCAGAATCTCAAGTCTCAGCTTTCCCTTTCCCAGTTGACTTGTTCTTTCACAAGAACAAACAAAACTCAATGCCCTTTGGCCCAAGCTAGTCTGAATTGAGGCTGATTGATACCTTGTTCTTTGACTCATCTCCATCATTAGTAATTTCTACCAAATTGGGACATCTTATATAAGATTCTCTTTGGTTCCTATAACTAAAGGTGTTTAAGACTTTCAGCAAATTAGTGGATTAAATATGCTTTGTACAGTCACAGAAATTGCACTGTTATAAAAATTCTGGCCAAAAAATAATAACCCAAACCCTGCAAACATTAAATTAGAAGCAGTCAGCTTTTGTAATAAGATACTGACCAAACCAATCATCAACAAAAAAGAAACATTTATTAAGGACCTATTGTGTACTGTCCATTCTGGTAGGTGCTAGGGATAGCAAAAAAGGCCCCTTTCCAAAAACAATCCCTGCCCTCAAGATGCTCACAATCAAATCAGCAAATACTGTCCCATTAGTCAAATTTTAACTGACCCTCCCATCTCAGACCCAACAGAAATATGGCAACAGTCCTAATCCAAATCAGGCAATAATTCAACTCAACAAATATTTGAGTTCCTAGAGGGATCTGTTCTAGTCAGGATATGCAAACCCGAGGCCCAAGTCTTTTTGGATTTTTGAATTCTCAGCAATATATGATTTGCCTCATCTCAGACTGAGTTGTCTAGCCCTTGCACCCAGTTATAAAGCTCTGCTATAAAGCTGTCTCATCTTTGGGACTTTGGTCTCTGTATTTTCATATGTCTTAAGTGACCTTTCTCCCTGTTTTCACCTGCTGAGTTCCTAAAGCTCAAGTCAGATGACACTTCCTTCATGGAAACTTCCTTCATATTTACTTGATTGATGATGATTGCATTTCATGTTTCGAAATATAGGGCTATAGATATGGAGATTAGTCTCACAGCCTGAGTGAGCACAGAGAATAGTGACTCCAGGAATATCAATCTTAAGAATTTGTATTTCTCTGGTACCTAAATGTCTACAAATAACTTTCCTTACCAGATGGGTTATAGATAGAGCACTGGGCTTGGAGTCAGAAAGATTCATTTTCATAAGTTCAAATGTGGCCTCAGTCATTTGCTAACTGTGTGACCCTGGGCAAGTCATTTAACCCTGTTTCCCTCAGTCCCTCATCTGTAAAATGAGATAGAGAAGAAAATGGCAAATCACTCCATTATCTGCCAAGAAAACCCCAAATGGAGTAAGGAAGAGTCCTAGCTGCTCTTATCTCCCATTTGTAGATGAAGAAACCAAGTCTGAGGTGAAGAGGGAGGGGTGTGAAGTAACCTGTACAGGTTATAGTAGAAAAACCAGGATTTCAACTCAGGGTTTCTTTTTCCATATCCAGTTTTCCTTTTACTATGCCACGCTTCTAGAATGCTTTTGAGCACCCCTCAGAAGCAGGCACTGGACCTGGAATCAGGAACATCTGAGTTCAAAATTAGCTGTGTCACCTGACTAAGTCACTTAGCCTCTTTTGCCTCAGTTTCCTCAACTGTAAATTGGGAATAATGATAATACCTACTTTCTAGGGTGGTTGTGATGATCAAATGAGATGTGAGACAGAGAGAATGAATGCTCAGCATAGTGGCTAGCACATAGTGGGCATTCTATAAATGCTGAGCAGGTGGAAAATGAGCCATGGAGGCAGAGCCAAATCATCTGTGAAGGGTCTATAGGGACGTTTAAAAGTCCAAGGTTTTACTCTTCTAGGACTTGGAATTTGGTTCCTGAAACAAGGCCAACACCTTTTCATTCTATGGTAGTTAGATGCCCCAGGCAGTGGCTCACCAAAAAATGAGGGTCAGGTCACTTTGTATCTTTGAATCCCCTTTATTTATTTTTTAAAAGAAAAAAGGACCTCAAGTTTCTTTAGCTACTCTGACCTCTTTCTTTCTCTCTCTCTCTCTCTCTCTCTCTTTTCTTTTCTTCTGGGACTCCAAGAATGGTGAAACTTACCTTTCACTCTTTTTTCCCTTCTCACTTTCTCATAAACTTAACAATCAAATAAACAAAATAAGGAATAAAGTAAATTGTAAAACCAAACATTTCGAACAATTTTTCATTTTGATGACAGGAAAAATGTAGAAAGAAGCAAAGTCTTGCCATTAGTATCTTATTTATTCTAAGTTCCTTTCCCGAATCACAGAATCTTCTTATTTAAAGGGACCAAACTTCTAAGGTATCTAGTTCAACCTGTACCTGAGCAGGACTCTCTTCTACAAAGTCCTGAACCACTGTTAATGTAGCTCTGTTTCAACACTTCCAATGATGGGAAACTTATTACCTCATAAGACAGTCCTTTCAACTCTGGGGGTAGCTCTACTCAGCCAACTTTGTTGCTGAGGATTTTTTAATATAGAATTATAGTCCCTGTATATAAGTCTCTGCTTCTGCTTTCTTTGTTCCATTTCTCTTTGTATGTCTTTTCATATTTCCTTATATTCTTTATATTTGCTCTTTTGTGACACTGTAATATTTTATTACATCCATATATACTATTCATCCGTATGATTGTTGTTCATATAGATTTTGAGAGATACTGGGATATAATGTATGGAACACCGTTTTAGTGGACCTGAAGTCAGGGGACCAAGTTTTGAGTTCGAGGTCTGCCACTTAAAACTTGTGTTACCTACATGACCTCAGCCAGGTTATTTACTCTCCCTAAACCTCCCTTTCCTCACTTGTAAAACACATGGGTTAGATGCAGTAAAATCTAATGTCCATTCCAGCTCTAAGATTTTTATAATTTTCCATTTCAAGCTAATACAAATAAAGCCGCTATGAATTTTTTGTGTATATACCTTAAACAGTAGTCCAATGCTTTTACCTACTTTATTGTTCACCATAGCATAAAAATGAGCTTGGTTTCTTTTTTTTTTCCCTGGGACTCCAAGGAAACCATGTGAAACTTACGCCTTTATCCTCTTAGAGCATAGCCCCTCTTAGTCCCTATCAAGCCGCCACGGCTTTGGATATGGGCCACAGTAACAGACTGTGTGTTCATGGAAGAACACAGCTAAGTGTAGAGAGACTAATCACAGATTGCCATAGGGAGATGAGTTTTTAATCATGGAGCCTATCAAAGAATATCTACTGTGGGATGGAGGGCAGGTGGTAGCAATGATGTGACAGATATGTGAATTATTTGTGTAATATCCATAGGAGTTCCCTAGGAGTAGGATTTATGACTTAAAGGACAGGATCTATTTTGTAAACTTTACTGCTTAGAGACTTGCTAGAAAATCAAAATTATGTCAGATCACAGAGCCCATTGACCAAGTTTTTTGAGTGCCAGGGCTTGGCAGCAAAGCCTCTTCAGTGACTTATGACTCAGTTCTCAGAGAACTTGTCAGTGAGTGGTTCAGTTTTGGGGAAGCACCAATACCCCTGTTGCATACATGGAGATACCAGTCCTTCTAGGAAATAGAATTATGATTCTCCTCCCCCCACCCCTCACCCCCACTCCCCCAATCCCAGCCAGTTCCTGGAGATGTTTCTGACTAAGGGAATGGATATTTGCAATTCTACACATAATATCCCCCTCCCCCTACTGAGATCATTTGATTAAACCTTATTTCTACAGGGAGGGCAGTTTCATCCTAGACTGGAGGGTATAGATGTTGATCTGTGTAGAGACCTTAATAAATATCGATTGGATGGTTTGGCCCCAAAACTGTATACTGTGATTTGCAAGAGAAAGTCTTTTCTTCAAATGGGCAGATTAGCTAACTGGAAGCTAGCTGAACTATGAAACTAAATACTCTGGAGAAGGGAAAGAAACATCTAACAATAGCAACAACAATTTAATGCATCCATAATGCTTTCAAGTTTACCAGGCACAACTCACGAAAACTACGTTAGTGGAGGGAGTGGCCACATGAGTGAAATCATGGAACATTGAAATCTTGGAGTGTCTTCTTTATAGTCTTATGGGAATCTGTTCAAGACATAGAGTTTACTGGTTATAGGAAAAGTCCTCTATTCTTTTGTAGATGACTCAGAGTGGGAAACAACTAAATGGATTAAAGGGTTGTAAAAAATGAATGCTTGGAGGAATTGTTAAAGGAGTTGGGATTGCTGATCCTGGAGAAGTAAAGGCTGAGGTCAGCAATAATGTAGAATCCACTTAGAGCGTCATTGTTAGGTGATATGCATGATACCCATCTTAGCTCATACATATTATTTTGGGACAATGCTACGTACATGGAGACTTCATTTGGGGACCCACCATAGCACATCATTAGTATAAGGTAGGACAGATGCTTAATTGAGGCATTCAGAGGGTTATAAACCCAAAGTTGGAAGGGACCCCTAGAGATGTCTAATCCAACCCTCTCATTTTACAACTGAGGGACTGAAGCCCTTAGTGATTCAGTGATTTGCCCAGGGTCACTTAGAGGTGGTAAACATCAGAGTCGGGATCTTAACCTGGTTCCTGACTTCAGAGTCAGTGTCCTTTCCATTGTTCCATGCTTATATGCCTGTTATTCAGAGGATAGCTCCCAGCTTTTGTCTATCTCTATTAAGATTAGAACAAGAGGATGGACTTAATGTGCAATATTATGGCTGGGGGTTATAGACAAAGGAGAATAGTAAGATATTAGGAAATAACAAGTTTGATTAAGTCTGCAAGTAGATTCTAATTTCTTATAGATCTGGTCCTGATTGCCCCCAGTTGCTCTTCTCTCACTCTGCTCAGTCCTGTCACAGAAGGGACCAGCTTAAAGTGATCTTAAGCTACTGAAAAGGGCAGCTAGGTGGTGCAGTGGATAAAGTGCTGTTGGTACTTGAGTCAGGAAGACAGGAGTTCAAATCTGCCCTCAGACACTTACTAGCTGTGTGACCCTGGGCAAGTCCCTTAACCCTGATTACCTTAGTTTCTTCATTTGTAAAATGAGCTACAGAAAGAAATGACAAACCACTCCATTATCTTTGCCAAGAAAACCCCAAAAAGGGTCATGAAGAGTTGGACACTGAAAATGGCTAACTGACAACAAACTATTAAAGCTTACAACTGCAAGAAAACTTTTAGGACACTATATAAAGGTAAACTGAAAAACTGTCCTTGCCCTTCTGTGGTCTTATATTCTACTGTGAGAAGCCTACATGTAAGCTATATTTATTATGGTCATAGGACCTGGGGTTTAGAGTTAGAAGGTACTTTAGAGGTCAGCTAGTATAACACCCTCATTTTATAGATGAGGAAATAGATCCAGAGTGGTTGAGGGGTTTGATAATGCCTGGTATACAGGTGTTTAATGAACACTTGTTGATTGATTGTCCAAGGACATACAGGTAATAAAGGTCACAGCTAGAATTTGAACTCAAGTCCTCTGATATCAAATTCATCATTCATTTCCCTACACTTTGCTAGTATCCATTATCTGCTGTGACTTGCTTGGGTATTTCAGCAAGTGGGTTGGTAAACATTCTAGAAATCAGAAATTGTTCGCAAGAAGTAGCATTTTTTTTTGTATGCCTCCCCTTCCTCCTACCTTCTCCCTCCCCCACTTTTATTACAATTAAAGCCAGACTTCAAGGGAGTGTCTGAGGGAAGGCTTGGCTTTGAAGATGGCAAACAATGGAGGGAAATAGCATTTCTTATGCAATCCCTAAAAATGTGTCACTGAGTATGAGGTCATCTTTAGCTGGGAGGAAAATTTAAAAGACAATTTTACCCTAGTAAGAGAGGGGAACCTTAGCCAGAAGCCATGCCCACTGATCAATATTTCCATAACTGTCAAGAACATGACACCAAACAGCCAGAGGGTTATAGAGTGAGAGCAACAGGAAATTAGAAAAAGAGGAAATTTATCAAATTGAAAATACTCTTGGCCCAAAGAACAAACCTACTGGGGGCTAAATTTAACCAGCTGGAATTTTGTTTTTAAAAATATCATCCTACTCAACTTTGCAAAGAAAGGTTTTGCCTTTTACTGAGAAATCAGATTTTATCAGAAAGATGGAATCCGTTGTGCTTTGTCAACAACAGCCTCAATTGAGGATATGATCAGTGAAAAGCAGGCCCTGTGGCCAGTTACTGTAGTAGAAAGCATTGTCTCTGTCCTTAAGGAATTCACAGTGTAATTAGGAGTCAGGACAAACATAAGCCGTCTAGCATGGACAAAGAAACATTGCAAACTTCCAGTGCAATGTAAGGCAGCTGGGCTGGAGGAATCATGGAATCTTTATTCAAATCCCACTTACTTTACTACCTGTGTGACCCTGGGCAAGTAACCTAACCTATTTGAGTCTTTAGGGACATTGTTAGGAAAATAATTTGTAAATCTTAAAGTGTTTTAGAAAGGAGTTGTTTGGTAGTGGTGGTGGTAGTAGTGATTGTAGTAGTAGTTGTTCATGCTAGTAGTAGTAGTAGTAGTAGCAGTAGTAGTAGTAGTAGTAGTAGTAGTAGTAGTAGTAATAGTAGTATTAATTGTCTGAGATGACTTTTTATGCTTAGGCTACATAGCATAGAAAACTTTTTATCTGAAATGTCAGACTAGAAGACTATATTTTAGGGTACATGAGAAAATACTGTGCTCTCCCATATACTGAATGCCAAATAAAGAAACCCTTGGAGGTAACATTGCTAAACCCATGTTTTACAATATTGAAAAAATGAATTTAAAATGTAGTGATATCTTGCTACAAATATCACCCATCTGGAAAGTATGTAGCTGATACCACAAACCACATGGTGCCTTTTTCAGCTTTGAGAAATCCTAGTTGTATAACAGATAAAGTCTAATGGGAATCATGGTTTTTTTTTTTTTTTAAAGCATAAACAAAAGCTTGAGGATCTTGAAGAAAAGCCTAGAGATTTGGGTCTTTAAGAGAAAAAAACAAAGAGAATTTTAAACTCTGAAACTTTTTTTTTAAGAGGCCATTCTTTGCCTCATTTTTATTAAGCCTTGATCACTGAATAGGCACTGCCTCAGTCAAACTAAATACTGTCAAAGACTTTTAACTTCTAAAGGCCAAGGTCCTGCATCCTGGGCCATCTCCTGTTGTCCTGATCCATATCTGGCCACTGGACCCAAATAGCTCTGGAGGAGAAAGTGAGGCTGGTGACTTTACACAGCCCTGCCTTCACTTAAATCCAATTCCCTTGCATGTCATGGCATCACCTCCCTGATGTCATGGTCCTCTTCAAGAGCAAAGGACAAACAAGAACAACAGAAGAGATACAGGCCAATCATGGATCAGATTGAAATTAATTTAACCAAAGGATGACATCCTTTGATCTAAGGCCTTAAAACAAAGTCAGAAAAAGACTAAATGGTACTAAATTATGAAGTATTTGAGGGAAGAAGCAGTGTTATTATATTTTTATTTCCCCACTTCCTTGCATATTTAGTAAATGTTGGTTGAATCAGACTGAAGAGGAAGGAGAAAGCCAATCTAGATTAAAAAAAAAATTCTGTCTGACTGCCACTCTGGAGCTAACTATGTGACTAGGTAAAACCCTTTCCCCTCTCTGACCTTATTTCCACACCTATAAAAGGAGGGAGTTGAACAGTGTGTCCTCCAAGGAACCTTCCAGTTTTATGACTCTGTATCTAAATGTGACTAAACCAAAGTTATTGAATAGTCCTTGTTATAATTCTTCAGGATTATAGGATAGGCCCTGGATCTGTGCTTTCATCACTGTAGGATGGACTTCAGGGGTAAGAAAACTCCCTTTACCAATACACACTCTGCAATGGTAGGCTTACTGAGCTGCCTAAGAGGACCAAGAGGTCAAGTATCTAGGGTCACACAGCTAGTATATGTCAGAAGTGGGACTTGAACTTAGGTCTTTTTGTTTTCAATGGTGACTCTCTATCCATTAAGCCGTGCTGCCTGAGATACTGAGGTGCTTTGTAACCTCTAATAACCTCTAATGTCCTTTCCAGCTGTAACATTCTGTGTTTCTATGAATCATTATCCATCATGACCTGCCGGTGTGCAGGTTGTCCCAAAATGTATTTGTGTGGTAGCATGGAATCAGTCAGATCTATATCCTATGTCCTTAAAAATGCTACTCATGATCTGAGATTTTGAAAAATATGAGTTCTTCACAGGGAAAGTTGAATCATAGACTTCACAACTAAAAGAGCCATGAGAAGTCCCCTGACTTTACAGTTTTGGACAATGCTGAGGCCACACTGATTGGAGAAGCCTCCCAAATGGTGTGATTATTATTTGATGCACTTTAGAAATCAATAGACATTAATATGTCATTTTTTCTTCTTTTTAAAAAAAATTGTGGCTTCATTAGTATAGTAAATACCCTCTAATATTACAGATAAACAACTGTTTTGCAACTTATGTCTATTTTCCTAGGAAGATTATAAGGGGTTATGGGTCTTGTGTGACTACACAGCCAGATTGTAATCAGCCAGACGTGAACCCCAGTGGCCCTGACTCACCAGACTGCCTCCCAAATGTCTATTGCTAACATTATTATCACTGATAATTAAAACATTGGTTACTATTCTGGGATTGTATAATAGATAAAACATTAAGTACTTACTCTGTGCCAGGCATTGTGCTAACATTGAAATATAAGCAAACAAGATAGTCCCTAACTTTTTAGTGAGGGAAGACTACACATAAAGGGAAGCTCGACAAGAGGAAGAGGGAGAGGGTATGGAAGCAGAGACATGGTCTAGAGATGGCCTGGAAGGTATGTGGAGGACAAGTTCTGGGCAGTATAAGTTCATCTATATGAACAGAAATCTCAAGAGTAGAAGCCAAGGTTTCAAAGGGAAACTATTGTGTTTGGCATCTTAGAATCAGTCAGTTAAAAATCATTTATTAAGTACCTACTATGTGCCAGGTTCTATGCTAAGTAAGAGGGATATAAAGAAAGGCAAAAATCAGTTCCTGCCCTCAAGAAGCTCACAGTCTATGGGGAGAGAACATGAAAAACAATCTTGTATAAACAATATATATACAGGATAAATTGGCTATCATTAATAGAGAGGAGGCATTAGAATTAACAGGGATCAGAGGAAAATAGGATTTTAAGTGGGACTTGAAGGAAGCCAGGTGGCAGAGGTGAGGCGGGAAAGTATTCCACACATGGTACATGCCTAGTGAAAATGCCTAGAGTCAGGAGATGAAACATCTTATTTGAGGAATAGCCAGGAGCTCAATGTAATTGGATTGCAGAGTGGAGTCAAGTATTTGGCGATTTCCTCACCTATAATCAAGTATTATAGTATTAGTCAAGTATTCATTTGTAAGTTCCTTGAGGGTAGGGACTGTCTTTTGCCTCTTTTTGTAGCCCCAGCACTTAGCACAGTGCCTATTACACAGTAGGTGCTTAATAAATGTTTACTTAATTGAATTCCTTTAGTCAGCCATTACCCTCTTCCCCCTCATGGGATGGTCAGTAGGTCGGACTTTGAGGAAGGTTATTAGTAGTAGTAATAATAATCAGTGTCATAGTGATTCTTATATTGGAAAGGGCACTAGATTTGTTATCAAAGGACGTGAGTTGAAAGTCCCTGCTCTACTACTACTATTACTACTACTACTGCTACTACTACTACTACTACCACTACCACCACTACAACTGCTTACAAGCTGTGTGACTTTGAACAAGTCTCCAAACACCTATGCCTTCATGTCCTTTTCCCTTCAGTGAGGATGCTGGAAAAATCTCTACACTGTTACCTAACCCTAAATCTTGCCATCCTATTCCTCTATTTCCTGTCCATCCCAAGCTGGGCCTAGCATAAGTAGATGATTAAAAGGCATTTGTTAAGTCAGTTGATGTACTTTGAGTAGATGGACATTTGCTGTAATTAGCTGAATTATAAGGCTTTTGAATCAAGTGTGCTCTTCTGATCATGTTATACTGGAAAGTATAAATGGTGGGGGCATAATAAGAACTGTTAAATTCTTCTCAGCTGCAAACTCATGAGGATCACAGAAAACTAGAGCCAGAAGGGACTTTCTGAACCATCTACAGGTCATTAATGTCCATAATTTTTCACATTGGGAAACTGAGTCCCAGGAAGGAGTAGTGACTTTCCCAGGATCACACAGTAGCAGAATTTGAACCCATAGCTTTTGACTCCAAATCCAAAGTTATTTCCATGATAATACCAGCCAGGGCAGATGTCACAGTGGATAGAGAGCCAGATCTGGAGTCAGGAAGACCTGAGTTCAAATTTGGCCTCAGACATTGTCTGACCCTGGGCTAGTCACTTAACTTTGCCTCAGTTTCCTCATCTGTAATATGAGTTAGGAAAGGAAATTATAAGCCATTCTGCCAAGAAAACCCCAAATATAGTCGTAAAGAGTTAGACATGACTGAACAACTGAACAATACTATCCTTTTACACTTTTGTCTAAAGGACAAAACCTCAACATCAGAGGCATAATTAGGAAATAGCTGGTAGCAGGATTACATAACCCTGGGAGAGATGTCCAAGAAACATTCATTTTAAGTCCAAGCAACTACATATAGGTAAATTACCTCTCTTTTTATCATAGACTAGGAACTATCCTCCCTTTGTATCACCTTCAGATCTGATAAGCACACTTGGATGATAGATATACCTTCATCTAAGTCATTGACAGAAATGTTTAAATGAGGACAAGGTCAGATCTCTGTTAGATTCTAATAGAGACATCATCTGATTGACACCAATCACAATTCTTTGGTTTTGGTCACTCAGCCAGTTTCTGAGTTCATCCTACCACCAAGCCTACATTTTACCATCCCATCTACAAGCATACCATACATGACTTTTGAAAAATGATTTGCTGAACTCCAGGTTTACTATGGCCTATATCATTCCCCTGATCTACCAGTCTAGTAACCCTGTCAATAAAGGAAATGAGGTTAGGCTGGCATTACTTGTTCTTGATGAGTCCACATTCACATATATGCTCACAAACCATCCCTTGAAAAATATGTTCTAAAATTTTGCTAGGAATTGAACTCAAGCTCACTAGCCTACTATAGGAGGAATATAGGTTTTCTCTGGTTAAAAAAAGGAATATTTTCTGTCCACTATTTCTATTTCTTATATCATGTGATTTTTTTTTTAGATCAGCAGCAATGACTCTGATTTCTTTAGTAGCAGCAGAGCAGGGACTTTAAACTAAGGCCAAGGAAAATGAACACATTTGGGGCACCTAAAGGCTCTCATTTATCTCAGATTTTAAATTTCTTGTTCATCATTTTTCTTCTATCCTTCTTAGTCCAAACATCATTCTCCACTGTAGCAAAACCAAGCAAGTTAGGAGCTAAATATATCTGCCTTCTCTTTGTCCTCCCTCATCATCATCCCATATATCCCAAGTGCTTTTATCCCTTCTTTAATCTTCTTTTTGCCCCAGTATAGTATTGTTATCCATAAATCTAAATCTCAATTCTTTCTGGGTTTTAGTGTTCCTGCTACTTTTAAAAGAAAGAGCTATTCATCTTTAATTATCATTCAGCAGAGCATTTGTTACCTTCCCTTACACCTTTTCAGAACTTGAGCTGGTAAATATTACCTGTGTAGCCACATTGGGGTGTTTTTTTAAAGACCCTTCTTCACTTTTCCTCATTGGAATAATTTGTTTACCAACCTGGTTCTCACTAATAATTCTTCTCTCCTCTACAGGGCTTAAAGTCTTTACCATGTTTTGATATTTAATTATATCCTGACTCATTTGCTATCATTTATGCCTAGCATACAGTAGATGCTCAGTATCTGTTGATTGAGTAAGTAAATGAGAATTAGTTTTGTCTCCCTGGTAGAGTATAGGCCCTTTGAAGGCAGAGATGAGAGGACATCTTGTACTTCCAGTATCCCCCTTAGTTCTAGTACAGTGCTAAGAACAGATTATATGAAGCTGATCACCATTTGGGGATTAGATAGTCGATGTATCCTGCCCTTAATATCCCCCGTTTGTACAAAGACCCAGTGGACCAGACTGGAGTTCCCAGTAAATACTCAGGCTGTTTTCACCTTCAGAAAATCCATTCCTAGAGATATGGTCTTAAAGAGAATCACTGTAGAAAAGGCAACATTCTACCTCTGAGTACTGCATGCTTCCCTTTGTGTTGACGTCAGTGGAAGCTAGCCAATGAGCAGAAAGATGCAAAAGCAGGGCTTGCTCAGATAGCATTGAGTAAGTGGAAGAGCAGTTACTTTGGAGAAGAGAATGATACAAGAAAAACACCCTGGTCCATGGAAAGAGCACTGACCACAGAGGAAGACCCAGGGTCAGTCAGTCAGCAAGCATGTGCGCACTGGGTGCCAGGCCTTTTGCTGAGTCTGGGGATACCAAAGATAAGAAAAAGATAAAGATACAAAAAAGCCAAAGATACAAAAACATGATCCCTCAAGGAATCACGTTTCCAATGAAAGAGACAACAACCCCTAATAGTTATCATTTACATAACTTTACATAAGTTATCTTACATAAGATCATCACAACAAACAATCCCACAAAGTAGATGCTATTATTATCCCCATTTTACAGATAAGGAAACTAAGGCTGAAAGAAACTTAAGTGACTTGCCCAGGTTCACATAGTGTCTGAGGCAAGATTCAAACTCAGGACTTCTAACTCCCAATGCAGCACTCTGTCCACTGCTGGATTTAGCATGTAAATAACTGTGTAGGGGCAGCTGGACGGTACAGCTTCAGATACTTGTTAGCTATGTGATCCTGGGCAAATCACTTAAGCCCGATTGCCTCAAAAACAAAAAACAACTATGTACCCACAGTATAAATGGAAGGTAATCTCAGAGGGAAGGCACTAGAAGTTGTGAGAATCTGAAAAGGCCTCCTGCAGGAGGCTGGATTTGAACTGAGTCTTGAAGGAAATCAGGAAAGCCAGGAGATAGAAGTGGCGGGGGAAGAGTATTCCAGATATGAGAGGCAACCACTGGTGAAACAAGGAGTCTACAGATGGGCTGTGTTCAAGGACCAGCCAGAAAATCAATGATCACTGGGTCATAGAGTACACAGAGAGGTATAAAAAGGAAGAAGACTGGAAATAGATAATTTTTATATTTGATCTTGGAAGTGATAGGAAGCTCTTGGAGTTTATTGGGTAAACGTGGCGACATGGTTAGACCTGTGTTCAAATCCACGCTTTGACACTTAACTACATGTGTGACCTCAGGCAAGTAATTGAACTTTTCTGAGCCTCAGTTTCCTCATCTGTAAAATAAAGAGTTTAGGGTAGGCAGCCTTGGGGGCATCTCTTTCAGCTCTAGATATACGAAGGCAGCTAGATGGCACAGTTAGAGTGTTAGACTTGTAGTCAGTAAAACCTGAGTTTGACTCTTTCCTCAGACACTTACCCAGCTATGTGACCCTGGGCAAGTCACTTAACTTCCTTAAGACTCAGTTTCCTCATCTGTAAAATGTGAATAATAATAGCATCCATACCATAGGGTTGCTTCTAGGATCAAATGAGGTAATATGTAAAAAGCACTTTGCAAACTTTAAAGTGATATAAAAATACTAGCTATTATTATGATATGTGATCCTAAGACTTTAAGTGGAGACTAGTTGAAATAATATTTTTAGTTATCTCAAGAGAGAGTGGGAAATTGTTGCACCTAGTAACAGGCACTTGATAGTTTCATATTTTCAGGGCATGGATTGGGTCTCATTCACCTCCTATTACCCCTCTCTCATTATCTGGCATGGTGACTTGTACAGATCTGTTTTTACTTTAGTGCTTCGCAGATTAATGGTTTTATCAGTAGTGGGAGAATTCCCTCCATTGATACAGATTTTGATCCTACTCTGGCTTAAGGAGATGATTAAACTTCATCAAATCTGCATCTCTGTCCATTAGACTATGAGCTCCTTGACAGGAGGGATTATTTTTTGCCTATTATTGTACCCTCTGGCACATAGTAAGTCTTAATAAATGTTTGTTGATGGACTAATGATGCCTCTAAGACATCATTGTGTGGATGTTCCCACAGCACTTCAAACTCATCATATCCCAAATCAAACTCATTGTCTTGTCCCTGAGACCTGCTCCTTCTTGTGACTTTACCATTTCTGTTGATAGCATTACAATTTACCCGGTCTCTCCAATTTGAAACCTTGATGTTATCCGGACTTGTCTCATCTTATTTTGCCCTTTCTTAGGGTACTGATCTACTTTGAACCTTTTGCTTGAGGCACTGATTGGTCCTTGAGCCTGTTTAGGTCCATGAGTTCACAGTCTGCCACAACCCAGCAACCCATCCCTAATTATCTTTTCCCCTCTTCTGCCACTGTAATTGTCTAAATCTGGTCTCTGTTCCTTGGCCTGCTCACCCCTGCCACACACTGTGAACTGTAAGATTGAATTTTCCAGGGTTTATTTGCAAAGGAAGAAAGACTATACAAAATCATAAAATCATATACTGGGATAAAGTCATTAGAAGTATATAAAAGAAAGCTACTCAGTTTCAGACTGAATGGTGCCCAAGGTTTCTAACCAAATCTTTTAACTAAAGTTTTCTAGGCCTACCCTTTGATATACTTTCTAAACTAAAACCACCTAGTTACCCCTTGGCTCCAGAAAAAGATAACAGATCCCCCTTCCTTGTCTCCTACCCTTACACAAAGCTATTTGGAATTTGCCCACCTGAGTATACTAGTTCAAGCTAATTTGCTGCCTCCATCTAAAATCCCAGGCTCACTCCTAGCCATTCAGGAAGTCTCTTGATTACATAATGTTCTGGGGTATTTTGCCTACATTCCTATACATAACCACTAGCTTTCTATCTTCCTTTCTCCCACCCCTGACCAAGAGAAAATCAAGGGGTGGGGGGAACCAGGTAACCATTAATGTTAGCCACACCTCAAAAAAAAAAAAAGGCAATTTATCTGGAAAGTCTTCAGGAGGGAAGCTATTCTATTGTAATTCCATTCTCTCTATTCTTGTGGTCACCACACTAATTCAAGTCTATATCACCTCCTTCCTGAACTATTATTATAGTCTCCTAATGGCTCTTCCCAGCTCTACTTTCACACCCCCGCCAATCCATCCTTCACACTAATCCTCCTTATTTGTAGACTGGATCATGCTGCCTTTCTGCTCTCAACTTTCTTGTCTGTTGAGGAAAACTGGAAGTCCTTAGCATGGCAATCAAGTTCTCTACAGTCTGGTCCTTCCTTATTTTTGTAGCCTTGCTTCAATTGTCCTCAACCCATGTATTCTGTGCTTTTATACAAACTAGGCAATTGACCAGCTCTCATTCATTCTCTAAAATTTCCCACTTTGCCGTGTGGGAATGATGCCTGGCTTGAACTCCCTTCCTCATTGCTGCCACCTGACTTTCCTCAAGTCTCAGCTAAAGTCTTTCTACAAGAAATCTCCCCCAGTCCTCCTCAATCTTAGTGCCTTTCCTCTGACATTATCTGTTGATGTAGACTTGTTGACATATTATCTTCTTTTTGAGAGCAAGAATTGCCTCTTGGGGCGGCTAGGTGGCGCAGTGAGTAGAGCATCGGCCCTGGAGTCAGAAGGACCTGAGTTCGGATCCGACCTCACACACTTAACACACACACAAACAAAAACCTAGCCGTGTGACCTTGGGCAAGTTACTTAACCCCAATCGCCTCCAAAAAGTAAAAAAAAAAAAAAAGAATTGCCTCTTGCCCTTTTTTACATCACTGGTGCTTAGCATAGTGATTGGCACATAATTAATGTTTGTTGCTTTGACTTGGGATTCTATCCCATTCCTTCTTTTTGCCTGATTTCTCTACTTATTCTTTTGTTTGTTTGTTTTTTGGAGGCAGTTGGGGTTAAGTGACTTGCTCAGGGTCACGCAGCTAGTAAGTGTCAAGTGACTGAAGCCACATTTGAACTCAAGCTCTCCTGTATCCAGGGCCAGTGCTCTATCCACTGATCCACCTAGCTGTCCCACTTATTCTTTAAAACCTAGATTAAGTATTACTTCCTCCATGAAGCACTGTGCCTGGCTAAACAAAGGCTTGTTGACTGTTTAGTTTTTTCAGATCTCTTCAGAGCTTCATCTTGAATTCTATGTAATACAATCAGTCCTGCTGTAACATAGCCCACAGTTTCAAAAAGTCCCCCACTGTGTGAGATCATGCAATAAAAACCACAGAGCTTATAGGAAAAATGGAGTTAAGGGGCACAGTACTCAAAAGCTTCCTCAGAGATAATGTAAAAAATAAAGATTAACCTAATAAAAATGGTGGCACAATTTAATACATGTTCAATGGTTAAGAAATATATGAATGCTGCAATAAGGGGGAAAAACAGGTAACCATTGCTGTTAGTATATCACACAAAAAAGGCAACTTATCTGGAAAGTCTTCAGGAGGGAAGCTATCCCTTGTAATCCCATCATTTCTATTCCTGTGGTCACCACACTAATTCAGAGGTGGCATTTAGGGGTAGCAAATAGGGGCAGCATCTGAAGCCTAAGCAACTCCAATTCTAGGCCTCGGAGGGACATGGGTCAATCAACCCTCCTCCTCCCATAGTCTGCTGCACTAAAATATATTAAATAAACTTGGCACTTGCCTTGAAGAAAACCTGAGGTTTTCATGTGGAAATGGGCATCAGAAGGATCATAGTGTGAGTTATTGTGAAATGGTGGCTTTTGACATTTTTACTGTTTCTCAAGGAAGAAAGTGTGAATAAACAAATTCAAAATTTGAATTTTGCTCAGATTGTTCCTTAATCAGTTGCACTGGAACAAATTCATTTACGAAACAAGCATTATAATAAAACCAACCATGTGTATTTGCTCTTGGAGATTTAAATGGCATTATTATAATTTCTCGAGTTCTCTGGATTTATCATATCTCCTCACCACATAGTAAGCTCCCAAAGGGTAGGAACCTTGCATTAGCTAAACTTTATCATTTTCTATACCTAGCTAGCAGCACTCAGAATAAAGAAGGTACTTACTACATGTTTGTTTAGTTGAGTTGAATTTACCCAGTAACCGAAACAAATTTCTATCCAATGCCAGAATGACAAAATAAATGCCTCTGTGCATTGTGTGGGCAGTTTCTGACTTATGTAGGATTTGTTTTTATACGGAAGAGGCCGTGTAGTGATGTGCATCTTGGGAGTCAGACAGCCTGGTTTCCAGTCTTCAGTCAGTGTAATCTACTAGCAAGTCATAGAATAATTGAGAGTCGAGCTAGAAAAGTCCCTAGAGATCATCCGATTTTCTCTTTTCCATATAATCAATATGGAAATAAAATTTTGGAACACGAATCATATATAAGATAAGAAATTACCTGTATTCATTACTTCAATGGATCAATGATTTCAGCAGCATATACCTCCCTTCTTTTCCATAGACCTTCCAAAGAGGTTTGCGTAGTTGTTGGTGTCCCCCCCCCACCCCGAAAAAAAAACCCAACCCTGAACTCCTTCCCCCTGGTTCTTTGAATGTTTCATCAGTAATGGTGTAGTTCTCAGTCTATCCATATTGCTACATAACTGGCCCATCTCTATTGTGTCCTTGGTAACTTTGACACAACTTCTTGTATTCTAGTCATTGTTGGTAATATACTACTGAGTGTGTCTCCACCTACCATGCATGTTTCCTTGATTTTTTGCCTATCTACAGTTTTGCCTATTCTTAAATTGTGAGGTTCTGTGGTTCACAGGGGTCATAGATGTAGAACAGGAAGGGTGAACATCTAGTCTAAATCCTTCAGGTTACAGATGAGGAAATGAAGGCCCAGATATTCTTTATAATTTCAGGTTTTTATTTCTGGTTTTCCTTTCTTAAATAAGACAACATAATTTCATATGGTCTCAAGATTTCCTTTCCCAATAGATGTATCTTCAGGATAATATTTGTCTTTGGCTGAGCCATGTTTCATGAAGGAGCTTTTTCTGGCACCGTAGAGTCTGTATTTCACCAAGTCCAACTGTTGGGTTTGTCCTAAAGTCCAGCTTAACTTTTATAACGTACTACTCTAGAAATTTGGAACTTTGCTGCCCACTATCCCTTCATCTTGTTTAGAGGACTGCCTAGTAAAGAGGAAATTCAGAGAATTAAGAGAAATGGATTTGAGTATCAATTCCAACACCACTGTGACCAGAAGTAAATGCTGTGTTATGTAATGGACAATTTAGCCAGATTTGGAGTCAAGGCCTGGAGTTCACATTCCAGCTCTCTTTTTTTATTATTCTTTGTGATTATGGGCAAGTCTCTCTGGGCCTTAGTTTCCCCCATCTTGAAAAGGAAAGGGTTGAACTAAGTGATCTCTACAATTTTTTCTGGCTCTAAATCTCATGATGATAAAATTCACTTCTTCTCTATGAGCCTTAGGTTTCCTTGTCTGTAAAATAGGGAGAATAGTGCTTGTACTAACCACCTCACAAAGTACTTAGGAAAAAAGAATTTCTGTAAATGTCAAAATATTATAGAATTGTGTGTAATTATTATTAAGTAGGAGGTAGTGGTAGGAAAGTGTCCAGTTACATCTAGGTCCCCACTGGACCTAAAAATGAGAGGGCCTGAGTTGGAATCTTGGCTCTGTCACTTACAATCTATGTTATTCTGGATAAGTCATTTCACCTAGTCCTCAGTTTCCTTGTCTGTTAAAGGATTGGACTGGATAGTTTTTTTTTTAATTGTCCTTTATTTTTTTTCACATTTAATTTATTCTTATATATTAAATTATATATATATATATATATTTAATTTGCTAATGTATTTATTTTTAGTTTCCAACATTCATTTTTATGAGATTTTGAGTTCTCTTCCCAAGATGGCATGCAATCTGATATAAGCTATACATATACAATTATATTGAACACGTTTCCACATTGGACTAGATAATTTTTAAAGTCTCTTTTCCAGTTCTAAATCCTATCGTGGTATAAAATCTGCTCATGTCCTGGACATTCTGGGGAGTTCATCTGTTCATTCACTCACCAAGCATTTATTAAAGACATTATTGTTTGCAGAGCACTGTGGTGCTTCTAGTTGGGAGCAAATATGAAACTTAAGCAAGACAAGCTCCCAAACCTATGGTCCAGAAGAGTGATAAAGACACAAACACAAATAACATTAGTATGATCTCATCCTGGATGAGAGGATTCCACATTTTACTGTGGTTTGCTAATTTGCCATATTGGGTACACACTTACCACCATTTTCTCACTTGGTCTTGAAGTGAGCTCCTGAGAGTTCACTTCATCTGGTGGTGGTAAATTACCTAGGAGGGGAGGGAGGTAAACTCATAAGCAAAGTAGAGCAAGTAGAAGGCAAGGTGGTTTTTATTAAGGAAATTGATGCCACATGCTTAGGCCTCTTCCCTCTGTTTATTCCTACGTCTCACTCAGGAAGGCACAATAGGCAAGAGTGGTCTTCTCCCCCAGCCTTGCATCTCCCCCTGAGTCTGTGGTCTTAGCTGAGGACAGACTCCCAAAGGGAGTTCAGCAGACATGGCTCACGAATGAGGCCCACAGAGTCAAGCCTGGGTCATTAAGTAGCTGCTTTTCTATGGGAATGCAAGGAAATAGTCTTCTTATATTGTTCACATTATGAATAATAACCCAGCGCCTTTCATCTGTAGGACTGAATGGTTTTACAAACATTAATTAATTCCTGGGGCACCTTTATGAGTTAGGCAGCTATTATTATCCTCATCTTTAGAGATGAAGAAACAGAAGGGGTAAAGTAACTTGCCTTAAGGCCAGGGACCTAAACCATGATGAAATCTACCAGTGCTCAAGTTGTTCTTGGCTTCTTGACCCTAAAACATTTCTATATGACATCATTCCAGCCTGGAAGTATAAGTTTTTATATTATTTATTTCTTACATTGGCATCTCTTATATCTCTTACTCCTGACTTCCCTCTTTCTTGACTTAAAAAAGAAATTGCCTTCATTGAACTAAGGAACTCCTCTTTGCTGTATTCACATAGATATAGAATATGGGGAGGAAGAGTTGAGGTGGGAGTTGGTTATTCTTTTGTGCTAAGAGAAACTATGAATAGGCCAATTAGAATCACTCAAGGGAGGCATGCAAAGCATTCCACTGTTAGGCTGTATCTTCTTTTGACATAATTATGGGTCATAGTCTGGCTTTCCTCCAGGGTGATTTGTGGAGGTGCCAGCAAATGTCAAAACATGAACACTTCCTCCAATTGACAGCCCTAAACCATTAAGAGATTTCCCAGATCTGGGGAGGAATGTCCTGTTTTTAACCATTTGTACTCAGATTACAAAAATAGCCCTTTCAAAGCCGTCCTATCTGGTTGAGTTCTGAGAGCCATGGCCAAAATTAGGTGGCTGACCAGCACAAGCAGAGTATGTTTAGACGGCAAGAGGGAACTGCATGATAAGAATGAGTCCTTGCAATGCTCAACATGTACACAATTAGCTCACTTCGCTTATTTTGCAAGCATCTGGTTCAGGAGTTTGGAGACTCTGCAGGTGACTGAGTTTAACAGCCCATAGCGAGGGTTCAGATGTCATTCTGATGCCTCCTGTTAGAAATATCTGCAGTTTGCTCTTTGCTGTGTTTGTCATTTCATAAAAAGAAGGGCACACTGTGAATTTGACTGCCTAATTGAGTCTATCCCTACAAGTTAAGTTTTTTCTCCTGTATCCAGGTTAGAAAAGGAAGGTCTCCTAAATATGAAATGAAAGGGAACCTGGTTTTGTTTTTTGTTTGTTTTTGGAGGAGGGAAGGCAGGGCAATTGGAGTTAAGTGACTTGCCCAAGGTCACAAAGCTAGTAAGTGTGTCAGGTATCTGAGGTCGGATTTGAACTTGGATCCCCCTTACTCCAAAGCTGATGCTCTATTCACTGTGCCACCTAGCTGCCCCTATTTTTTTCTACCCGTTCCTTTCCTTCCTATGACTGGCCTACTCTTCTTCAAGGATCCCTCCCCTATCCTCCCATTCCCATAAATCTGTTTTTGTTTTAAATAAAATTAGAATAACAAAGTAGAATTTCTCTTTGAACATTTTAAAATCTATTAATTGAACTTATTGTTTTAACCAATATACAACTTGGACTTTTTGCATTATCATTACTAATATTAATCATCTACCAAACTCTTCTTCTGATGCCTGATTATGGTAGAGAGATGATCTGGGGTCTTTAAGGCAATGACCACAGAGCATCTGCTCTGGTAGTACCTACCAATTCAGGAAAACTTCAAGTGCAGACCTATAGCGACAGTCTTGGAAAGATTAGCCTGGCTAAATTCAAAAGGGCTCACCACCAGGCCAAACAGTAGGTGGTGAGCCTCCTGCCCTAGCAACTCTCAAAGACCAAACCATAGAGACTTTTTGATTTGCCTTAGTGGAAGGATCAGGGCATCATATACTCAGAGCTAGAGAAAACCTTAAAGGCCATCTATTCCAAAGTCCTTGTTTGACAAATCACTTCAACAAGTATTTATGTTAAGCCTTTACTATGTGCCAGGAACAGGGGCAGCAAGTTGATGCAGTGGACAGAGTGCTAGGCTTAGAGTCAGGAGGACCCGAGTTCAAATTTGGGGAGTAGCTGTGTGATCCTATGCATATCACTTAATACTGTTTGCCTCAGTTTCCTCATCTGTAAAATGAGCTGCAGAAGGAAATGTCAAACCACTCCAACATCTTTGCCAAGAAAACCACAATTGGGGTCACATAGAATTGGACACAACTAAAAAATGATTGAACAATAGACCAAATATCTGCTGTCTCAAGATTGACTCATCACCAGGTTGACTACAAGCTGGTTAGTTGTTCAGACATATCAATCTATATAGACATTTCATCAGACATGTTGCAGCCTACCTCAGCAGCGGGAGCACCCACACCACCCAAATCGCAGATCCTTGACATTTCAGTCTAATAACTATATAGTATATAATAACTAATAGTAATTTATAGGAATAATAATTATATAGCATTCTAAGTTTTACAAAGTGCTTTTTCCATGACAACCCTTTTAGGGAAGTAAATGTATTATCTCCATTTTACAGATTAGAAAACAACAACGGAGTGGCTAGGTGGTGCAGTGAATAGAGCACTGGTTCTGGAGTCAGAAGGACTTGAGTTCAAATCCAGTCTCAGACACTTAACACTTATTAGTCTTTTGACCTTGGGCAAGTCACTTAACCCCAATTGCCCTGCCTTCCCCCTCCAAAAAGCAAAAAAAGAAAAGAAAAGAACAAGTCAAGAAACTTGTCAGTATAACCATAGAGCTGAGACAAGTCCAAATCTTCTTAGTCTTTACTCCCAGGTTCATTCTGTTGAACTATGATGATGATGATGATGATGATGATGATAATTATAGCTTGCAACAGTGAGAGAATAATAATAAGAGTTGACATCTTTTAAAGACCTTAAAAGCGCTTTTGACATCAAGTTTTTACTCATTTGTTTCTAGGCAGCTAGGTGGTGTAGTGTATAGAGCACTGGGCTTGGAGTCAGGAAAACCTGAGTTCAACTATGACTTTAGACATTTACTGGCTGTGTGACCCTGGGCAAGTCACTTAACCTTGGTTTGCTTCAGTTTCCTCATCCCTAACACAAGGATAATAAGAGTATCTACCTCCCAGGGTTGTAATGATCCAGTGAGGTAGTATTTGTAAAGTGCTTTGCAAATCTTAAAAGCACTATATAAATGCTAGCTTTTTAAATTCTCCCCCCCCACCCCGCCCCAGACACACACACACTTCTTAAAACTACTGGGTACTTGCCATTTAAAAAGCTTGTTTCTTAAGACTTAATCCTTTAAGATTGTTATATTTTGTTTAGTTTGCTTACTTGACCTTGTTTTGAGTTTCTTACTTACCTTTTCTTTCTTATCTCTATAGGTATTTTATTAGCCATGTGCCAGGCTTTGGAGAATACAACATCTGCCTTGAGTGGTGAGTTGTTATATCATCTGTATTAAGTTCATTCCATGGAGGTAATGAAAAGGAAACCTTTGCCTGCCAACTAACTCAGATCTGAACTCTGAACACCCCACAACTTCTTCCTGGGATAAATTTTCCCCCTTCCCTTCTTAAGTTGAGTGGTTGTCCTCTAAGCCTGTCCTATTTGTTGATTTAACTGTTAGTAGTTCAAAGATGCTTTATCTCATTGATCTCTCCCTCCCATCAATGTAAATTGCAACCCCAATTTCTTTGTAGATGGTCTTTATGAGTGTCATTTGGTAAAAAAAAAAAAAAATTCTTTTTTCTTATAGCCATTGCTCTGTATTTAGCAAGGCTGGTCCTTACTGAGCATATACAGCTCGATCCCAATTAGTATGAATAAGTAATTTTGTGAGGTGATTGTATTATTCAGATCTGAACCATTTGAAGTTGTGTGTAAAATATGACCATTGGTTCCAGTGCAATGGATATATGCTATGTGAATTAAAATAATAGGACTATTTCAAGGAATTCCTTATTCATACTAATATAAATAAGACAATTCTAATATAAGACCTAACTGTACACCCTAAGCCTCAGTGACATTCCAGAGGAGGCTTTAGTGGGGGGATTGTACTACAGTCTTGGGAATTAAAAGATCAGAGTTCTCTTCTTGAAGTTCCATTACCAGAGAGAACAACTCCCTACCCACCTCCTTTTATCACCTTTATGTCGTTAGAGTGTTGGCAGTTGGGATGAGGGGAGGAATATAGACCCATGCCAGAAAAGCTCTGCTTTAAGAATAATTTAATTCAATCCTGCTAGCATTTATTAAGGGTACACTATGCATAAGGTCAAATCTGACCTCAGACACTTGCTAGCAGTGTGACCCTGAGCAAGTCACTTAACTAACCCTGTTTACCTCAGTTTCCTCATCTGTCAAATGAGTTGGAGAAGAAAATGGCAGACCACTCCAGTATCTTTGCCAAAAAAATCCAAAATGGGGTCATGAAGTGAGACATGACTGAAAAATAACTGAACTGAACAGTGTTCAAAAGAATATTCATCATCTTATATATCTACCTCCTGTTCCCCAGCTCCTCGAAATTCCTTCTAAGCTGTAATGATCTTTTTGGTCATCTTTGTTCAAGGACTCCTAGGACCCTGATTTAACATTTGAAGGAAGGTAGTCTCAGGACAAATAAAAGGAAATGCAGCACTACCTTACCCACAGGGTAGTAAAAGGGACAGGAGTGGAAAATGGAAATTGGGTCAAGGTAAATTTAGATAAATTATTCAATGATGAATCCTTGACTTGCCTTTGGTAATTAGTGATGAATATTTAGAATTCAGGGTACAACCCTAACCTTCTGAGGATGACATCATGGAAAGTATATCTTATACTCTGCCATCATGCAACTGAGAGGTCAAAACTTCCCAAATAATTTGGGCTGCCAAAGGAGGCACTGAGTTCCCCATCACTGGAGATTTACTAGGGGAAGTCAGATGACTGCTTATCAGAAATGTTGTAGAGCAGATTCCATTTTAGGCAATGATGAAAGACTAACGTCCAAGGGCCCTGCAATCTTTTTCAGTTTTGTTATCCGGGGTGGCATTTCTTATAATACACTTTCAAAACTTTCATGCTTCTAAGATTCCTTCCCTTCCCTCCAGTTTTCCTATTCACATGACAGCTGTTCTTCCTGTCATTCAGCTTAGGCCCCACAAAGAAGGAATGGGAGCAGCTGGAGTCATCTTTGTCAACAGACATTTACCGAGTACTTTCTAGATTGTTGTTATTTAGTAGTTTTCGGTCATGTCTGACTCTTCTTGACCCCATTTGGGATTTTCTTGGTAGAGATACTGAAGTAGTTTGCCAGTTCCTTCTCCAGCTCATTTTACAGATGAGGAAACCAAGGTACCAGAGTTGAGTGACAGCCAGGGTCACACAGCTAGGACTTGCTAGGTACTGCAAAAGTAATAGGGTTTAAAAAAAAAAAAAGAGGGCCCTGACTTGGGAGGCAGGAAGCCTGAGATTTAGCCCCAGCTCTGGCTCTAATTCATTGTATATCTTCAGGTGAGTAATTTAATTTCTCTGGAAATTTCCTCATCCATTAGGAGTTAGACTAGATGATTTCTAATCCTGCTCTAAAATTCTGTGATTCTAAGTACTAGACTCCAGAAGTTCAAATATATTTTGGTCATGATCTTTCCCTCAGTTGGTCTTCAGTCTACCTGGGGAAACAGTCCATGCTTCTAAAAAGATAAATAATAATAGTATACACTAGAATGTCATGTGGTGTGAGGGAAAGGACATCTGGTTTTGGAGTCTGAGAACTTGAGTTTGAATCTTGGTTGTTTTCCTTAGCTGCCTGTGTGGCCCTAGGCAAGTCCCTTCCCCTCCAAGATTACCATCTTTTTATCCTATCCATATCTTATTTGTATATAGTTGTTTGTTTTCTGGTTGTCTCCCCTATTAGATTGTAAACTCCTTGAGGGCAAAGACTGTCTTTTGCCATTCTGTTTATAGCACTGTGCCCAGCACCTAGAAGGTACTCAGTAAATGCTCAATAACTTGCCTTGACTCTGGGTCCCAGTTTCCTCATTCCATCTCTTGAGGGATGTGGGCCAGGTGGTCTCCATGGCTTCTTCCAGCTCCAGATCCTCTAAACCAAGTACTGATGTATATAGATGATGAAATGATGCAGGAGAAAAAACAAGGTCATGGGGTTTAGTACCTAAAGTCATTTCTGGGTGTGTATGGGAGGGTTTATTGGGGTGGAATGGGGGAGGGGTTGCCAATTTTTAAGGATCATGGGATCATCAATTGAGAGCTGAAAGGAATCTTAGATATCATTGAATTCAACCCTCTTATTTTACAGATGAGGAAATTGAGTCCCAGAGAGATTCAGTCACTTCTTTAAGGTACCTAGAGTAGAAAGTGATAATCAGTGCCTGAGTCTGGGTTCTTTGACTAAATCTACCACACCAGTATGGAGGGAAACACCACCTTGAGGATGGGTGGGGGGATGGAGCATCCAAGACATCAAGTGACCCCTCCCTACTATGTATTGTTCCATATCTCTTAAAAGGCACATTTTTATGTAGCTTGGGAGGGACAGAATGCACTGTGATTACAAAGATGTTAGGCTGATGCTTGCCTAAGCCTCAGGAACATTACATAGCTTGCAGGCTGCTGGGCTGGTTCTCATATTTTAATAAGCCTAAGTGTAATGATTGAGAGGGGGTGTGGTCAGGGGGCCTAGGAGATGACACTCCACTCTGCCCAGTGGTGTTCTCCGTGCTCTGGGCAGAGGTCTTTCTAGCTAAGTGTCCCTCCCCTCTCACCCCCTGCAAAATCCATCCACAGCTGCATCTGAGGAGCTAAGGAGGGTTGATTACTTCACCACAAGCTTTTGTGTTTTGTTTTGCTTTTTAAAGCAGCTGCTAAACCAAACCAAAGAAACTACTGAGTGTGATTCTTCTTTGACATTTCAATTTTTAATTATCTTGGTGGTGGTGGAGGAGATGGGAACAAGGTCAGTGCTGGGACCTGAGGAAATCAATTAAGTTTGTTAAAAGGAGAACAGGAATCAGGAAAAACCTCTTCGGAGGTTGTACTTGTTTGGAAATTAGGAGAATATGGGTCAGCCAGCCAGCCAGCCAGCCAGCCAGCTAGTCCTCTGTTTATTGGGCATCTTGCTCAACAAAAGCTTTTTAGAACCATGAGGCTCTTCCCCATTCCATTGTCTGGGGACAAAGAAATGAGCTGAAGTCATTCTAAAATTAGAAGACTCACGTGCCCTACCCAGGTACATGGTTCACCTGCTCCAAATCTGGGAATAAAGCACAATATGCAAGAAACTTGGCAGGCTGCATTTGGAGGATGAAACTACTTAAAAAAAAAAAAGTATTAGGGGACTGGGCAAGGTGGAGAATGTAAAGGGGCTACTTAGAAAAAGGGGAAGTTTCTCAAATCTCTATTCCAATTAATAAAAGAAATATTTCCTTACATTTTCTCATAATGGAAGAATAGGTTTTAGCTGCATTCGTGATAAGTACCTTTTGATATAACCATAGAATTTCAGTAAGAAAAAGAACTTCAGGGACATTTAGTCCAGCCCTCTGGTTTTACAGAGAGGAAAACTGAGATTCAAAAGAGGAGACGGTCTGATTAGGATCAAGTGAGTAAGGAGTAAGTCAAGCTTCAAACCCAGGAGTTCTGATTCCAAATTCAATGTTCTTTCTATGTTGCCATGCCCGATCAACTGCTTTTTGCAAGAAAAAGGTGCTTTGTGGTGGAAAACCAAAACAAACACACCCTGGCCAAGGACTTAGGACAGCTACATGTGAATTTAGGGTCCTTGGGATTTAATTTCCTTATCTAGAAAATAAAGAGGTTGGATTAGATGATGACTCAATAAACAATCAATAAATGTTCACTTTACGCACCTACTATGTGTCTGACACTGTTCTAGATGCTGTTACCAAGTCAAAATAAGGCAGTGATTCCTCCAAGAGATGATATTCTATTGTGGGAAGCAGCACATACCCATAATAAGTAAATATGAAATATAGTTAAAGTAATTTTGGTGGGCAGACAGTAGCAACTGGGTGAATTCACAAGTCTCCCCCTTTCCCATTTCTAATATTCTGTGATTCAAAATAAATTTCAAAAAAACCTAGCTGTGTGACCTTAGGCAAGTTACTTAACCCCAACTGCCCTCCAAAAAGTAAAAATAAATAAATAAATTTCAAAATATGATTCAAAAAGTCATTGCAGTCGACCCAAAACAGATGCAAGGGACAGAATGGTCCCATATGTTTCTTTTTCTCTAAACTCATGAATTCTTTCTATCATACTTTATATTTGGGGAATCTCACAGGCACAGATAAGAGGAAAGTCTTATAAAAAGGGTCACAAGCTACATAATAATAATCATAATTATAGCTTACCTTTCTATTAATAGCGCTTTGTTTGCAAAACATTTTATATACATTTTTTATTTGATCTTTACAATAACCCCATGAAATAAGTGCTATTTTAGTTCTACTTTATAGATGATAAAACTAAGGCACAGAGAACTCAAGAGACTTGCTGGAGTCATTGTCTTATAGTTCATATTAACTGGGGCCCATAGAGGAGAGAATTTTCTGGTAGTTTTTGTTTGCACAATTTTCTACTAGTTTTGCATGTTATAGGTAGGCCCTAAAAGAAATCAGTTTGGATCTGGTGCAAATTAGACAGCACATTCACTCTTTAATATTTATTCTTTTGTTTGGTATTTGCTCTTTTTTGTTTGTTTTGGTTTGGTTTTGGTTTTCCTAAAAAAAAAAATCTGCATTTAGAATATCTTCATGTCCTTGCTGTACTAAGATGTATGAAGTCTCCTTGTAATAGTGAAATTGGTGGCAGGAGAGGGGGTAGGTTTGAGGAAAAAAAGACATAATATTGGTACATGTTACTATATTCATTTCTCTTGCATTTCACAAGACAAGGAGTTTTAAAATATCACTTAGCAGCAACAATTTTATTTTCAAGTTTATATATTACAGTCTGGATGAAGAAAACAACCCATGTGCAACTGCTCTGGGTTTATTTATCTGGGAAGGGTCAGCATTATTAACTGTCCAAGTTGTCACATTAATGCAGGGCAAAACTATTTTGTTGACTGTATTGCAATATAATTGTTTTCTTTTGTAATCCTATGTACTTAAAAACAATATTCTGAAAAGAGGTCCATAGGCTTTACCAGGCTGTTAAAGGGGGTCTATGATACAAAAACAATTAAGAACCTTGATTTAGAACCTTCATTATCTTTACTCCTTGTCTAAGAACTGAGCCAAGCATAATAAGCGTTCCTTTGTCAAGGGGAGCTAGTCAGTTTGTCATTTTGTCTTTCAAAGTCAAGGCAAAAATGATCAGAACTGAATATATATCTTATAAAAACCTTCTGACATAATCATATAAGCTAAGAGTGGGAAAAAGCCTTAGAGGTCAGCTAGGTTAACTTCCAAGCCCTAAATCTCTTCTGTGGCTTTTGCTACAATAACTTCAGTAATAGTGTTTACTGCTAGCAAGGCAGAGTGTTTCATTTTTGCACCACTCTAATTATTAGGAATCCTTCCTGCTATTAACTTAAAATCTCTATAACTTCTTTCATTGATCTTAGTTTGGCCTTCTGGGTCCAAGTCAAATTAAGTCTGATCCTCTTTCAGATGACAATCATCTCTGTAGAAAGTGGGGGAAAAAATCAGATCTTCCCAGGCCTTCTCTTCTCTAAATTAACCATTCCCAGTTTCTTTGGTTCTTTGTATGACAGTATTTCCTGACCCCTCTTGATCTACATCTGCTGAGTCCTCTCCAGCATTATTGCCATTCTTATAAAACTATAATCTACAGATCTCAGAACAATAACACAGACATGATCTTAACTGTACAAAAATAAAACACATCATTACCACATTTAATCTAGATACCCTATTTCCTTTTTTATTTCTATTTTAATTTTTAAAGATAAATTTATTTTATTTATTTTAGTTTTCAACATTCACTTTTATAAGATTTTGAGTTCCATATATTTTTCTCCTTCCCTCCTTCCCTTTCCCCTTCCCCAAGATAGCAAGCAATTTGATATGGGCTATACATGTACAATCATATTAAATATATTTCCACATTAGTCATGTTGTGAAAAAAAAGAATTAACAAAAGGGGGAGACCACAAGAAAGAAAAAACAAAAAAAGTGAAAATAGTATGCTTCGATATGCATTCAGACTCCATAATTCTTTCTCTGGATGTGGATGGCATTTTCCATCATGAGTCCTTTGGAATTTAGACACCCTATTTCTAGTAATGCCTAATATGATGCTAGCTCTTTTATTTTCCCCTGGCCTAATCAGACTTGGACTGAGCTTATAGGTATCCAAACCCCTGGATCTTTTCATTTGAATTGTGGTTGGTCCACATTCCACCACTTCCACACCCCATTGTGCTTTGCCATGGATGATTTTTGGACCTTCTTGGCAAGAATTTACCTTTATCCTTATCCATCTTCATCATCTTAGTTTGGGTCCATTGTTTTAGTCAGTCAAGATCTTGTTGACTGCCACATTTGGTATGCAGTATGTTAACTCCCTCTCCCAGCTTTGTGCTCTCTGTTGCCTGGAGGCAGAATGTTGTAATGAAAAGAGAACTGAGCTTGGGGTCTGGAGAGATCTGTATTCAAATCTTGCCTCTGAAATTTAACTATATGACTAAGGCAAGTATCTTTACCTCTAGTGAGCCTCAGTTTCCTTTTCTTGCAAAATGGGACTGATACATGTAGTACTACCTCATAGCAATCACAGGATTGTTGTGATGATGAAATGAAATAATGAATACACAAAAGTTTTTAACGCTTAAGGTGTTTTTAAAAAAATATTAGCTTTTATTTTTATTTTAAAATTTGATTGTGCCATTATGTTGCCAAGTCACTGATTGAAACCACCAAACATGGGTTTAGAGATTGTTATCAAAGGCTATGAAGATTCATTGTTCAACACTGGTTAATTAGTTTTTTCCCCTAGTTATGATATAATGATAATAATAAAATAATAGTTGTCATTTGTAAAACACAAAGATTTGCGAAGCGTTTACAGAGTAACTTTTTCTCATTCGATCCTCACTACAATCCTGGGAGCAAAGGGTCATTGTTACTCCCATTTTTCAAATGAGGAAACTTAGGTGGGCAGCAATGAATGACATGCCCAGGATTACACAGTCAGTGTCAGAGGTCTTCAGGTCTCTGATCCTAAGACCACTGTACCACCTACCTGCCTCTAGGAATCCACTAAATTGTCATCTAACCATCTCTGTCTTGTCCACAAATAGAACAAGAGAGATTAGAGTTTCTATCTTGATTTATTTCACTTAGTTTAATGGAGAGCTGTACTGAGGGGCGTTGTTGTATTTTGGAGATTTGGAGATAAATACATGTGTTTTGATTTTTACATCTCTGCTATTTGGTGGTTGTAAAATGGAAAGATAGGAGGCTTAGCTTGATAACTCTGTTCTAGAATGTGAGGGTGTAGCATTGTGATGAGAGCTTGTCAATATGGCCCATGAGGTCAGAGCCTAAGTCAGCAGTTGGAATTTGCCAAGGCAGATTTGGCCTAAATGATAGGAACAGTCCCCTAGCGATTAGAGATATCCAAAAGTGGAATGAGCTGTTTTGGGGGGTGTTACCTCCCAAAGGTAGACCAGCTTTGGGCTTACCTTCTATGGAGGCCTTCCCAAGCTAAGGCCAAAAATCATTCCTTGTCAGGACTGTGGTAAATGGACTTTTCTAGTGTGGGTTGGATGAGATCAGTGGTTCCTCAAACTTTTTGGTCTCAAGACAACTTTGTACTCTTAAAATTATTGAGCGTCCCTCCTCCAAGAGTTGTTAATGTGGGTTAAATCTGCTAATATTTGCCATATTAGAAATTAAAGCATTTTAGTATTATTATGAAATGTTTTGACTTCTCAGATTGCCCTAAAAGGATCATGGGGATTCTGGGGGTCACTGGACCATATTTTGAGAACCACTGGATTAGATAGCCTCTGAGGTCCCTTTCTGAGTTTCTGTAATTCTGGTTCAGAACACAGAGGAGATTATTATTCTTATAAATACATGAAAAGGAAGATGACTGGTCCCACAACTCTCTTTTTCCCCCCTGCTTTTTCATGCCCCTGCTTGCAAATGGCTGACTAGGTTTAGGCTTTGCTTGATAATCTATTTGTTTTCCAATTTGTAGACAATTTAGGGATATCTCTGGAGCTAGGAAGAAGATAAGCAAAGTGGCAAGGCGATCAAAGACCATAACTGACTTAAGGGAAGGTCACTTTGCTGCTGTATACCTCATTTTCATCTAGAAATGTCTAGACAATCTCCAGCCTCCTTCCCAACTTTAAAACCACATGATCTCCCAAGTAACTGTAAGAGTAGATCATATTTTTATAGCTCTTTATGGTTTGCAAAGTATTTCTGCCATAATGATATTGTCCCCATTTTGCAGATGAGGAAACTGAGGCTCAGAGAAGTTTAAATGACATACTAAGCATTACACATCTGCATGTTCAAAGTGTCAGAGCAGGTCTTCAAGCCTGAGCCTCCTGATTCCAAATCCAGATCTATTATACTGTGCTGTCAGTACTTGGTGACTTTAGCAACAATACTGGGCATGCTTTTGGGGGCAGCTGGGTGGCACAGTGAATAGAGTGCTGGGCCTGCAGTTAGGTAGACTCAGCTTCCTAAGTTCAGATCTGGCCTCAGACACTTATTAGCTGTGTGACCCTGGGCAAGGCACTTTAACATGTTTGCTTTAGTTTCCTCATCTGTAGAGAAGGAAATGACAGACCACTTCAGTCTCTTTGCCAAGAAAACCCCAAATAGACTCATGAAGAGT
This sequence comes from Gymnobelideus leadbeateri, assembly GCA_011680675.1. Taxonomy (NCBI): domain Eukaryota; kingdom Metazoa; phylum Chordata; class Mammalia; order Diprotodontia; family Petauridae; genus Gymnobelideus; species Gymnobelideus leadbeateri. The sequence goes on along the minus strand of WOXC01009701.1, from coordinate 394,747 downwards.
TGGATATGACTGAACAACAACAAATACTTTCTTTTTAGGTGCTAAGAAAAAGCCTATACAGCCAGCTGGTGTAGTAGCAAGAATATTCCATTTAGTAGGTAAAAATGTCTCCCCTACTATATGGCCTGGGGCAAGTCCCTTTCCCTTTCTGGGCCTCAGTTCCCTCTTCTCCATGATCTCCCAGTTCCCTTCTAGTCCTAAGCACAGGATCCATGAAGGGGCTCTGCCTTATCAACATAGCTGAGAATCCATTCCAAGTCACAGCATCATAATATTGAGGGCTGGTAGGAATCTTGGAGGTTACATAGTCCAACTCCTCCATCATAGTAGGGGCCTATAGGTATTAAGAGTCAGAGCTCGAACCCAGGTTTTCTGACTCCAAATTTAGCAGTCTTTCCACTGCACCTGGCTATCTCTAAGCCATCTGTTCCAACACATTCCTGTGCAGAATCCCCAACAATTGGTTAGCCAGCCTTTACTTGGATATTTCAAGTGAGGGGAAGTCTCACTATCTACCAAAGGCAGCCTTCCATTTTCTGCTAGGACTAATTTTTAGGGAGGTTGCCTGAAATCTGTGTCCCTATACTTTGACCCTTTAGTTCTATTTCTTCCCCCTTTAGCCAAAGGAGGAGTCTAACCCTTCTCCCTAACATTCCTGACATTACTTGGAGATAGGCATCATTTATATCCCCCTTAAATCTTCTCTAGGCTAACCATTCCCAGTTCTCAATTTTGTATATTTCCAAAACCAAATGAGATAACATCTAAAGTACTGTGCAATTCTTACAGCACTATATAAACACTAGCAATTGTTATTATGATGTCCTCCCTATTTATAGGATTATCACGGTCCATTTCTATTGGATGCTTTCTGGTTCCCTAAGAAGTGAGATCCAGATTGAATAAATACTTTCCCCACTCTCTACTTTCCACTGTCCTCTACTCTTTGATCCAAGCAAGAGCAGCTCTGACTAGAAGTCAGGAAGGTTAAAGCTGTTGGAATACTCTGAAAACTGCCAGTCTATCATAGACTTTAAAGATTCCTGATACGTTGATATTTACTACAAGGTAAGGTCAAGTCAAGTGGGGGGCTGGGGGTTGGGGGGAAGGATTTTTGAAAAAGGCAATTTGGATGTCATCTAGGATGACTCTTGTTTCATAAATGAGAAGAGTGAGGCACAGTGAGCTTCAATGATGTGCTCAGGGTCACACCCATAGCTTGGGTAGGAGTTAGGAGTTGAAACTAGTTGATCTGCCTCTTAAAACAAGTACTTTTTCCACTAAGGGAATCCAGAAAAAGACCACAGTCATTTTATTTTATTAGGTAACATAAAAATCTCTTCAGCTTGTAAAAGATGCATCAGTGGTGAAGAGGCATCCAATGAAAGGAAGGATTACTGGACTCATAGTCAGGAGAGCAGCATTATAGTCCTGGTTCCACCACTGTATAACCTTGACCAAGTGATTTAATATCCCTGAGCCCCCATTTCCTCCCCTGTAAAAGGAGGATGACACCTGGTTATGAACTTCACAGAGCTGTTGGAAGATGCAGAGTATTTTGTAGATTGTAAGTTATTAGGTGTTGTCATTATCATTAAGCCCACATCTCTTAAATGTTGGTCCAGTTACCTGTGCTTTTTTTATTGCTCAATACTTAGCTATAAAGGTGTAAGTGAGCTGAGAGGAATCGGTAACTTGAATGATTAGTCCCTCTGGGTTTCCATGGAGAGGATGTCCTTAGCTCTTGGCTTTTTCTAAACCCCAGCCCAGCAGGACTAATCTGTGATTGGTTATAACCATTATTAAGCCAGGGCTGGAAGTTAGGGATTTTTTTATTATGCTTTTTTTTGTTCTTTCAACTGAGATTATATCTTAAGGGCTTCCTCAGCAAGAGTGAAAAGGAAGTTCTAATGAACCTGTGTTTGGCACCTTCCACTGAGACCAAAACCAGAGTGGCCTCATCTGAGATAATAGCACTTCCTCTGTGCCCTGAACATTTCTCTGAAACTTGAACCTGGTGGTGTTGAGGAATAGATGAAGAGAATTTTCCTTTACCTGAATTTCCAGGATTCATGGAATCTCAGGAAAAAAAAAAAAACCTTTCTAATAGTTAGAATTGTCCAAAAGCAAAGTGGACTGCTTCAGGAGGTAATGAGTATATATAGTCTCAGAATCAGAAGGGACCATAGAAGTAATTGAGTCCTATCTTGAATAAGAACGCCCTTTAAGTGTAGCGAGTAGTCATGTAGACGTTTCTTCAGGACCTCTAGCAAGGGGAACCTGCTACTTCCCAGGGAAGAATCACACAATTTGAGAGTTGTAAAGAACTTCAGTGGCCATCTAGTCTAACATATCTCCAAAGGAATCCCTACTGTAAAATCAATCAAACTTAGTATTAAGTGCCCATGGCATGGTTTCACTTGGGAGTTCAAGCACAAACTGGTGATGAGCTATTCTAATAGGAGAGATGACAAGTACATACACAAACATATATAGCAAAAATTAAAGTAAATAAATACAAATATAGAGAAAATAGTTAACTATAACATAAGGTAGAAAAAGCATTAGTAGTTGGAGAAATTAGGAAGGGCTTTGTACAGAGTTTGATGCCTAAGATGCCTCTGAAAAGAAAAGGCCCTCCAGGAGGGAGAGACGAAGAAAGTTCATTCTAAGCATGTGTAATGGCCAGTGCAAAGGTGTTGGGAGACTGAGTTTTATATGCAGGCAGCAATAAACTGTAATAAACAGTTTAAATAAAAAATTGTAATCCAGCCTCTGTTTGAAGACCCCCAGGCGAGCCCATCAGCTTTTGAAGCAACCCATTTCACTTTGTAAAGGAGGTACACTGTCACCCAGACTTAAAAGTCAATGCTTGACTTTAAACCCTCCTCAGATGCTACCTATCCCTTAACCACTGTAAGACTCAGCTTACTGAGCTATAAAAAAAAGGTTAGATTCAGTGGAATCTCTTCTGGTTTCAAATCTGTGGTTCTCTAATTGCTGGGATTGTTTTTTCTCTTATGCCAAACTTAACTGTGCCTCTGCAACTTTCACCCATCATTCCTAGTTCTTCCCTCCGGCATCTAGCAAAATGGGTCTAAAGAGTCTTCACAGAATAGTCCTTTATATTTAAAGATCGCTAAGTGCCCCCCAAGTCTTCTTTGAAAAGCTGGTGGCACTGGGTCTGGAGTCAAATCCAGCCTCAGATGCTTACCAGCTGTTATGACCCTGGATAAGTTACTTAACCTCTGTTTCCTCAATTGTAAAATGGGCATAATAACAGTTGTGGGGATCAAGTGAGATAATATTTGTTAAAAAAAAAAAAAACCACTTAGCCCAGTGCCTGGAAGATAGTAGGCACTTGTCTAAATGCTTATTGCTTTTCTTTCTCTTCCCATCTCCCAGAATGATTATGGAAAGAAAACCTTACCTTGGCAACCTGGGCCATAAATTCCAGAAATATTATTTCTTTACAGCCTTTTTTTATTTCTTTGATACTAGGAGTTTTTAAAACATATTTGTCAGCTTTTATAAGGGAGCTTCTGTTTAGGAGACTTCTTGATAGCACCTGATATTTGGGAATTCCCAGCACTGGATAGGGTCCCAAATGCTTCCTATATAAAGTTATCTCTTATATATGTATGTATAAATTTATTGATACATTTTAGATACTTACCAACAAAATACAAACAAATATTTGCAGAAAGAAGGACTGTGTTCTTTTCGCTTTAACAATATGGTACTTGACTTATAATTGACCAGAATTTCGTTGCTTTTCTACATCGTTGAAGCCCTTGCATGTATTGTTTTCAAAGTTGTGCTTTCTTCACTTTTTATCACTTCATACCCGTTTTCCTGTACTTCTGAGTTTTTTTATCTGTCCTTTCTTAAAATGGAAGGACAGATACAAAATCAGTTACATTAATAACTAATTTGGCCATTTCCCAATTCTTGGGTGTATAGCTTTCTTTTTGCTACTATAAATAACTCTACCATGAAAGTTTTTTGTATGTATGTGTTTTTTCTTGCTGTATGTAACATCCATTAGAGAAGGTAGAAAACCAGATTTGGCATTAAGAGTAAGAAATTGAGATTGATAATGAACTGGGAGTCTGGGTGACTGGAAAAGATGGGGTATTCTTAAGCAGTTTCATGGAAGTTGGGAAAGGAGAAGGTTTGGGGAGAAAGATCATGAGTTTTATTTTGGACACGTTGAGTTTGAGATGTCGACAGGACTTCCCATTTGAAGTGATGAAAAGACAGTTGGTGATGGGTCACTGTAGCTCAGAACAAAGGCTAGGACTGAACTTATAGATCTGTGAAGTAAGGACCTAAGCATATTGTCACAGACTCTCTGAGTTCAAGGGCACTTACATACAGCAGGCTTCAAACTTGGTTTAGAAGTTCATCTTACGTTTCTTTTTGGTTTCCTGACCTGAAGGTTGCAGCATGACTTCCCTATGGGATTGGGTAACTTCATACAGCCTTTGCTTCATTTCACCACTAAGGCTGATTCAGCAGGAAGCTTTTTAAAAGCCAATGGCTGCTAGGAGCATTAGTTCTTAGCACCAAAAAAAATGAGGAGATATATATATATATATATATACTCATCCTATGCAGAAAAAGAGACAATATAAATGTAAGCACCTTGAGAATAGGGATTGTTTTACATGTGTGTATATACACATATATGCTTATAAATACATGTATGTGTATGTGTGTGTATATATATATATATATATATATATATATATAATGGTACAGGAAGGTTCTATATTAGGAGTTCCTTTCACTGATGAAATCATATCATGAAATCATCTTATCTTCCCTCTCCTATCCCCAATAAAATAAATCAGAGTAGACTGAGCTTCTATATATTAGCTTGGGTTGCAAAATTTTGTGGATGAGTTTCATTTTCTCATCTGCTCACAGTCTATGACTTTGTTTTTGGAGAACATTGTTGTTTGATTTAATGTCACATTTTAAAATGCCAGTATATATCTACTGCATTTTTAAACATTCAAGTGAAAGGTGGTACCTGAACTACAAGGTGTGTCTAAAATCTGGACACAAAGGAAATCTCATTAACTATGCATATTTTCAAGAAATGAAATGAATGAAATTTTCAACAACATTTTATTTAATTAGCATAAATTTTAGCCATGACAATTTTATATGGAATAAAAGTTTTCATTAGCTATTGGGGACTATTATCCATTTTGATGAGATTAATTTAATTAATTAATGAGATTTCCTATGTATTTCTTATGTCTTCCTATGAAGTCTCATTTATGCTAATTAAATAAAATGTTGAAATTTTCATTCATTTCATTTCTTGAAAATATGCATAGTTAATGAGATTTCCTATGTGTCCAGACTTTAGGGACACCCTGTATATGCATACGTATCTTTCCACGAAGGTGAAGATTAACACTTTATGTCTAGTCACTTCAAGTACAGGCCAGTACTCAACCTACATAGCTAGGACCTGCCTTTCCCAATTGCCCTCCACTCGATGCTACTGCCTTTCTTTTGAGATAAGCCCAGTATGTTTTACATGTACATAGTTCTTTCATGTCACCTTCCCTGTTAGAATGTAAGCTCCTTGAGGACTGGGGCATTTTTGCCATTCTGTGTTTCCTCAGTGCTTAGCACAGTACCTGGTACATAGGAGATAGGCACTTAATAAAAGGCCATTACTGACTAAGGAGGAGTTATAGGCAGGAAGACTTGTTAGGAGACCATCACATTATTCCATCCTGGTGGTAAATAAAGGTCTATACTGAGCTAATGGCAATGCTGGGTGGGTGACAGAAATTGACTCAAATTGAGGAGATTCCAAGGGTTTTGATTTGCATCAATACGGTACCTCCAACAATAAATCACAGATCTTTCTTCTTAAAAAGCATTGGCCTCCTTAGTTTTTGTATCACTTTCACTTCTGAATATTTTCTTAGTCCTCCCCTCCTCAGAGAACCCCTTCTTGTAATAAAAGAACAAAAAAGAAAGGGGGAAGAGGGTAAATTAATTAATTAAATTAATCAGTAAACTGTCTGAAAGTATATAGAATGTTCCTACCCCATTGTCTGTCATTTCTGCAAAGAAGATATAAGAGGGAGATGCATTTTTTTCTTCCTTTTTGGGGGCCTAGCTTGATCATTACCCAGGGTTCAGTTTTGTTTCCAAATCAAGGATTATTCAAAGCCTCTGAGTAAATGAAGTTATTCAATACTGGCACAGTCCACCCCAATTAGAAATGGTATTAAGCTATGGTGTCTCAGAAAGAGCCTAGGAATCAGGATGCTTGTGGTCCAGTCTTGACTCTGCTGATCAAGTCTTAGCTCTGAGATTACACTATTGTCTAGTCCTGGCTCTGAGGTCACACAAGTTGGGTGTCCTCAGCTAAGTCTTATCCCCTCTCTGGGCCTCAGTATCCTGATATAAAATGAAGAGATTAAATGAGATGGTATCTAAGATCTTAGATCACTTTGTAATTCTCCGGGCTGGTTTCTCTCTCTCTCTCTCTCTCTCTCTCTCTCTCTCTCTCTCTCTCTCTCTCTCATAGCCTTCAGGTTCCCAGGGTATTACATAATTGGTAAATGTGGGTGCGTCTGTTGCAAATTTTGTCAAGTCAGTAGATTTTTGTTTGCTTGTTTTGTAACTGGGCTTATTGTTGATAACTTGGGGTTCCAACATCTCGGTTCTATCCAGAACAAAAGACACAGGTCGAGACACCAAAGCCCCAAGCACTCAGGATTACTATGAATGACAGCAATGCTCAAAGATGAAAAGTTTGGCATCATTGATTGTGTAGAGGTTCTAGGTCTCTGGATGAACTTCCTGAAAGGGAAGAGTCTCATTTCTACTACAGCCCTCCTAAAGTTATAAATTTGAAAAAAAATTAGCAAACATTTTCTCTCATTCCTACTCACAATTTAAAAGAAAGCTTAAAACTCTTGTGACAAATCTGTATCATAATTCAAAATACATTCTAGCATTTGACATGTCCAAAAATGTAAGTTCTTACAGTTCTTAGTTCATCACCATTTTGTCAGGAAGTGGTAGCATGTTTCTTCATTGTCTTGTGGAATCATGATTAGTCATTGCATTTTAAGTCTTTCAGAATACAAACTGTTAAATGAATTTGTTCTCCTGGTTCATTTTATTATACATCAGTTCAGACAAGCCTTCCTTTTCAAGTTTGTCTATCCCTTTGGTCATTTCTTACAGTCCAATACTATTCCATGACATTCATGTGACATAATTTATTCAACCATTCATCAGTTGATGGGCATCCATATTAATTTCCAGTTCTTTGCTCTTACTGGAGCAAAGAGCTGCTAGAAATATTTCAGTGCATTAAAAAGTCCCTTTCTTCTTTGATTTCTTTGGGGTATAGGCATAATAGTGGTATTACTGGGTCAGTGAGCAATTTAGACTCTTTTTAGACCCCCTGTATTTATGATAGCAAGATCAGGATTATAGCCCTTCTTCCCTACTTACATAGAATTACACAGAATCCTTAGAACCTTAGAGATCATCTCCTCCAACCTTTACCTACTGCATAACCCGGTTTTCCCCACTAAGTCCCCAAATAAACACTACACAAGAACAAAAGAAGAGAGATACTGAAGGAGAACACAGGAGGGCGAAAAGGAAACTGGAATGGCAGGTTATTTAAAAACAACCCCCCCCCCCAAAAAAAAAAAGAAAAGGTGTGGTATTAAGAGCTTGCAGTGTAACCAAACTAAGTGAATGGATTCAGAAACAGGGAGATAAGGGGACAATCACCAGATGCTGACATTTTAATGTTCTTTTCCCTTTAAGTAGGACAGAAAAAAAGTGAAAAATTAGAATTAGTAGGATCTGAGTTAGAGTCTTGCCTGAGGCACTAACTTCTTTTGCCTCAGTTTCCTTATCTATAAAATGGGGATAATAATAACAATAGCACCTGCCTTCCAGGGTAAAGCACTTTGTAAACTTTAAAATGCTATATAAATGCTATTAGCATTCACCTTTTAAAAATTTTTTTGCATTTTGGAGGGGGGAAGGCTGGGCAATTGGGGTAAAGTGACTTGCCTAAGGTCACATGGCTAGTAGAGTGTTAAGTGTCTGAGACCTCATTTGAACTCAGGTCCTCCTGACTCCAGGGTGGGTGCACTATTCACTGAACCACCGGGCCACCCCAGCATTACACCTTTTTGAATAGGATTTTAGAATTGGAAGGGATCATAGAGGTCCCTTACTAGCTGTGGGTGACCATGAGCCATTCGCTTCAACTCTTTCAGCCTCAGTTTCCACATCTGTAAAAATAGGATTAGTAGGATATGCCAATACTTGCTTTAGGAGGTCTGTAAAGTGCCTTGTACATCTTAAAGCCCCATCTAAATGTCAGTCATATGTGTTTTTATTTAATCTGACCCCTTCCAGTTGAAATATAAGAAAAAGAACACTGGATTTGGAGGTGAGAGACCTCAGTTTAAGTCCCAGCTTCCAAGTCTGTCGTGTAGTTAAAATAGCATTTTTACTGCCTGCCTCAAAGAGTTTAAAGTACCTCAAAAGCCTTAAAGCCCTAAGTGAGGGTATTATTTGTTTATAGTTGAAGAAAGTGACCCTCAGAGGAGTTAAGTGACTAGGCCAGGGTCCCCCAGTTAGCTTGTGTTGGAGCAGAGGCAGAGCTAAATCTAGGTGTCCCACCTGACTCCTCATCCCATCTGCTACGCCACATTGACTCACATAATATTCAGATTCAGTGACTGAATGCCAGAGAAGCAGGGACATTTTTCAAGGAGCAGAAGGTTCCTTTTCAGATTGATTGCTAAGCTTATGGTGACCTTTTGCTCTGGTTGCCACCTAATCAGGGGTGTTTCTTATTTAACATGATGATATACATTCTGAATTCAGTTTTCCATATCTAACACACACAGTCCCCATAATTAGGGGGGCTATTTCCACTTTCCAGTCTAGCAGAAGGTCTAGAATCAATCCCCATAATTGTTTTAGAACACAAGTGTTAAGAGTGTCAAGAATTCTTCTCTCCCCAAAAAACTAAGGAAATAGCTTAGGAGAATGAGTCTAGAACAGGCTCTGTATTTGAGTTTGAATATTTGACTTCAGATTCCAGGATGTACTACCTTTATGGCTTTGTATGATTTGCCTCACCTATCTAGGTCTTAGTTTCATCATTTGTGAAAGGATGGCTTTGGTCTGATGACCTCTTGAAATCTCTTCCAGAACAAGATCCTATAAACCTTGTCCCTAGGGACTACTCTTCAACAGTCTATTCTTGCATAACAACCTATTCCCTGAAAGGGCCACCTCCAATAGCCCATTACCTAGGGATCTTCATTCAACAGCCTATAAACAGAATGTGTATACATACATACATACATACATATACACATACATATGACACATGTGTGTATAATTATAGACATGATCTTCCATTTTGCATATTTGCACTGAGACTTCCAGAAGCATTGGGAAACCATATAAATAAAAATTAACCAGTGTTATGCATAATTAGAAGACAGGGCTAAAGTATAACTGAAGTTAACATTCCTATTCCTCAGTGAAGGTGTTTTATCAGTGAATGACTTGAAAGACACTTTTGTTTTTCAGGGCCGATTATGTAAGATCTAAATATTGGTCATGGCTATAATTTATCCCAATCTGTGGTAAGATAGAAAGCTAGAATTTAGGATTTGAATATGTGATGGTTAAGGATGAGAATGACTAAGAATAAGAATAAATAGCTAACATTTATGTAGTGCCTACTATGTGTTAAACACTATGCTAAGACCTTCATGAAAATGATCTCATTTAATCTTTCCAACAGTCCTGAGAGTTAGGGGCTACCATTATCTCCATTTCACAGATGAAGAAATTGAGGCAAACAAGTTAGATAACTTTCCTAGGGTCACACATCCAGTAAGTGTCTGAGGCCATATTTGAATTCATGTTTTCTTATTCTAGGCCTGGACTCTAACCACCGAACCACCTAGCTTCCCCAAATAATAATAGCCAACATTTATATAGCACTTTAATGTTTGCAAAATTTTTAACATATTGACATTTGATCCTCCCAACAACCCTCTGAAATTGATGCTGCTATTATCCTCATTTTAAAGATGAGGAAATAATAGTTGATTGGTAGATAATAGCATTTGTATAGTACTTTAAGGTTTACAAAGTGCTTTATACTTACTTTTACACTTTACATTTTATCCTCACAATCCTGGGAGGTAGGTGCTATTATTATTCCCAGGAAACTGAGGCAAAAGGATTAAACAACTTGCCCAGGGTCACAGAACTAATCAGTGTCTGAGCTAGGATTTGAACTCAGGTCCTCTTAATTCCAAGTTCAATACTCTAGCCTCTATACCAAGTTGTCTAACAGAGGTCCCAGTTCTCCTATGATTATCACTCCCTCTCTACTCTGGAATTCCTGTGTCACATGGTATGCTGCGTGATCAGATTCCATGTTCTGGAGAATTGTTAGAATGAAAGGACATTATTTTTTAATTCAACTCGAATTAGGAATTTAATTTCTAATTCAGAAACTCAGTGAAGGAGTAAGAACCCTGGATTTGGAGCCACAGGACCTGAGCTCAGATCCCAACTCTGGTTCTTAGTCCCTGCATGACTTTGGACAAATCATTGAACCTCTTGGACCCTCAATTTTTTCTTCTATCAAATGAGAAAATTAGGTTAAATAATCTCTGAACTTCCTTCCAGTTGCGTCTCTATTATCCTAATTATCCTATTTTTGAGCATCTACTGTGTTCTTAACACTTTGAGTGGGAATTAAATAAATGACACCCAAAAATGGACTTTTCCCATAAGGATCCTGGGTTTTTTGCTTAAGTGGCCAATGTTTAGTGACTCACTGTCCTCATGTGGAAATGTGTTGAAGATCTCTGGCTTCATTCACTGGTGATTCAGAAGGTCTTGGACTAAGGCATTGCTAGGGCATGGGCATACACCAGGTGGCAGCTAAGAGAGCTGTAGGCTTGTTCTTTTGGAATTCTTTTCCATTATGGCCAGGAAGAGAAGACATAGTGGAAGAGATGAAGGTGTAAGGCAGTTTATCTTAGTTGCAAAAGCACTGACACAGACCTGGACTAGAGCCTTGTCTCCCCTACTTTTGACTGTTTGACCTCAAGGAAGTTACTTCCCCTCTCTGGGCATTAGTTTCTTCAACTATAAAATAAGAGGGTTGGACCAGATCTCTAAAGGTCATTTCAACTCCGAATCCTATGATCCTATGAAAAATAGGGCCTTTTGTTGGTCATAGCAAAGGCCATTGAAAGCCCTTTTTGAAAGAAATGAAGGCTAAAAAGTTAGATCATATATGTAACTGGCAGGGATGGGATTCTTGTGCTGAGAGTTTTCTGATTTCTTTTGGAACCTCATGAGGTGAATCTAAGAATAACCAAATTGTCAAGTCCTCTTTTATAAATCAGTGCTATGTGAACTCTTATTCATAAAGTCTAGCTTTGCTCACCTGAAAATCTCTGTCCCCATTTCCATATTTCTCCCATTCCATTCTCCATTTCTATTCTTCACACCTTATTTCTTATACCCTTATCTCTAGCTAGCAACACACTGCGTGGCTAAAAGCCTCACACAGGAACATCGATCAACGTGGGTGTTCCATGGTATTTGTGAAGGAAACTTACTGCTATCTAGAGCTGTCCAGAAGAGGAATGGGCTGCTCCCAGAAGAGCTGCTGGAGAGTGAATAGCCATGTGTGGGGAATGTTGTAAAGGGGGTAGATTGGACTAGATACCTTCTGAGGACCCTGCCTACTATGAGATTTTCTAATTATTCAAGCATCTACTCTATGGCTCTGGAAGGCCACTTGAGTGATCTATTTGAGAATGATCCCAAAGACAGGTAAATAGTTGCTGGGCCAGTGGGGGTTGGGTGGGATGGGCTAAGATATGAATTCTGTTGCTTCTGGGCTTGGAAGTGAACTCCAACTGTTTGGTTTTTTTTTTCTTGTCAGTTCCCACTCAGTATAGCTCATTTGATAGATAAAACCAGATATGATGATTGGCGAAACCTGAGACAGTCATTCTAAGTTTCCTGTTTCATAGACCCTTGACTGGGTTTTATGAATGGGTAGAATTGAAGGGAATGAGGTTAAAAGGTATACAAACATGTCAACACTTTCTTTTTTCTGGCATGCTCCAAGACTGGATAAATGAGTGGGGCAGGGCATAGAAAGAACATATGTAGAGACTTGTTCTTGGGATGATCCATTGCTGAGATGGCTGGGACATTGAGGCGGATGTTGTCTCATGGCTTACCTGTGTTCAAAGCAAAATGAGTTGGGAGGTTAGTGAGAGACCAATTCATAGCACCTCAATTATTTACTCAGGGTGACGCTGAAAGGCATTTGTGTCTTTTGGAAGTTCTCTTCGTAAATAACAGCCCTGGCAATGAAATAAAACCTCCTTTCTAGACTGGAGGGGGCAGATGCCCAACTCCATTAAAACAGCATTTGAGTAAAAGAAAACTCTGTATTCTGCAAGTGAATGAGAGAGCTTCCACTGTGCTTATGTAACCTTACTGTAAAGCTCACTGTCAGCCCTGAAATCTGCAAACTGAAAAGCAAATTGTGCTGGAAGAAAGAGAATGCAACATAGCCACAAAAATCGTTGCCTTTGTGATGTGATTTGGAAGTGGACATATACTTTTTTCCCCAAATTAAAATGGCATGAATGTGTGATTCTCCTCTCCTTAGGGAGATAAAATACAGCATTATTTTTCTGTATTTTTAATGATTTTACTTAAAGTCCCATAGCAGAGACCTTTCAACGCAATACTTTCATATTGAGCTGATTCTGAAAAGGGTGATTTTATTTGTGAAGCCTCCCAAAGTGGGATTTATATTACTGGTCAGAAATCAAGGTTTGTAATTGATTAGCCTGATCATTATTATTGTAGTAGAACTATCTTCCATTTCTATTGCATTTTTGAGGTCTAAAAAAAAAGCACAGCTGTTCTTATTTCCACTTTAGAGATGATGAAACTGAATATCAGAGAAGGATCCAGGGGTACGCTTAATGTCAGAGGCAGGATTCAAAGCTGTGTCCCATGACTCCTAGTCCAGTGCTCTTTCTGCTAGATGATATTACTCATTCATTTACATGTAGGATATATGGGAATGTACATGGGAATGCATACCTAGTGAAGATATCCTTACAGTAAACCTAACACATCATGCAAGTTTTCACTTGTCCTATGATTGCTATCCCATGCTTATAAACAAAGACACTGGAGTCCTTTTAGACAGTGCTCAAAATATTTCTTCAAACCCAAGGAAAAGGCGACTTTTCCTTAAACAGCTAAGGATAATAATGCCTCATATTTCCAAGGGGCATTAAGATTAGGTTTATAAAGTATTTTCTTCACAATAACCCTATGATTTGATCTGATGTGTTTATTGTCCCTGTTTTCATAGGTTTTAGGGACTAGAGAGCTGAAAGAGACTTTTGGAATAAAGATTGACATTGCCTCTCTCTCCCAAACCCCCAGGACTCAGAGAGATTAAATGATTTCCTTATGATCACATTGGTTGTCACTGGAACTCAAATCCAGTTGCTCTAACTCCAAATCCATTTTTAAACTGTTTAGAAACTGAGTCAAACTCATCATGTGATTTGCCCATGGTTCTACATAACTAGAAAAATGCTGGATCTAGGACCAGAACTTCCTGGGATCATAGAACTGTATCTGGAAGGGACCTTAGATGCCATCTAGCCCAACCCCCTCAGGGAAACTCAAGCCAAGAAGGTTAAGTAATTTGCCCAATGTCATGCAGATAATAAGTCCCAGAGGCAAAATTTGAACCTGAGTCTTCTGTCTCTACCATCAGTGTTCTGTCCATTGTACTGTCCATTGTACCATGCTGAATACTAATCTTTTGCTTCCAAGGCCAGTTTACCTTCTACTACACTGATTTGCCTCATAATTGACCTTCTAAAAGTCATCAGCACCAGTTGTGGAAGATAGGCATTGATTACCTTTTGTGGGTAAAAGGGCCTGAGTTTAGCTGAAAGTCTTCTCTGGTCATGAAGAAGCTACAGAGGGCTCTGGGAGTTCTGGGGTTTGCAAGATAGCAACACTGCCAGGTCTCTCACAGCATCTGTCCCAGCTGTGGGAACCTTCCTTTGTAGGACTAGCTAGCGTCATTTGGTGGGGAGGAGAGATTTTGGTAAACACTGTGTAGGAGGAGGAATGAAATGGGTAGAGAATGAGGTTAAGAAATGGGTGTGTGAAAAGCAAGGGTTGAGTGAGGCCAGAGTGCCTCAGAGCAACATTCCAACTCCCACCTTTTTCTAACAGGTGGTCGGGGACTAGAGGCACCTGCCCAAAGAGCCCATGCCCCAAGCCCACTGAACCAAAGTGCTGCCTTTGCCCTGGGAGCAGACTAGGGAGGCAGAAACCCCAGGACACACAGTGGCTGAGGAGAGATGACATCAGAGCCCTTCCTTCATACTATTAGGAGCCTGGTGTTGGCCTGGTGGCTTTAGGATGTGTGGGAAGCTAAGACATATTGGAGCCATTGCTCTTCACTCAACTTAGCCCTCTGGGGCTGAGGTGGAGTGATTGAACAGTGTACAAAAGTGCCTTTCAAAAGATAATTTCTCCCCACTGTACATGTTAATAACTCGATTCAGGTCACAACACTTTTTTTTAGCTAATTTCCTATGCACCCCTGCCATCTCCCAAAATGTCCTACAGATTTGGTACCAGAGTTAGGACACAGAAGGATAAGTCCTGCCTAGATTTTAACAAAGGCCTAAGTTAAGCAGTATAGTCCCTGAGTCATTTAGAAGATTATATAGAGATCACGTGATTCAAGTACCATTTTACAGATGAAGAAACGGAATAATAGAGGACAGCTGACTTGCTTGAGATCTAATATGTAGTAAATAAAATAATCAGGATTTAAAACCAGGTCTTCTGATCCTCAATCTGGCATGTATGGTATCTCATACCACCCACAGGTAAATATGTGACCACTGTCCCATCCCTGTGACCAACAATGTCCTCAAATAGGGACCAAAAAAGATTAGTGCCTATGAGTTGTGTTGTGTGGTATCAGTCTCCTGACTTGTTTATTGGTGGTAGTCCCTGTCCCCTATTCTGGTCAGACCATATCAGGAATATTACGTTCAACTCTTGGTATCTCATTTTTACTAGGACACAGACAAGCAGAAGCATGACCCTGTACATTTTATGGGGACTTGCTATGTGTCAGTAGTTCCATTTTTTGGATACTATTAAATTGCTTTACATAGAGAGTACACAATTCTGACTTCCAGTGTCAGACTCCTGAGGCCCCTATATAGTGCAGTCGGCAACCTCTGATTCAGTGATACTGAGAAGCCAAAAGTAGACCTGAAAAGGCTATTTGAGGAGTTTACTGCCTACTCTTAAGCTACATCCAAAATGAGACTGAGAACCTGCTGAGACTCATGAAACCCACAGACCCACTTCTGTTCATCCACATGGGAATTCATGATACAGCCAAAAGAAACCAGGAAGGTATCACAGGTGATGTTTTTCTCTTCCTCTAGTTGAAGGTCATGACTTTGGAAGAGGAGAGGGGGAAGAATGTGGGAAGTAAACAGCTAGTTAAGAAGATGGTATCCAAGGACAAGTTGGTTTGCTGGACCATGACTTATAATATCAAAATAATGGACTGCTGGCAAGGAAAACAGAAAAGAAAAACGATGTTTGGCAGGAAACTTCCTGACCAGGTCTGAAGTACTTTAAATTGAAATATGAGGGAGAGGGGAAAAAACACCCAGATAAAATTGTAAATTTGGCATTATAGGGAAAAGTATTAATACAGAAAGAAAAATAATGGTGAACAAACACAAGTAATTTTAAGGAAAAAGTAACAGAGAAGAATATAAGAAACAATACTTATAGGCCATGCATCAAATACAAATCAAAAGTCGACTTGAAATTCTAAGAGAAAAGAAAAAATCTAAGAAAAAGATGAAATATGATATCATGAGCATCACCAAGACTTGGGGAGAAGGGACTAATAACTAAACTAAATGAATGAAAGTATATCTTATTCATATGATATCACAGCCAAAAATACTATTGTGATCATAGACTCCATTGAGGAGGATGCTGTACAGAAAGGGGGTTGAGATAGCCCTATTGTCCAGTGCTCCTAATCAGAACACATCTAGAATATTAAGTGCATTTTTTGGCACCTCATTCTTAGTTTTACATTGACAAGATGGAGTGTGACCAAAGGGAAAGTAACCAGGATGCTAAGGAAACTGGAAACTGTTATTGAGGATCATTTGAAAGAACAGGGGATTCTTAACTTAGAGAAGACTTAGGAGATGCATGAGAGTCACCTTCAAGTACTGGGAGTGATATCATGTGAAAAAAGTAGTAAATTAGTTACACTTTGTCCCAAATGGAACATTTGGTAGATATAGTAGAAAGACAAGTTTAAGGTCAGTATAAGGAAAAACTTCCTACCCATTAGTTGCCCTAAAGTGAAATGTAGTACTTCAGAAGGCAGTAAATGCCTGGCAAATTCTTTGTCACTGGAGGTCTTCAAGTGGAGGCTGGATAACCTATAATCAGGAATACTATAGAAAGGATACCTGTGCAGGTACATATTAAATGTATATGGTCCCTGAGGTCATAGGAAGCATCACAGCAGAAAGAACTGACTTTGGAGACAGAGGACCAGATTTCAAGTCCACCACCCCCTCCAACACACACACACACACACACACACACACACACACACACACACACACACACTTCTACCTGTGTGACCTTGGATGAGTCACTTACCTGGTACTCAGTTTCCTAACTTGTAAAATTAGAGATTAGACTAGATGACCACTGAGGTCCTTTATAATTCTAAATTTATGCTTCTTCTAACTTTTAAGATTCTGTGAGTCAGGAAGTAGAACTATATGATAAGGTATAGAAATCTACAAACCTGAGGGTAGATGAAGGAAAAGATTTGGGCAGGAGAAGAAAAAGGAGTGATGTTGGGGAGTCTGCTTTCCTTCCTCACCTTGGCTTCTTACCATCTGCTTGCTAGCTCCCTCAAGGCTCAGTTTATGGGCTAATCTCCTCAAGAGGCCTTTCCTGATTCTGCCAGTTATAAATGCCCCCCAATCATTTTTTCACTTTGTATTTATTTTGTGTTAAGTGCAGCTAGGTGGTGCAGTCAATAAAGCACCAGCCCCGGAGTCAGGAAGACCTGAGTTCAAATCCAGCCTCAGACACTTACTAGCTGTGGGACCCTGGGCAAGTCACTTAACCCTGTTTGCCTCAGTTTCCTTATCTGTAAAGTAAGCTGGAGAAGGAAATGACAAACCAACCACTCCAGTACCTTTGCCAAGACAACCCCAAAAGGGGTCATGAAGAGTTGGGACATGACTGAAACAACTCAACAACAAAATTTATTTTGTGATTATCTTTATTTATTTGTGAACTTATTTTATCTTCTTCCCTCCTTCTTCCCAACTACAATGTCAACCCCATGATGTCAGGGACCATCTCACTTTTTCATTTGTTTTCCCTAGCACCTAGCCCAGTACTTGACCTATAGGAAGCATGTAATAAATGCATATTGATTGATTTTCTTGAGTGCTACCCAGATGGAGACTTTCAACTTAAAATTCATAAAATGTTAGAAATGGAAGGGACTCGAGGCATCATTTTATTCAATCTTCTCATTTATTCAAATAATGCCTTCCTGATGTACATCACAAAAATGGCACAGAGGTAAGATAATATTTTGGTAGGGAGTATGCTCTCAGATCATTATCCCAGAACCAAATCAACTACATCTTCTCAGGATTCTAGAGGTAACCCTGAGGGGTCTTACATTTAGGTTCAAAAATCACCCCTTTTTGTTTACATTTTTTTCCCAATTATATTTAAATAAACAAAAAAACACCATTTTCTTTTTGGAGGGCAATTGGGGTTAAGTGACTACTTGCCCAAGGCCACACGACTAGTAAGTGTTAAGTATCTGAGGCTGGATTTGAACTCGGGTCCTTCTGATTTCAGGGACAGTGTTCTATTCACTGTGCCACCTAACCACCCAAAAAATTAACATTCTTTTAAATTTTAATTCCAAATTTTCTTCTTCCCTCCCTTCCTCCTCCTTGGAAAGGCAAGCAATTTGATATAGATTATACATGTGCAATCATGCAAAATGTTTCCATATTAGCCTTGTTGCAAAATAAAATGCAGACAAAAAAACCCAAGAATAATAAGGTAAAAAACAGAGGTTTCAATCTGCATTCAGACTCTGTTAGTTCTTTTATTGGAGGGGAAGAGAATTTATCATCATAAATTCTTTGGAATAGTAGATCATTGTATTGCTGAGAATAGCCAAGTCATTCAAAGTTGTTTATCATACAATGTTGCTGTTACTGTATACAATGTTTTCTTGGTTCTGCTCACTTCACTTTGCATCACTTTATATATGCCTTCCCAGGTTTTTCTGAAACTATCCTGCTTGTCATTTCTTATAGCACAATAATATTCATCACAATCATATATCACAACTTGTTTAGCCATTCCTCAATTGATGGGCATCCCTTCAATGAGCATGCACAGTTTTACAACCCTTTGATCATGGTTTGGATTTGATGGCTGTTGAGGTTCTTCTCAACTCCACAATTTTCTAATTCTTTGTGGAGAAAAAAAGTGTTGACACTACTATCTGCCTCTATTTCCTTCCTGAAATCCCAACAAATGTCAAAGAATAGAGAGCGGTAACCAAATTAGAGAAATGTCTTTGTCTCTGTGATTTATTTAAGTTCTAATCTGCTAGCTGGAGATTCCTGGTTTAAAGTTATACAGTGGACCTTTGGAGAGGGGACAGATTGATAGAACTGGAAGAGACTGTAGAAAAATCTAACCCAAACTTTCATTATTTTTCTTTTTTAAAAAATCTTTAAAAAAACAACTCCATAACCTTCATTTCCATACCCTTCCCTGCTCTTCTCTGCCAGAGAACCATCCCTTGTGGTAAAGAAAAAAAAAAGGGTGGGGGGTGTAAATAAAATTTAGCCTATTAGTTCAGTCTTACAGTCTATAGACAGTGTTTCATACCTATAGACCCCCATCTCTGCAATGAATGGAGGGAGGTACATATTCTCATCTCTTTGCAGCCATTATAAACACACACGGTCCAATTTCATTTTTTTGTTGTTGTTGTTCTTTTCATTTATACTTTGTAGTCATTTTATATATCGTCTTCCTGGTTCAGTTTGCTTTACTTTGTATACTTTGTATCAAGTAAACCTTCACATGCTTTTCTGTATTGTTTATTTTCATTATTTATTGTTAATAAGTAATCATTCCATTACTATTATGTGCTACAATTTGTTTCTATCCCTCAATTTATGGGCATCAACTTTATGTCTAATTCTTGACTTCTACAAAAAAGAACTACTATAAATATTTTGGTATATATAGGACCTTTCTCTTTCTATTTTTAACTTCCTGTGTTAAGCCTGCCCAGCAGTGGAATCTCTGGGTCAAAATGTTTGGACATTTTAGTCACTTTCTTAGTCTAATTCTATTTGCATTCCAGCATGCAGTGCCTTCCTTTTACAAAAGATGAGAATGATTTACTCAAGGTCACTGTTAGATAGCAGCAAGGCTATTCCATGGAATCCCAGATCTCTTGATTACTAATCTGATGCTCCCTTCTACTACTTTGTACTGACTGAACATGGAATTTTTTTTTTTTTAAATAAAGGGAGTGCTGGAGAGGTTTGCAAGTGGTAAGCCAAGGTCACTTGGGAAATATATGTGCATAGTTAGATCAAATCTACATTGAACAGAGAAATGCAAATGAAAACAATTAATGGGTTTTACTTCACATCTATTAGATTTGCAGAGATTAAAAAGGGCAATGACAGTTTTTGGAGAGGCTGTGAGAGGATAGGCATGCTTATACAGTATTGGTGGAACTGTGATATCCAGCCATTCTGGTAAGCATTGTTGTTCAGTCATTTCACTCATATCTGACTCTTTGTGACCCCATAAAATGTCCTGATACCATCAGCTGTCCATCTCCCAAAGAAACTCACTATTGCCTTGTGCTATGGAGTATATTTTGTTCATTTGAAACTATACCCTAAAAGTCACTAATCTATCAATACCCTGTGACTCAGTGACATTATTACTAGATTTATATACTAAAGAAATCAAAGAAAGAGGGAAAGGAACCATATGTACAAAAAACTCTGTTGTAGCAAAAACAAAACAAAAAGCAACAAAGTGGTTGCCTATAGATTGGGGAATGGCTGAACAAATTACAGCATATGAATGTGATAGAATATTGTTGCAAAGTAAGAAATGATGAAAGGGGAGGATTCAGAGAAACCTGGGAAAACTTGTATAAACTGACAACAGAGGGAAATGAACAGATATAGGAGAACCATTTATACAGCAAGAGCCTTAAGATCTCCAATCAGTATAATGACCCAGTCAGGGCTCCAGAAGGCTGATAATGAATCATGCTTATTTATCACCTCTTGGCAGAGAGGTGATGCCCTAAAGGTGCAGAATGAGATCTATACTTTTCAGACACAGCCAATGTGTGAATATTACCACATTTTCTCTGGTGAACTTCATGAGTGTTGATTCAGAGTTTTCAATTGGTGAGAAATGAAATTGACACAACGTTGGAAAAATAAGATTCCTTGTCCTTGGTTCTAAGAGGTTGACATTATTGGAAATCATGCTTCTTGCTTGGCTTTATAAAAAATATTTTAAAAGTTTCTGACAACATAATCAACACTATTGTGTAGAGCATTCCTGCACTGACTAGGAGTTTGAGTGATCAGACTTCTAAGAGCCTTCAAAATGATGATTTTATTTTATTTATTTATTTTTTTTTTTAAAGCAATTGGGGTTAAGTAACTTGCTCAAGGTTACACGGCTAGTCATTTGATTTATGCGTGGGTGCTCATTTTCTGAGGCCGGCTCTGATCTCGGGTCATCCAAACTCCGAGGCCGGCGCTCTTACTCACTGCGCCACCTAGCCGCCCCTTTAGGGCAATTGGGGTTAAGTAACTTGCCCAAGGTTACACGGCTAGGTTTTTGTTTGTGCGGATTAAGTGTCTGAGCCCGGCTCCGAACTCAGGTCCTTCTGATTCCAGGGACGGCGCTCTATTCACTGCGCCACCTAGCCGCCCCCAAAATGATGATTTTAATACAGTCAAGTGACAAGTATCTGATTCATTACTACCGGCGTGACTTTGAATAAACTGTCCTGGATCTCAGTTTTCTCATCCATATCAGGGGGTTAGACTAGACAACCTCTGTAGTCTTTCCAAATTTAAAGTTATCCAATGATCATCTGAATCTGTCTTTTGCTAGTTTTGTCGGTGGTCAGTATTACTTTTTGCTCTCTGTAGGCTTTTGTTAAAATTGTCTAATTATATAGGAAAATAGTAAAGGGCTTGCTGTTTTTCTATATCCATAATTGGTCATATGATAAACAGATCTCATGCAAGGTAACTGAATTTTCCCCATTAAAGAGACCGTTAAACTCTAGTTTCCTCTAATCAGTGAGAACAGGTCTAATAAGGAGTAGAGAATGGTGAGATGCTGGAATAGCTTTCTTACTAGATGCTCTCTTACTAGAGAGCAGATGTTCTCAAGGTGGGACCCTTTGGGTTCTTGAGGTGGTAGCTGTGTGATGCTAAATTGAAGGAGATATATATCTATATCTATAGATAGATAGATAGATATCAATGTGCTGGTGGTGTCTGGATGCAGTTTTTTGTGAACACCAAGGAAAAAAAAAAGGAAAGAGAGAATTGGAGGGTGGCTAGGTGACGCAGTGAATAAATAGAGTGCCGGCCCTGAAGTCAAGAGGACCTGAGTTCAAATCCAGTCCCAAACACTTAACACAAAAACTAGCCATGTGACCTTGGGCAAGTCACCTAACCCCAATTGCTCTACCTTCCCCCCCTCCAAAAAGAAAAGAGAATTGGGGAGAATTATTTACTCTATTTTTAAGTCCAGTTGGAAATTTGCCAATGCCAAAGGTTGCTGGGTTTGATCTTGCTCTTCCCACCCCACCCGTGACCCATCATCATCACCACCAAGAGACAACTCTTTTACATTTCACTTTACAGTGAAGCAATGAGGGTCAGATGGTTGAGATTAGAGAGGATCAAATATCAAATACAGAGGGTTTTATTTTCCTCTTTTGTTTACATTGAGAGTTTTGGGAGTAGTTTGCTTAGTCTCTCATCTGGTTAATTAGACTGGCTACCAAGATATTTGAGCATCACTCCAATACAGTATTATCTGTCAGAGGACATTACTTAAATGCCCAAAGGATTCATGATTTTTGTCACTGTGGATCTCTACTAACATAAATTCCTTTGTTAGACCACTTTGTGAGTTGGTGTGGTTTAAACACATTCATCACCTTGGTGGCCACCCTTCTTGTGACAAGGTCCTCCAAATTAAGAAGGACTGGTCCTCAGATGGCCCTCCTGTAGGGCTACACAATGCTACCAGGCCCATCCATAGTGGAAAGAGCTCTGGATTTAGAGTGAGGACCTTAGGTTCCAATCTAGGTATCTGCCCCCTTGCTACTCACATGACCTTGGACAATCACTTAACTTCTCTAGGCATCAGTTTCCTTATCTGCAAAATGGATGGAAACATGAACTAAATCATTTCCAAGGTCCCCTTCTAGCCCTAAATCTAAGATCCATTTATACATAGGAAGGTTGGCCAGACTTTGTACTTTGTAGGTTTAAGAACCTAGGGTTACCTTCAGGCCACATTGAAGCATCAGAGTGTAAGATCTTCTAAAAGAAATGTCTTGATTGGTAAATATTATTGCCACCCATTCCATCTTCTTTTAAAAAATAGACATAAAGAGGTAATGTGGGTTGTCTTATACAGTAAGATTAAAGTGTAGGCAGTGAGACTATTAAATTGCCTTTCAATATACATCTACCTTCTTACTCATTAATATTTTTGTGATAAAAGGTAATAATTTGAATTCAGTGGAAAATCATCACTCTGAAACCTCAGGTGGACACTGGAAGAGATAGTCGTTCTTGTTCCAATAGGCAAAACATGAGGCCAAGACCTGGAGACTTGTGGCTTTCCTGAGCTAAATATTTCTTATTTGTGGCCATAGCTCCATAAATTAACCTCTCTGTGCCCTGGTTTCCCCAACTGTAAAAGGAAGACTGTCTTTTTAACAGTCATGAAAAATGAACAGATGCAAAGAGTGGCTATCAAACACCCCATAGATATAAAGTTACAGGGAAACTCTGTATCACACAATTTTGTTGTGATGTAAAGCAATAACCCTTACAATAGAAATGTGAGCCATTGTTTTTGGTTGTTGTTGCCTGCGCAGACTCAGAGCTTTTTTAGCTGCATGGATGTCTCTCTGTAAACATCAAGTCATATGATCATACAACTTTCAAGTAATAAAAGGCC
This sequence comes from Gymnobelideus leadbeateri, assembly GCA_011680675.1. Lineage (NCBI taxonomy): Eukaryota > Metazoa > Chordata > Mammalia > Diprotodontia > Petauridae > Gymnobelideus > Gymnobelideus leadbeateri. The sequence continues at coordinate 371,236 of WOXC01009701.1, read as the reverse complement.
TTAGAAGTCATCTGGTGCAACCCCTTCATTTTATAGATAAAGAAATGGTGGCATTCTCTCTGGCTATCCCCCATGCCTGGAATGTTCTTCCTCTTCCACTCCAACCATTGGCCTCCTTGGCTTCCTTTAATCTACAGCTAAATCCCCCTCTCTTATAGGAAGCTTTCCCCAACCCTCTGAAATCTAGTATCTTCCCTTTGTTAATTATTTTCTATTTATCCTGTATGTAGCTTGCTTTGTGTTTACATATTGTTTCCTGGGTTAGATCTTAAACTCCTTAAGGGCAGGAACTATCTTTTGCCTCTTTTTGTATCCTCATCACTTAGCATAGTGCCTGGCATGTAGTAGGCACTTAATAATTATTTATTGAGTTGAATTGAGGGCTCCAAAGGAATGTGGTAGAGTAAAAAGTGTGCTAGGTTTGGAGTTAGACCTGGGTTCTAAAACATGCTTTGCTATTTATTTCTTGTGTATTTGATCCAGGCAGATCACTTCTGGGTCTTAGTTTTTCTTCCGCTCTCAAATAAAGGGGTTGTACTAGATAATGTCTGAGATTCTAGTTCTAGATCTATGACTCTGTGATCTTAATGGACAAGATCCCATTGGTCATTTAGTAGTAGAGCTGGGATGTATACTCAGGTCTTTTAACTCTGGGTCCAAATGCTCTTTCTACTGTAAAGCCAACACACATTTAGGTGTGTGTTCTGTGCAAGGCAAAATTCAAAGATAAACAGTGTCTGCCCTGCAGGAACATACAGGGTAAATGAAGGCTAACACACCCACACAGATAACGATTCAGATATAAGTTAAAAGAGAATAGGGGAATAGAAGAATAGAACCATACAAAGTACCAAGAGACATCTCAGGAGGGAAAGAAACATTTGTGATGGTTTAGAGTTCAAAAAAATAATAAAGAGATGTGCTGCCCCCTGCCAACCCCGCCCTGCCCGGCTACACACACACACACACACACACACACACACACACACACACACACACACACACACACACACACACACACACACACACTCACTCACACTCATGTTCCCTAAGGGCAAATTGTGTATTTCTTTCTTACCACTTTACCCCCCAGGGTAACAGTTTTGATTATGAATAAAAAGAGGAGCCCAGACATCCAGGTACTGCTAAGCCATAGCCTTGGGCTTTAACGGGGCCAGTCTCCTGGGACACTGCCAGCCCAGCTCCCCTTCCAAAGGGACAATGTTCCCAGTTCTCAAAGAATAATTCATCTGCAGTCTAGTTCAAAGCAGGCGAGTTGAGGGTGTGCTAATTAATTTCTTTGAAAGCTCTAATTGACAGAGAATAATTTCAAAGTCCTGGGTGATCTCCAAGAGGATATGATCAGAGGGGGAAGGGACCCTCTGGTTTGGAGACACAAAAGAAAAGGATTTAGCTCTTTGAAGTCAAACTTTAAAATATTAAAAGGTGAGGAGGGGTTTAGCTTTCCATCCTCAAAGACAAATCATTGCAACTAGCTGTTCTCTAGTGAGCAACATTATGTTGGAGGGGGGTGGAGGTGATGGGGGGGGGGGAGGTGAGCGGAGGAAGATTGTCCTCATAAGAAGATTCTAGAAAATAGACATCTAGGAAGGCCATTTCTTTTGGTTGAGGCTGTTCTCTTGTTATTTAGTGAACTAAAAATCAGATGAAATCTGAATCATAGTTGTCATAATGAATCTAAGGTATAACCACCCCTTTTGTGCTTTTTCTCTTCTTTTGTGTCCTTTACCTCTTTTATGTCTCAGAAAATGTGTCTGAGATGAGAGACAGGTTAAAGTTAATCACTTAGATATATAGTATTTAGGCAGGGGAGGGAGGGAGGGAGGGACAGAGGGAGAAAGAGAGAGAGAGAGAGAGAGAAAGAGAGAGAGAGAGAGAGAGAGAGAGAGAGAGAGAGAGAGAGAAAATGCTGAGTCAAATTGTAGTGACAAATCACTGTCTCCAAGAAAATGGATGAAACCTTCTTCTTTGGAGAGGTGGAAGACTGTATTCAGAATCTTGGTTTCACTGTCAAATTTAGTCTCTGCATAGGTTAGTTTTGCTTAACTGGTTTTTTCTTTTTTTACAAAGGAGGGTTCATCTGATGGGAGGCTATATTGGTAGTGACTGTAACAAAAAAAAAAAGAAAGCATCAAGAAAATTTATTTAAAAAAATAATAAATCCTATTGTCTAACTTACAAAGCACTTTGTCTACAAACACCCTAATATAGTCAGCAGTGAAAGTATTATTATCCCCATTTGACAGATGAGAAAACAGACTCAGAGAGGTGAGTTGACCGCTTATATGTGCCATAGGCTTTAAAGCTGGAGGGGAATCAGGAATCATTAACTCCAACCTTCTCATTTTTATAGATAAAGAAACTGGAGTCTAGAGAAGAGTTCAGAAACAGGGACATAATTTGACCTCTGGTTCCCTCACTCCAAAACCAGTTCTATTTCCATTAGACCACATGGTTTCCAGAATTTGGTCATGGATATCCTGACACCATGTCTGGATCACTTTCTATTAATGCTGTACCTATGCTTTAGAAAGATACCCAAAGGCACTTCCAATCTTCCCTGACATCTCAAATACTCCCAGTGAAATTTTCTGCTCCATAGTTAGATTGCAAATTAGGGCTGCTTTGCCATGGGACTCTTTTTATCAGTAAAACACCCCTGAGAATGTCAAGGGAATATTGATTCCTAAATCAGAATTGAAAGAACAGTCTGGGCTATCCAGGATGCCTTCAGGGGCTCTCTTAAGTCTCCCTACCCCAAATCTCTTACCAAAATCTGGAAGTAGCTGGTGGTATCCAAAAGGGTAACAAAGGCAGCCCCAGAAAATTCAAGTTAGTTTGAAGTCTGTATGTTCTTGGACTGGATCCAAACTTGGCAAAGTATATTCCCACATTTTTATTATCTGGTTTATGTGATTCATGTGAACAAAGAGGATATGGGGCAAAGCATGAAAAGCAAACTAAGCATGTCCACCCTGAAAACAAATATAAACAGGATGGGCACTCATGTTACTGAATAACCCATGAGGTTTTTCCTTATCTCTTCATGTCTTTCTGTATGATCATGCCGCCTTCCACAACCCATTTTTTTCTTGCGATCTTTCAAACATTCCACTTGCAACTTAGAATGTGTCTAAGGCACAAGTGTCTGGGCAACAGCACGTATTAGGAACCTTCAAAGGAAGCATTTTAAAATATGTGTATTATGCAGTAGACTGTGCCTTCCTTTTAATGAATTTTATCTCATTTTATAAACCTATAGATTTTGTGCAAAGCGGGTGCCAATAGAGAGACATTAAATTATTATCATTGTCATAGGTCTATAGATTGTATTAGCTAGAAGGGACCTTAGAGATCAGAGAGTCCAAAGCCTTTATTTTACAGAGGATCTTCATCTTCATTATCATCACTTATACTTATATATAATAAAATATAAGCTCTCTGAGAGCACTGATCATTCCTTTTTTGTTCATGTATCCAATGTACATCATACATTGAATTTGCATTGAACTGCACTTAAGCAGTTCTAGTCTTTTGAACTGGATTGGATTGCTCTACAATTTACAAAGCATTTTCTTCATGACCCTTTTGTGAGGGGCCCTAAGAATTTTATGACTTTTAGTTACTACCACTATTTTTCAGTTGTATAGGTTAGAAGACTAATTAGGGCTGAAAGAAATTAGGCAGGACAGGTAAGAAACCAAATGGCAGTACAAATGTTTTTAGTAGAATTATGAATTGGCCTATGTGAAAAGATCCTAGCAATTAGGGCTGTTGAAAAGTGGGATGGGGTATTGCAGGAGGCAGAGAGTACTTTATCTCTGAAGGTCTCAGCAGAAAATGGGATATCCATTTGTCAGGTATATTGTAGAGGGTCAGAGTTGAACTAGAATTCAAGGGTGGGGAACCTGCAGCCTTGAGGCCACATGTGCCCCTCTGGGTCCTCAAATGCAGCCCCTTAATTCATAGTAGAAGGCCTAGAGGGCCACATGTGGCCTCGAGGCCACAGGTCCCCACCCCTGCACTAGATGACCTCTGAGGTCCCTCCTAACTCAAAGGTTCAAATTCCATGAATTAATGTTCTTAGTACCCTCTGGTGAACCCCACCGGGAATGATGGGATGCATCTGTGTTCCATGTATATAACGGCAAGTGACTGTTTGCTTATGACAATCATGGTGGAACAAGAGTGATAGCCTCCGTTTTTCCATAGAGCTTCAAGGTTTATAACCTGCTTTCCCTAAGGCAGGTTTTATGTGGTAAATAGTACAAGTTGTATCTTCTCTGTTTTACATGTGAAGAAAATGAGACTCATTGTGCTTAAATAACCCCCCCCCACACACACACACACACACACTAGTAGAATGTGTTTCTTGATGGCTTATTGTTTTGGTTACATCATTATATTCTCACTTCCTTGAACAGTGTCTTACAAGAAGTATCTCAGAGGTAAACAATGTAAGGAACTCCCTGTGTGGGAACTCCTTCCACCTACATAGATTTCAACCAATCTATGATTTAGGACAGAGATCACCAAAAAAGAAAATTCATAGCTCAGGACCCATACAAAAAAAGTCAGTGAGCTGAATGTGGCCTTCAGCTTGCTGATTCCTAACTTAGGACATGTTTTATGGAGTTGCTTGAAACATGTAGAGGTTAAGTGACTTACCCAGGGTCACATGGCTATTTGTATCAAAGATGGAATTTGAACCCACGTCTTCCTGATTTCAAGCCCAGTACGCTCCCCTGATGCCTCACCTTGTACATAGTAGGTACTTAATATATTAACATTTGTTGCATTAAATTGAATTATTGTACATAGTAGGTATTTAATATATTAACATTTGTTGCATTGAATTGAATTATTCCTAATCAAATGACTGGTTAGTGGCAGTGTGTAACAGCAACCACCCTAGCATACACCCAGGATGGCTGCTAGCACAGATTCTTTTATCTGCTTTTCTAAAGGAAAGCAACTCAAAAAGGGTTAACAATCTTACTTTAATCAAATACATACATCATTTACTTAGTTCAAGAGGAAAAGTCAGCACCTTGAACTTCAGAAAATACAAATGGAAATTACAAGCAGACAAAAAATACAGATGGAGAAAATAACACAGTTCGACAGACCAACAGACAGGGCTTCTAGCCATCTGACCATTACATACCTACATAGTTAGTCACCAGAGAGAGAAGGACCAACATCAGGGTTTTCAAAGCCAGGGGCTCAATGGTTACCCAGAGTCTCATCTGGCCAAATCACACGGCTCTTCCCATAAGTGAGACCCAAAGCAAAACCTCACCTCAAGGGTATATATACACCCTTCTTCAGGGTCAGAGGACATCACAATCTTCCTGACCCACTGCCTAATTACAAAGTAACAAAAGATGTGGGCCTTCCTGAAAAACAAGCCTCCCATAAGCAAGCTTCTCTTATTAGACTCCAAGTAAGGCCCATTAAGGGGAGGGAAGATCTTCAAATTCCCTTGCCATTACACAGAGCTACCAGGATTCAAACCAAGGTCTTCCAACTACAAAGCCTCCATGTTATTCCAATAGGATCACATAGATGCACTGGCCACCACCTTTTTAATACTCAAAAGAAGCATAAATATTGATTCTGTTTTACCTAATTTGTTAGAGAATGAGCTAAAAAATTCCAAATCCTGGAATGAGAACATATGTTTCATCCATCCACACTCCAGATTTGATTTCTTATGGCGGCACATTACATGGGAGAGTGTGGTAGTTGTCTCTTATATCATACCCATAAGCTTATAGGCCTACCTTCCTATTTACTCTCAAAATTCCTGGTTTCCCCAGACAATTCATTATGGGATATGATACCTATGAATTTTTACTAAGCCTTTACTGCCTGTACTTCCACTTGGGGTAATGAGTTCCATATGTTCTCTGAATAAAGCAACACTTACTTATATTTTTCCCTCCCCCCTTCTCTGTCGACTTCCAACCAGTGCCCCCTAAGCTCTAATATCTCGAGATCTGGTGAACAAGTCTGAGACCCTTCTCCATTTTTTCCATGGTCCTTAGACTTTGATCATATCCCAGACTTAAAAAGTCCTCATCTTTAGACTTTTCATGCCAAACCACTTCCTGCCAAACCGGACCCCTACCTTTTCCTTTAAGACTTTTCATAGAATGAAAAGGAAGACTTTAATTCAACATTTTATATGACATATTGCAGTCCCAGAATTGAATCATTTCCCTTTTTCCATCTCCTCAATATAGACCTACCAGGGATCATAGGATTATAGATTTTCAGAAAGGACCTTGGAAATCATCTAGTCTAAGACTATTGTTTTATAGTTGAGTAAACAGAAGCCAAGAGAGATTAGGTGATTAGGTCAATGCTATACAGATAGCAAATGATGTGGATAGATTTCCAACTCTGGTCCTCTGACTCTAAACCCAATACTTTCTCTTATACAGTGCTATGATTTTGCACAACAATGGGATGTTTTGAATGTATTTTTCCATTGCTATCTATGAAGATGTCCAGCTACACTTAGGCATAGTAACACACATGACCAAGGACATTCCAAGTAATGCCCTGATTGCTCACATTCATAGGATTTGGAAAGACTATTCAGTTCAACTTTTCCTTTTTACAGATGAGGAAACTGAGGTACAGAGAGACTATGTGACTTGCCTAGGTTTACACAGGTAGTAATCTTATCAAGTGGTGGAGCCAACCTCTGGTCTCTGTTGTATGCCTTGATTTTTCTTCCCTCTCTAATTTTGTCTAGAATAAAAATGAGAACTGTTTGCCCACAGCACTTTCAAGGAAAAACATTATCTGGTTGCCCAATTCTAGGTCATTTCATTAGACTTCGAGTCTAAAATTCCCTAAGAATCATCTCCCCTAAGTCTTTCACTCCTCTAGACTCTCGATTCCTCTCCTCATTGTGTTTTGTATGTATCTATTTAATTGTTCCTTATCTTTCCTTTCCTGCTCTCCCTTATTCATCTCTCCTTACTTTTTTCTTTTTTTTTTTTCCAGAGAACCTGGATTTAAATCCCTTCTCTGATACCACTTCACCTCTGTGGTTTCCTCATTTTCCCAATTTGGTAAATGAGAGGGTTTGGGACCACACAACCTTGGAGGTCCCTTCCAGCACTAGATTTCTGATTTTCTTCCTTATGCTTCCCTTCCCCTCATCCCTCTCTCTGTCTCTTGCCTTCATGCTATAAAGTTGACAGAGACATTTTTGGTATTGTATTTATTACGGAAAAAAAGTTTTACATTCACTAGTCTTATTTATAAAAGTTACATGAATGAGAAAGCAGCATATAGAGTAGGAAAAGTACTGACTTTAGTGACCAAAGACCTGGGTCTGAATTCTGGCACTGCCACTTTGGAGCTAGGTGATCATGGGCTAAACATTTCCTCTCTCTGGGGTTCTGCTTCCTCATCTGTAAAACATGGGGGTGGATGAAATGATGCCTAGTTTTCTTTTTAATTCTAAATCCTATGATCTTCCAGGATATATACCCAGTGCATAAAACTGAATCAAGCAGTTTTTCATTTGTATATAGCCCCCAAAAGAGCATTGAATGCATAGTCAGAGGACCTATGTTCTAATGCCAGCTGTATCCCCCTACTACCTGTGTGACTATAAGCAACTGTTTATACATCTGAATTTCCTTCTTCCATAAACTGAATATCTGTAAAGTGGGTAAGGTCATCTCCAAAGTTCCTTCCAGCTACATGTGCTGTAACATTTTTTGGTTTTGTTTTGTTTTGTTTTTTACTTCTTGGTGACTTTTGTGAGTCTCTATCCATGCCCCCTTTTTTTCTTGAGATTATGTGCTTTGCTCATAGTCACGTGGCCAATAAGTAGCAGGATCGCATTAGTAAGTGGCAGAGAAAATTGTGAACCTGCATCTTCGAAATTCAAGGCAAGCCTTTTCCGTGAGACTGCAGTTGCCTTCATCTTAACCCTTTGCTCCAGTCAGTGTCTACATTGAGGAAAGTAACTGGAATACTTTGTCAATAAGAAGGGGCTACCAATCTACTGGAACCAACTGTAATGGAGCCTACTAAAGGATGTGGTTGGATGGCATGGGTAGTAGAATGTAGTCCCAAGTATTTGGAAGCCTGGCTCCATGGTTTATAACCTGCATAACCATACACAGGCTGGTTTACCTCTCTTGGCCCGAGGTTCTCCATTTTTATGAGAGGGTTGGACTAAATGATCCCCAAAGTGCCTCCCTCTCAGTTGACAGTTCTTAATTACCAGTACACAGATCTTAACTTTAAAACTCCCTGCCCCTCCAAATCTGACAGCTCAGTGGCACAATGGATAGAGTGTTGGGCTTGGAGTCAAAAAGACAGGAGTTCAAATCCAGTCTCAGATACTTACTAGTTATGTGGCCATGGGCAAGTCACTTAACTTTGTTTGCTTCAGTTTCCTCATCTGTCAAATGAGCTGGAGAAAGAAGTGGAAAGCCATTCCAGTATACTTGCTGAGAAAACTCCAGATGGGGTCACTAAGAGTTAGACATGACTGAAATGACTGAATAACAGCCCCTCCACACCTATACTGCAGAGATTCTTAACCATTTTTGTGTCATGGCTCCATTTGGCAGTCTGGGAAAGCCTATGGATATCTTCTCAGGAAAAAAATGTTTTAAAATACATAAAATAGGGGCAACTAGGTGGTGCAGTGAATAGAGCACCAGCCCTGGAGTCAGGAGGACCCGACTTCAAATCTGACCTCAGACACTTAACACAAAAAACTATCCATGTGACTTTGAGCAAGTCACTTAACCCCAATTGCCCTACCTTTCCCCCTCCAAAAAAAAAAAAAGCAAAAATAAATGAATACATAAAATAAAATATACAAGCTTAAAAAAGAAACCAATTATGTTGAAACACAGTCATCAAAATATTAAAAACAAAAAAGGAGCATCAAAAACTAAGTTTACAGACCCCAGATTAAGAATCCCTGCTCTGCAGCAAGATTCTATATCTTCTTTATTTGTAACTTTTACGTCTGTTTTACATCTTCTCAAGAGGTCAAAGTACCCTCTTGACTATCTCAGTTGTATTTATGAAAGATGCAGAATGAAGAATGCCTGAGGGACGGACTGCTTTGACTGAAGGTCCCTGCAAAAGTAGCATAGGCTGTTGTGTCATTGTGACATGCTGGATGGAAGACAGCCAAGTGTTGTGAAAGATGAGTATGGTGTAGTGGAAAGAATGCTTGACTCTGGAGTCAGGAGACCTAGATTCAAATTCTGCCCCTCTCATTTACTACCTCTGCCAAAATATGAGATGCACAATTTTAGAGATATCTCCACTCAAAATGTTCAATACAGACTATTTGTGCCTGGCCTGTGGTAGAGCCTGCCAAGCTCTTATTGCTCTGATCAGACTCAGTCAGACACACTGTACCTTGACCCCAATGTAGAGATGTCATTTTGGTCTTCTTTGAGAGCAAAACAACCAACTAACCAACCGACCTCTGCCATCTTGGACAAGTAACAACCCCTTGAACCTTAGTTTCCTTATTTGTGAAATTGAGGACATTGGACTTGATGGCTTCTAAGAACCTTTCTTTCCCTGTGTCAGTGATCCTGTCATCCTGCCATTATAAAATTATTTAAGTTGTATATAACTGCCTAACTTCAACAGCAGGAAGTACTACGTTGGTGAGCTCTTTCTGAATACTAACAGGCCATCTTGTCTCCATCAGGATATTCATTTGTTGCTGCTTATGAATGGGAATGATTGTTTCTAGAGGTCCCGACACTTTCTGTTTGACTCAACATTTATTAGAGGAGTGTATAGTAGATAGGCTGTGTGTTTCACCAGCATCCTTAGGATGACCAGAGAAAGTGAAGTCCCCTCCACATTTTGGGCAGACCTCCTATAATGAACATAGGAGTAGACATGGGCAAAGGTCACCTGAGTTGGGTAGGCATGAATGAGCCATGGTCTTCATCACTGAAGGGAACATCCAAATTGATGAGACCACAGAACTGTTGGAATATTTTAGATGTACAAGAGGATTTCCTGAACTCTGGGGAATAACACAAAGATTAAAAAAGAATAGATAACCCTTGCCCTTAGGAACTTAGATTTTTCTAGTGCTTGAATGGAATACCATTGTTCACAGATCAGGATAACTTAAGAGAAGATTATATTAAGTGCAAATGAGAGATCTAGACACAGGAAAGTGCTTGAAGGATATTTGAGGAGGGAGAAAGTATTTTTTTTTTTAAAGCAATTGGGGTTAAGTAACTTGCTCAAGGTTACATGGCTAGTCATTATTTATGTGTGGATGCTCATTTTCTGAGGCCATATTCGATCCCAGGTCATCCCAACTCTGAGGCCGGCGCTCTTACTCACTGTGCCACCTAGCCACCCCGTGGAGAAAGTATTTTTAATGGAGACAGGAAAAAGTGGGCAAAGACAGGTTCATGGAGTAAATGATCCCTGAGTTCAACTTTGAAGGAAGACAAGAATTTCAAGAAGAGGAGCCAAAGAAAGAATACTTTCTAGGGGCAAATCTGCACAAATGGATTGAGGTAGGAGACACCAGGATGAGCTCCTAGAACACCTTGCTGAGTCTTTGACAAGAGCGCATAGTATATGAAAGACAATAATGTGAAGTAATGCAAAGAAAGTAAATGCAAAATATTTGTGAAGGACTATAAATGACGAGCTAAGGTATTTGTATTTTTTAACCCAGTAAGAGGGGACCACTGAATGTTGACCCTTAGAACCTGGAATATCCAACATATATAACCAGATAGCTTTATCTACCTGTGAATTGAATCTGTGATTTCTTATAGGGTGGGATAGACTTTTACTGCCTTCTTTCCCTAAATTACTACACCAGACCCCATCTAACTTGTGCTGTGCACATGAGTTGACCCCAAGTGCTGGGACTGTGGGCCTTCATGTGTACCTCTCACAGACTTAGCCTCCCCAGAGAACAAGAGTGTTTGCAAGATGTGGATTTAATCAACACTTTGGAAGAGCCTGCCATAATTTTCATGGAAACAGGAACTGTACAAGCTTTGAAGCTTCAACTGCTGATGGTCTCAGTATGAGGTCTGCTCAGAAAACCAGAATATTTGCTTTTCATATCAGCTTTGAGCGATAATGGAAAACAGTACTAGACATAATAGAAAGCAGTGGAATCGTGATCAAGGGAATTGAGAGAGCTGGGTCCTCTCTGTAATGGAAGTAATGTTCCCACAGCTCTTCATTTACTCCATTGTATTTTCTGTTCTCTCTGCCTAAAGATGAAGCCTTATATGGAGTTCCCCAAGTCAGACCTTCTACCCTTTTCAACTCCTTCCCTTAAGTGAGAAAAACAAAAGTATCTGAGGTCCTTCTTTCCCTGGGTACTGGCATATGTGTTCAAAGAAAATGAATTAACATTTAGGAAACTGAGGGTGGCAGGGAAATTCCTTGGAATGCCCCTTTCTTTATGATTTTTGTGCCACTTTGCCCAGATGAAAGATTTGGGCCATAAGCCATTAATCAAATTTATGGAGCCATAAAGGCTAACTTTAAAGGTTGTACAGGTGCAGTGGTTTAAGTGCCTGTCAGGTCACAAGCCCTCTATTCTTGATGTCTGGGGGACTGAAGCAAACTAGACACCTCTCTCTCTCTCTTGATTTTTATTGCCTGATTCCATTGTCTATTAAGCACTAATAATTTTAAAGTCCCTAATAACAACAACAAGCTATAATACACACACCCAACACTCAACAGTGTTCTTTTACTAATATTGTCTGATCATGAAGTGCTTGAGGATAGGATTAAACCTTTGGCAGATTAACTTTGTGGATCCTCAGTATGAGGATTGGGATGAGATGCACTCCAATGTCCTTTCCACCGGTCACAACTTAAGACCATGATATATTTAGTGACCAGGTGAATGAGGCAGTAAATCCTCTCAACATCCCTGTAAGGTAAGCAGAAAGATCATTATTAGTCCTACTTTACAGATAAGGAAATAGCACCTTATTTCCTCCTGATGGAAAGAACAGTGGACTTGGAGCCTTTGATCAAGTCCCAACTCCACTATTTACTAGGAACATGTTTAGCAAGTCACTTCCCCTTTTGGGGTGTCAGTTCCCTCAGCTGTAAAATGAGGGAGCTAGACTGGATGAACCTTCCAGCTCTAACTCTTATGGTCCTATAAACCCAGCTCAGAAAAGATTAAGTGACTAGGCTAGCAGCACAGTTATTGCTCACCCAGGTGACCTCACTCTTACCCTAGGGATCTGTTACAATACACTGACTGACACACCAAAGTCACCCCCAGAAAATGAGATTTCATTATTGGGTTTCTAAAATATAATAGATGTTTGTGAAAGAAGGTGCGAATTCTCCTATAATCCTTCCGAATTCATCCTACCATTTCTACCTGCTTCCTAAGGTTCAGGTGGACCTCTCTGAATCAGAACTCTGCAGAGATCCCTAAGCTGATGGATCAGTCTGCAGGTAGATAATAGGACAAAATCAGTCATATCTGAGGTGATGAGTTCCCCAAGGGCCATATTTGTTAACTCATTTTATAACCCTCAACACAGTGTCATAGGGCTCCACCTATTAAAAATCACTTAATAATTGCTCTTAATGTTGATGACCATCAAGTGATTATCCATATCCATTATTACCTGCCCCAGTAGGAGTCAAACAGTTGGTAACTGAATAACCAGTTACTATGGAATAATGTTCTAGCATTAGGCATTTCTTTTGAAAAGCTGTTAGATGAGAAATAAAAAATCTGCTGTTTTACATTACACTGATGCTTTGAAAGATCTATAAATTCATGTGGGTACTTTTTCCAATGAGGTTGGTTACAAGTCTTCCACATTTGATGAGTTTCTGTAGCCAAAAATATTCTGGGATTGAGACTCTGTACTTTATTAGATTAGTCCTCAGACAAGAGATATGTGGCCCATTACCTGTACCAGGGGTGGGGAACCTGTGGCCTCAAAACTGCATGTGACCCTCTAGGTCCTCAAGTACAGCTCTTTGACTATGAATTTGTTCTGTGAAGTTTGGATTCTATCAGAGGGCTGCACTGGAGGACCTAGAGGGCCACCAGGTTCCCCACCCCTGAGTCCTGGACAATTTGGGAAGCCTTTCTGATCTGAAAGCCTAGTAAATGTGTATGCCACTGGTCTAGTTTTCAAGAACCCAGTGTCACCTCCATGCCACAGTGAGGGATTTCCTGGGCATGAAAAACTGGAGCAGGTCTATGAAGAGTGACCAGGACAGAGAAGGGACTGTAGATAATGCCATTTGAGCATCTGTTCAAGGAAGCAGAGCTGTCTAGCCTAGAAAAAATATATAGAGGAAGGACATTGTAACTCTATATAATCTCCATTTCACTATGTTCTCACATAGGGACTACAGATTCTGTACTGAATCTTTAAGAACCAAATGGACTGTTAAGGAAAAGATAGTTTGAGATGGCATTTTAGAGTTATATCTATCACTATAAGGTTTGATTTGTTAGATATAACTTTTCTAGTATCACTGTCTTAAAGATGGATATTGACATGCTTAATAGTAGTACAATGTTTTTGGACTGAAAAATCATAGGAGTCTCCTAATTTTAGGAGGAGACCCCTCGGATAAAAATAAAGGACATTATGAGAATCTTGACAAGACATGTCCTCCTCCTAAGGAAGAGGAAGATTTGGTTGATAGAAGAAGTATAACTGGTGGGGCAGGGGATAAAAAGGCCCAAGTTGCCAAGGGGCACTTGCCTCAGAAAGGCTCAACTGTAACTGACTGTGGGACATCTCCTGTGGGCCACAGCAGAGCCATGCTAAAGATGAAGGTTCAGAAACAGAAGCTCCCAGGAAACATTTTGAAGGAGGGAACTATGGACAGAGCTATTGTACCTGAAATGATAGTGCCACAAGGAAATGGAGGCCAACAACAACAACAACAGAGAGCAGGAATTACAGGACCAGGTGTTTATAGCTTTGAGCAGAAGAATAAAGTAGAATAGCATGAGAAAAATTTCTGAGACAAGAGAAGCAGCCAAGGAATTTAAAGAAACAGCATAGGGAAGAAGTCTCAAAGGATCCCCTATAACATGCTACACAAGAACATCACGCTCTTGAATGAAGTTGGAGCAAGAAGTGTTCCGAAGCAGTCATTCAAGCCAAGGAATAAGAGTTTAAAAAAGACCAAGAAAGAGAAAGGGAAGGGAAGAGTAGAGAAAGAGAACACTCTCAAACTGATGAACTCAAATACACACTGGAACCACATTAAAATATAATTGGGAAATATTTAACAGAACAAATAAAAATACAATAAAACCCAAAGAGTGATCATTTGTGGGCTTCTAAGTCAATATGCAGCCTGAGGGAGCCTTCTCAGGTTTAGCAGTCTGTTTCTACTTGAGTTTGACACCACTGTTACAGAACCAGTTCCAATATATCAATTTTGAGGCAGCCACTTTGTACTCAGTTTTCACTGGTCTTGTATCAACAAATAGCTGAAATGTAAGGTAGACTGTCCAATTTGTTTTTTGTTTTTGTTTTTGGAGGGCAATTGGGGTTAAGTAACTTGCCCAAGGTCACACAGCTAGGTTTTTATTTGTGTGTGCGTTAAGTGTCTGAGGCCGGATCTGAACTCAGGTCCTTCTGACTCCAGGGCCAATGCTCTACTCACTGTGCCACCTAGCCGCCCTGACTGTCCAATTTGTTAATAGGATATTCAGTCTTAAGACCAAGTGATCCCTGGTCCTGAACAAGTACCTCAACAAGATGGTTGAGAAACTAAGTTCAGAAATAAAAGAGTGACATGTTGTTTTCATTAAAGAAAGAAATGCCAGGAGTCTACTCTGAACACCAAGCTCCAGGTAACATGTGACTGAGGTACAAGGACACTTCAGCATAAATTTGGAAGGACATAGTGCAGGAGTCGAGCTGCTCTTGTATGTGGTAGCTGTACCCCTTTGGGAATGAGACGAAGGCAAATTACACTGGACTTTTCCCAACTTGGCAAACTTCTGCCTTCATTATTGAGTTTAACACTACCTTATTTACCATAGCAGCATCCCAACCTTGGGTGTGATTGTTACTTTACCACTGTACTTTCATCATATATTGAATGGAGTGGGGATTGGTGCCCACCCCCTTTACCTATAAACCATACACATGGACATTTTGTAAGGAAGCTGGGAATTAAGGAAACTGAATGGCTAAGTTCTCTTATTGCAGGAGAAAGATTTGGTATATCTTTCTTAGGTGAATTTAAAAGTCATCTTGAAAATAAAATGTCTTTTCCTAGAAATTAAATGTATCAGCTGCTCAGCTGGGTGGTGGGTTTTTTTTTTTTAACTTTCTTTCCTTTTTAGCTCCAAGAAAGCTTCACAGAACAAAACCCAGTAGCTCTCACTGATTACAACAGAGAAAGCAACTGAATCCAGGAGCACGTGATACACCATGAGTAAACATGAATCAGTAAAGCCAAGTCAGATCTCACTACCTCACCACAGATGTGCTCTGCTAAGCCCTCACCCAATCATGCTTTCCTTTGTGTTCTGATTGGGGCTCCCTAGTGCCCTAGCTAGAAAGACTCATAGGGTACAGACCACCTTAGTTTACTTATACTCTTAGCCCATCTGAACCCTCTAAATATTTAGGTTTAGATAGATAGGACTAGAGTTCTGATGAGAATTATGATCAGCCCATACCATTTGCCTAGATCAGGTATAAGAACAGACAGGTCAAGGGGCTGGAGAAGAGCCAGGACTATTCAACCAGCAATCAGACTAATTTACAATGTCCCAGGGAACAGTGGACAAGTTGTTACTCAAATGACTAGACATAATTCCTGTTAATGAATTACATGCCCTATGTTGCTGTGTACTTTTTAATTTCTAAATGCACTGTTATGCATATCTTTTTATTTTCTTTATTATTATTCTTACTATTAGTGTTTGATTTCTTTCATATTTAAGGCAGCCTATGAAGTGGCTTTAGTACAAATTTGAGAAAAGGGGAATTTTGCTTACTAAAGGAAAATAAATCTCTTATTCTTTGGTTGTGAGACAAATCATCACTGCTTAGCTCCTGATGCTTCTTATTTCAGAGGTCAGGAAAAGTATTAGCATGAGCAAGTTGGATTGGATATCCTATAAAGGCCCATTCCTCTCTAAATCAACGGTCCTTTGAATGCCTGGCTTCTTGGTGATCTATGTGAAATAATTTATTGGTACTGTGTCTATTAGCTGGAGTGTGACCGTGCAATGTCTCCCAATGAAGGACTTCACTCCTACAAATAGTCAGGTATACAAATAAGGAACCCATAAAGTCTGACACTTTCCTTTGGAAGAACACTGTAAGGGTCTTAAGATTTTCTTATTCTGGAATCACCAGAGTTCAGGATTTTCCCATTCATTTGGGAAGAAGGCTCCAGGTGTTGCACCATATAATCATAGAAGATCAAATTGTACAAATAAGATTGAAAATCATATAATTAAATAGAAACAGACTCATTGATATCTTACCCTTACCCATATTCATCTACGTAAAACTTGTCTGGTACTTTTAATTCCTTCATGTAATCCTGATATGTATTATATCTATCTTTCTTACTTTATAACTCATTGACTGGTATTTCACTACCTAGAACAGGTTAGAGTTTTCTGTGTATAGTTGCTCTTGAAGATAACCTCTAAAAAGATCAAAGAAGACAGTCCCAAACAAAAGTCCCTCTGGAGACCCCATTATTTATACTTCCACCCAGGGAAGTATTCTTTTATATCTACCCTTTGTTTCTTATCTCTAAGGCAGTCCCCTATCTGACATACAAACATTCCCTAAAATCTCATGGTGTCTCAGTTGTTTTAACAGTCTTTTTGTGAAGCCTTATCAACGGCTTTTTTGGGGAAATCCAAATAAATTACATTTACTGATTTCATCTGTCCATATCATTTACCCCTGAGGATGTCTAGTAGGTAACTGAAAAGCAATGTGAATATATAGAGAAGCAATACAGACATTTTGTTGTTGTTTCAGTTGTGTCTGACTCTTTGTCACCCCATCTGGGGTTTTCTTGGCAAAGATACTGGAGTGGTTTGTCATTTTCTTCTCCATTTCATTTTTTTTTAAAGCAATTGGGGTTAAGTAACTTGCTCAAGGTTACATGGCTAGTCATGATTTATGTGTGGGTGCTCATTTTCTGAGGCCGTATTCGATCCCGGGTCATCCCAACTCCAAGACCGACGCTCTTACTCACTGCGCCACCTAGCCGCCCCTCCATTTCATTTTACAGATGAAGAAATTAAGGCAAAAAGAATGAAGTGACTTGCCCAGGGTCACACAGCTAGTTAAGTGTCTGAGGCTGGATTTGAATTCAGGAAAATGAGTCTTGCTGATTCCTAGAGGAGTGCTCTATCCACCAAGCCATCTAGCAGGCATACAGAGAAGCAATGCAGAGGGTTTGTTTATTGAGTCGCTTTTTTTCTACATGAATTGTGGAATTTCACTTCCACAGCTAACTTACCCAACCAGTCATGTAGCTAATCAGTAACTGAACCAAAACAAGAATTGGACTGAATTTAATTGACCATTAAAAAAAAAAAAAACAGGATGAGAGAATAGATCTGGTATTTGGGGTGGTAACTGTCACCCCTACAGTTTGGACTTTATTGACCCTTTAGAAATAATGAAGGATGGGGCAGCTAGGTGGTGCAGTGAATAGAGCACTGGCCCTAGAGTTAGGAGGACCTGAGTTCAAATCCAGCCTCAGACACTTAACACTTACTAGTCCTATGACCTTGGGCAAGTCACTTAATCCCAATTGCCCTGTCTTTCCCCCTCCAAAAAAAAAAAAAGAAATGTTGAAGGATCCAAGCTCATATGGTTAGCCAAATACTGAATGGGGAGGACCTACACCACCACAAATACACCATTAAAGGTTCAGAGCACAAGACAGAAAGAGGTCACAGGAAAATGACAAGTGTAAGGACTTCTTCAAATGCTTATCTATTGTGCTTCAGATATTTCTTGTGCAAGAATGAATTTGTAGGAGGTTTTTGGTGCCACACTTAGTGCTAGCTTTAGCCCTACTGCTGCTTGGAACTCCTAAGCTCAAGTGATCCACCAGCTTCAGACTTTTTAGTAGAACTCACTCTAAACAGGTATCACAATGCCTAGACAGACCACAGCCCTGAATACTCATCTTCACTGCCATACAGAGTTGTGAGAAGTAAACAAAGTGAGAGTGCTTAGATTAGTAAAAAGTATTAAGAATTTACCCTGCATTTTTAAAATCAACCACTCCAGTATCTTTGCCCCAAAAAGCCCCAAATGGGGTCACAAAGAGTTGGATATGACTTAAACAACTGAACAACAAACAGTAACAGTATGAGATAGAAGAGGTGTTATTGTTATTCTTATTCTACACATGAGGACACCTCCCCCCCTTGCTCCAATGAAAACTAAGCCACTTGACCACAGTCATATTGCTAATTAGTGGGAAAACTGAGACTATGGTAGAAATCAAGGCACTTTGCTTCTGTTACTGTGTTATTTTCCTTACACCATAATACTTTATAGTACTTTAAAACTGTTTTTCTTTAATAACCTTATTAATAAAATATAATAAAGTGGAATAAGGTAGAAGGGAATAGCAGAACACCAGGGGAGTTTGTTATTTAGAAGATCCTGCCTTCTCTATTTACCACTTGTGTGAAAAGGGGGAAATCACTTTCCCTTTCCAGCCTAAATTCTCCTCATCTATAAAAGGAGGAGTTTGGAATAAATGCTAACATCCTTTCCAAATTCTAGATACTACAGTGTTATGTATCCCTGAGAGTGGGGAGCCACAGGTAATCAGCAGAACAAGTAACACTAGGGAGTGAGGTCTCTGGTCCGCTGAGAATACCTTCAGCAGTCACCATCCCATCACATGAGGTAACGGATGGAAAAGCACTTTGTAAAAAGTAATTATCCGTCACCATTATTTGAACCTATATTTTATTCCTACAATTTGATCTTAAATTCTACCTTGACACATTGCAAGAGTATGACTCTGCCATGAGCTTGTAGGCATTCTAAGCATGCAGTGCCTGAGAGAGGGGAAATCTACTTGTCTTCCAATCCTGATTCTACTACTGTCTTTTGTGCCCTTGGGCAAGTTGCTTCACCTCTTTGGGCCTATTCTGGAGTGTTTGGGACTAGACAGGTGGATAGGGGGGTGGAGTAGAAAGGGGAGAGGTAGTCGTAGAAGAATTAGACTTCTTACTCAACCCTGAAATCAAGAAGGTTATTCAACACTCACTAATCAAAGGTAACCACAAAGAGGATGACATGGGCAATGAGGGAAGGGCTGCTATTTACCTGTTCAAAATAGGACATCGACATATATGGAAGAGACTATTTGACTGTTGAGCATGGTGATTTTCAGTCCACAGTAGGAGGAAGGAGTCCGTAATGATTTTGAAAAAGGCTACCTCTTGGTCTTGGTACACCATTACACCAAGCTGTTATTAACCCAAATAGAACTCTTAGATTGATAGCTATTCCTTTATTCCTTACAGTAGGGCAGCATGGGAGGTGTGGGTGAAGGTTTCGGGGCTTTATTAGGGGGGTAATTGAATCTTACCCATTTTTTTTTCCTATTTCGGCTATCATGAGTAGGGACATGCCAATCAATGAAGGCACATAGGAGATGAAAGTTTCTAAATGGAAGATCCCAGAAAAGGGGAGAGGGTAGGTAGGCAGGAGAAAACATGTATCTAGATTAGAGATAGACAGTCTGTCATAAGAAAAGAAATCCTGGGCCCAAAAAGGCTTCCTGACTATACCACACAGGGTCTCAGTTTCTTTATCAAATGAAATTCTGTGTGTGTGTGTGTGTATGCATGCATGTATGCATGTATAAAGTACTCTGCCAAGCATAAAGCCCTATCCAGGTATTAACTGTTATCATTATTATTTTCATCTGTCAAAAAAGGACTATAATACCCAATCTACTCATGGGCTAATAGATGGGAAAGTGCTTTGGTAAAGAAAAATCTCTTTAGAAATAGAGGTTTGTTATTCCCTGGATCTCTAATAGGCCCAGCTCTCTTGGAGTGATTTTAGTGACTTTAAGACAGTAGGTTTGCTATTGTTGTTTGTTGTTATTTAATTCAATCAGCAAGCCTTTATTAAGCACCTATGATGATCCAGGGCTCAGGATGCAAATGCAAGAGTGAGCCAGACCCTATCCTTGAGAAACTCCTATTTGATCAAGTATAATTCTTTTCCTTCAGAATCATTTTTTTTTTCAAGAATACTTTTCTGATGTTGATGAGGTTAGGGGCAGGCTGTCAGGATTGGGTCAGAATTGAATCATGGATGTCTGGATTTGTTAGTCTTAAATTGGGGTGGTGGTGGTGGTTGTGGGAGACAGGATGGAAATGAAACAATCAAGCTAGCTGTTGTGTGGGAAGGGATGTATATAGCCCAAGGAACATGGGGAGGGAGGGGGAGGCTTGAAGCCAGAGACAAAATTTTTTTTTATTATTATTATTTTTTTTGCCTTTTGGAGGGCAATTGGGGGTTAAATAACTTGCCCAAGGTCACATGGCTAGGTTTTTGTTTCTGTGTGCGTTAAGTATCTGAGGCTGGATCTGAACTCAGGTCCTTCTGACTCCAGGGCCGGAGCTCTACTCACTGCGCCACCTAGCCGCCCCCCAGAGACAAAAATTTTTGACTAATTTTTTTCTTTAAATCTGAAATGTGATCCCTGGAGAAGACAGGGGAAGGGAAGGGAATTAGTATTTATTTAGTGCCTACAATGTGCCAGACACTATGTTAAAGCACTTTACAAATAATTATCTCCTTTGATCTGCACAATAGCTTTGCAAAAGTAGTGTTTTTAGCTCCATTTTTATAGTTGAAAAAGCTGAGGCAAACAGAGGTTAAGTGACTGGCCCAGGGTCACCGAGCTAACAAGTGACTGAGGTTGGATCTGAATTCAGATCTTCCTGACTCTGGGCCCAGTGTTCTATCCATTGTTCCAGGAGCTCCTTCAGTGGTAAGTAACAGCAAAGATGCCTGCTCTGGGAGTGTGAGGAAATCTGCATTCAGCCTCGTTCTGATTTTGTCTCTTACTTTAGGGATTACCCAGACTTCACACTTTCATTTTATAAATGAAGAAATAGGGTCTTGGGAGGAAAAGAACTTGCCTCTGGTTCCCCAGGTACTAGAAGAGCCAAGATCCAATTCAGCTCTTGATGGTACTTTGGGATTTAGAGGCTTTCATGAAGGTGACCAAATGGCCAATGCATTCGCAATCTCCCTTATTTCAGACGATTTTAACTTACATGAGAAAGGCATCAGGCATAACTGAAGATAGGAATCTGGATTTCAGTCACCTAAGACTTGAGCGTGATCATCTGGAGGCTGCAGCCATAGAACAAAGTAGGGCAGGGATGGTCCTCTCAGAGGCTCCTCTTGAGACTTGACTCGACCAACGTGACCAGTTGTTTCTCTGAGTTCTGTAGAGGATGCCTAAGTTCCATGAGTGCAGGTGAGAGACAAGAGTGTCACAGGGAGGGTGGGGTCCACCGAGGAATGTCTGATTGATTTCTCATCTCAGCAGGGAGATTCCAGGGATGGACTAGTGAGGCCCAGTAGAGTACAGCATGAGACACGTAGCATGAACCATTTCAGATATAGAATATTAGAGAAAAGAGACAGGATAGGGGGTGCCAGGAAGCAGGAGGGGATGTTCCTGGAATGGAGACAACCTGTCACAAATAAATTTATATAGATTGCAGTACCACTCCCTCCAAAAAAAGCCCCAAAAAACCCCAGACCACCAAGTTTGGGAGGATAGTTCATGGGAGGGACTTCGGCAATCCTCTAGTCTATCCCCTCCATTTTATAGGTGAGAGAAACTGAATCTTAGAGAGGGAGAGTGACTTGCCACTAAGAACCAGAATTCAAAATTCTGTCTTCTGATTTCAAATCCTGTTCTTTTTTTCCGCTGCTTCTAGTGACCATGAATCTTCTCCAAGCCTTGGTCTCCTCATTTGTAAAAATTAGAAGGTTGTATTAGATGATTTTCAAGGGACTTTTAAACTCTAGCAGATTGTATATAAGTCAGGTGTGATGCTGGTAATGTTGTCACAGGCATATGACTTGATTCCAAGCTCTTGAGAGTGTGGGTGGCAGGCAGAGTGACAGCTGTTTCTGAACTTGGGCCAATGACTTTCATGCCAGCTGTGCCTGAAACTTGCAACAAGACATTAAATATATGTCTTAACCTCCTTTCTTGCTTCTCTGTTCCTTTATTTATAAAATGAGTTGTGAGGAATAGCTAATAAAATTGATGCTGGTTTTCAAATGGAAAATGCTGTAGTATCCTAGCAACTTCCCAATAACCCGTAATCCTTCCCCCACCACACCTCCCCAATAAAGAGGTTGAAAATGTCCTAAAGCAGCTGAAATTTATATGGTGGACATCACCTCTGATTCTGCCAAGAATGCTTAAATTGACTATTAAATGTGCATAATAATAATATACACCTACTTAGTGCTTTAAAGTCAGCAGAGTCCTTTATAAATATTATCTCATTTGAATCATACAGCAACCCTCCAAGGCAAGTATCATTCCTATTTTAGAAATGAGCTTACTGAGGCTTAGCAAGTTTAAGTCAATGGTGGCATCAGGATTCGAATCCTGTTGTCTTGTAAGTCCAATGTCCTTTCCATCACATCATGATGCCTCACACATGGATCAAATAACTCATGTTTCATTAGGGATTTCAGACAAGTTTGGCATTCTCTCCTCAAAATTTACCATCAAGTAATATTTGCCCACATTCTTTCCTTTGTGGGCAATGGGATGACATATCTAAGTGTCTGCTGAATGAATGATCATGGTGCACTCCACCTAATGTCTAACTCCATTCCTTTTCTTGTCTCAGCAGGTCCCCCTATGGCAGCCGCAGTGGTTTCACATTTTAATGACTGTCCAGATTCCCACAGTCAGTTCTGCTTTCATGGAACCTGTAGGTTTTTGGTGGAAGAGGAGAAGCCAGCGTGTAAGTAAGTATCCTGGTTTCTGGAACTCTGAATCACCATGTGAAGGTGTGGTCCCATCAAACGGAATGAAATAGTTGACCTGATAGGTCATTTCCCACAAAAGGAGATGACTCCAAAAGGTCTATAACAGCTGGTGGAGGAGAAGAAGGATTGATTAATCAAGATTTATCAAAGCACTGGAATGGGTACAGTTGGAAATATCAAGAAGAATGAGATATGGGTTGCTCCCTTCAAAGTGTTTACTGTCTAATTGGAGAAATAATATGGCATATGTAATGATAACAACATGTCCCTCCCTCTCCTCTCTTCTCTCTCTTTCCCTTTTGCTTCTCTCCTTCTTCATCTCTCCCTTCTTCCTTTCTCCCTTCTGTCCCTTTCCATTTTTTCTTCTCTCCTCTTTCCTTTTCTTTCTCCCTCTCCTTCTCCCTTCTTTTCTTTCCCCTCCTCCTTCCTTGCTCCCTTCTGTCCCTCTCTCCTCCCTTTTCCTTTCTCTCTCCTTCTATTTCTCTCCTCTTCTTGATCTCTCCCTCCCTCCCTTTCTCCCTTCTGTCCCTCACCTTTCTTCCCTCTCTCCCTTTTCCTTTCTCTCTCCTTCTATTTCTCTCCCTCCCTCCTTCCTTTCTCCCTTTTGTCCCTTTCCCTGTCTCTCCTTTTCCTTTCCCCTTTCTCTTTCCCTCTCCTTTTTTCTTCTGTCCCCCCCTTTTCTTTTCCCTTTCTCTTTCCCTCTCCTTCCCTGCAATTCTGTAGCTCAGTGGTGTGAAACTCATATAGAAACAGGGCCCACTAATCCAAGGATACGGATTGCTGTGGGCCACATATTGATTTAATTTTAAGCTGTAATGTTATCTGTGTTTTGTTGGGTTTTTGTTCATATGGTTAAATATTTCCCAGTTACACTTTAATCTGGTTCAGGATGCACTTGGGGATGCTGTGGGCTGCATGTGGTGTACATTTAGATCACAACCTCCATGTCAGATCAGCACCATCTTAGATCATCACCCCCCCATGTCTCGATAGATGGCTAGTAGTAGTTGCTTTAAAAAAAACAAAACATATCAACTGATAGCTCACATTCCATTTGCAGAGGGTCATAGAACTCAAGCTAGAAGGGAACCCAATGAAGATCTAGTCCACTTCCCTTCCCTTACAAATGAGGAGTTGATGCCCAGGCTGGACAAGAGATTTGCCCAGGGTCACTCAGGTAGCAAGGGACAAGAGTAGGAAGTGAATTCAGGTCTTCTGATTCCAGAGCAAGCCAGATCTCTCTGACTCATCATGCCATCCTGCCTCCAAATGCCATCAGGTCCATATTCAAAGTTGTCCCAATTCCCCAGGACTTGACAGAACCTCCATTCCATTGGCATGACCCTAGAGAGCTCACAGTCACTTCCATGCTACTGGGCATGGGACTTGAGAAGAATCATTGCCTTGAACATCAAGGTCATCCTTAATTCAACAAGATTTATTAAATTGGTGTTGGGGATCCCAAGACAAACTATGCAGAAAATTAAACAGAGGAGGACCAAGAAGCCTCCAAAAAGTAGCCTTTTTGTGTTTATGTCTATGTGTAGGTGCTACTGGACAGTATTTAGTTAGTAGTACATGCAATAATGTACCATTGGAGACCACATAAGGCTATGCAGAAGAGATTAGATCATAGAAACAGTACAGTAACATACAAAAGACACTGAATTTTGAGTCAGAAGATCTGAGTTTGAATTCAGTTCACTAGATAGGCCTCAGTTTCATCATCTGTGAAATGAGGGGTGTGGTCTGAGATCTTTAAAGCCCTTCAACTCTAAAGTATGATTGTATGAAACTGCTTTTTCAATAATGGATAGGATTTGAAAAAGTATAGCGAAGGTAGGGAGAATGGTCCATGTAAAAGGTTCAAAGAGATGAGAACACAATTTTGACTGACATGGGTTTATTTAGAGTAGAGGAACAACAGAAGGTAAATGTTTGTCATTTCGGAAAGGTAAATTGAGGCCAGTTTGTGGAAGACTGTGAAAGGGCACTGTGTTAAACTGATGAGTTTGGATTTTATTCTAGAATCAATGGGGAGCCACCTACTATTTTTGAGCCTGGGTGGAGAGGCATGACCAAAATTATATTTAGAGGGTATTTATTGAATAGCAGATTGGAAAGGAGTTGAAAGCAAGAACATCAGTCTTGGGGCTTTGGGGGCACATAATTTCCTCTTTCCCATTCTCCTGTTTCCTTAGCTGTAAAAAGAGGAGCTGTGAAATCCTCTCCAGACCTGAGTTACTGTGTTTCTGTGATTTGAAAGCTAATCTGGTAGCCTAAGAATTAAATGATAAATGAAAAGTTTTCTTCTTGTATTCTGTGTTGCTATTTGAATTGAGGGCTTCCCCTTTCCAGAGCTTTTGATGACGGTCATAGCCCAACCACCTCCATCTCTCTTAGAAATGATAGAAGGCTTAAGAAGCCAACATTTGCAAAGTGCTATGACGCCTCAGAAGAAAGGTTGTAGGGACTGCTAGGAGGTGCAGTGAATAGAGCACTGACCCTGGGGTCAGGAGGACCTGAGTTCAAATCCAGCCTCAGACACTTAACACTTACTAGCTATGTAACCTTGAGCAAGTCAATTAACTTCAATTGCCCTGCCTTCCTCCCTCCAAAAAGCAAAAAAAAAAAAAGAAGAAGAAGAAGAAGAAAGCTTCTGCATACATTTAAAAAAATAGATATTCTCATTAATTATCATTGTTAGCATTACTAAAATACCAATTAGGTCATTCGTTAACTGATGCCCTGAAAGCCGGACAGGATAGTGTCCAGTGGTTCTCTGGTGAATGTGCTATCCAAACACCCACAATCTGACCAGAAAGGACATTTTTTTGTCTTTCATTCTAAAATTTGAGTTTCACTATTACTACAAAACAGACAAGTGACACTCTTCCTTTCCTTGAGACTTAGTTGGCAAGAAAGGACAGCTTTGGCCTAAGTTGGGGGTGGGAATCTCTGAGCTCCTGATAAAACAAGCTGCCCCACTACAATGAGTTCTTTCTGAGTAGTAAGAAATAGATAGGTATATACTGAAAAACAACACTGATTACAGACCATAATCAGGTTTTATATGAGCCAGACTTGGGGGGTGGGGTAGAGTACAGCCTATATTTGGACCAATGTGGTAATTGGGGAGACAAGATAGGAGCAAATGTAAATATTTGTATGTCTGAGTGACAGAACACTGAAGCCAACCAGTCATAGCCATAGAGAGTGAAACACACAAATGAGCCACTCTTGGATTCTTCTAGGTTTATGATCCTAGAAATGTGAGCTTTACCAAAACAATATTATTCAGAGCCAAATTTCCCACAGGTTCAATGCTCTAATTTGGGATTCAGTTTCTGGAGAAAACGCTAGCTTTTGACCCCATAAAGTATAGGAGGGAAAAAAGTTAAAATTGACTTGAGAATATACAGATAATTCCCAACAAAGATGTCCAATGATACTTATTGTTGACAATTTATATCTAAGTTTAGCCTTCTGGTTTTCCCCCGCCTCTATGTATCTCCCTGCTGGTTTCTATCTATATTAGAAAACTTGATTTGAAAAATATCTATTCCAGGACAATAACAACATAAATAAAGTTGTGGGAAACATAGACCTAGAAATGGTCACACTTCAGTACTTTTGCCCTGAGGGCAAGGACATCACCAAGTAGGGAATCAGTATGGATGGAATATATCTATCCTAAGGACACACCCAAGTTCCCTAGGTTATTTGTACCCCAAAGCTACCTGTAAAGAACCTGCAGAAACCTTGGGAGGAGGACTTTTTTTTTTTTAAAGGTAATCAAAAGTCTTAGGCATGTTAATCTCAGCTATCAGTGACATAGTTTGAAATTTCATACTAGGGATGAAATATTTCTAGGTAATTGAGCATCCCAGAATCTGCCTCCCACCAAAAAGTGTGAGACTAAGTTACCAAAAAGCCAAGAAAAACACTCCCACTCTGTTACCTCATTTCATTTCTGTGAAACTTAGAGAAGTGTTTCTAAGTGGGGAAGGTTTTTGTGTTTTGTTTTTTCTAATTTTTAATTGCATGGAAATCTCTTTCCTGAGTGTGTTTAAGCAGAGGCTGGATCACTTTGGGAGATGTTTGAAAGGGACTTCTCATATGTAGCTTATGATGATTTAAGTCCTATAAATAATTGAGGGAACTTAAAAAAGGGAACAAAGAAACAGATACATATTCATTTCATTTTTAACAAATATTTATTAAGCAACTACTACATGTATGGCCATGCTAGACTTTCAGGATAAAAAGATGAAACCAGGCAGTCCCTGACCTCAGTGAGCTTTCAATCTAGTTGAGGGAAACAAGTAAGGTAAAATACACTTATCACAGCTATTTAAATTGGAATATAATCAGTATCTCCTAATTCTACTTGTCCTCTAAACTTTACTATTTATGTTGAGGGTCTAAGACAGGGGTGGCGAACCTACAGGTGGCCCTCTAGGTCCTCAAGTGCAACTTTTTGACTGAATCCAAACTTCACAGAGCAAATCCTTTTATTAAGGGGGTTAGTCACTAAGATGACCAGGGCCTTCCCCTAGAAGCCAATAGGCAGAAGGATGCCCCTTTTTCCTCCTTACATGGGACCCTGAGCTGTCACCCTCCAAAGCTAGTGCTCTTCTTCCACACTGCCTGAATTACTTTGTACTTAGCACCCCTTCCAGACCCTCCTTCTACAGCTATCCCTCAGCAGCCACTCCTCTAAAGTTCACTCTTACCGGTTTTTGTTGTCCTGTCCTCTTCAAACATACTGATCTCCTGTCTCTACCGCCATAACCTCCAGGCTACCTCAACCAAACACAGGAGTTGTCTTTCTCTATACCCCTTGTTGCTGCCACCTACCCCAATCCCTTGAGAACTGAGTCAGTCCTAATTAAGGCTCTGGAAAGGCACCATCATCCTTCCTGTCTCCTAGAATCCAGTTTCCAAATCACCCTTGACTCTTCCCTCTCCCTAATCTTATTTCATTTGCCTTCACAGTGTTTTTCACATCTTTTCCCTTCTCCCCACTCAAACAGTCAACAGCCCAGTCCAAGCCATTATCACCTCCAATCTAAACTGTGGCAGTAGCCTCCTAATTGGTCTCCTTGCTTCCAGTCTCTCTCCTTTCCAAGCCACGGTTCACACATCTGCCAGAGTCATCTTAAAGCACAGATCTGACCATGCTGAAAAATCCTTAGGGCCTCTTAGCCGACTCTATGATAAATAAAACACAAACTTCTCAACACAGCATTCAAAGCCCTCCAGAATCTGGCTCCAACCTCCTGGGATTGTGGAAAATGAATTCAAACTTTGCATAAGGGTTGGCAGGAACCTCCCAAAGTCCCTTTCAGTTCTGTGGAAGCAATACTGCCACTTTCTGCACTTTTTTTTTATAATAATGTATCCTTCCTCTCACACTGTTCCCTGAACTCATTTCCTGTTTCCTGCCTCCTTGCCTTTGTCCAGACCTCCATATCCTAGACTACACTCTCTCCTCACTCTAACCTCTTAAACCCCCAAGTCCTACCTTTTCCAGGGAGCCTTCTTTATCCCTTAGTCATGACTGTCCTCTCCCTTCTTTCATTAACTTATATTTACTCATTTATGTGCATGCTAGGGAATGTAAACTTCTCTGAGGGCACAATGTTTTTTAAACTTTTTTTTTTTCATTGAACTCTCAGCCCCTTACATTGTGCCTTACCCAGATTTCGTGCTTAATAAACGTCAGCCAGTTGTGATTGAGAATAACATTATAGTAGAACCTAAAATTATTATGGAGAAGTGACAAAGATCTCAGAGAAGGCAATTTAAAGCTGTGAACTTCAAAGGAGAAGCTGTCAGTCATGTTGGCAGAACAAAGGTCTGGATGTGGTAATAGGGAACAAAGAGATTACCTTGTGAATTGGGAGTGGGGAGAGCTTGAGAGAAGGAGCAGACCTTTGAAAGAGGCCAAGTTGCAAAGGGTACCCTGAACTCTATACACTCAATTTACCTTTCAGTGAACCTGGCAACCCTGGTGGGATTTAGCCATATTCTAGATTTATATAGGCACAGGAATCTGTCATGTTATAAAAGCCTTCTAGAATAAGGATGATAGCTCACAGTTCCATATATCATTTTAAGATTCCAAAATACTTTACGCACAGAAACTCTATAAGGTAGGAGAAATATTATATATACCTGTTTTACAAATGAACACACAGAGATATCATATGACTTGCCTAGAGCCAGCACTTGAGCCAAGGTCTTCTGATTCCAAGACCAGTGCTATTTATACCATATGATGAAGAATAGTGACTCAGCTACAACAACTTACAGAGTAGCCATTGACAAATCTCTTCATCTCTTTGATACTCTGGATCCTCATCCAGATTATGCCTTCTGGACATAAGTGGTCTCGAATCTGAGCCCTCTTCTCTTCTCTCTCTATTCTACTATTAATAAACTCCCATGGATTCAATTGTCATCGCTGGCCTGATGATTCTCAAATCTACCTATCATGCCCCAACCTCTCTGCTGACCTCTCATCTTGCATCTTCAGTTGCCTTCAGACATCTCAAACTAGATGTCCAGTAGACATCTTAAACTTAATATGACCTAAACCAACCTCAACTTTTGCTCTAAACCCTCCCAGCCTTCTGACTTTCCTTTACTATAGAAGGAAACCCCATCCTTTCTACACACACACACACACACACACACAGACACACAGACACACACACACACACACACACACACACACATCCAATCTATTTATTGCCAAGACCAGTCAATCTCACCTTTGCAGTATCTCTTGTATATGCCCCCTTCCCTTCTCTGAAGCTGCCGCTATTCTGGTGCAGGTTCTCATTACCTTAAGCCTGAACTGTGGCAGTAACCCGCCTGAGAGTCTGCCTGCCTCAAGTCTCTACTCCAGTCCATAGTACGTTCATCCCACCAAAGTGATCTTCCTAAAGTGTAGGTGGAACCTTGTCATCTACTCAGTATATTGCAGTGGTTCCCTATTGCCTCCATGACCGAATACAAAATCCTCCATTTAGTATTCAAAGCCCTTGGTAAACCATCGCCATCCTACCTTTTCAGTCTTCACCTTGCTTCCCACCATGTACTCTTCAGTCCAGGAAACTGTGCCTCCTGGCTGTCCCCAGAATAAGACCCTCCATCTCTGGGCTCTGGACATTTTTTTCTGGCTGTCCTCCATGCACAGAATACTCTCCCTGCTTTACATGTACGGACATCCCTTTAAGTTCCAAATAAAATTCCATCTCTACAGAAAGCTTTCCCCAACCCTTCTGCATTCTAGTGTGTTCCCCGTTAATTATTGCCTATTTATACTGTATATGCTTGTTTGTACACAGTTCTTTGCTTGCTGTCTCCCCCATCAGATTTTGAGGTCCTTGAAGCCAAAGACTGTCTTTTGCCAATTTTTCTATCCCCAGTGCTTAGCACAGTGTCTAGCATATAGTAGGTGCTTAATAAATGTCTATTGATCTATTCTTGCATCAGCTTCATTGCTCCCAGCTATCTTGGCAGCCCTGGCATCCAGTGAGTCTGTCTCTGAATTGCAGATACTAGGGAATAGGGGAAGAGCAGAAATTTTAAAAACATGATCAATTCCTGATCAAAAACCTATCCATAGATTGATTTCTAAGGTCCCTGTGATACTGAGCTCTTTCTCTCTGGCCCAACAACAATCATTTTGTTGATTGGGGATTGGGCCACTGGGTCCTCAGTTCCCCAACTTTCCCCTCCTTGTCAGGTAGAACATTTAGAAAGCTGAGAAGCTCCAACTAGGTTTTCAGACCAGGGGCCAAACTCCCCCACTGTGCAGCCTGTGCTGGCAGTTTGCCTGGGAGCCTGGAGGGGCCCAGCTTACTTCATAGACATTTTAATTCTTCTTTTTTTAAAATGGAAATACACCCAGCCACAGTGTTTGCTCCCGGGGAAACACCAAAGCATCCTAGTGGTCTCAGAGTTTAATCACCAACTGCAGAGGGGAAGAAAGGAAGGTGGGGACATAGGGGGAGGGGAGGACCTGGGGGAAAGCATACACCTGGGTGGAATGCTTGAATGTTTTGCCTTTCATCCACTTACACTAGGCTCTTTATTTATGTGGATCAGTTAATTCTCATTAACCTGCCTCTAATGGAAATCAGGTGAGTCTCATTTTTACAAATGAGTAAACAAAACTGTAAGGGAAGCTAAGACTTTGTCCCACATAGCTGTAGGCCTATGATGAAATGGAAAGAACACTAAATGTAGAGTCAAAAGAACCTGGGCTTGTATCCTGGTTTTTGCTATTTAATTAAGTTCATTTTAATTCAATCAGCAGTTCCTAAACAATTAACCTGACCTGAGAATTGTGCTGGGTGGTGGAGATTTAAAAAAAAACAACCCAACAACAACAATGAAATAAACAGCTCCTGCCCTCCTGGAGCTTAACTTTCCACTCTCAATTTACTGCAAGTGTGAGCTTGGGTTAGACTCCTCACCCCTTTTCTTTTGATGATTAGGAGTTGGACTAGTAGGTATTTAAGCTTTCTTTCTGTACTAAACCCTATGATATCATGAGTCTATGACTTTTGTTAATAACCCAGGCTTTGGCCTGAGGAAGTCTTGCCTCCTGGGAGAATTTACTTCCCATATCTTCCATTCATAAAAATAAGTTTAGCTTCGTTTTATGTTACAATAATGCAGGAGCATGTTGTTCAGTCTTGTCCGACTCTTTGTGACCTCATTTGGTGTTTTCTTGGCTTAGATACTGAAGTAGTTTAGCATTTCCTTCTTCAGCTCATTTTTACAGATGAAAAAACTGAAGTAAACAGGGTTAAGTGCCTTGCCCAGGGTCACACAACTAGAAAGTGTCTGAGGCTGTATT
This sequence comes from Gymnobelideus leadbeateri, assembly GCA_011680675.1. Lineage (NCBI taxonomy): Eukaryota > Metazoa > Chordata > Mammalia > Diprotodontia > Petauridae > Gymnobelideus > Gymnobelideus leadbeateri. Next base: position 339,256 of record WOXC01009701.1, on the reverse strand, counting down.
TGCATTCAGAAAGATGAGTCTTCCTGATTCCAAGGCCAGTGCTCTATGCACTATGGTGCCACTTAACTGCTGGATGAATGCTTATTTCTCCCCTTCCATCCCTTCCCCCTACTTTAGTATATTCTACATTTAGCTGCCAACGTGATCTTTCTAAAGCTCAGTATGTCATACTCTCCCACTACCCCTTCCCCTCTCTGGGTCTCAGTGATTCATTATTCATAAAAAGGTGATCAAAACTTAGATCTTAGGATCTTAGATCTTAGATCATTTTCTAAGATTTCTAAGATTTGAAATTTAGCCCCAAATAAACACAAGCTGTTTTGTCTATTCATGAACCAATGCCCGCTTTAACACAGCTGTCATGTGAAAGGTTTGAATCTTACCAGTTTCCTTAGGCGTCTACATGTTCCACAGCCCTCTGGACTTCCTGCAATCATCTCTTTCCATAGGAAAATTGGTTCCTCAAATATATAAATGACCCAGGGGCCTTTGTGGCATACTCAGAAATCTTGTTTTTCCAGGCTAGAGGTTGAATCAAAATTCTTCCTTGCTTAAAGGTTTCATTCATGACACCTCATCCTCTTGCCTATTTCCTTAAAAGTTTTAAAATCTAAAATGAGAAAGTAAGGGAGCTAGCTATCTTTATGTATAAAAGCAGTAACTACCAAGGAACTGACATTTTGTTGCCATAAATAAGGAAAATAAAAAGTTGAATGATGTTTTTATCCTGAGTTGAATGTATTAGTGGACAGAATAGTTGGCATGTCGTAAATGTGACAGACAGTGTTTACTTTCTTAGTCAAGTCATGCTTTTACAGAATTTTCAAAGAAAAATCCCCTAGTGCAATAGATATATACATAACTGTATATTTGTGCATGTGAATTCATGAAGGGACTTCTGGACAGAAATAAAAATTGTCTTGATGAAAAGATCTGATGGCTGGGGGGTGCAGATTTTTGTTTGGGTATAGTACCTACATCAGAAAGTGCATAATCCTGGAGTATCTGCCTCCTAACAAGGAAGACTTCCTCTACAAAAGAGGGAATAAGTCCAGCTCCAGGTGGGGGTTGGGGTTTCCATACAGTCCCTTTCTTATCTCTGGCACCTGGCACAAAGCTGATTTTGATGCTGTCAGAGTAGGTGGGGGAGACTTTCATACCCAAGAAACTGGCTACTGCTGCTTCTCCTGCTGCTTAAATTATCTCTGCAAAGCAATTTTAAAATCTAAAATCATTGAATATTAAAACTGGGAATAGACCTTAGAGACTAATCAAGCTTCCTTATTTTTACAAAGGAGGAAACTGAGGTTCAGAAATTTAATGATCATAAATATGAAACTGAGATAGTCCCTAACGTTCGTGTAATCCAACCCCCTCCTTTCACAGGTAAGGAAAACTGAGGCTCAGTGAGAGTGACTTGCCCAGAACCCCACAGGGAGTAAATAGCAAAGCCAGGATTGAACCTAGGTACAGCTGCAGATATGCCAGTCTTTCTACTATACAATATTTCCAAGGACACCCAAGGTCATTCAGCATGTTATTATATATAGTAGCAATCGCTTATAGAGCATAATATTGTAGATTTTTAGATCTGGAAGGGAACTTGGAGGTCATTGAGTCCAGAAGCCCTCATTTTAGAGAAGCAAAAACTAAGGCCTCTAGAACTGAAGGGTGACTGGCCCAAGATCACACAGCTAGTAAATACTTTAGGTGAGATTCAAAACTAGGTCTTCCAGAGTGACTTCAGGTCCAGCATTTATTGTACACAATTTCTTATCCTGTTGTGGTTTGGATTAGTTGTTGAAGGTGTGGTTTTTTTGGGTTTGTTTGTTTGTTTGTTTTTGCTTTTTGGAGGGCAGTTGAGGTTAAGTGATTTGCCCAAGGTCACATGGCTAGTTTTTGTGTTAAGTGTCTGAGGCCAGATTTGAACTCAGGTCCTCCTGACTCCAGGGCTGGTACTCTATTCACTGTGGCACCTAGCTGCCCCATGAAGGTGTATTTTTTAAAAAATAATAAAATAAAACGAATCCCCATCTGTCGCTCCATGTTTGATTTAAATTAACACAATTATTTTATCTCATCTTCTTCATAAATTCTTCATTTAAAAAAATACCTGTCCCTCATGGAATATTAAAATGCACTTTCATCCTCAGCATCTTAGCCTTTTTTCTTCACTTGCAAAGCTTGGCCAAGCAGCAGCATAATCCTTGGGGAATCCCCTTTTATCCTAGAATCATAAAATTAGTTGTCCCTAATGAATTCTTCCAGTCGTTCTGTGAAGTAGATGTGTACGAGTTATGATAGCCCTTTGTGTGCATTTGCGTGCATGAGATCTCTGCCCCAGGTCATGTAGTAGAACCAACAAGGTCACTCATGAGCCTTCACTCTTAAACTTGCAGGATTTAGACGTGGAAGAACCCTCAAAGACTGCCTCTAATTCACCACTGCCACTTTCTCCCCTTTATCTCCTTAATGTATAGATTAAAAAGGCAAGGCTATCTCTGTGGGAAAGTGAGTTGCCCAGAGTGGAGAGCCAGATTCAGTCCTCTGACCCCTCCTTCCAGTGCTCTTCTGTTCTGCTCTCCTTCCCTGTTGGTTTGTAATCCCTCCATCCCATTGCCACCCAAGAAGGATGAGGGATCCTCATAGAGCATCACTGACTTTCCCTTTCTCCACAGATGCCATTCTGGGTATGTTGGGGCACGATGTGAACATGCAGATCTCCTTGCAGTAGTGGCAGCCAATCAGAAGAAACAGACCATCACTGCCCTGGTGGTGGTTTCCATAGTAGCCTTGGTTGTCCTCATTGGGATCTGTGTGCTAATACAGTAAGTATCAACTTTGTTCTAGACCAAGGTTTCTTAGGTTCTCTGAACTTTTTTTTTTTAATGCCTGTATTTCAATATGGTGTGATATATAATCATAGGATTTGGAGTTGGGAGGGGCTTCATAAATCACCTAGTATACCCCTTTTGTTTTACAAATGCTAAAACTGAGCCTCAGACACATTGATTGATTTGCCCAAAGTCACACAATTTATAAACAGTAGAGCTGAAAAGTCCTCTTGACTCCTTCTTGGTGAATCAGATCCATCCTGGGATTGTTACTCCTTAAAATGCTTTAGATGCTGTATTCATTTTTTCAGGTCACTGAAGCATGTTTTTCAAGCTGGAAGGGATCCCAGGGGTCATGCTATTCCATCCCTTCAGTTTAAAAATGAAAAAAAAAAACCACCAAAAACAAACAAAAAAGCTGAGATCTGTTAAGTTCAGTAGCATGCCCAAAGTCACAACACTGAGGCAACAAGAGAATAAGAAATGAAGCCCAAGTAGTTCTAACTCCAAGACCAAGACTCTTTCAGTGCCTCTCTGTGAGTGAACGTCCCAGGACTTCTGGGTTACATGAACAACAAGATGGAGTACCAGACATTTTTTCTGATCCTCACACTCTCTCAAACCTTTCCAAAGTAGTGATTATACCCAAGAGTTATAGCTGTCTCCATGGTCTAACTCAGATAACAGCCTGATGAATTAAAGGCAGAGAAAGCTAACTTTTAACTCACTAAGTACTGCCTCCTGCACTGGCTTCCATGGACTTGTAGGACAACCCAACCCAAGGGCTTGTGGTCTGGGATCCACTCAATAGTATCCTTGCTGCTGCTATTGCTGCTGCTTCAGTATCTGACAGCACACACTACCCTGGCCCTACCCCTCCTCCACCATCCCGAGGCAACAAGTAATAGAACTCAACCCAACCTTCTCCCTCACCACATTCAGAGGAGGTGGAGAGACAGGAAAGCAGAAACTTATTCTGCCTGGGGTGGCCAGCAATGGTCAGTAAGAGAACTGTGGGCCAGAGGCAACTGGAGCAAGGCACCAGCATGTGTGTGGGGCTCCCCCATACCTGAAATAAAGGGAATCAGTATCTAACTAAGGCCAGTTCTGCTACACACACACACACACACACACACACACACACACACACACACACAGAACACATGTCACTTGAGGTACAGACTGAGCCCAGTAAAATATGAATTACCCACTGGGGGGAGAACTGAGGTCTCAACCCCAGAAAAATGGCCATTGAAGGGGAAGTAATCAGAAAGTTAATGGCAGGAAAAGACAGAAATTACCAAAGATTTCAGGAATAAGATAACTCAGCTAAAAACCTTGAGTACAAGTAAATAAAAATAGGAAAGATCATCTCCAGATCATCCAAATGAGTCCAAACATCTCTGAATAAATATTGTATGACAAAGGAAAATAAATCAACACCTGATTATTCAGAGGACCCTGTGGATTCCCCAAAGTGTATAGATCCACACAGCAAGATGTTTCTGAAAGATTCAAGAGAGAAATAAGAATCATGGCAGCATAATTTATGGCCTTCACAGTAGAAATAATTAATAGTATCTCACCAAAGAGAGAACACCTGACTGGGAATGCATATACACAGAAATGAAGGACAGTCTAGAAGAAGAGGTAACAAAAAGCAATAATGTTAAAAGAAACCATGACCACTATATAAGAAAAACATATGTATGGACCAGGTGGGGGGTGGGATGGGTAGAAGGGAATTATAAGCAGCCTTTTACAATATATCTACTATGGTAATGTTTTGCATAGCTATACATGTACAATACATACTGAATTGCTTATCTTCCCAGAGGGAATGGGTGACAAGGGAGGAAGGGAATGGATCTGAAATTCGAGGTTTTAAAATTAAATGTTTCAAATATATATAAATACTATTATTAATACTATTTTACATGTAATTGGGAGATAAGATAAGATGTTCGGGCATTGGGGCACAGAGACTCACCTCGCCCTAATGGTATGGGAGAAGATATGGGAGAGAGCAGATTGGATGAGCGGATATCTTGTGGGACTGCTATTCTGGGGTGGTGGGTAGGGGAAAAAATGGGGGAAAAATTGTAACTCAAAATCTGGCGGAAATGAATGATGTAAACCAGAAATTAATAAAGCATTTGTTAAAAAAAAAAAAAGGAAAAAAAGAAAAACATATGTAGAGAAACAATTTAAAGATAATAGGTCTCCCAAAAAAGCATGACAGGTCACAAAAGCTGAGCACCAAAATGCAAGAAATAATACATGGAAACTACCCAGAATATCTGAACACAGAAAACAAAGTGCCTATTGAAAGAATCCACAGATTGCCTCCAGAAAAGAACTCTGTTATGCAAACTAAAAGACAGTTATCATTAAATTTAACAGTTCAATTTCTCAAGTGACTTGGAGAAAGACTTTCAAATATAAAGGAAAGAAAATTTAAATAATACAAGACTATTCTGTACCCACCAGAAACTACAGAAGATAATGAAATAATGTGTTCCAAAGAGCAAAGGCACATGAGGTACAATCCAAGGTGATATACCCTGCAAACCTGAACCTAATCATCAATGAAAACATGAGGGTGTTCAATAAAAAAAAGACATTTGAAGCATTCCTACAAAGAAAGCCAAATATGGACAAATACCATATTTCACCACATAATCATTGCAGATTTTATACCAGGTTTTTTTTGTGCAAAAAAAGTAATGTGTGACCATTATGTGAAGCTTTTTAAAAATGTGCTTAAAAATAATTTATTACTAACCTGTCTTTGGTGCAAGATTAAGATGCTTGGAATATTCATGAATATATGTGAAAAATTGAATTCTATCAATGCGAGTGCACTGAGAATTCTAGGCTTGCAGCTCGCAATGTGTAAGAGATAAATCCATATGCCACTGGTGAATACATTGCTGCTCTGTTTACCTTTTAAGCGGTGTGATAAACAGAATTATACCATGTGACAATTATGGGATGAAAGGTTATAAACCAATTTTTGGACTGAAAAAAATGCAATGATTATGCAGTGGAGACAATTATATGGTGAAATACAGTATTTTGCTTTTCAGATGCCCAAGATGAGAAATATAAGAAAACTAAACAAATACAGCAACTGAGGAAGGCACAAGTAATGAAATAACTTATCCTAGGGAAAAAACACCCTAGAAAGAGAGAGACACCTATGGAGTTAAAAACCACAGCATAACTAGGTAGCCCAGATTATAATGCTGCAGATATCCAGGTGGAAAACTGTTGGGGCTAGAATCTCCAAGGGAGACTTCATAAAGGACATAGAATTTGAGCTGAAACATTTAATATAGTAGAAGGTATGGATTGATAGAGAATAGATATACATCCTATATTGGAGTCATGAAAATAGCCTTTACTCTCTGCCATGAACACTTTGTTCTTCTCTATAGATTACAGAAACCTTCTCAGCCAACTTTCAACATAGTCTGATCTTCCTTTAAGATAAAATGGACCCAGGGTGGCTAGGTGATATAGTGAATAGAGCACCAGCCCTGGAATCAGGAGGACCTGAGTTCAAATCTGGCCTCAGACACTTAACACAAAAACTTAGCTGTGTGACCTTGGGCAAGTCACTTAACCCCAATTGCCCTCCAATAAAAAAGAAAAAAAAAAAAAAGATAAAACGGACTAATGTACCAGTTCATTGTAGTTGTTCTTATTTTTAGCAGAGTTAGCTTTAGTACCCCATTTCATTTTCCTACTGAGCACCTTACCTCTTCTTTCTTCCCCTCAGTTGCTCCTATAAATCCTGCTCACACATCATCAGTAGAGACAGATGTTGTATAATGGAAAGAGCACAGGACTGGAAAGGATATGAGGGGTCAAGGTCTTGCCTCTACCCTAAACTCACTGAACTTTGGAGGATTCTCTTTCCTTCTCTGGCACTCAGTTTTCTGATCTGTAAAATGAGAGGGCTGGATCTTATCTTAGATAATCTGACACTCAATGAATACATTTCTCTTTCCCAAAATTAATCAGGTTATACTGTGAACAATCAAAGGTGCTGGGTTTGAATCCTGACCATCCTGCTAAGACCAATCTTGCCCCATTGTGACTTAGGGCAGGTCGTTTATTTCCCTTCTCTGGGCCACAGCTTCCCCATCTGTTAAATGAGAGGGCTTTGCTGGAACAGGGGTTCTTAATCTGAGATCCATAAATTCAGTTTTAAAAAATACATTTGGGTAACCATTTCAGTATACTATATTTCCTTGGCAATCCTGTGTATTTTATTTTGTCTATTTAAAATCAATATTCTGAAAAGGGAACCTGTAAGTGTAAGCCTCACCAGACTCCCAAAGGGGGCTCCGTGACTTGGAAAAGGTAGAGAATCTATGGACTGGGTAAATTCTAAGATCCCTTCTTGTACTTCTAGATTCTGTAACAATTGACTGATTTTTCAAGCTTGGGGCTTCATACATCAGGACTTCACATACCTTTTTCCAGCTGATCCCAGGAAAACCATTACATTCATTCATATTGTATTCAAAGAATAAGCGGTAGGCTGAGCCTGTATTTCTCATTTGTAACTCTGACCTTGCAATGCTATGGAGATGACACACAGCCACAATTATGTTAAGCTTTCAGTGACCTGAGAGTTTGGGTCGTCAGGAGTCCAGTCTACAAAACTGTGACTCATTCCCTCTCTCCACCTCCCACCCCCACCAAGCTTTTCCCATGGGTTATGTCATGCTATACAAAATTCCTTTCTTAACTTTAAAGTATTGGATAACTATTCATTCACTTCGCCTTCCTCAAATCTTCAAGAGGGATGCCATGGATGGTATTGGATGGCTGCTCAAGTCTTAGGCTTAACAGCTGTTTCTTAATAGTGGTGCTGTGTTTCAACAGGGTCTTAAAACTTCATCCATGGGGCTTTAGGAACATTCATCTATGAACACAGTTCTCTTGTCTGGGAGGCAGCTAGGTAGGCAGTCCTCTAGGGAAAATAGAGGAGGCTAGAGTTCAGGGGAAGAGTTCAAAGGATTCTGTAAATGAAGTTATAGAAATGAGAAAGTGATTCTAATATTCCCAGAAAGCTGGAAAACATGTGTTTGCCACTGGAGGGAAGAGAACTGTCACTGAATCTCAGGGACAGAAAAAGCTTCAGGAAACATTCTAGTCTAACACAATCGCGACTCAAAATGACCCTTTCACCATCTCTGACAGGGATCATTCTTGCCTCTGCTTGAAGAAATGAAACTCTCCACCTCAAGGGGCAAACCATTTCAGTATGGTCCTTTTCCTTATATTGAACTGTAATTTGCCTCTGTCCCCTCTCCCCTTTGCTCACTGGCCCCAAAATGCTACAGACAGATTAAGGTTCTGGTAATGCCCATGTCTGGAGGGAGATAATGTCCAGGTATTCCCTTTCTGTGGCAAGCTCAGGCTTGGCTTTTGGCTGCTGTCAATGGCTTAAGTCAACGTTCATATTCTCTTCTTGTCCCTCTTGTATTCCAGCTGCTGTCGGATAAGGAGGCCTTGTGAGTGGTGCCGGGGCTTTGTCTGTCAGCATGAGAAGCCCGGTGACCTCTTGAAGGGAGGAACAGCCTGCTGCCGCTCAGAGACAGGTGAGCAGAAATGTCCTGGGGATGTTTTCTGTTTGGAGGTTACAATAAGCAAAAAAAGCAGCTAGCTTCTTTCTTGGAAGGGAAACCTTGGAAGATAAGGCACTGGAAGAAAACTAGATTTCTAACTTTTTTTTTAACCAACTTGATCCTGATTTGCTTTTGCATTACTGAGATAAGAGCTGAAAGTATTTGGGAGCTTTTATGAACTTGTCTCATTAGTCAGCCAATGAACATTAAATGCCTACTGTGTGCAAAACACGCAATTTAGTCTGCAGGAGACACAGAGTTTAGATGAGACTGTGTCACTACCCTCAAGGAACTTACAGTGTAATAAGAAGCTAAGACACCAACACAAATAACTAAGTCACGATGCTGTATAAGTGCCTTAAAGAGGTGCTCTGAAGTTTGGAGGGAGAAATTATTATCTGCTAGGGCATCAGAGGTTTCGTGACATATCAGTAGCTTTTGAGTTGAGTTTTAAAGGATGGGTAGGATTTCAATAATTTAAAAGGAAAGGAAGGTCATTCCAAGCCTTGAAAACCACATAAACAAAAGCCTAGCTACATGAGCATGAGTCCACTTTGGCTGGAGTGTAGAGTGCATGGAGGGCAGTATTGTGAGATCAATTTAGGTAGTTCTAGATCATGGGGAGCCCTGAATATCAGGGAGAGGAATTTGACCTTCACTCAATGGGCCAGTAGGGAGCTATGGATAATTTTGAAATGTCACTAAAGGGCTGGAGGAATAAACAAGAAGGCCAGTCCTCCTTTACAATCTGGGTCCTTCACCTTAAGCAGCTAGGCAACTTAGAAGATAGAGTACCAGGCCTGGAGTCAGGAAGACTCATCTTCCTGAGTTCGAATCTGGCTTCAGATATTTACTGTGTGTGACCCTGAGCAAGTCACCTAACCCTGTTTGCCTCAGTCTCCTCATCAGGAAAATGAGCTGGAGAAGGAAATGGTAAACCTCTCCAGTATCTTTGCCAAGAAAAACCTGAAATGGGGTCATGAAGAGTCAGACACAACTAAAACAAACCTTCAGTTGAGTCCGTCTCACCAGTATTGAACTACTGACCCCAACCGTTTTAGAATTTGAAATGCCATTTATCTAAAAAAAATAAAGTCTTAAAGTCCTTCACAGCATCAACTAAGTTTTTGAAAGTGAAGCTTTGATGAGAGACCTGTTGGTTAATTCAATTGCAAGCACATAATTTAAAATTGCTTTTGAAATCTAAATCTCATAGAACAATGGTAGAGAGATTTGCCCAGGGACAGATCAGAGACTCGGGATTTTCCAAAGCCTGGCAACCCTTTTCCTCTGTATGGTTTACATATTCCCTCCACATGTGCTTCTAGTAAGCTGAGCTGAATGAATGAATGTCAGGGTAGGCTTTAACTACAGTGAAGTCTATTGTATATAGGGTAAGCATTTTCAAATAAGGGATATGGAGGTGGTTGGAGAAAGCTGAGGAATATTTGTTAACCATGACTGTACTCCCTTGTATGTATAGTACATACAGCGATATTCACATTTCTTTTGGGGAACGCTGAGTTTTTCATCCCTGCAGTACTATTAAGAGGAAAGTGGGAAGTAAACGGTGCTTACTCTGTTTGTCTGAAAAAGGAAAACTGAGGCCACAGTGGCAGACCTCAAGTCACACCGTCGTGGTGGGACAGCATCATCACAGAGAAACCTACTAAAAGCTGTGTGGGACCTTAAAGTTTCCACCCCTTGATTTTGTTCATCCCCAAGAAGGTGACTGACTTCTCCAAGGTCACACAGCTAGGAACTATTAAAGCCAGAACTCAAATCTAGCTCTCTTGAGCCTTCTGTCTCCAGGGCCAGTGCTCTTTCCACCATCTTATTCCTCTTACCCAGGGAGAAAACCCAGGACTGACATACAAACCCTGCCCCCTCACAGACATACCTCCACTAACGCACTGGGACAACCCACTGAGTAAATTAATGAACTAGTAAAGGTAAATGTTTCCCAACACCCTAGATAGAAAATATTTAGTTTGCAGAAGACTTGGTGTTCACTGCAGTCGTTTAGAAAGCATGACATCCCATTCCTTTTTGGTGTCCCCTACTGTCTCCTTGGCTTCATTGAAAGGCATAGCATTGTGGTGGGAAGAATACTAGAATTAGAGTCCAGAAATCTGGGTTCAGATCCTGGCTCTCCTACTTACTACCTTTATGACCTTGAGCAAGCAAATGCCTCCCACTCTCTGAACCCCCAGGGTCCTGACCTTCAAGGCCAGCTAGTCCAACACACTCATTTGAAAGATGAGGAAACAGGGAACCAGAGGTTCAGTGCCTTGTCTAAAGTCACACCCATGGTAGAAGGTAGAATTTGAACCTGGGTTTGCTGACTCCAAACCCAGTGCTCTTTTCCACAATAGAATGCTTCCATATTTCCAAATCTATAATGTAAGGATGTTGATGCAAATGATGCAAAGGCCCAAACCTTTCGCTCCAGTGTGTTCTTTCTGGGTATTCTCAAGTCCCTTACAACTCTTGAACTCAGTGTTTTATGCTTTAACCTTCCTTTCCAACTCCAAATCCTTTTATTAATGACTGAATTATGTGACTTTTCAGGGAAGATTAAATGTGAACCTACTGTAAGCAAGAGAAATTTCCCTTCCTCAAACCTCCAGCCTGTTGCAGATGCCATGTGCTGCCTAAGGCAAGAGCCATGATGCCCTGTCCCCTCCTTCTCTCTGATAGTGACCAAGCAGAAAATAGTCACTGGAACAGACAACCCAAGAGCAAACAGGGTGAATCCAGGGGAGCTAGAGACCAAATACATATTATCTCATTTCTGTGAATTCTTAGATCTCTGGTAGATAGATAGATAAAGAGGTTGTAGCTCATTTCCTATGGGGGTAGTGGCCTTGTAGAGACCCCCACAACTGGGAGCAGACCTCAGGAAGCATTGGGTCTGGTAGTATAAGTGTCAGAAACATTGGATCTGGAGTTGGGGTTCAAATCCTGATTCTGCTGGTTACTAGCTATGACCTTGGCAAATTGATTCTATTCCTTGGACCTCTGTTGCTCTATCTCTGAATTGGGGTTAATTGAACCAAATGATCTTTAAGGCTGATTCCAGATAGAAATCTCGTTCTCTTATAAGCTGGACATTCAACTTAAAATGTTGGGCACCTGGCAAGCCTATGAGGCCACCAGGTTGACTGCTGAGCAGTACTGACTTGAAGGGGAGATCAAGATGATGGATGGCCCCTTTGTTCTTTGTGTGTTCAATTATTTTTTCAGTCCAGCATTTCAGAGGGGTTTTCTACTTTCCCAATTTCAGTCTTGGTCATCGTTGTCTTCTTCTCCTCCTCCTCCTCTTCCTTCTCCTTCTCTTCCTTTACCTCCTTCTCTTCCTCTTTACTTTCTCCTCCCTTACCTTCTTCTCTTCCTTTTCTTCCTCCCCCTCTCCTTCATAATAATCATAATAGCTTGCCTTTATATAGCAGTCCATGGTTTGCAAATACTTTTATGTAAATTCTCATTCTGTCCTCTCAACAACCTCCTGAAGATGGACACAGCAAAAATTGGACTTAAGCCTAACAGCCTGCGAGTGGAATAGTGATGACAAATTGAGAGCTTTTTAACGTCTGTTCCAAACTGCTGTCTTGAAAGTCAGCTCCTTCCTAATGAATTCCCATTTAGGATACCAACTGCAGTGGAGAGCTCCAAGCTCACAGTAATGGAGCTTTCTCTTTTCTTACAGTGGTCTGAAGGAAGAACACCAGGGATACAGCCAATTGGACTGCTGCTGCCCAATAAAGGAGAAAGGACTCTTCTAAAGAAGTGCATTTTCCATGGAAGCAAGTATTGCTGGAGACATACTAGCAAGCATTTTTTTTTCCTGCATTGCCTCAAAAACTCCTATGCATCCTCTTTATTATTTGGGCTTTCAGAACATCCTCTTTATTATTTGGGCTTTCAGAACTCATCGAGAATTCTATCTGCTTGGGGTCACTTGGTGTGACCTGAGGATGGAAATCGGCAGACCACGTAACCCTTAAGACTGTGTTGTTGGAGCTGGATGACGGATGGTCCCGGGAAGAACTGCAAAGAGGGTTGGCTTCTTGTTTATGTAGCAAAGTTGGGTACAGGTGTGGGTGTGTGTGCTGCCAGGGACAAATTTCAATCCGAAGTTCTTCCTCTTTTTCCCCCCTTGCCCATCTGTGTTTCATTTTTGTCTTTGGATGAAATTGTCGGTCTGTACCCATGACCTCCTTATGGTGTTTGGGAATCTACCTGGAACCATGAGTTTCCTTCAGTTTGTCAGAGTTCTGTCTCATTTGTTTTACAGGGGGGAGGGGGTAAAATGGGGTCACTGCCTACATGACAGAAAGACAACTAATTCTAAGAGAAATTGTCTTTTCTAGCTACAGAACCTTTAATACTTTAACCCCCTCAGCCCTCTGGATGTGTCCACCGATAGAAAGATATGGTAAACCATCTATTGCTATTTTTTCCCAATGGTGATAATTTCTAATTTATTAGTGAAAGAGTTTCATTTTTCATCTCTTAAATCAGTATAACACACACACACACACACACACACACACAACCTCTTTAGATTTTCTACTTCTGCTGTTGTGTAGTTACAGAATGAAGTTATAGCTCATAAAAATATACATATATATTTGTATCTTTTGATCAGGGGAAGCATTTCCAGCATCCTAATCATTAGTCTCTGGGGAGAAAGACCATGGACCATATCACAGGAAAAAAAATGCACAACTGAAATTTTAAAGCTGAGCTTTAAGACCCTAAACCATTTCTTTGGGGTCAGTCTTATTCTAGGTGGGATAATTCACAAGTAGCAAACAGAGAACTCATCCCTTCTGGAGAGAGACTGAATAGGCAGATAGATCTGTGTAAGCCCTGCTATGTGTATAGAAAATTAGTCATTCATTAAAAAAACATAACGTGTTGACAGCCCCCTGGAGAAATCTTCTAGGTTGTATTTGGATACTGATGGTTAGCCGAGCATCCTTGAAATTTCAGGCCAGGTCCAGGAAAAGAAGAGCCAGTCACTTACTTTCCATGTGTAACTCAGTCAGTTTGTTGCTTTATTTTAAAATTGGGAACCTTTGCCTTTCCTATTTATTTTCAAGCCATTAACCAAAACATTCTACTGATTCTTCTGTTTTCCATTAAGGATAACTTAAAAAAAAATAAATCTCAAACAAGCCTCCATGCCCCTTCTGGGCCAGACGTTCCCCCCAGAGGACAGACAGCAGGGTACTTTTGGCTTAGGATGCAGTCACCATCCCTGAATCAACAGTGGTAGATATCTTGTATATCACTAGACTTTGTTAGTTAAAATTTCAAGATAGAACTATAATGAGTAGATATATATATATATATATTAATTTACTGTACCATATACAAGGATACTATTTATTCATTAGTCTTTGAAAATGAGAGACTTATACTCTTTGATACATTCTGCTTCTCAGATTTTGAAAGAACTCTATTAAATGAGTAAAGATAATTTGAAATTCTCCTATCATAGACTTTCCCCCTGCCCTCATTCCCCTTCCTCTCCAGTCTCCCACCCTCATCTCAGTTCATTTGTTTGTTTTGTTATTTTTTTAAGAACTGAAATAATAATACTGTCACTCATATCTTAACCTTGGGGCATCAATTTCTACTTTATTAGCATAGCTGGGATCTCTGAAATTGAAGATGAGGATCCAGTCTGTTATCTACCTTAACCTTCTTACTTTTCTATGTGATCCAAAAGATATATGTCCTAAAGACAGGACTCCAGGTAGAGGTGGGTGGGGCGGGGGGGGGGGGGCAGATTGGAATTTTTGCCAAAAAAGGAGCTCTTGACTCTGGGCCACCCTCTCCCTGCTCCTAAATCAGCCTCAAATTTGCAGACAAGCACCCTGAGCCTCCCCATATTGGGCTGACGAACAACCACAGCATCTTTATTCAAAACCAGACCCACAGGGCATTGTGCTATTTTATATTCTTCCTCCCCATCCTAGAAATATCCTAGGAGTTTAAGATGCCTGGCAGAGGAGAGACTCATAAAAGTGCAGTTATTTTTTTCAAGTTATAATTTGAAAATAGATTTATAATAGTGTTTTTAACTTGGGCCAACATTTTCATTTTAAGGCAAATTTGTCTCCTTATAGTTTAGCAGAGGCTATTTGAATTCTATTTTCCTTTTAAAATGCTTTTTTTTTTTCAAATACCAATATGAAGTATTTGTTTTCCTAGATGGACTAACTAAAATCTAGTCTGTGGGGTTTGGTGGTTTTGCTTATAAGTAGCATTTCCCAGTATGTAATTCTATCCCCATTATCTGTATGTTCTCTGGTAGCCAGTGTTAACTGCCATTCAAAGTCAGCCATGTATATGCAGGCAGTGAAACCAGGTGGAACTTTCATGGCTCTCCTTAAAGGGATTCTGGCTTGGGATCAGTCAGCACTTTGATTCTCATGTCATGCCAGTGCCCTCATCCTGAATCATGATAGAAAGTCCACTTACCACATGGCTTTCTTCTGTCCCCTAGATGTGCTAGCCACACAATAAGCACCCTCTGATAAATGCTTGTTTGGTGATATCTTAAAAGACTGTAGGAAAGAAATGATTTAGATGAATAAGGACTTGAGGCTTTTTTCAGGGAGAGGCATTCAGATGTCTTTCCTCTCCATGACTTTAAAGAACCTGGAGTTAAACTAATAGCTCTCTCCTCCAATTTGGATTCATTAGTTGGTGATTCCTTACTTAGAAATAGGATGACTGATGAGCATTTGGTTAATGAACCATTTCAGGCAATGATACTACTGTCTTTGACTGTAAAAATATTATGTTGGTGTTTTCTCCACCAGTTGGGTTAAAATTTGTCTATTTTGTGTCCTTTTGCCAACCTCCACATGTTCTATACTACTAGCTTCAGAAGATCAATTATCCATTAGGGTTTTTTGAGTTGAATCCTCAAGGTCACTTAGCTAATGCTTTGAACAGAATCAACATTGGGATCCATAGAGCCCAAATGTCTGATTGGGTTGCTAATGAAAACTTAACCAGCAAAAAAGGCTCAAAGATCCCTGGAAAACAGAACCCAATTATCTAGCACAGACCAATGGCAAAATTCATTAAACAAGGTATAACCGAAGTGATACCTTGGCCTGATTTGGTATTTCAACTCAGATGAGAATCCTGACCCAGAGTAGAGGTTCCTCCTTTGGCATGTGGACCAATGAACAGGATTGTAATTTGACCTCCGAGAGGGAGCTGGAATATTTAAGCCTTTTTCTAAAAGAGAATCTAGATATATAGGCCCAGAAAGGCTTTTGATGGCTGACATTTCCTGCTCCCACACTGGGCTTAAAAAAAGTCTGTCTCAACTGCTTCTTTTGGGGAGACTTTCCACATTCAGTTGTAGGAAGGGCATTGCATCAATAAGCTAGTCTTCTGGGGACAGTGTTTTCAGTATGTGTATGGGCTGTTTGTTATTTACCCACACAATGTTGCCAGGGACAGACATCAAGTTTCCAGGCCTTGATGTCTCCCACCCTGCCTAGCCAAGGGGGTTGGGAATATTCAAAGGCCAGAGAGACCCAAGGTATCCATTTGCAGAAATGATGTAAGCACTTATGTTAATGTTTAAATGTTCTCAAAGGCAAACCATAGTTCTTCCCAGTAACTGATGAATCCAGTCTTTCTGAAAAATCCTAATAATATCCAGACAGACAGAAAGACCAACAGATGCCCACACTCAGAACTAAGAACTACTCATTGTAGCTTTTTACTAACCCATCATGAAAATGTTCACCTTTCATTGTCTTTATTAAGTTTATTTAACCAGCCTGATGCTTTTTAGTCATGGTTACTCTCTCTTCTGTATATGTTGCACTGAAAAAGTTAATATTTAATGTTTTAATTTATTTTGTGTGGTAAATTAATTTTGATTTCTGTAATATGTTAATGTGATTGGCAGTTCTTTTCCTCAATATCCAAGGTAGTTTAAAGAGGAGCAAGCAATATAAAATACAGTTGTTTGTGTTTTTCCAGAAATGTGCACTGTGGTTTGATTGTACTGTATCTTGTTTTGAAGGATGAAGGAATGAACTCTTTTTTTTTTCTAAAATATGACTGGGACTTTTTTTTTAAAATCATTTTGGGATATCACAGCAATGATGTTGAATTTTTATTGTACAAATATATGAATGTAAACAAACATAAGTAAAGTGATCATCGCTAAACTACAAGGATCCTAAAAATTGACAAGGAATACTGTCTGCACCCTAGAATCAATGAAATAATTCTGGCAAAGGGGACATTAATCAACCACCATGTATTTCATGCCCAGAACTGTACTAATTCCTTATGGAAGAAGTATAAAACACAGCCTTCCTATCCTATAGAAGCTTAAAACAAAGTTGGGGAGACAAATATAAATGTAGACCAGAAGGAAGAGCCTGTAATTAAGCAAATAGGTATAGTATGTAATGACAAGACACAGATAAGGAGTTTGGGCATCAAACAGAGTAAGATAAGCAGGAGTCAGGAAAAGCTTCTTGGGAAAGGTGGGACAACAGGATTTTTCCATTATTCACCTTCCAATTTAATCATAGTAAGGATGGTCTTTGAATCTGAAGTATTTGGGAGATGTGGGTGTTACAGTGAATTTGAAGTCTTAGGGATCTGGGTTTGAATTTTGCTTTTTCTGCTTGCTAGCTGAATGACCCTGCTCAAGTCATGTCACCGCTTATAGGCCTACCCTGTAAAAGAAGGAACTTAGACTAGGTTATTTCAAAAGTCCTCTCTAGCAGTGCCTCTATGAGCCTATTATTTTCTCCTTAGACTTGTTGAAGCGTAGATATTCTTCTGCATTCCCTAGTGTCTCCTTTAAGATAAACATAATAATAACGGATGTTTTTCAAAAGTCAGCATGGTCCATTAGGAAAAGTTCTCAGTTTGAAGTTAGAGGACCTGAGTTCAAATCCTAGCTTTATGACCTCAGTCAATTCACTTTGTCCCTCTGGATCTCAATTTCCTCATCTGCAAAATGAGGGGTTGTACTAAGGATCCCTTGTGGCTTCAAATCTATGACTTTAAAATCTACCAAATACTTTGAAAAGTTGGTCTTTTTTATGTAATCTTATTTGGGACATAAAGTTTTCTTGGAACCACAAGATGTTAGAGTTGGAATGGACCTTCAAGATTATTCAGTTCTGGTCCAATTCATCCTTCACCCCTATTTTGTTTTTGTCTTTTTGAAGTGGGGGAAGGCAGGGCAATTGGGGTTAAGTGACTTGTCTAATGTCACACAGCTAGTAAGTGTAAGTATCTGAGGCTGGATTTGAACTCAGGTCCTACTGACCCCAGGGCCAGTGCTCTATTCACTGTGTCCTTCTTTACCACTATTTTGAAGAGGAGAAAGCTGAAAGCCAGGGGGGCAAAGATCCCCATTTGGTCATCCCAATATATGAGCTAGGTTAACATATTGCTTTAGGTCATCCGCAAATATAATAAGCATGCTATCTATGCCCTCATCTTCCAAAGTATTAAGAAAAAGTGTCCATAGGGCCGGAAGCAGCAAAGCCAAGACTTGAGCCCATGTCTTGATTTTAAGTATAACTTTTTCCTCTTGGACCCCTGGATTGTGGAGGGAGTTTCTGGCTAAGCCAGAAAACTTGCCTCTGTTGTGCTGGGGTCTACACATCTAATCTTCTTTCTGTCCTCCTTTTCCTGTCCTCTTTAGAGCCTGGCAGTCTTCCTGAACTGTTGATCAGTAGTGTTACCTTGACCAGTTGTAGCTGCCCAGTTCTTTGTCATCTGTCTGTTCTCCAACCATTTCCTCTAACTTCCTTGTCTCTTCCACTGTTGCCTTTGCCCATTGGGTCTTTAGACATAACTTCTTACCTGTTTCTTGCAACCTCTACTGCAGCAACAAGGAAGGGAATCTGAAAGCGCTGAAGCCTCTGAACTCCCCTAAAACAACTGGGAATCAACTGGTTAGGATGTTGGGATCTAGTGAAAGAGACATTTTCATTTTCATTCACTAATTCCAGGCAGGCAAGCAAGCAGAAATCTGGAGATCAATAGGGAACCTAGGGATAGAGCAAATCATGTGGAACAGATTGTAGGCATCAAGACCTTGAGAAATAAGGCCAAGTTCTGGCTCATCCAAGAGCTTACACACTTTCTTTTAGGGCAAGAATCGGGGTGTCCCAAAGCCCAGGAAAAGCAGGCAAAACTTCCGTGGATTTTCCCCATTTAGTCTGTTATTTAAGGAAAATAGGCCAGTCAGGGTAATGCCTCACAATAATACTTTACTCTTATATGGTTTTCTTTTTTCCACTTTTAGAAGGAGTTTTCCAATTTATTTTCTTTTTTGGCCTCAACTATGACGTAGACAAGGAAAAGGATATGGTTATTATCTGCATTTTACAGATGAAAAAACTTAAGTATAGAAAAGTTAAATGACTTGCCCAAGGTCAAAGAGGGAGTTTTTAAAATGGGTTTTTACTGATAACTTTTGTTTTCACATCACTTCTATTTCTCCCGTCACCCATCCTCATAACAAAGAATTTTCACATAATGAGTTACTGGCAAAGTCAGACATTTTAGAAGGAGGGAAAGGGAACATAGCCTGATTTCCTCCAGATACTTTGGTATGTTTTAGACTCTGATAGCTCCAGGTACCTCCCCAGTGTGCATCAGCCTTCCATGTGCATTTCCCTTTCTGCCCTCTGACTCTTGTTACTTTGCTGGGGATATCACACACAGGCACATTCAGAGTAATCCAGGCCAGCTGTAACCAGGAGCTGAAGTTCAACCATGGTGATACTGGTACATTCCTGCCTCATGAAGTCATTGTACACTCTCACCCTCATTTCATAGGCCAACAGAGAGGGAAGGGAGGAGGAATGATAGAGGCAGTGAAGGGTCTTCTGCCACCATCTAAGCAGCAGCAAAGAGGGTTGCTGAAGCTAAGGCGGGAGCTGTTATGGCTGTTACACCTTGGGATGTCTAATACTCCAGATCTGAAACTTAACAGAATGAAGGTCCTGAATTCTGAGATCTGGACATGGATGAGGCCCCAGAGACTGTCTGGTCCAACTCCTTTATTTTACAGACTAGGAGATAGAGGCCCAGGAATTTTAAGTGATTTGCCTTAAAAAAGTTTTAAACTAATTTGTCTATGGTCATCCATGGAGTAAAAGTCAGAGACAAGGACTCAGATGATTTGTGTTCAAATCCTGCTCAGACACCCATAGACAACTTAGCTCCCTGGGCCTCCCTTTCCTTATCTGCAAAAGAGAGTCAGGGGATGGCTAGGTATCACAGTGAATAGAGCACTGGCCCTGGAGTCAGAAGGATCTGAGTTCAAATCTGGCCTCAGACACTTAACACACAAACTAGCCATGTGACCTTGGGCAAGTCACTTAACCCCAATTGCCCTCCAAAATAAAAAAAAAGCAAAAAGAGAGAGAGAGAGAGAGAGAGAGAGAGAGAGAGAGAGAGAGTCAGACTAAATGGCCTTGAGGATCTTTCTAACACTAAAGCTATCACCCTATGAAAACCTGAGCAATTAAGATACTTGCCACATGTGTTCCATGCTGCTAGCTCTGAATCTTTGTCCTATTTTCTGGAGTTTTAAATGAGGATAACAGCTTGATCCCTCCCGCGTATTTGATGTCTACAAGGTCCTTGGGAAGATTTTGCCCCCAAACAAGAGGCCAGCATGGAGATTTGTCTTCATTGATGCTTCTGATATGGGAGAAATAGTGAAAAGGGTTTTCTGCCTCTCCGCCACTATATTTGATGAAGTGCTAGTAAAAACCTAGGGAATAAGTGAAAACCAGAAGAGAGGGGGCTCTGCACTGTATCTCACAGGAGCATCTTCCCCTACCAGAAATGAGAATGAATAAGAAATAGGTCAGAAACGTATAGCTAAGTATGCAGACCAAAGTCCAAGTCAATCATACATTGTTGCAAAGGCTGAGACAATGGCCAAGATACTCCTTAGATGTTAAAGGGCATGATGGCAGGAGCATGGGGGCCCAGAGCAGGACTGGAGTCAGAGGGCTTGAGTTCTTCTTCTCTGATGTGACCATGCCCCCCCCGGGCCTCAGCTTCCTCCTCTCTAAAAGGGGGTTGGACGAGATGAAATCTAAGGTCTTTTCCAGTTACAAATCTTACGAACCCAGGTTCCAGTTCCGATTTTCCCAATAATTATATGACATTGAGTAATTCACCTAAACTTCCTGAACCTCTGTTTCCTCATTGGTAAAATGGGGATAAGCCTGTTCTACCTACCTCATAGAGACTTTGTGAGGTTCAAATGACAATGGAAATGAAAGAGCTTTCCAAAGGTTTCAGGTTCTGGATATACAGCTCAGATTACATCATGGCCCTGTGCAAAAAGCTTTCAGTAGCTCCCTATCGTCTTAGGATAAAATACAAGCTTCTTAACCTGGCCCTTAAGGTCTTCTATAATTTGGATCTACTATAACTCACTCTTCAAGACAAATTTGGCTACTAGCTGTTTTCTGGGTCTCTTCTTCCCCTCCCCTTACCCCCACACATTTGTACAAGTTGTCCCCTGTACCTTGGAACACACCTCTACCTCCACACATCAGTCAAAATCATTCTTTAAAGCATTTACTTCCTCCACAAAACCTTTTCTATTCCCTCACCCCACCCAATTCAGAATAATCTCTTAAATTTGCCTAGAGCACCTTGTTTGGATCTCTCTGTTCCTTCCAGACATTATATTTCCCCTCTGAGATTATCCTCCATATACTCTCTCTCTATACCTTGTCTATACCTAGTAATTTCCATGTCTCCCCCATTAGAATGTGAGCTCCTTGAGGGCAGGGACTGTTTTTATATTTCTTTGTATCCTTAGTGCTTAGCACAGTGCACCTAATAAATGCTTTTTAATGGATTGCTTATGCATGTGTTCTCTTTTATATTCCCCACTGTTCTATTCAGTTGTAAGCACCTTAAGGTCAAGATTGTGTCCTTTTCACTTTTGTATTCCTAGCACCTAGTTCTGTGGCTGACACATAGAGATTCATATTTTCCCACTTAAATATGGGTTTTCATGACAAGATAGAAAAAGGTCTATACTATCTTTCCTAGCACCAAGCTGCCATTTTGAAATTTCTCCCAAGCTCCTGCATATCCCTAATTGAACTAAAGTCAAGGAAGTCAAGGAAGGAGTGGAGGGATACCTCATCTAGATTTCCAAACAGAGCCCCATTCCTGCCTTGTAAAGATCCAGGTTCAAGGTAGTCTCACTCAGAGTGACACAGTCCAGGTGAGACAAGTTTGGGCCAAAGCTCAAGCTGCAGAAATTGTAATTAAGTTCAGGGTGAATGGGAGGATGGGGGCAGTGACCCCTATCTGAGACTGAACTCTGGGCTGATAAAATGCCATCCACATTCCTTGGAGGGAACTCCTTCTAGTGCTGAAAATCTGACCTCATGGAAAGAATGTGCTGCCCAAGAGTACTTGTAATCTTAACCCTCGCTTGAACAGAACCAAGCAAAGCAGCTGCCATTTTTCTTCCTGGATCTGTGGCTGTACAAGTGAAGAAATTAGCTCTCAGCCCCCATCTACCACCACCTATATATATCCAGATTTAGCTCTGTCTTGGTAAGAAGAAACTAGAACCCTCACAATACTAAAAGTTTAGTTTCATTCAGACTTTAACCAGTTCTATCTTGGACTCCAGTAATCAAAGTTTAGTGTCTAGAACCAAAAAGTTATAGCCCCACTGTGTTTTGCCCTTATCAGACTATATCTTTGGTATTGGATTAATGGGATATAAACTCTTTGAGATTAGGGACTTTGATTTTTTCTTTTCGTCCCTAATGCCTAGCTCAATACAGTACATGGTACAATATAAGGGCTTAAGAAACGCCAATTGATTCATTGGATTCAGTACCACATTTTTAAGGACCTTGAGAGACTAGAGCAGGGGTTCGTACCCTGGGCCCGTGACTTGATTTTTAAACATTTTTAATAATTTTATTTCAATATGGTTGACTTCCTTTGTAATGCTGAGTCTTTTGTGTATTTAAAAACATTATTCTGAGAGGGAGGATTCTGTAAGCTTGACTAGACCACCAAAGGCATCCGTGGCACAGAAAAAGTTAAGAACTCCTGAACTAGAGTGTATTCAGAAGAAGCTAATCATCAGATAGAGAATTGGAAGATACTTTAGAAGACCTAGTCCCAATGCCCTCCTTTTTTTGGTGGTTTTGTTTGTTTTGCTTTTTGGAGGGCAATTGGGGTTGACTTGCCCAAGGTCACACTACTAGTTTTTGTGTTAAGTTTCTGAGACCAGATTTGAACTTAGGTCCTCCTTACGTCAGGGCCAGTCCTCTATTCGCAGTGCCACCTAGCCGCCCCCCAATGACCTCCTTTTAACAGATAAGGAAATCAAGCCACATAGAGGGTAAGTGACTCATCCAGATCCAGTTTTCTTTCCACTAAACCACATTGCCTCTGAGATTGTCAAGAGGACTGGAAACCATGTCATGCAAGATCATTTGAAGAGGGAGGAGACATTTTCTGCTGCTCCAGGGACTGAAATTAGGAACAGGAATAAGGAAGAGAAGTTTTAGCAGAAGAATATTTCAGTTTGATATAAAAAACAACTATAAATTCACCTTTAACCAAGGCCTTGCTAATGATCTCCCTTTCCTATAAATTAAGGTTCTTCTCTGAACTGACCCCTAGAAAAAACATTTGCCTTTGGCTTGGTGATTTCTGTGCAGAAGGCAAAAATCGCTGTACTCTAAGTTGAGTCAACCAAAGTTCAATATCTAGGCTCTGAACTTCCCTCACCCTCCAAAAAAAAAATATCTGGGAGCTATTGTACCCAATCCTTCCTTCCTTCCTTTGCACCCTACCACATATTCAAGATGTTAACTGTGCTTTCCCTAAAGACAATTTATTTACAAGAGGAAGAAGACTTACAGAAATAATAACAATAAAGTTCAAATAATCAAAAGGGAAACTGAAAAAATTCATCCTCATATTTCCAGAACTGGAAATATGCCATTGGAAATCGTCTACTCCAATGCTCTCTTATGTGTGATGAGCCTGGGACTCCAAGGGGGAGGATTCCAGTTTTGTCACCCCACATGTTGGCTGTCCTTCTCAGCTCCATGTCATCCATAAATTGAAAAGTACCTTCCTTTGCCCTCATCCAAATTACTGATAAAAAATTAAAATAAGGCCAAGACAAATCTGTCTTTGTCTATTGGAGAACTCTGTCCATTTTGGCATCAATTTCTTAATTCTTAGATGCCACCACTATCTAAATGTAACCAAATTTACTTAACTAGTATCAGTCAGAAAACACACATTTATTGATATGGTAAGGGACTATACTGTACCTAAAATGTTTTCCCAACATCCATGCATATTTTTCTGAAGCATTTCCCTCATCTACAAGTCCGATAACTTTGTTCCAAAAAAAAGTAATAAGATCAGTATCACTTGACTTGTTTTTAATCCCACATTCGGCAAGAAACTTTCCCTTTTAAAATTATTTTCTATTTATCCTGTATATAGCTTGCTTCATAGATATTTGTTTGCATGTTGTCTCCTCCCCCCATTAGATTGTAAGCTCTTTGAGGTCAGGGTCTGTCTTTTGCCTCTTTTTGCATCCCTAGCACTCTGCAGAGTGCCTGGTACATAATAGGTACTTAATAAATATTTATTGATTGGTTATCGACATCTCTTAGTGATCACTGCTTCCCATTCTAAATGCTTGCAAATTTTGATAACTCCTAGAATATTTATAGGAACTGAAATCAAGCTCACTAACCTATGATTCACAAATTCCGGGGAAAAAATCAGAACATTCACCTTTCTCCATTTCTCCACCATCTTTCAGAGATCACTGACAATATTTTAACAATCTCATGCACTCAGTGCTATCGATTCCCTGTGACACAGTTTGCCTAGGCCCAGTGATTTGACTTCAGTGAAGACAGCTAGGTGTTCTCTTACCTGCTCCTCATTTATTTTCTGTTTTTACTCCCTATTAAACATGTTTGTACTCTCCTCAATCTGGAGACCACTCTCCATGGTAGAGAAAACAGAAATAGTAGTTAAAGGATATGGATAGGCAGTTTTCAAAAGAAATCCAAGGTATCCTTAGTTATATTTTAAAAATACACACACTTCATTAATGATAAGAGAAATGCTGAAACAACTCTGAAGTTCCACCTCATACAATCAGATTGTCAAGAAGACAAAACAAGGAAAATGTTGTTGAATAGGTTATGGAAGAATAGGTACGTTAATGCACTATTAATGGAGCTATGGACTTGGGCAATATTTTCTGGAAAGTAATATGTAACTATACCCCCAAAGTCACTAAACTTTGCATACCATTTCACCCCACAATAACATTTTTTGTTGTGTTGAAAGAACTGAAAACAAAATGGACATCCATGAGTTGAGAAATAGTTGAACAAATTATGGTATGTGCACATAATGGAATATTATTACAGTGTATGAAACTAGGAAAGGGACAGATTCAGAGAAACCTGGAAGACTTAGATGAACTGATGAAAAGTAAAGTGTGTGAAACATCTATTTTCACAACTGAAGTATTGTAAGGGAAAACAGCTTTGAAAAATCTTGAAGAATCTTGATGAATGCAATGAACAATCATTACTCTAACAAATGGGTGATGATGCATGCTTCTCATATCTTGGAAGAGAGGTAACATGCAGGAAGAGAATGAGACATACATTTTCAGACACAACAAACCTGTGAATAAAGTAGGGTGGGGTATTGAGCAGAGTTGTTCAATCACTCAATTTCGCCCTTTTAACTGTACTACTGACTCATTGGGGCAGTTAGGTTGGACCATGGAGAGAGAACTTGGGGTCAGGAAGATCTAAGTTCATTATGCATTTACTAGCTGTGTGACCCTGGGCCAGTCATTTAACCTCTGTTTACCTCTGTTTCTTCATCTATAAAAAGGGGATAATAATTACACTTACCTCCCAGGATTGATGTGGAATTCAAATGAGATAATTGTAATGTGCTTGGCACAGTGCCTTGTAGATAGTAAGTGCTAAATAAATGTTAGCCATCGTCATCATCATCATTCCTTAAATTAGTTTCATGGTATAAATACCCCCTCTACTGCCCAGGGAAGTTGTATCAAAGGATCTATAATTCTGCCTTTACTTTTTTTAAACCTCTGAGTCACTATCCAGAAACAGAGCCATCACAAAACACCTCTGTCTTAGATCTCTCTTTTCTCTCCTTTTCCCTCAGTATATATTTCCAATAAGTGAGCCCATACTTAGCAATAGCCTGTGATTAACACAGTTTATAAAAGCAAGGTAAACAGATTTTCCTATGCCTAGAAAGGCTGCAAGCTTCCATAAGGGAGCAAAGGAAGCATGGAATATTGCCCTTGGCATTGCATTCTGGAGGCTGTTTAAACAGCACAGCATTTATCCTAATACTCTTGCCTTGTGGGTCCACACAGCCCTCCACAGTCCTGATTGTGTTCTCACTCTCTTAGCCCCACTCTCCTCATGGCTTCCCTTCCTCCAGTTCCATTTAAGGTCTTGTCAGTAGCTAGGTTCTTCTCTGAGATTCTGCCACTGTGTCTTAGTCTGCCTGGTGTGTGTATCTCTGCTCCCTCAACTCTACCTCAAACTCTCCAGCTACTGGATGTGGTGTCTCCTACTGGGGGAATAGCTTTGCTGCTAGACACCTTGGTTGATGGGGGAAGAGGAGAGAGAAATCCACTTCTCCTTGCCCCCTTAGCAGCCCCTAGCCTGCACTCAACAGAAGTGCTCAACTCATCCAGGGTTTTGCTAATGAAAGCTCTTCAGTCATGTCCAATGTGGTTGCTCCCTTCAATTCCATTGGAGAAAGGTATGTATTCATACATCATTAATGAGTTGCCAGTTATTAACACCTTGTTAACACATTAACACCTCATTACCCTGTTTCTCTACTCTGCTTTCTATGACTATATCTTTCTTTCATTAGGAAGGGGAATAATGGTCCTAGGGTCATTGAGATATGGGTGATTGAGATGCAAAAAAGAGAAAGAGTATCAATGAAAAATTTTAGAAATACACAGGAAAAGGAAGTCCAGAAGGGAACAGAAGAGCAATGTTAATGGCGTTATGTTAAATTTTGTGTATACTTTAAAAGGTTGGGGGTGCAGTTAGGTATTGGAAACAGACCTGTGATTTCATTGATGTAGGGAACTTCCAGGTGAGAAAACTCCCTCTACCATCGAAGGTCAGGAATTTCTCTACAATATGCAGTCTTTAAAAAAAATTATATTTTATCTATTTTTTCCAATTATATATAAAAATTTCTAACATGTTTTAAAGATTGAGTTCCAAATTCTCTCACCTCTCCCTCCCCTCCCCTTTCCTTGTGCAATCATGCAAAACACATTTCCATATTAGCAATGATATAAAAGAAAACACAAACAGAAAAAAGAAAACAGAAACAAAGAAAGTAAAAACAAAAGTATGCTCTAATATGAATTCAGATTCTATCCATTCTTTCTCTGGAGGTGGATAGTGTTTTTCATCATAAGTCCTTCAGAATTGTCTTGGATCCCTATATTGTTGAGAAAATAGATAAGTCATTTACAGTTGATCATCATACATTATTGCTATTACTGTGTACAGTAGTCTTTTGGTTCTGTTCACTTCACTCAGCATCAGTTCATGTAAGTCTTCCTGGGTTTTTTTCTGAAAGCATCCTGATCATCATTCCTTATAGCATGATAGTACTCCATCACATTCACATACTACAACTTGTTCAATCATTTCCCAATTCAGAGATAGCCTCTCAATTTCCAGTACTTGCCACTGCAAAAAGAGCTATTTTTGTACATGTAGGTCCTTTTTCTTTTTAAAAATCTCTTTGGTACACAGACTTAGCAGTGGTATTACTGGGTCAAAAGTTATGAACGGGTTTATAGCTTTTGGGGCATAGAATAAAAACATAGGCTTAGAGATTTCCCTAGAGCCTCATACCCATCTCCACATAGGCAATAAAAGACAAATAAATTATAGGTAAGAGAGGTTCAGTTTCACATACAATCCTTTTCTATCCTTCATGTGTGGAAATGTTTACATTTCTTGATACTTTTCAAGTTCATGGAAGAAAGAAAGAAAGAAAAAGAAGGAAAGAAAGAAAGAAAGAAAGAAAGAGAGAGAGAGAGAGAGAGAGAGAGAGAAAGAAAGAAAGAAAGAAAGAAAGAAAGAAAGAAAGAAAGAAAGAAAGAAAGAAAGAAAGAAAAAGAAAGAAGGAAGGGAGGGAGGAAGAAAAAGAAAATTTGTGGAAAATCACTGGCTTGGAAGTTGGAGGATTTGGGTTCAAGTCATCCCTGTGATGCTTACTGCCTCTGTAACTTTGGGGAAGCCCCTTAAACTCTCAGTTTCCTTATCTATAAAATGAGAGGAGGTGGTGCAGATGGATTCTGAGGTCCTTTCTAGCTCCAGATCTAGGATCTCAAGATCTTCTTCCCCCACCTCTGTCCCTCATCTCTACAACCTTGTGAGTCTTGAAAAGATAATCCATAAAAACATTTTTCCTGCACAAGTGCCTCTCTCTTGCACACCGAAATAGACTCTGCTATTCCTCTGAAACAGTCACCTCACTATTAGCAGAAGTTCTAAATTCAAAATTTCCTTTGTCCCTATATATGGCAACACAACATTCACCCTAAATCTAACCATCATCTCAGTATCAGCATCTTGGCCCCCAAACTTTACAATTAGCCTTTAGTTCAGGTGAGATCTGGCTATGGCTCATCTTCCCCCCATTTGCCTGCACTGAACCCTCCAGGCTGAAGCAGGCATTCACAGCTGCTGGTCAACTCAGTTGTAGAGGAAGCCCTTTAAAAATTTCCTTTAAACCCCGGCATTGCATTTCCCTGGATTGTTGGTGCCTTTTCCAGGGACCCTTCTGTCCCCACATCAAGGCAAGGTGTGGAGTCCTCACCTAGGCCACTCAGGGAATGAAACCAAAGAATGAGTTCAGACTGGAAACTCCAGGGCCCTTATCAGATGCCCTGGGCTCTGATGTTTGAAACTGACCAGAGTATCTCAAGCCAGTTCCATCCCTTTTAAAAGGTCCATTAGAGAGGAAAAAGGTCTGAGATCTATGAGATACTAGTTCTCAGAGAGCAGCCCATAGCATTTTTTCCTAACCTTCCTTTATTATAAGGGATGGTTCTCTGAGAGGAAAAGGGGGAGGGATATGTTGGGAAATGTGGGTGATGTAAAAACAAAAAATATCAGTAAAATTTGTGTTTAAAAACAGCTGACCTATATGAGTGTGTATAAAATTCTATATATACTTTGTTTCATTTGATCCTCAAAACAGTACTGTGAGGTGAGTCCTACAGGTACCTCATTTTAAAGACGAGAAGGTTAAATGATTTGTGCTGTTACCCAACTAATAAGTGTGAGAGGCCATTTGTGAGCCCAAATCTTTTGTGACTCAAAGTCCAGCAGCTTTTTCACTATCTAGATGTCATGGGGGCGGTATGATATAGGAGAGAAAGGCTTGCGTCCCTAAGTCTGCCTCACATAATCTCTCTGGCATCAATTATCTCATCTAATACCTGAAAATGTTTACAAACACTTGCACCCTCTGCTCACAGGGTCATTGTGAAGACAGTACTTTGTAAATCTCCACACCCTGGAGAAGTAGGAAATTTGCCATCATTGGACAGTACCCCCTTCAGCTAAATCCTCGGAACTCTCAGGGGCACCCATTAATTCATGGTCATTAATTCTACTTTTGAAGATGGAGGCCCTATGAGAATGCTGCTGATACCTCATGGGAAGTCAACACAAATTGACTCCAAGTATTTTCTTTACAAACCCTCAGAAGGATTAACCTATTAATTAAGGCATCCTCCCTTGCTTATATCTGAGCATGACGTGGCTTTCTCCTATGATGAATCATTGGTACAGTCGATCTAATCCAGTACCATAATTTTATACATGAAGAAATTGGGGCGCAGGGAGGTGGTGTTGTGTCCAGGGTCATACAGGTAATAAGTATCAGAGGTGTAATTTGAATTCAGGTCCTCTAAGCCTGGCACCATGATATAATAGATAGGGATTTAACATTAGGGAAACCTGAGTTCAAATCTTGCCTCAGATAGCTGTGTGACTCTGGGCAAGTCCTTTAACCTCTCTCTGTGCTTCTATTTTCTCATCTATAAAGTAAAGGGGGTGAACTAGATTACCTGAAGGGCTACTTCCAGCTCTGAATCTATGATCCTGTGATGTCTCTGGGTCTGTTTACTTATTTGTAAAATGGAGTTCTGGAAGTTGGATCCGACAACCCCTACAACTCTAGGTATATGAACCTATAACTTCCTTGTGTCTTTTTCCTCATCTATAAAATAACAAGCAGCTGGGTGGCACAGCAGATGGAGTGCTGGACCTAGAGTCAGGTAGACTCATTTTTGTGAGTTCAAATCTGGCCTCATATACTTACTAGCTGTGTGATCCTGGGCAAGTCACTTCACCCTGTTTGCCTCAGTTTCCTCATCTGTAAAATGACCTAGAGAAGGAAGTGGCAAACTGCTCTGGTTTCTCTGCCAAGAAATTCCCAAAAAGGGTCAAACAACTGAAAAACAACCAAAAAATGAGGGGATTGGACACAATGACCTCTGAGTTCCCTTCCAACTCTGTGTCTGCACTCCTTTTCCCTCTGTACCAGACAGCCGAATTCAGGGGCAGAGGGCCTTAGAGTTCAGATAAGGAGGGTTCAGTTTTGGAGAGGACAGTCTAATCCAAAAAATAGGTTTCTGAATGAGATCCTACAATGGGAAAAATGAAGAAGGAATTCTAGAGAATGGGGAAGGGAAAAAAGTGTGGGGATGGGAAAAAGGAAGGAAACGAACATTTATTAAATGCCTACTGTGTGCCAGGCAGCGTGCCAAGC
This sequence comes from Gymnobelideus leadbeateri, assembly GCA_011680675.1. Taxonomy (NCBI): domain Eukaryota; kingdom Metazoa; phylum Chordata; class Mammalia; order Diprotodontia; family Petauridae; genus Gymnobelideus; species Gymnobelideus leadbeateri. The sequence continues at coordinate 308,829 of WOXC01009701.1, read as the reverse complement.
CCTTTACAAATTCAGGGCGGGGAGGGGCTATTATTATCCCCATACTACAGTTGAGGAAACTGAGAAAAACAAATCGAGTGGTTTACCCAGAGTTATACAGCTAATAAGTGTCTGAAGCTGGATTTGAATTCATGTTTTCTTGCGCTATATCCACTGTACTACCTAGCCGCTTATAGACCACACTTAGGTTTTGTGCAAGCCTAATTTGGTAGAAAAGTAGAGCTGGTAATTAAATTAAATAAGCACATTGTATAACTCCTTTGATGCTAATAACTCATTCACCTAATAATGGAACGAGGGAAATCTGGAGAACAGACATGCCCCTCTTCTTCTCCCTCTGATATTCACTAATTCAACAAAAGAAGAGCCCAGACTGCCCCAATCTAAAGGCTGAATGGGAGCCCTTGCAACTCTAGAAAAGTTTATAGCAACGGGGGACAGAACTGCGGCTATAGATTACTGTTCAGCCACAGCCTTGCCAACCAGGAGAGGAAAACCTACTACTAGCTGAGCATCTGTTATTGTTGTTCCATTGTTTACAATTCTTCATGACCCGATTGGGGGTTTTCTTGGCAAAGATACTAGAGTGGTTTGTCATTTCCTTTTCCAGCTCACTTTACAGGTGAGGAAATTGAGGCAAACAGGGTTAAGTCACTTGCCCAAGGTCAGACAACTAATAAGTCCTGGAGGGCAGATTTGAACTCAGGTCTTTCTGACTCAGGCCCTATTCTCTATTCGCTGAGTCACCCAGTTGCCCTAGGTATCCCCAAATGAAGTGCTGACACCAGATGTCCCTCTGTGGTCACAGACCTGCCACAAAAATTTCCAATTCTCTGAATAGCTGTAAAATTAGAAAACTTTCAAGTTGGAAAGCATATTGGAAGTCATCTGGTGACAGAATCATAGAACTTGAGAGTTGGTAGGGACCTGAGTGGAGGCTCATCCCATCCCCGGAAGGAATCTCCATAAATAGATAACCAACATGTAATCAACCAGCATCCAGTTAAAGATTCCCTTCCAATGAAGGTGAATCCACTGTCCCCTGGAGCTGTCCATTTCACTTTCAGATAGCTTTAATTATTAGGCAGTTCTTCCTCATATCAAGCATAAATTTGCCTCTTTATAACTTCTACCCATTGCTACAGATTCTGCCCTCTGAGGCCAAACAGAACAAGTCTATTCCTCTTTGAAATGAGTCCTTCAAATACTTGAAACTAGCTGTCTTCTCTTTCCCAGATGAAACAGCACAATTTCCTTCAACCAATCCTCGAACAGTATAGATGCAAGGTCCTTTATCCTCTTTGTACTCCTCTGAACCCCTTCCAACCAATCGATGTCCTTTTTTTTTTTTTTTTTGCTTTTTGGAGGGCAATTGGGGTTAAGTAACTTGCCCAAGGTCACACAGCTAGGTTTTTGTTTGTGTGTGTTAAGTGTCTGAGGCCAGATCCTATCTCAGGTCCTTCTGACTCCAGGGCCAGCGCTCTACTCACTGCGCCACCTAGCTGCCCCTCGATGTCCTTTTTAAACTGTGGTGTCCGGAACAAAATGCAATACTCTAGGTATATTCTGACCTGGGCAGCAAAAGATAGAATGATTATTACCTCCTTGTTCTGGAAGTTAGTCATTTTTCTGTTGTGTCTAACTCTTCATGAACTGATTGGGGTTTCCTTGGCAAAGATAGTTTGCTATTTCTTTCTCCAGCTCATTTTACAGTTGAGAAAATTGAGGCAAAGTGAAGTGACTTACCCAGGGTCACAAGACTAGTAAGCATCTGAGGCCAAATTTAAACTCACTAGGATTCGTCTTCCTGACTTTAGGTCCAGCACTCTCTCCACTACGCCTTCTAGCACTGTTCCTGAAAGCTGTATTTCCCTTAATGTCACATTAGTTTTTGATTGCCACATAGGAGGCTTCACTCATACTTCACTCATAAACTTATAGTACACTAAGCCCCCCAGATCTAATTCACTCAAATCTGGTCTAACTGTTCCTCCCTCATCATATATTTGTAAAGTTGATTGTGTGAACCCAAGTATAAAACTTCAAATTTCTGTCTTAATTCTCCACAGTGTCAGGCTCTTACTTTATCTTGACTCTGTCATCCTGTATATTACCTAGCCCTCCCATATTTGTGCCACCTGTAGATTGGATAAGCATGCCTTCTATGCTCTTATCCAAATCATTGATAAAAAAGTCCAGTTTCTCTGGGTCTCAGTTTCTTCATTTGTAAAGTGAGAGGGGATTATACTATGGTTTCTGAGATCCTCTCCAGTTCTATATCCAAGACCTTATGTTAAACAGGGAATATGTTAAACATATTCCTGAGGCTACTTGAGACCTCCTGCCACACACACACACACACACACACACTTTTCACAGGTGGGGAAACTGAGGCATTCAAAAGAAAAATATCTTACCTAATGTAAGAGTCCAAAGTCCAAGTCAAGGTAAATTATCATCCTGCTGTACTTTGCCTAAACCCAACTGCTTCTGGACTATTGTATGCACTTATGGGTGCCATATTTTAAGTGTCAAATTCAAGATCTGACAAGAGGGGAGTAAAAGAGGAGTGAGAAATATGGAAACTTCTTCCTATGAGAACTTGCTGAAAGAACTGGAGACACTTAGCCTGATAAGGGGAGCCTGGAGACCAGGAGTGGGAGAAAGACATGTTGACAGTTCGAACATATCTGAAGCACTGTCAAGTGGAAGGGTGATTAGATGTTGTCTTTGTAGTTTTAGAAGGCAGAGGCAGGACTAATGGATGGAAGCTATGAGGAGACTGGTTTGGGCTTAATCAAAGGAAGAGCTTGCCAATAATTATAATTGCTTGACACTGAAATGAGCTGTCTTAATTGTTGGCAAGGTGGCTACCACTAGAATTGTTCAAGAAAAGCTATAAAGAATGTTGCAGGTGAGATTCTTATATAGGGTCGGAGGTCAGAGTGGAAGGCTTCTGAGGGCATTTTCCATTCTCACAATTCTAAGGTTACACAACTAGTTGTGGCAAAATCAGGACTGGAACCCAGCTCTAGTCACTCGATTAGCTTCCCTCTTCCTCCTCAATTAGCAAAGAATCACTTCTTTGCCAGTCCAGAAATTTTGCAATCTTCAGCTCAAACTATTTCTTTTTTTTGTTTTGTTTTGGTTTTTTTTAGGGCAATTGGGGTTAAGTAACTTGCCCAAGTTTTTGTTTGTGTGTATATTAAGTGTCCGAGGTCGGATCTGAACTCAGGTCCTTCTGACTCCAGGGCCGACGCTCTACTCACTGTGCCACCTAGCCGCCCTCAAACTATTTCTTAATAGAGTCAAAGCTTCCCCCCCCCCCACCTCTGAATATTTGAAACACATTTGAATGAGCAGACCAGAATAGTTTTTTAATGTGGTCCTTTCAAAAGGGTTTTCTCTGCATGTAGCCAATGCTATTTTTAAAAATACACTTGACATTTAAATGCTTCCATCTAGAGTATTTATGCTAATATTCCTCTAGTTACCATTAGTGGATAAAATGATCTCTGAATTCCTTTTAAATACTAAAAAATAGTATGAGAACATCTGAGAACTTTTCTCCTTCATTTTAATATCTTTCTAAAACAGGTGCTCACTATATATATATATATATATATATATATATATATATATATATATGCATATGTATATATACATACACACATTTCTTTTAAAGCAGAATGAAATAAATAGAGTAGAAGAGAGTGAAGAAGTAGAAGAAGCCCTGCTGGGTATAAAAGAATAGGGCTCCATGCCCACTCCCTCTCTCTAAGGGACTCCTCAGCTCCAGATTCAGGCACGGGATCCAGTCAGGTTCACTGCTGGTTCTAATGAAAAGAGGGTCAGGCTTTCTCTTCTGATACTCTTTAATTTAAAATTTAAGTTCGGGCTCACATAAGGTCTCCCTAAAAAGAGATTAGGGAATTCGAGGTATACTATAAATCAGGTATGGCACCAATATTTATGTCCTACATGGAGAAGATATGCTAAATGCCAATGTAATTAGACTGAGTTCCTTGAAAGCAGAGATTGTCTTTTGCCCTTTTCTGTATCTCCATGGATTAGCACAGTGCCTGACATATGTATTAGAAGCTTAATGAATGTTGATTGACTGACTAGTAGACACAAAAATACTCAGCATACATTGACAAAATAACTTCAAAGAGGATTCAGTAACTTAGATTATAACTACTATTATAATCTCTCAGGTGTCTAATGGTTAAATCTCATCCTAATGCTTAAATATCATCAGAGTAAAAAGCAATTTGCAGAACTGATGATTAGGCATTTTACATTTCACCCCAGTTCTGCATTATGCAAATTTCAAGTCTATGTCTTCTGGTCAAATGGGCCAGGCATGAGCCTTTATTGTGGTATCCTTCAAAGCAAAGAAGGAAGGAAGGAAGGAAGGAAGGAAGGAAGGAAGGAAGGAAGGAAGGAAGGAAGGAAGGAGAGAGGAAAAGGTGAAGGGAAGGAAAGCAGGAATGGTAAGAACCCTCTTGACTACCACCTAACAACTGGAAAGAAAAACAAATGAGGTCATAAGAGATGACTCAGCAATCAGGTCCTGGGGAAACCAGTGCTGTGCACCATAGTTCAAGGTAATAAAGTATAAGCCAGGACAGATTTCATAGATAAAGAGTAAAAGAATTCAAACCAGCCCCAGAAAGAAATCTCAGTGGATTGCAGTTCTTCCAGAAAGTTAAGAGAAGAGAGAATGCCAATTCAACTAAATATAGCTCAGGGAAACTCCCAGAATAAAGAGCCAGCTGTAGGCATAGCACCCTCTTAGAATCATTCAGCAGCTGTGGGGAAAAGCAAGCCCAAAGAGCTGTGGAGTTCTCTGAGGCTTGGGCCAAGCTGGCCAGCCTCTCCTAAGACTCTGGCCCTGACTGAGAAGGGCAGACGTCACAGAAGTACAGAATCTCAGAGGCAGGCCAGACTTCAGAGGCCAATTAGTCCAACTCACAGCTGAAGAGGAATCCTTTCTAAGACATACCCAAGCACTGGCTATCCAGCCTCTGCCTGAAGACCTCAGTGAGGGGGAATCCCTTTCCTCCTGAGGTCCCTCATCCCAACAGCTCTAATTGTTAGGAATGTCTTCCTTACATCAAAACCAAAGCTCCCCCTCCTCTTTCAATTGTCATGATTGTACTTGGTTCTGCCTTGTGGAGCCAATCAGAGCAAAGGTAACTCCTTTCCCAAATGACAACATTTCAAATACTCACAGCTGGCTGTATCATGACCCCAAAATCTTCTTTTTGTTGGACTCATGCAGAAAATAACCAAGGATGTCACCTTTATAAAGCTAACAAGGAAGTGTATTTAGAGAATGAAACTTATCCCTTGGGTCTGAAGTTGAGGTTAACAAAAAATAAGGGCCCTAGAAGACAGAAGGGTGACATTTAATGGCACCCACTGCCTCATCCAAATTCACTTTCCTCTCTATACTAATGGTATCCTCATCAATTCAATTCAATACAATAAGCATTCATTAAACACCTACTATGTGTAAGGCAGTGTGCTAGACCCTGTGAATATAAAGACAAAAAAGAAACAGCCCCTGCCCTCAAAGTGTTCATTTTCTGTTAGGGGTTGGACTGCACCCAGACAAATAAACACAAGGTAATCTCAAGAGGGAGAAAGTATTACCAACTGGAGGAATCAGGAAAGTCTTCCAAAAAATGTCAACTGACCTGAGCTTTGAAGGAAGATTCACTTTCTGGAAGAAAAAGATGGGGAGGAAGTGAGCAGGGAGCATCCAGATTGGCTCCTCCTAATCCCCCAGGTTTCAAATCTAAGAGACTCCCTTAACTTCTCCCTTGTCCTCACCTTCCTCTCCTTTGCCTCATCCCCATCTACCTCCCATACCCGTACCTGCCCTTCAGTTCCCACTCCCATTCCCCTACTTCAGGTCTAGCTGCCCCTGATATACACAATTATATTAGTCTTGTAACTCATCTTTTAGATTCTTGGGAGAAACACTAGAGATCATATAGTTTCATCCCCTCCTTTAACAGAGAAGGAAACAGAGACCCAGAGAAGGGAAATGACTTGTGCAAAGTCATGCAATGAGGTAGCAACAGAGCAAGGATTAAAATCCTCCTCTGGTCCTGATTCTGTTTGGAGGGCCCTAGTAAGTCTATTCCCTTTCACACATGACAGATCTTCAGTGAGCTCTAAATTCCCTCACTAGCAGGTGGTGTTACCAGGGACCCACTGGCTCCATCTAGAACTGCTTGCAGACTCATGGGCATCTGGGGACTTTATGGGTGTAGCCCTACCCCCAGTGGGAGTGAGTCCTGATTTAACCCCAAACTTCAATAATGGTGATCTAGATCATTCATAAGTCCCTTGGCAATTGGTACCAGTAATTCACAAAGATTGTTCTGGGCCCCAAGTTTACTGCTCTTGCCTCTATACCAGAGCCATAGGGAGCTTTTCTTGCAAGGAAAGTGACACAAAATTCCTCGAGTCAACTTTCAAAGACAAATTCAATTGAGCAAGAATATCATGAGGCCAAGGTTGGTAGGACTAGGTTGAAGGGGAGAGGGAAGATGGGGAAAATGCCATCACATAGCTTCCTATTTTAACTATTCCTAATATCTAGGTACTAAACTCAGTTATTTCTATAATGTATAAGGAAAATGCATAAGTTCTTGTTAACACCCACTAAATGTTGGCACCCTGGGACAAAGCCCTGATCACTTCATCCTAGTTACTGCTCTACTCTATATCACACTTTCTCCAGCCCTTTTCCCTTCCAATCCTTCCTGTACTCCTTACCACTGCCTCTTAGATCTCAAGCTTCTTTCAAAATACTTCCTCATGAAACCTTCTAACCCCCCACCTGTTAATGCCTCCCCCCTCAAAAAATCAATTTGTATTTATTTATTTATCTTGTACTTCCCTTCCCTTCCTTTCCCTTATTTTATGTATATTTGCATATACTTATATGTGTACATGTTGTCTCCCCAAATAGAATGTAATCTCCTTGAGACCAGAACTATTTCATATTTGTCTTTGTATCCCCAGTGACTAGCATAGTGCTTTAAACATAGTAGTAGGTTCTTAAATATTTGTTGATTAGTGGATTGACTGATTGATTGATTGCAGACTCAAAAGTATCTGAGAACCTCAAGGCCATACTCTTGGTATGAAGCCCTAAGCATCAGTAGTTGTGGTTGGCGGCCCCTAGGGGTTGGCTCTGGTAATCCATGAGACAGCCTTTAACAAACTACTATAAAGAACTACTACCATCATTTCAGAATTACTTATTTCCTCATTATTCCCGAAAGTGTTTGGGGAACTGGTGGTTGGTTTTCTATCACCTTGAAGATATGGAACATATAGAACCCAGAGGGAATCCTCTGACCCTCTCTACAACACACACCACAAGTATCTCCCAGAAGGGACTTTGTGGGAGTTTTTTTCATAGATTCATAGATTAAAGTTAGAAGGAACCTGAGTCCTGTCCTCTCATTTAACAGATAAGAAATTAAGGCCCAGAGAAGTTAAGTATTTAGTGCCCAGAGTCACACAGCTAATAAATGTCTGAGGCAGCCCTATTGACTGCAAACATTAAGAGAAAGAAAGTGAAGAGTCTTCCCAAGGCACAGAACTAAATGGGAGGAGGTGGTTTATCTGGGGATCAAGAGAGGGTTGTACTGGCAGGAAAAGAGGAAGTGTGGATAATATCAACATAATCTGGACCAGACCTTTCACTCAGCCCAGCTCCCTGCATTCAGAAGAAATTTTTTTATATATTTACTATCCCTTATTCCTCTTCACATGCCTTACAATTTAGTCAAATGGTCCTTCTTCTATTTCTCACACATGCTTCTTCATTGCCTCTCTCCATGCCCCTGTAGGTTAATCAGTTTGGTAGCACAATGGATAGAGTGCTGAGCCTGGAGTCAGAAGATTCACCTTCTTGAATTCAAATTCAGTCTCAGACACTTACTGTGTGTGACCCTGAGCAAGTCATTTTACCCCCTTTGCCTCAATTTCCTCATCTATAAAATGAGCTGGAGAAGGAAGTGGCAAACTACTCTAGTATTTTTGTCAAGAAAATACCAAATGGGGTCATGAAGAGTCAGACATGACTGAAATGAGCGAACAGTAACAATAACAGAATGCTTTTGTACTAGTTCTGCCACTTACTAACTTAAGACCTTGGCCAAATAATTTCTCTTCTCTGGGCTTGTTTCCTCATGTTTCAAAGGTAAGTATTGGACCAAGTCAGCAATTATTAACCTTTTTTGTGTCATGGAACCCTTTGGGAGTCTGGTGAAGCCCATGGACCCTTTTTTAGAATAACTTTTTTAAATGTATAAAATAAAATGTATGGGTATGAAAAGAAAATTGGTTATGTTGATATATAGTTATTAAAATATTTCAAAAACAAATTTCTGAAACCCAGGTTAAGAACAGCAGATAAATAGTCTATGAACAAAGTGCCTTCCAGCTCCAGTAGTCTCTGATTCCAAATTGGATGTATTTAAGGAGTATTTCCATCAAGCAAGGTTGTCAGAGTAGCCCTTTTCTACTCTATAGAGATTTCTGCCTAGATAATTAAGTATTCTCCCCCCCAAAATACTAGGCACAATTATGACAGCTCTCCTTATCCCTTACTGCCCTTTTTCATTTTAAATTCTCAGGTACTGAAAGCTTCTGTCCCTGTGTCCCATCCCCATGACCAACACACCACTATTTCCAAGATTATAGAGAATCTTACAGTAGTTATGTTTAAAATATATTCTTCAGAGACATGAAGTTTATATATACGATACGGTTCTTCATTAAGCTTATTGTCTAGAAGGGATACAAACGGAAAACAGTAAAAACAGATAATTGAAATACATAATATTTCATGAGAAGTATATTAGAGTGTCAGTGTTATGTAAAGTCTAAGAGGGAAGGTCATTACCACCTGACGGTATCAGGTCAGAGACAGGTTTAGACTGGTGAAAGAGAAGAGAAATAGGAGACCAAAAAGGCTAATTGCAAAATAAGGGTTAGAAGAACTTCCTTTAAGTATAGTTGGTATTTGGACTCCATAGAGCAAAGGAAAAACCCTTCCTCCCTCCCTCCCTTTCTTCCTTCTTTCCTTTCTTTCCACTTTTGTCCCTCTGTCCCTCCCTTCCTTCCTTCTTTCCTTCCTTCCTTCCTTCCTTCCTTCCTTCCTTCCTTCCTTCCTTCCTTCCTTCCTCCCTCTCAAAGGGCTTACATTCTATTTGCAGCGAAAACATGTATACATATAAATATATTCAAATGTAGCCACCCAGGTCAAGGGATAGGATTGCCACAAAACCCTCTGGAATTTGTAGTTCTTACCAGTTTTAGAAGAAAAGAAACTAATCGGAGATTAGCCCTTGAATAGGGGATGAAGGGGTTGTGTTATTCAGGCACACTAATGGCAGGTCATGGGAAATGTGAGAAGAGAAGAGTGAAGGACAGAGAGGTGGTAGTCATTTGAGGTCAGCAGTATGACTGTGGGAGTCAGTGATCAGGACACTGGCCATTCCCTTTATCAGAGCCCTGAGAGATGACTTCTTTGTGAACAAGTAAAGAGGTGTATGACTCTGAAGGGTTTTATTGGGCAGTTATTCCAGTAGTAGGAAAACCAGAAAGAAGAAAAGGCTTGCTTACCCCACCTTTGCTTTATTTCCATTTAACTGAGTCTGTGTTTTTAAGACTTTTTTGTTAGAAAACCACATTTGCCAGATTTTTATGTTAATTTTATAAACACCTGTGACGGATCTTGTCTTTAAATTTCCTTGTGCCCTTTTTTTGCAACAGGAAGGCATGGGAGAGCATTGGAAGCCTCTTAAGAGAGAGGCCTTTCTTAGCACAGCACTGGAATCTCTTGAGATTCCACCCCCACCCAATATTAAAGAGTTCTGGGAGCATAAGCATAAACCATCTCATAAGCACACAGCTGCTACAAATTCAGGCCCTACTACAAAAATTTACATCATACACATGAGCCAAGGACATACTATAGAAATCTCCTCTGGGATCAGTTTTTTTTCCTTTTCCTCCCTCCCCCCACCCTCGAGCCATGTTACCCAAGAATTCCTTATGTCAATATTATCAGGATTTGTTTCTCATCTTGATTTTAACCAATTGGTTGGTACACTTTTACAATCATTATTTTTATCAATTGAATTGAATTAAACTCAATAGTGACTAATTTTGAGGAGAATTTTTGTATATCAATTGTCATGAAAGTGAGGGCATTTGGGTTTTTTCTTCTGAGAAAGAATAATTGTTTAACAATATTTTAATCATAAAGGAGTAACTGGTTTTTTTCTGCTGGTTTTAGAATCGATTTGTTTTCAAATACTATTAAGTGGGACTCAAAGCATTTACAAAAGGTACTGCTTATTGTTTGGTGCCACCAATGAGAATACCTCCTGTTTGGTGCCTGCTTTGAGTACTAAAGCTATGATTGAACTGTCTTTGCTCATGTCTGAGCTTGCTGCTTGTTACTGCTGCTGTTGAGTGATGTCTGATTTGACTCAATTCCTTGACCAGTTGTGTATTGTTCTTTGGTAACTGGCTAGACATCAGCATTATGGAGCTTCATTGTAATCATGTCATAGTGTTATTGGCAAAACCTGATCACCTTGCAAACATTGATGTATGTAAGGGCATACTGATACTTGGAGTAGACCTTGTGATCAGGAGATAAGGAAAGTTTTGAAGGACAGTGGAAGCAAGTTAAGAGACAGTAGGATAACCCACTTGAGAAGTGAATTACACCAACCTACTATGGATGTGCTTTGTGAATCATCAAGAGTTATGCAATCATAACAAGTTACCTGAAAAAAATTCTGATAGGAAACAATTACTGAATATTAGTTTGTGACTGACCCACCTGCCTCCCCCCAATGTGAAGTGAAAGCTCGATAAAATTATCACCCTAAGGAATGGAGAGGATTAAGTATAGTAATTGAGGAATAAGTTTGAAAATACATTTGAGTTCTCACCTGTTAAAGATGTTAAAGAAAAATCCTGGCCAGTTACAATTGATGATGCTGCTGTTCCTCAGGCAAAGAGTTTGCCTCTTCTTGTGTCCAGAGGTTTAAGACTATATTTCCCTTGTGTCTGATGTCAGTGTGGCATCAAGGGGACAATCTAATGACAGGTCTATTGGGTCACTGGAAGACAGGTTGATGGAACTTCATAGATGGCATTGTTGGAGCAGGCTCAGTTCCCTGAACTGTACAGTGAAACGTCTTCTGAATATAGAAAAGGGGAAAGACCCACTGGATGGGGCAGAAAAACTGTCTGATAACAAGCATAAGACTGGGTATGTTATGGCAGAGAAATGTCACTGGCCCAAGTTGGGACTTTTCTTAGAGGATGATCCAAGCCCCCTTGGGGAGCAACATGAGAAACCCAGGCTACATGGTTCCAAGTGGCACTTCTTGGTTGGCAGGCATCTGATATAGTGAAGAGAGAATGGTTAGTGGAGAGTCTCAGCAGAACTTTAATACTATTGACAGGTCTGATAGCCAGGAATCCAGATATAGTGTGGTAAAATTACTTACAAAAACTAGAAAAACACTGAGAAGGTAATGAAACACCAAGTCAAATATATTCCACACTTGTTAATCTACACATCAGTGCAGAAATGAGAAACCATATGACTTTATGCTGTGTGGATGCTAAGCTATGAATGGGAGTAGTGCATTCTGAGAAAGGACAAGATCAGGTTAGAACAAGTGCAGGGAGGCCTCAAATACAACGAATCTATTAGGGTACAGTTTGGTGGCCAAGACTTTAAGCAGAACCCATCTAGTCTCGAAGAGTTGCTAAACACCATAAGTGATATGGGAAACAGACCCAGGGATGTTCAGGAGTCTCACTGGAAGCCCATCATACAAATGGTTCAGGAACAAAACTTGCAGCAAAGACACAAGGCAAGAGAATTACTTTAGGGATATAGAAATCACAGGAGAAACTTGAAAGAAAAAACTTCACAAGATAAGCACCAGGATAACAACAGCTTCCTTGGAAGAATAGTGATCTGCTGGAATAGAGACCACATTGACACACATACACTGTTACCTAGAGAAGCTTGAGAAGACAACCCTCATTTCTGTTAACAACTGTGAAGAGAATGTCCATTAAATGCGCTAAAATGGAGCCACAGGAGGAAGTCACCTTGGCCCCAACTAGCACTAATTGATGATTCCTATTGATTCTTTTCTACCTAATCTCATAGGATCTCAAACAGAAGTGTCTGTAAAAATTGGGAATGTGGGTTGCATTGCTGTCCTGGATAGTGGTGTCCAGGTGGCCATTGTGTCCCTGTCATTCTATGAAGAATGACTCTCTTAGATCTTGGCCTTGGAGGACTGTGTGATTAAATAGGCATATAGAGAAGAGGCACATAGTTGTTTTGAAACCAACAAATCATTTTGGGGACCATTAGACAGATGTGTGAACAGCCATTTAAAGACTTGGTCAACTGCCTTACATGTGAGCTAGTATTAGCCTGTGCTGACCAAAGCAAGGCTTTTGCTCTGCATAAAAATGCCAACATGGAGGGTTTAGGAGCAGTTCAGTACCAAGTGAGTGATGGTTACATGAAACCGGTTATAATTGCCAGGGGAAGTTTGAGTGACAGTCCAACATGCTATCTCATTCACAAGCTGGAATTTCTGGCTCTAAAATGGGCTGTCACTGAGAAATTCAGAGACTGTGTATGAAGCAAAGATGTAAATGTGAACTGATAGCAGTCCATTGACATAGTCTGACAAGTGCCAAGTTGGGTGCTTCTTGCCAAAGATGGGTGGCAGCACTAGCTAACTATGAATTCAATATTCACTACCAGCCAGGAAAAAACAATGTAGACACAAATGAATTTTCTAGAAGACCACAGGACAACAAAGCTGTGGTGATACCTAAAGAAGGAGTAAAAGCTATAGTCAACAACCAAAGGACTGGACTGTAAGCAGATGGCAGTACAGCTGAAAGTTTGGGACTTTTGCCAGACTCTATGCCAGCAGCATACATGAATTCCCCTTCATTAAACCAACTCTCTTTGCCTCAGTCATCTATGGATGACTGGCAAAGAGGGCAGATGGCTGACAAGGGGCTATGTGAATTGATGCAAATCATGAAATGTGTGGTAATAGCAAACAATTCAAGTATCAGTCTTCTGAATGCTCTTTACTGTAGAGACAATGGCAGAAGCTGGATCTGAGCAGCAGAATATTGTACTGGACGGACAGTTACCAGTCCTACTCCTACAAGGAAGATGTTAATGCTTCTCAGGGCATATCATTCTATGGCTACGAAAGATCTAAAGAAGGATTTGGGAAATATAAGCCAAGAATTGAATCTAAAGCTAACAAGAAATGGATTTTACTGGCTCAAGATGGCTGTGGATATCACCAAGAGGTGTGAGACTTGTGTGTGTGGTGTGTGAAAAGTGCTGCAGACACCTGCTGCTTACTTGGAGATCATAAATATTAGAAAACTTTTGGAACTGGTTTGAATTTACTTCCTCTCTTTAGAAGGAAATGGTAAAACCATGTTATATATTAATGGTAACGGACCACTTTATCCTGTATGCCCATTTTATAAGGAACCAGAAAGCCTACACAGTTGCCAAAGTTTTGTGAGAAAAGCATATATAAAAGTATATACTTATATACATACATATATATTATATACATATACATACATATATACATATATATGTATATATCATATATACATATATATGTATGTATGTGTGTGTGTGTGTATATATATATATGTATATATATATATATATATATATATATATATATATATATATATATATATATTCCTTGCCAGGATCCATTCAGGTGAAGGTAGATACTTTTAGTAAAATGTGCAAAGAGATATATTGGCTCTTACTATCATGAAGTAGTCTAGCACAGGAGATGGATCCAAGATGCAGCTGAAGTGTCCCAACATTCCTCTCCAAACAACTTTAAAATAATATCTCAAATCAAATTTTGGAGTGGCAACTAAAAGCTAATGACTCCATGAGACATCAAGAAACAATAAAAACAGTCAAAAAATGAAAACATAGAAGAAAATATAAAATTTCATTGAAAAAATAACTTACCTGGAAAATATATTGAAAAGAGTTAAGAATTATTGGACTACCTGAAAGTTGTAAGCAGAGAAAAAGCATAAATAGTATATTTCAAGAAATTATAAAGGAAAACTCTCCTTTAGATCCTTAAATACATAAATTTAAAACAGAAATTTAAAGAATCCACCAATAATCTCCTGAAATAGATCCCAAACTAAAAATGCCCAGAAACATGATAGCCAAATTCCAGAACTCCCAAATCAAGAAGAAAATATTGCAAGCAGCCAGGAAGAAACAATTCAAATATTTGGAACTATAATTAGGATCATACAAGATTTAGCAGTTTCTATGTTACAGAAACAGAATGACTTAGAATATGATATTCTGGAAGGCAAAGGAGCCACAGTTACAACCAAGAATAACCTATCCAGCAAAACTGAGTATAATCCTTCAGGGGAAATAATGGATATTTAATGAAATAGAGGACTTTCAAGCATTGCTGATGAAAAGACCAGAGCTGAATAGAAAATTTGACATCAAACACAAGACTATAGAGAAGCACAGAAAGTAAACATCAAAGAGAAATAAAGGACTTAATATGTTTAACCTATTTCCAATCCTATATGAGAAGATGATACTTTGTAACTCCTAATAACTTTATATTATTAGGGATCTACATAGGCAGAGGACATGAGTATAAGTCAATTATATTGAAATGATCAAAAAATAAATAAAAGAGTGAGAAAGAAGGCTGTACTGGGAGAAGGGGAAAGGGAAAAATAGAATGGGGACATTTTTCTCCCATAAAAGAGCATGCATGGGGGCCAGCTAGGTGGCGCAGCTCCAGTGGCCCTGGAGTCAGGAGGACCTGAGCTCAAATCTGGCCTCAGACACTTAACCCTTACTAGTTGTGTGACCTTAGGCAAGTCACTTAACCCCAATTGCCCTCCAAAAAGAAAAAAAAAAGCCAAAATAAAAGAGGCATGCGAAGAAGAGCTTTTAGAGTAGAGGAGAAACAGAGGGTGATACTTCAACCTCACTCTCATCAGAATTAGTTCTTAAAGAGAAGAATACATATACATGCTCAGTTGGGTATAGAAATCTATCTGATTCAATAGGAAAATATATGAGGAAGAAAACGATAAAAGAGGGAGTGGATTAAGGGAGGAAATGGTCAGAAGCAAAACAGACTTTTGAGGAAGAACAGGATAAAAAGACAGAGAAAGAGAAGGAAAAACATAGAATAGGATAGAGGGAAATATAATTAGTCATCAAGACTGTGAATGTGAATGGGATGAGCTCACCCACAAAACAGAAGTGGATAGCAGATTATCTTCCCAGAGGGAGTGGGTGACAAGGGAGGAAGGGAATGGATCTGAAATTTGAAGTTTTAAAATTAAATGTTTCAAATATATATAAATACTATTATTAATACTATTTTGCATGTAATTGGGAGATAAGATGTGCAGGCATTGGGGCATAGAGATTCACCTTGCCCTAATGGTAAAGTCGAAGGGGGTATGGGAGAAGATATGGAAGAGAGCAGTTTGGATGAGGGGATATCTTGTGGAACTGCTATTCTGGGGAGTTAGGTAGGGGGAAAATGGGGGGAAAATTGCAACTTAAAATCTGGCAGAAATGAATGATGTAAATCAGAAGTTAATAAAGCATTTGTTTAAAAAAAAAGAAATGGATAGCAGAATGGATTAAAAACCAAAATCTAGCAATATGTTGTTTACAAGAGACATTCTTGAAACAGAAAGACATATATCGAGTTCAAATAAAGCAGAATCTATTATACTTCAGCCAAAACAAAAAAGAAGGGGGTAAAGACAGGTAAAAAAGACAGACAAAGAAAAAGCAAAAATAAACCTAATTAAAAGAGATAATCAGGGAAACTATGTTTTGCTAAAAGCTACCTTAGACAATGAAGTAATATAAAATTCTTTTTACAAGTTTCCTTGATAAAAGTCTTATTTCTCAAATTTATAAAAATAAGAGCCATTCCCCAACTGATAGACAGTAGAGGCAGTTTTTCAGAAGAAATCAAAGCTATCTTTAGTCATGTGGAAAAATATGCTTTAAGTCACTATTGATTAGAGAAATGAAAATTAAAACAACTCTGCGGTACCACCTCACACCTATCAGAAATAGCAAATGCTAGAGGGGATGAAGGCAAAATAGGTATATAATGAACTGTTAGTAGAGTTATAAACTAGCCTAATCATTCTGGAGAAAAATTTGGAACTATACCCAAAGGTCCGTAAAACTGCATATCCTTTGCCCCAGCAATGCTGCTGCTAGGTCTGTAACCCCAAAGAGATCAAAGGAAAAGAAAAAAGACCTATAAGTACAAAAATATTTATAGCAGCTTTTTTGTGATGATAAAGAATCAGAAATTGAGGGGGTACTCATAATTGGGGGATGGTTTTACAAGTTGTGGCATGTAATTGTGATGGAATACTATAAGAAATGATGAGCATGATGCTTTTAGAAAAACTTATGAAGACTTGCAAGAACTGATGAAAAGTGAAATGAGCAAAACCAAGAGAACATTGCACATGGTAAAAACAATATTGTGTGATGATCAACTGTGAAGGACTTAAGTGAGGCAATGCAGCTTGTTCAGATCACTTCATAGACAGGACCCAAATCCAGGTGCTCTGATTCCAGAACCAATGCTCTTTTTCATAATATAATGCAGCCTTTCCCCTATGAACATTATTTACCTCCCCTAAACCCCTTCAAGAGCTGGATCAGGAGACCTTGCTATACTTCTCCAGGCTGGAATTTGACCTGGCAATGCCCTAAAACAACTGGATAAAATGATTGTATTTCAGATCTTGAGGAAGGGCAGAGCTAGGATGGAAGAGGGACAATAAGAGGTGAAGGGGGAAAGGAGATAGCACCCCAAAACCATAACTAGTGGCAGAGAGTTTGGAGAAATAAAAAGGATAAATGACCCTCTGCTATGGAAATAGACTGGGACAACTGATTTTTTTTTTTTTTTGTAGTGGGATTTCTCTGACTGAGGGGGAAGCAGATTGATGGGTGTAGCTGGGCCCCTGGGGAAGTAGATCTTGTTTCTAAGGGAGGCCCAGCCAAGAGGTCCTCAAAGAGATGCTCATAATATTGGTGCCCTAAGTTCAGAGAAGCTCAGAAAAAGGGAACCCGGGCAATTGCTTATATCATTACTGTAGAATATCAAGTGTATTTACTTGCTTTGCTAATCAGTCTAAAATATATTGATGGACAGAAAGAAAGGTAAATTAGAAATAAAGAAAAAAGATAGGAAGAAAGGTAAGGGAAAAGTAGAAAGAAAAAGTAAGGAAGGGAAGGGAAGGGAAGGAAGGGGAGGGGAAGGGAGGGAAAGGAAGGGAAGGGGAGGGGAGAGAAAAGGAGGGAAAGGGGTAATGGATGTGGGTTGATGGAAGTCCCTCACCTTGTTAGTTTTCCACTGCATGTAAATTGGTGAGGGCAAAGTAGGCATACAGGAGAAATAGGAATATGCTGGTAAAAGATTGAACACAGGATCCATTGAAATATACCCACAGAAATATACATTTTCCTCAGTCTCAAGCTATCTCACCAAATTTCTTCTAATACATCTGGGCTTTTGATTCCTTTCGGGCCAGTGATTCTCTCTTCTTAGATTCTATCATGAACCCATTTTTAACTGGTTAATGAATACTATCAAAGAGTGATACTGAAAGGTTTGGAATTCCCTAAGGGACAATCACTACTCTGCCACCTCCTGGTTGCCTCACACTAGAGGTTGGATGTGTCTTCTGCTCTTCCCACACTACCTGTTGTTCCCAGTCCCTATCATCACTGACATTAACCCTGCAACAAGGATTAGAGGAAGAGAAAGGATTGGAGGCATGAGGCAGGTGGTAGAACAGTGGATAAAGCAATAGGTCTGGAGTCAGACAGACCTGAGTTCAAATCTGGTCTCAGACACTTAACCTCTGCTTGCTTCAGTTTCCCTCAACTGTAAAATGAGGATAAAAATAATAGTGTCTTTGGATCAAATGAGATAATTTAAATGCTTATTCCCTTCCCCTTAGAGGAGCTAAAAAAACAACCCTTACACTAAGGAGATAAGGTATCAAGATGGAATAGGGAATGAAAGGGATGGGGGGCAGGAGAAGGAACACAGACAGTGATGAACTTTTTTTTTTTTGAAGCAATTGGGGTTAAGTAACTTGCTCAAGGTTACACGGCTAGTTGTTATTTATGCGTGGGTGCTCATTTTCTGAGGCCGGATCTGATCTCGGGTCATCCAAACTCCGAGGCCGGCGCTCTTACTCACTGCGCCACCTAGCCGCCCCTTTAGGGCAATTGGGGTTAAGTAACTTGCCCAAGGTTACACGGCTAGGTTTTTGTTTGTGTGGATTAAGTGTTGGAGGCCGGCTCCGAACTCAGGTCCTTCTGATTCCAGGGCCGGCGCTCTATTCACTGCGCCACCTAGCCGCCTCAGTGATGAACTTCTTATAACCTCAGAGAACTAGCTGCATTATAGCTTCCTCTTATAGGGAGGAACTGGGTTAAAGCTGCACTGGAGTGCCTTAGTTCATGGTGCTGCTCCTGTCCCTGTGCCAGAAGCAATGGGGAATGAGGGAGAGTTCTCAGCAATCAGCACTGTCAGCTCATGGCAGTTCCTCTTGGCACAGGGTATCAGCTGCTCTGTGCTCATCTCATCACTCTGAATATCCACAGATATATAGATATGGTAATGAACTTTATTGAGATGATAATTGAATCTCAAAAAAAGCAGCAGAGTACATTGGAAAGCATTAGGTTTGGAGTCAGAAGACCTAGGTTCAATCCTGCTTCTGAGATTATACTTACTAGCTGAGTGACATCTTGTAGTCTTGACAACCTCCATCAGAATCTTGGTAAGCTAGAGTAGAGGAGAGACCCAGCTAAAGACTCAACTCTACAAAGTCCCCAAAATGGAGGCTAAAATCCAAATCATCCCCCTTGAGTTGCCTTATTCCATTCTGCCATCTTTCTCTCAGAAATCTCTGCAAAAATTTCCAGAAGAGGGGCGGCTGGCTAGGTAGCACAGTGAGTAAGAGTGCCGGCCTCGGAATTGGGATGACCCGAGATCAAATCCGGCCTCAGAAAATGAGCACCCACACATAAATAACAACTAGCCGTGTAACCTTGAGCAAGTTACTTAACCCCAAATGCTTTAAAAAAAGTTTCCAGAAGTGCCAGTCCCATAATGTCAGTGGCTGGTGGATTCTGGCCAAGTGTGTTTCATTCCCTTGGCAATGATGATGTAGGGCTACAAATTAATCAATCAACAAACTTTTATTCAGAGCCTACTATGTGCTAGGCACTGAGAAAATAAAGGCAAAAATGAAATAGTCTCTGCCCTCAAGAAGCTTACATGCTATTGATAAAACCAATATATACACATAGAAATTAATATTTATATGACCACCCTTTAATGACTCTCTTTATTTGCTACCTCTCCTCCCCAAGTCTTCCCTTCACCAGGTTAAACAACCCGAAGAATTCTCTTATGACATGATCTGAAACTCCTAACCATCATAGTCATCCTCCCTTGAATACTCTATAGCTTATTATAAGATCATACATTTGTTGTTAAGGGAACTCAGAGATCATCTATTCCAACTTCATTTTATAGATGAGAACCCTCAGACCCAGGGAGGTTAAGTAATTTGCCCAAGGTCACACAGCTACTATCAGGAGCAGGGTTGAAGCTAGGTTTCTGACTCAATCTAACACTTTCCAATGTACTGCTACTGCTGCTTTTGAAATTCAACTATCATATAAATACAGTCCATTACCATACCTATATATCTATGGATATTCACAGTGATGAGCTTCTCATAGCATTAGAACTATTCTCCCTGTGGTCCTCTGGTCTTGCATCACTTACTACCTCCTGCATGTTTCCAATGGGATGCTCTAAAAAAAATTCCATTTTATTTTCAGACACAAATTCTTGCCCTCTCATCAGCTGCTTTCCTCCCCTTCCCACTGAGAAAACAAGAAAAATGAAACCCATTGTAAACATGTATAATCAATCAAAATAAATCCCTGTAATGACCATGTCTAAACAAACAAGCCTGAAACAAGTAAGCCTCAGTCTGTACTCTGAGTCCATCATCTCTCTATCTGGTGGCATGTTTTAGCATGAGTCCTCTGGGATTGTTGGTGGTCATTGTGTTGATCAGAGTTCCTAAGTCTTTCAAAGTTGTTTGTCTTTATGACATTTTGGTTATTATATAAATGTTTCTTCTGGTTTGGCTCACTTCACTTTGCATCAGTTCATACAAGTCTTCCCAAGATTCTCTGAAACCATCTCCTTCATTATGTCTTTTTTTCTTATTTTTTTTTATTCTTTAGTTTACATCATTCATTTCCACAAGATTTTGAGTTACAAATTTTCTCCCCATTTTCCCCTACCCACCACCCCCAAACAGCAATCACACTGAATATCCCCTCCCCCAATCTACTCTCTCCCATATCTTCCCCCATCTCCCCTCCGACTTTCCAGTAGGGCATGGTGGATCTCTATGCCCCAGTGCCTGTATATCTTATTTCTCTGTAGCTCCAAAGTTTGTTTGGAGTCATTTTTAGATGAATTGAAGGAGGTTGGAGCAGGAGCCCAGAGGAAGTCCTGTTTCTACTCTGCCATCTTGATTCTGCCCCCTCCTTCATTATATCTTATAGCATGATAGCGATCCATCATATTCATATGCCATGACATGTTGTCATTTCCTGATTGATGGGCAACCCCTTCCTTATAGGTATTTTATTAAACAATATATCTAAACAAAATCCATTATATTTACCCCCTCCCAAACACTCTTCTAATTCCCCTATTTCTGTAAAAGCTCTCCCAACTTTCTACTCATCCAGGTTTGTAACTTCAGCCATCCTTTAATCTTTCCTCTCCCTCACCCCTAATATCCAATCAGTTGTCATGTCTTGTTGACTCCACTTCCTTAACATTTCCCATATCTGTCTCCTCTCCACTCACACAGCTTCACTCACACCCTACTTCAGGTCCTCATCACCTCTTTCCTGGACTATTGCAAGAGCCTCCTAATTGGTCCTGACTCCAGTCTCTCCCCTTTCCAATCTCTCCTCCAACAGCTGCAAAAATTATATTACTTGATCATGCACATGTCACCCTCCCGCTCCAAAACCTTCCTATTGCTCCTAGGGTCAAATACTAATTCTTCCATATGGCCCTTAAAGCCTTTCATCATCTGCTTCCAACTTACCTCTTCAGGATCATCAATGAACAGCACCTTGCCCCTCTTCACTTGTTCTTTGGTCCAGCCAAAGTGGCTTTCTTGCTGTTTCCATACCTAATATTTCATTGCCCACCTTTATACACATGCTGCAGTGCACACTTTTCTCACCTTTTTGTTGTTCAGTCCTGTCCTACTCTTCATGACACCATTTGGGGTTTTCTTAGCAAAGATACTGGAGAGGCTTGTCATTTCCTTCTCTAGTTCATTTTACAGATAAGGAAACTGAGGCAAAGAAGAGTAAGTGACTTTCCCAGGGTCACACAACTAATAAGTGTCTGAGGCCACATTTGAACTTAGGTTCTCCTGACTCCAGGGCTGTACTCCATCCACTGCACCATCTATCTGCCCCTTACCTCACCTCTACTCCACAGAATCCAAAGCTTCCTTCAAGGTCCAGCTCAAGGGTCACTTTGTACATGAGGGCTATCCCAATTCCTCCCAATTGTTAATGCCATTCCCACCTGGGAAATTATATTTGTTCGTATTTTATATTTACTTATCAGTGTTCAGAATGCAATAGAATTTAAACTTTTTGTGGACAGGAGGAAACTTTCATTTATCTCTATGTACAGTTCCTGGGATATAATAGGTGCTTAATAAACTCTTGTTGAATGAATGAATGGATGGATGGATGGATAAATGGATGAACGAATGAAGTTATTTGTGTCTATACACTATCCCACCACTAGACTATTTGCTTTATGAAGGGAGGAGCTAAGCTTCATTCCCCTAGCACTTAGCATATCGTGGGTGCTTAATAAGTATTGTTGAGTTGAATGATATTCTAATATAAGACAAAATTAAAACTTTTAGATTTCATTTTAATTTCTACAGAAATGGCAGAAAAATATATTCCTTACAAATACCTTTACATCAGCCAACAGACAACCCCAGTTGTCTAGTTTCCTACTTAATAAAATGCAAGAGACACAGGAAAAAAAACCAAACATCTGTACCTCAGATTTAAACTTAATTAGTTCAATCCAAGAGAATGGGACTCAAGATGGTTCAGCTACCATTTTCATCATAGAATCATAATTATTTTGTCCTGGAAGGGATGTTAGAGATCATAAAATCTAATCATCTTATTTTAAAGATGGAGAAGCTGAGGGTAAATCACTTGTTCAAGGCCACATAGCTAGTTTGTGGCAGACCCAGGACAAGAGCCCAGGTCTCCTCCTAAGCCACCCTGCCTGGTAGCACTACAACAGTTCAGAGAACAATGTCATTCCTGTTGGAATGCTGAGGCCAGTCTGTTCAGGATAGAACTTTTTTAAAGCTTGACAAAAGCAACTGAAAAACTTTAAACAGTGGTTAGCCATTTATTTATTCCTACTATATATTTTCTCACCATAGTAGAATTAGACAACTCTGTCCTTAAATGAGAACTAATTCAATGGACAAAAGATAAGAATAATTATATAATGCTGGGTTCAAAGATAACCTTCACATATCACTCAGCCAATTAGAGTGGTATAGAAATGAATCCTGGACTTCGAGTTGAAGAACCTAGTTCCAAAGTCTGACTCTGCCACCTACTAGCTTAATTTAACTCCATGACCTTGGATAAGTTAACAATTCTTAGCTTTGTTTTCCTTGTTGGTAAATACAATGGGGTAATAATAGTTTAACTTATCTGCTTCAAAGGGTTTTGAAAAGAATGATTAGCAAACCCTAAAGTGATGTAGAAATATAAGCTATTGTCATTATTGTTAATACAGATGTTCAAAAGTCAAATATAGCAGATTGTGACAGGAGAAGTTTCTCTATGGCTAACACACTAACTCAGAAATTTCTGTCTGTCCGTTTCTCTCCATTTCTTTCTCCTTTTACTGAATATAACATAGAACCACAGTAAATTTTTTAATGATTTGTCATATCGGTTACATAAAGGTTTGTGTTTCTTCTTCTTGATTTAAAAAAATGGGTGAGCAAAACATTTTATATTTGACACCTAAAACCCACTCCCAAATAAACTGCTTTTCACTTGAGTGTAGTCTTCAACTGAGGAGCTAGGCGGCACAGTGGATATAGTGCCAGGCCTGGAGTCAGGAAGACCTGACCTTAATCTGGTCTCAGACATTTACTAGCTGTGTGACCCTGGGCAGGTCACTTAGCCCTGTTTGCCTCAGTTTCCTCACCTATAAAATGAAGCAGAGAAGGAAAATGGCAAATCACTCTATTATCTTTGCCAAGAAAACCCCAAAAGAGGTCACAAAGAATCAGACATGACTGAAAAACAGCTAAACAAAACCCAAATCAACATTCAAGTGATTTTGTTCCCCCTATGAATAAATGTTACCAGAACTCGTGATAGAATGATACAAATATCCAACCAGGAGATTGAAAATTATCATTTATTCCCTCCTTTATCCATTTCCAATCTGCAGATTTTGGGGAAAACTTCCTGTTACAGAATTAATTAGTTTTTAGCAGGAACCAGGACTGAAACTGAACGAACTATCACCCTAGAAGAAAATAATTCCCAGGCTATCCCAGCCAAACTGGGACATCTGGTTACATTCATGTTATATCACATCCTCTGTCTCTGGTTTTCCGGTCATTTGCACTGTCAGAATTCTTCCCCACAAGGAAAGGTGCTGACTTCTGGCTCAAGTCCACCCCCTTCCATGGGGCTCTAGTGAAAATAAAGCAACAATCTTTGGCCATCACCATTCTAAGTACATGACAGGATGTTGGGTTCTAATGTTGCGATGGCATTTCAGATTGGATGACAGGCACTGAAATAGTACCTGCACTGTGAGCAGGTCTATGTGGCTCAGACACTAGGCATTAACTAGGAATGCAGGCTTAGATGCTATCAAGATATCTCTTACAGAATCATCATTATGTTCTTACATAATATTGCCCTACCGTAGGTCAGCAGCATTTATAGGGCACCCATCCGGTATAAGGTACTTTGTCAGCTGCTGTGGAGAGTCTCAAAGAAAAAAGAGGAGGCCAAGTGCTATGTCCTGTTTCAGAGGGGACTCTCACTTGCTAGAGCCTGTTAATTCCATCTGTCAGAATCAACTTCCATTCAGAAGCCTCC
This sequence comes from Gymnobelideus leadbeateri, assembly GCA_011680675.1. Taxonomy (NCBI): domain Eukaryota; kingdom Metazoa; phylum Chordata; class Mammalia; order Diprotodontia; family Petauridae; genus Gymnobelideus; species Gymnobelideus leadbeateri. Next base: position 284,381 of record WOXC01009701.1, on the reverse strand, counting down.
TTGCTGAGCTCAATCAGTCACATCAATAAAGCACCAAGTTCAAATATCATTGGAGGGGGATAGGGACTTTCCAAGGACTGAGCAGCAACTTTAAGAACTTTCACTTTAATGAAGTTGATCTAATTTATTACTTGCATCAACATTCAAAGAACCTGTGCTTTAATCACTTTAAAAGGGCCTGAGATTTAATCACAATTCTTCCTTGCCTAATTAGTTGGACTTCTTGAGTTGCTAAGACCAAAATAAAAGCCTTTCCTGATTTTACTCTCCTCCAAAACATACATTTCTAGGGCTCTCCCTCTCAAACTACTTTCCACTTAACTATTTTATGTGCATATAGTTGTATATATGTCTAATAACTTTATGATATATATGTATTTAAATGTATTGTCTCCCTTATTAGAATGTAAACTTATTTAGAAATCCAAGAAAAAGTAACCAAATGTACAAAAATATTCATAGCAACTCTTTTTTATAGTAGCAAAGAATTAGGGGGTCCCCAACGACTGGGAAATAGCTGAACAAATTATGGAATATGAATGTTGTGTTATAATAGAAGGCTATTAAACCATAAAAATTATGAGGCAGTTTTAGTGAATCCTGAGATTTTTATAAGCTGCAGAGCAGAGGTAACAGAACCAGAACTACCACAGTGTAAAAATAACTTGAAAACCTTAGCAACTCTAATCAGTTTAATCCAACCATGATTCCAAATGACTGATGATGAAGCTTCTAACAGAGTAGTAGTAGACTCAGGATACAGCTTGAGATGTATATTGGGAGGATATGGACACAGAAGAATTTGTTTTGCTTGACGATGCATATTTTTATAAAGATTTGGTTTGGTTTGTTTTGGTTTAGTTTCCGAAGAGAATGGGTGGGAGGGAGAGAAAAATCCATTTTTGTTCATTGAAAAAACTGAAATTCAATTAAAAAAGTAATACAATCTCATTGTGAGTAGGAATTGTTTCATTGGTTGTACTTGTATTCCCAGCACTTTGGATATAATAGATGCTTTAGAAATGCTTGTAGATTGACTGAATGATTAACCTGGTGTCAGCCTCCAGAGGGTGAAACCTTCTCTGTACTTAGCTAGGCTGTTTGAAGCTGGGTCTCACACTCACAGCCTTCCCAGCCTGGTAAGATCTGTAAGAGCTTATACTCTGCTGACATACATTGTTTTGGGAATTCAGAAGCCTATTGCAAATAATTTAAATTTTTTTCTCTGACTGGAAAGGCAGTGTGGTAGAGTTGAAATAGCACTAGTCTTTGAAAGCTGAATTTGGAGTCACTGGACCTGAATTCAAATTGTAGCTTTGCTATTTATTACTTATGTGACTTTTGGCAAGTCATCATATTAGCTAATATTCACTGAGGACCTACTATGCATCAAGTACTGTGCTTAATTGATGGAAATACCAGAAAGTGAATGTATTAAGTGATAATGAGAGCTATGTCTGGCGTGAGAACCAGAATAAGACCCCATGCAAGATACCCTGCTTGTTTATAGGTCAGTATATTAGAAGACCAGTTACAAAACTGGAAGGCAACTTGGTCTAAGTATGAATGCAGACAGAGTGGTTTGGATCAGCGGTATCAAACTCCCAGCCTACTGCAAAATTCTGGAGTAAGGAAGAACCAGATTAAAACATAATTGGGAAATGCTAAACAAAATAGGTAGAAATACAATACAACAAAGATGATGTTAATCTGTGGTTTCCTAAATCACCATGAAGCCTGTAGGGATTCATTTCTATTTGATTTTGACACCATGGACTTGGACCATAGGATCATAAGTTTAGAGATAAAGAGACCTTAGACATCATCTAATTCAACCATCTCATTCTATATTGAAGCCAAGAGAGGTCATGTCCAGCATCACACAGGAAGTGGCAAACTGGGATCCAAACCCAAGTTCTCAGATGCCTAATCCAGCTTTCTTGTTCTTTAAAAATATTTCCATGAAGCAAAGGATGCCCCAAGCATTGCTGTTCTATACTGTACCACTATTTCTCTCTGATAATACAGAGCTAGTGGTCACAAATTGGAGAAATGTCTTCCTGAACAGCGCTAGAGAATCTTCTCAGTTTTTGAACTCTTCTTTTTCTCTCTTTTCAGGCATCAAAAGCACCTGCCCTTGCAACATTTCCTCATAACAGATTATTCCAGTTTCTAAGATTATAGTGAATCTTCCATTCATTATGTTTTAAAAAGATGCTCTTCCTTTAAGGAAACCTTTCCAGGCTCCCTTCCAAGATAAGAAACAATACAGCCTCACTGGTAACCTGCTAACCAAGCATTCTTTAGGCAAGGCAGCCTTCTGCAAAGGACTAATCTTATCCATTTCTTTAGATTCTTATAATAATTGCAACTGCCATTTCTTTTTAAAATTTTTTTCAATTAACAAAAATCTATTTTCTCTCCTCCAGTTTCCCTTGGGGAAAAAAAGAAAAAAAATTTGTAACAAATAAGCAAAATCAAGTAAAAAAAAAATCCTGGGTCTGCCATGTCCAACAAATGTATATCTCATTCTTCAACATGAGTTCAACAAAATAAAGATATTTTGTCATCTGTCTTCTGTGGTTAAGGTTTAGAAAACACTACACCACACCACACCACCCCCCAGTGACCCTATGTGGTAAATAGCATCAGTACTGGCTCTATTTTTCAGAAGTAGAAACTGAATATCAAAGAAGTAAAGTAATTTTACTCAGAGTTCCATAGTGGCCCGAACTAGGACTCAAATTCAGAACTCCTAACTCCAAGTCCAGTGTTCTGGCCACTGCACCAGAAAATGTCACCCTCTGAAAATAAAGTAGGTGATTTTTTTTTTCTGACCTTGCTTCCAATACCTGGAATATTCCTTCTATGGAACCTTCGATCCCCTTTATATGGATCCCATTAGGTTGACTATGTGACAGACTGAGGGTTGGGAGGGACTGTATCTAAACCCCTGCCAAGCAGTGGGGTAAATGCCTCAGGAAAGAAAGTGAGGAGCAGCTTGTTCCAATGCCTGACCCCTATAATCAGGAGCCCTTCCTCCTGTCTAAACTAAGCTCTCCCTATTACACCCCAAACTAGTTTCCTCTGGGGTATCAAGGGAAAAGGAGAAGAGCTGGCTCTCCCAGTAAACCAAGGACTTGAAGACATTCTGTCCCCTCTGCACCCACTTCAGGCTTCTCTCCTCTGGATTAAATCATTTCAAGCCTTCTAGCCCTTCTTCATTGTACATATTTCCTACTCTCTCCACCATATGTGCCATTTCTCTTTGTATTATTTCCTGTTTCCCTTCTGCCAATCCTCCACACTGTTTACCCTGTTAAACAGAATTGGAATGACGTCAAATAGAAGGAGGAAATCATCATCGTCGTTGTGATAAGGATAAAAATAATAAAAACAGTAATAGCTAACACTGATCCTTAGAACAACTTTCAGAGGGGGAGGAGTCTATTCCTATCTATGTTTGATTATATATGCCCCTGTTTTGTTGTTATTGTTGTTGTTTATCCTTCATTCTTAAAGAGGACCATGACATCAGGGAGGTGAGGCCATGAGATGCAAGTGGACTGGATTTAAGTGAGGCAGGGCTATGCAAAGCTACCAGCCCCACTTTCTCCTCCAAAGCCACTTGGACCCCACAGAAAGACATAGCTCAGGACAACTGGAGATGGGCCCCAGATGCCTTTTCAAGGCCTTTTTAAGCTGAGATCTTTCCCAGGTCTCAGTTTGTCTGAGGCAATGCCCATGCTCAAAACCACCAGGTAGAAGTGCCTAAGGTAGAATTCGAATTCAAATCTTTCTGATTCCAGGTTCAATGCACCAACCAGTCCAATGCATGACCTTGCTGCCTCTTATCCTGGCTTTGTTTCTTTAAATACTTTACTCCCTATTTCTATGCCCCATCAACTTCACTTGGCCTCACTTCCATCACAGGTTTTAATGCTCATTCAGATTCAGTCCAACATTAAAAGGTGACAGAGTGGATAGAGAACTGACCCTGTAGTCAGGAAGTTGTTGTTGTTCAGTCATGTCCCACTCTTTATGACCCCATTTGGGGTTTTCTTGGCAAAGATATTGGAGTGATTTGCCATTTTTCTTCTCATTTGACAGATGAGGAAACAGAGGTAAGCAGGATTAAGTCACTAACCCAGGGTCACACAATTAGTAAATGTCTGAGGTTGAATTTGAACTCAGGTCTTCCAAACTCCAAGCCCCACCCTCTATCCACTGTGCCACCTAGCTGCAGTCAGGAAGACTTGAGTTCAAATCTAGCCTCAAATGTGTACTAGTTTTAAGACCCTGGCCAAGTCACTTAACTTCTGTTTGTCTCAGTTTCCTCATCTATAAAACGGGAATGATTAACAGCGCCTACTTCTCAGGATTGTTGGGAGGATCAAATGATGTAATAATTATAAAATGCAACACAGTGCTTGGCACAGAGTAAGTGCTATATAAATATATAAATGTTATTGATGATGATGGTGGTGATGGTGATGAAGATGATGGTGATGATGGTGAGGATGAGGATGAGATGAGGATGGTGAGGATGATGAGGATGATAACCAGAGGTAGTAGAAGCAGCCAAAAATTAGACCCAGAGGATCAGAGCAAAAATCCAGTTCTGCTACTTATTACATATATTCTGAAGCAAATTATTTTACTCCTCTAGGTGTTAGAGTATCAGAGTAGCAGTTGGAAGGCACCTCAAAGGTCGACTGGTCCAACCCATATTTGACCAAAAATCTCTTCTATGGCATGTCCAAGTGACCGTCCAGGCTTTGTTACAAGACCTCTAATGACCTCCTGAGGCAGCCCATTCTACTTTAGATAGCTCCAATTCTTAGGATGTGTGTCCTTTTATCAAACCTAATTTATCCTTTCTGAAATTTCAATCAACAAGCACTTACTAAGCCCCTACTGTGTGCCAAGCATTATGCTAGCAACTGGGATTTGAAGACCAAAAGCAAAACAGCACCTGCCCTCAAGGAGCTTACATTCTATTAGAGAGGTTAAGTGACTTGCCCAAAGTTACTCAGTCAAGAAATATTTATTAATCACTGCATATCTGCCTTCCTGTTGTGAGGTACTAAATGATGTCATGGAGACCAGAGCAGTAAAGGGCCACAAGGTGGATTTGAAGGAGACACCGACCCATTCCTACTTATGCCAAACACTGAGTTTTCCATATACCCATTGGCAGCTGCTGGAGGGGCTAATATATTTTGGAAATACCTGTGGTGTACTAGTATTATGGTAAGTTCTGAGGATAACAAAAACAAAAGGAAAAGGAGGCAAAAACAATCCCTGCCCTGAGGGAGCTCACCCTCTAATGGGGAAAACAACATACAAAGAACTATTTATAAACAAGCAGCATCCAGGATAAAATGGAGATAAACAGCAGAGGGAAGGCCCTAGAATTAAGGAGATCAGGAAAAGGGATTGTGTAAGTATGGAATCCAACCCAGAATCTCCAATAGGAGCAGCCAACTTCTTTTAGCTAATATCTACCTCTTTTCTTCCTGCCTTCAGACACAGATATAAATGTCCTCTGCATGAGCACCTTTCCAGAGCTGACTCATTGGAAAGAGAAATGAATCCTAGTACTAGATACACCTCAAGAGCTTCCCGTCTTGGAGCCTAATATTTGCATTTGTATTTCTTTTCTAAAGGAATTTCCAGGGGGTGAGGGGTGGAATCATCTTAGGTATAACCAATTTCCAGTTGAGGCAAGCTGGAAATTGAGCTTACTCACAAAACTTCCCTCCTAACTAATGTTCTGCAGTGGGGATGAGGTACAGGAGAAGTGGTAAAAAGAGGCTCATTTCAAGCCCCAATAAATCAAAGGGTTTAGGGGCAGCTAGGGTGCAGTGGATACAGTACTAGAGTCAAGAACACTCACATTCCTGAGTTCAGATCTGGCCTCATACACTTAGTTTCCTCATCCATAAAATGGGTTGGAGAAGGAAATGGCAAACCACTCTAGTATCATTGCCAAGAAAACTCCAAATGGGGTGATGAAAAATCAGACGTGACTGAAAACAACTAAAGAACAACAACACCCCCCCCCCCAAAGGATTAAAACGAATGCTTATCATGCAATTTAGAACTTGACTGGAGCTGTGATTTCATTATTATGGACATTCTATCCACTCACACAAACAGTAACCTTCCCACCCTTTGCAATCCATGTCCATTCTTCTCCTATAAGTCATGGGATGGTGTCATAACCTTGGATTTAGGTCTAGAAGGTAGGCCATGTGGTCCAACTCCTAATTTTACAGATGAGAAAACTGGAGACCAGAGAAGTTAAGTGACTTGCTTGTGGTCACACAAATAGGAAGTAGCACTCACTGGTAAGATCTGAACCCAGGTCCTCTGTTTAAGAGTTTAATATTCTTTTCCACTGTCCAACATTCCCTTAGGATTTAGAAAAATCCTTCCTAAAATATTGTCCCAATGTTCTTCTTTCAATATCTCAGCAGTGTCAACATACTATTAAAGTTGTGTGCCTCTTGGCTCAGATTCCTGTCACATAACTAATTGGCCCATCTCCTTTCCCAGTTGTATGTGTATACATATACACATACACATATATACACATGCACATACATGTGGTGATGGTGAAGCATACACATATATATATGCATATTTCTTGATGAAATGTTGTTGTCATTTTTCAGTCGTACCTGATTCTTCGTGATCCCATCTGGGCTTTCTTGTCAAAGATATGGGAGTGTTTTGTCATTTCCTTTTCCAGCTCATTTTATAGATGAGGAAATTGAGGTACACAGGGTTACATGACTTGCCCAGGATCACACAGTTAGTAAGTGTCTGAGGCTAGATTTGAACTCAGGAAGAGGAATCTTCCTGACTCCAGATCCAACACTCTATCCACTGAAGCATGGTAGCCATTGTCCGGGGTGGAATATGGGAAAGGAAGAAGGGAGAGAGGAAGAGGGAGAAGAGAGAGAGACAAAGGTGGTAAAGAGAGAGAAAGGGAGATGGGAGAAAAGGAAGGAGGGGAAGAAAAAGAGAAGTTGAGAAAGGGGAGAGAGGGAGAGAAGGGAGAAAAGGAGGGAGGGGAGGGTTGGAGAGAGGGAAGGAGAGAAGACAAGGAAGGTGGAAGGAGGAGGAGGAAAGAGGAGGAGGAGCGGAGAAAGAGAGAGCAAGAAACAATTTATGCCAGACACATAGAAAGATTTAAATAAATGCTAATTGATTGTCAATCAATATACATATGTGTGAAAGACATATACATATATATACCTACACACGCAAACACACACACACACACACACACACACACACACACACACACACATATATATATATACACCCCCTATATTAGGATCATGATGAAACTTTTAGACCTAAGAGGTCACTACAGTCCTACAATTCTTCGTCAAGCTGAACCTCATCATTTTCCAGATGAAGACACTGAGGATGCTGTGGGAGGTAAAGTAGTGAAGTGACTTATTTAGAATCAATGCTCTTTCCAAATAGACCTGCTCAAACTAGTTTCCAACAGGAAGTAGAAGCTAAATTCTACTAAATTGTGAGTTCCCTGAGAGCAGTGGGCCCATCTTTATTTGTTTTTTTTTTTTATTTCCTTCTCTCCCCTCCTCCACCAAAGCATTGAGCTCAATGGCTCCAACACAGGCGGTACAGAATACATATTTAACTGAATGAATGAACAAATGCATATCTGTGAATTAAGAAATTGGCTTTGTCTTGGAACTGTCTTATGTGTGTCTTTGGCCAAGATGGTCCCCTCTGTGTATTCAGTTTTTCTTCTCTCCCCAGCTATGGCTTTCCTAATGCAACAGAGGATCCCACTGTGGGGGCTTTTTATCTGAGATAGCAAAATGTACAGCTGTACAATGGGTAATAGCATTCCAGCCAGACCTAGGAGGCCAGGCTAAATGCAGGGCATCTTAAGGCTGAAATACTATCTTACCCCTTCTCTGGGGTTCTCTTATCCCTCTTTCCTCTCCAACTCCTATCACTTAAAAACATTTATATAGAGAATGTTAGTGGCACCATGATAATAACAGCTCACATTCACATAACACTTTACAGTTTTTAAAGCACTTTCTTTTTAACTCCATGCTAATATTTGATATTTACATAGCACTTTACATTTATCAGCTCATTTTGGTAGCTAGGAGGTGCAGTGGATACAACAACACTAGGCCTAGAGTCAGGAATATCTAAATTCAAATCCAGCCTCTGACATTTACCAGTTGTGTGACCTTGGGCAAGTCACTTTAACTTCTGTCTGCCTCAGTTTCTTCAACTGTAAAATGGGAATAATACTAGCACCTAATTCCCAGGGTCATTGTGAAGATCCATTGAGATAATATCTATTAAGCACTTAGCACAATGCCTGATGCAATCATAGCTAGTTGCTATCTTATTAATTAATGTTTTTATTAAATAATCATTATTATTTAAATGAGTATCATAAAAGCATCTACCCAGAGTTGTTGTGAAGATCAAATAAAGCACTTAGCACAGTGGTCGGCACATATTGTTGTTCAGTCGTTTCAGTCATGTCTGCCTCTTTGTGCCCCCGTTTGGGGTTTTCTTGGCAAAGATACTGGAGTGGTTTGTCATTTCCTTCTCCAGCCCATTTTACTGGGTGAGGAAACTGAGGTAAACAAAGTTAAATGACTGGCCCAGGGTCATACTACTAGTAAATATCTGAGGCCAGATTTGAACTCAGGTCCTAAGATTGTAAGGTCTGATTCCACAGCTACATCTAGCAAGTATCAGAGCTAAGACCCAAGTCTTCATACTCATAATCTTGTGTTATTTTTATTGTAGCTTGCTGCCTTTAATTATCAGCACCCCAGCAATGAAGCAGTTAAGGGTGATGCAACACAAACAGAAATTAGTTTTGTTTGTTTTGTTTTTTAAAGCTCTTTGCAGAAGTCCCCTTGGCTAATGCCAGTTGCATAAAGGGCTTCCCAGCAATGATACCTTGAAAAAGGAAACCAGCTCTAGTCCCTGTCCACTCCCACCACATACCCCCCACCTCTCAGTCGACCATCAAACCTTATCTAGCCTCAAGATTTCCCCAAATCCCCAACCAGTTACCAAAGAACAGCACACATCCCCCACAAAAAAGAAGAAAAAACACATCCTTCCTGTTCTTAGCAGTTGAGGCCTCCTGAGGGATTAAGGAGCAACCCAATCAGACCTTTTAACTTTGATCACCTCCACTCCACCAGCCCTTAAGTGAGCATTCTGGGTAAACTTCATGATATTCCTGATTCTGAAAGAACCAAATGCCTTAACCTTACTTCCTCTTCCCAAATGGATAATATTTCTCTTAGAATCTCAGAGTTTTCAAAGCATAATAATGGTGATACTCAAAAGTTTACAGAACACAAAGTTCAAGGAAGGAGATGATAATAAAACCTATGGCCTCAGGTGTCTATACACCGATGTAAGAAGCATAGGTAATAAGCTAGAATTAAAGGTCCTCAAACAAGAGAGTAAAATGGGCTTCAGAGGCATCACTGAGGAGCAGTTTGTGGGAGGAGATCCAGGACTGGAGCAGACCTCTGAAAGGCCTTACCCTGTTCCAAAGCAATAAGTAAAGGGGAAGGGACATGTCGGCATTGCATATGAAGAAGCTACATTCATGTAAGGAAGAATGATGAGGAATATTTGGGTAAAAACCAATGAAGGCACAAAAAGCAGTGATCTTGTCACTGCAGTATACCTCCTGGACAGAAAGAAATAGATGAGGAGCTTGGGAGAATATCACAAACCTGGCAGAGAATGGATTTTATGGTAATGGGAGACTTTAATGATCCGTCTATCTTCTAGAATGGTTTCTCTCTCTCTCTCTTCCCCCTCTTTCTCACTCCCTTTTTTAATAGTATTTTATTTTTTTTTTGGCTTTTTGGAGGGGGGAAGGTAGGGAAATTGGGGTTAAGTGACTTGCCCAAGGTCATACAACTAATAAGTGTTAAGTTTCTGAGTTTGAATTTTAAGATTTAAGTTCAAACTTAAGTTTGAACTCAGGTCCTCCTGACTCCAGGGCAGGTGCTCTATTCATTGCACCACCTCATCCCCCCCAGCGTAGATTTTTAAAGGCAGGAACAGAAGAAAGAAGCCAAGGTGTCCAAGGGAGAATAAATATAGTGATGGTAAACTGAGATTGTCTAGGAAAGATAAGAATAACAAAAGAAGTACTTTTTTTTAGTTTTCTTTTTGCTATGCTAAGGGAAAGAGGGGGATAAAGAAGGGAGAGTAGGAACTCTGCTCAGGGTTGATTCAGCCTAGGATAACTGATGACAGAGTGAAGATAGATCTGCTGAATCCTTATTTTGTTTGATTTCTCTGCCACTAAGAATGGTTGTTGAACTAGAAAGGACAAAACAAAAGTAACTAATAGGAGATCCATACCCCAGGTAAATAGAGACGGTAAAAGATCCCCAGCTCAGATGCACTACATCCTTGGGTCCTGAAATAAAGGGAAGATGTAATGGCTGGGCCACTGTCAGAGATCTCCAAAGGATAATGGAGAATTGGAGAGACCTTACCGGTGGGGAAGGAGGTGGAGCAGCTAGTTGGCACAGTGAATAGAGCACCGGCCCTGGAGTCAGGGGGACTTGAGTTCAAATTCAGCCTCAGACACTTAACACTTACTAGCCCTTTGACGTTAGGTAAGTCATTTAACCCCAATTACCCTGCCTTCTCCCTCCAAAAAGAGCAAAAAAAAAAGTGGGGAAGGGAGGAAATGCAATAGAATCAGTTTGACTCTGATTCTTGGCAAATTTTTAGAATTTATTAATAAATAAATGGTTACTGAATGTGTGAAAAAGAAAGTGATGACAAAAATTAGTACAGCCTCATCAAGAACAGGTCATTCCAGGGGCAGCTAGGTGGCGCAGTGAATAGAGCACCGGCCCTGGAGTCAGAAGGACCTGAGTTCGGACCCGGCTTCAAACACTTAACCCACACAAACAAAAACCTAGCCGTGTAACCTTGGCCAAGTTACTTAACCCCAATTGCCCTAAAGGGGCAGCTAGGTGGCGCAGTGAGTAAGAGCGCCGGCCTCGGAGTTGGGATGACCCGAGATCAAATCCAGCCTCAGAAAATGAGCACCCACACATAAATAATGACTAGCCGTGTAACCTTGAGCAAGTTACTTAACCCCAATTGCTTTAAAAAAAAAAAAAAAAAAAGAACAGGTCATTCCAGACCAACCTCACTTGTTTTGTAGACAAGATCACCAAAACAGCAGGTAAGAATGGGGCACCTATAGTTTACCTACATTTTAGCAAAACATTTGAGAAAGTCTTTCATGTTTCCTTTCAGAAAACCTCAAGAAATGTGGAGTTCTTAACTTTTTGTGTGTTACAGATCCCTTTGGTAGAATCATGCTTTTAAGTAATTGAAAGGAAATGCTAAACTTCAGTTAAAGTTAATGGAAATAAAGACGTAATTTTTTTTGTCCATCCCACTTCACAGAAGCCTTAAATCTGTTCATGGCCCACTTGAGGAGTTTGTGGACCTCAGAATAAGAGCCTATGGTTTAGAGAGAAGGTTTTTTTAGGTCTGAATTGGGACTAGAATTTAGTGTTTCTTAAATCATGGGTCAAGACCCCATATGGGATCTCAGAAAAATTTGGCAACAGTAAAAAGTTTCTGAACATGCCATGACCAAAAATTAATTAGAAATCAAATGAATAATGAATCAGAGGTGTTTCTGGCAGCCCTTGCCAGATTGCATCATGTAACTTCATGGCAGTCTTGGTTCTGAGCACACTACGTACACACTTTGCACTATGCATGCTGTCATGCCATACAATCCCAACGAACACTGCCAAAACATGGAAAAGGGTCATGAGTGGAACAAGTTTGCGAAGCCCTGGGCCTCTTTATTATTATTATTATTATTATTTAAATGAGGATCACAAAAGCATCTACCTCCCAGAGTTGTTATGAAGATCAAATAAAGCACTTAGCACAGTGACTGGCACGTATTTTTGTTCAGTCATTTCAGGTGTGTCTGCCTCTTTGTAATCAATCCCATTTGGGGTTTTCTTGGCAAAGATACTGGAGTCATATCTCAGGTCCCATCTAAGCAGTTCATTCTGCTTTGGGATAACTCTGGTTATTGACAAGTTTTCATGTGATAATAGAGTTGAAATCTGTTTCTCTGCTACTTCCATCCATTGCTCAAAGTTCTGTCTTCTGGGACCAAGTGGAAAAAGCCTTAGTGTGCTTGAATGCTGGGCTTGAGCCCTGAGTTCAACTCTGCTATATACTAGCTGTGCAACCATGAGAAAATTACTTAACTCCTTGGAGCCTCAGTTTCTCCATCTATAAAATGGAAGAGTAAAGCTCTCTATTGTCCCTACCTCCCCAGACTGTTGTGAAAATCAAATGAAATTATGTCTGTAAAACACTTTGCAACTTTTCAGGGGCCATATTATTATGTCTTTCTTATACATGCTGTCATTATTCTTTTCTCTGTTACTGTTCTTCACAATTGCCTTTCCAGAAAACAGAAACCATGATGTGTTTCCCCTCCCTCAAGCCTTCCCAGAAAGATGAGTTGCTCTTCTCCAAGTCATGAAGCATTTATTAAGCACCTACTACATGATATAAGGCACTATGCTAGGTGCTGGATCTATGACGATAAAAATGGAACAGCGTCTACACTCAAGGAGTTTGCATATCCAGTTGAGCTAACTCAACCTTCAGGAGATTAGCAGGTCAGTGTTTCTCATTGTCTCATCAATGAGCAACAGAACCAAAAGTTGGATTCAACTTCCCAAAATATAACCTACTTTGCTAACCATCCAGCAATCATATTAGGTTTTCCCAAAAGCAATCCAATTGTTTTCTCCTCCTGACTCATACTAGGCCCAAGTAACTGTCTATTTGCAATGTCTGTCCACCATTCACATGTTGATGCTTCATCTGCCATAGGCTGGCCACTTGGTGATCAAAACTCTGGCCATGGAAACTTATGGAAAAAGAAAAAAGGTCTATGATCTCATTGATGTGAGGGCTCCAGGAATGAACATTAGAATCCATTTTTGCCTTCGTGGATGAGCCTTTGTGAATTTCTGTGACTGAAAAATTCATCACCTGGTAGCCAGCCTTCTGGCCATGATCCTCTCTGAACTTAGCTAGCTAGGTTAGGCCTTAGGAGAAGCATACAGTCCATCAGAGAACAGTAGCCAAAACCTTTTCGACTTAAAATATGCTTATTGAATTGGATTCAATTGAATGGAGTGGAATCTTAAGAGATAAAAAGCAGGTCCTGCTTTCTGTACCAAATATTGAAAGGCTTAAATAAGCTAATAAGGTAGGGCAAATTAGTGTTATTGCTGCCCATGTACAAGCTCGTCAGCACAACTGCTCCAGCCCTGACCTTGGGCTGTGTCTGGATCTTTTGTCTGTGACCAAAGCCCCATTCTCCTTATAGCCTCAGCTACAATTCCTCAGACAACAAAGCAGGCCTTTCTACCTGCCTAAAATGTTTGTTGCTGTCTTGGTCCATGAGAAAATATAGAGTAGGAAGATAATGCGTTGCTTCTTTCTCCTTCAATAAAATTAATAACAATAATAGTAATATTAATGTTATGAAACTCAGGCCTTAGGCCAAAGCAGGCTCTTTGTCATCTGTTTTTGCAAAAGGAATAGTTTATGTAAGAGAAGCTTTAGAATGCAAGTTGTTGGGCAGAAAGCTGTAAACAAGCCGGAAGGGATCATGCGATGGAAACTGGGCCATTCATGAGGCCTTCAAAGAGGGGGAAAAGAGAGAGCATTTTTGACCGGTGATCAGAAAGTCCCCCTTCACACTCTGCTGCCACCTTAACTTTCTAGACTAACACATTATTCATTTCCACGAACTAGTCTCTGGTCAAATTTGGTGACTCTTCTTGCTGCAAACACGTCCCCATTTTCCCAACATCTTTTTCTTTGCTAATGCCATCCCTACTGAATCCTTACCATCTAAAAAAGTCCAACTCAAATGTCACCTCCTTCATGAAGCCTTCCCTGATCCCCCATTTGTTAATGACCTGTCTGTCTACCCAGGGACTTCACCTTTAACACTTATCACTTATTTTTTGAGAAGTATCATGGCATGGTAGAAAGAGGGCCTTTGAGGTCAAGAAGACCTGAGTTCAAGTGCTGACTTTGACACATACTTACTATGTAATATATGAGCAAGACATTTAATCTCCCAGAGTCCAGGGTAATTCTCTAAAGTTGTAATTTACAAGTGAGTTGTTGATATGCATTGGTGGAGGGATTTTCCATTAACAGGAGTCTGACATTTTAATAAAATCATAGGATTTGGGATTTTTTTTCCCAGAATCCAGAAAACCTTTTTCCATTAGTATTCTCATTATCTGTGTGAATTGTAAACACATAGAATCACACAGAATGAATTAGCATAGGACAAAATGTAGTCTGTTTCAATGAAGGAAATACCCTCTTTGTTAGATGGGTTGGTACCCCATCTTGGACTTAGGATCTGGGACATTGCTAGACCAACTATAGGTGTACATATACATGAAGGATCCAATAGCATAGCTTCCTAGGACTCCAGAATTTCTCAAAGCAGACCTAAAAGTCCACAAGTAAGGCAGAAGAACAGTTTTCAACATGGTCAGCATGTCTAATTTATTGGCTGTTGCATCTTCCTTTCCTTCTCATTCAAGCACTATGAAGAAGGGTTATGAGGTTTCAGAGCTCAAGACAATTCAACCAGAGTATTTGGAAAACCCTTGAAAGAGGGTTAAAAGAAAAGTTTCTTTTTTTGTCTCCTATAATGCTACAGAGCTCCAGGAACTGTGTAATGTAAAGAAATTCATTTCCCTTTTCTTCGTCTCAGTTTTCTCATCTATAAAATGAAGGAATTTGACTATATGATCTCTGAGGCCCCCTATGGCTCTAATGTTTCTTGACTGGGAGAAGGATGAGATAGATTTCATTTGAGGGAGGTGGGAGAAGAAGGGAAGGAGGCAGTGTTGCTTACACTGGAGGCAGCTCAAACCAGCTTAGCAAAAGCTACAGATCATGGTTTGGTTTATTGATTTGTTGATCAGACTTAGGAAAGTTATCAAGAAAATGTTAATGGTACAGATTAACTCTAAGAGTTCCAGGTGTACTTTTTTCTTTTTTTCAGGATTTCAGGAATGTTAAACATTTACCAGCATACCCATGGAGCTGGGTCATAAAGAAGAGGACTAGAGGTAGAGGTTTTGTGACAAAGTGAGAAAATTGGGAAGAATTATTTTTGTCTTTGTATCCTCAGCGCTTAGAATGGTGCCTGTAACTTAATAGGTATTTAACAATCATTTCCTGATTATTTATTAAAGTGTTTCCAAAGAAGGATTTTGCATTTACTAGAATGATAGAATCTGAGGATTGGAAGGGATCTCAAAGACCATCCAGTCCAACCCATACTTGAACAATAATCCCCTTTACAATACTCCTGCTTTTACCTGCTTTTATACTCTGGACCTGTGGTCTAGAGTGGAGGGGGGAGAGGGAAGATGCACCACTGGTGTCAACTCAAATAGAAATGGATCCCTTGGGTACATATTGACTCAGAAAACCATAGATTACCATTATCTGTATTGCATTATATTTCTATTTATTTTGTTAAACATTTCCCAATTACATTTTAATTTGGTGGAGCCTGCACTCTGGGGTTTTGCCTCTGCCTACCAGTTTGACATCTCTGGTGTTTACCACCTCAGAGGCAGCCTAGGAGAGTTCTAATTTTTTAGTAAATTATTCTTTCCATCAAACCTAAAATAGACTTTGCAACTTCCACCCATTGCTCCTAAGTCTGCTCTCTGAGGTCAAATAAAGGAAACCTAATGTCCTTGCCTCAAGACAGTCTTTCAAATAATTGAAAATAGCTGACAGCAAACCCCACTCTCACCACCAAATTTCACTTCTCTAGGTAAAACATACTTTTTTTTCTTTAACCAAGAGTCATATGGCATTAATTCTAAGCCCTTTATCATCTTTGTTACCTTCTTTTAAACAATCCCTAGCTTATTGATGTCCTTCCTAAAACGTGGTACCCAGAACTGAATGCCATATTTGAGAGAAGATCTAAGCAAGGCAAAATAAAGCAAGACTTGACTCTCTCCAGTCCTGAACAACGTGCCTCTCTTAAGGAAACCTAAGATCCCACTGGAGGCACCTAGGTGGCTCAGTGGATAGAGCACTGGGCCTGGGGTCAGAAAGACCTGAGTTCAAATATGACCTCAGACACTCACTAGCTGTGTGACCCTGGGCAAGTCGCTTAACCTTTTATTTGCTTTCATCCACTGAAGAAGAAATTGGCAAACCACTCCAGTATCTTTGCCAAGAAAACCGCATATAGGATCCCAAAGAGTCAGATAGGACTAAATGATTGAACAACAGCAAAGATCCCATTAGCTTTCCTGGTTCCTATATCACATTTGACTCATATTAAGTTTGTGATCTACTAAAACCCCCAGCTCTCTTTCAAGTGAACTGCTGTTTAACCCTGGCCTACTTTATCTTATATTTATGAAAAAGTTGTTTTTTTATGCAAATATAACACTTTGCCTTTATCCCTATTCAGTTACATTTTATTGGATTCTGGTCAATATTCTAACCAGTCTTTAAGGCTTTCTTGACTCCTGATTCAAATATCTATTGGGTTGGCTCTCCTCCTCAATGTTATGTCATTGGCAAATTTGATAAGTATGCTATTGATGCCTTTATCCATTTATAAAACTGTTAAACCACATAGGACCAAGCAGAGGTTGCAGGGAGTCCACTGGAAACCTCTTTGTTAGTTGACATTTGAACCATTAATGTCTATTCTTTGGGGCTGGACATTCAATCAGTTCAGAATCCACTTAACTGTACTTGGCTATTCCAGCAGTTTTCAAGACTTTTGGTCTTGAGAAAGAAGGAAGGAAGAAAGGAAGAAAAGAAGGAAGGAAGGAGGGAAGAAAGGAAGGAGGGAAAGAAGGAAGGAACAAAGGAAGGAAGGAAGGAAGGAAAGAAAGAATGAAGGAAGGAAGGAAGGAAGGGAGGGAGGGGTGGAGGGAGGAAGGAAGGAAGGAAGGAAGGAAGGAAGGAAGGAAGGAAGGGAGGGAGGGAGGGAGGGAGGGAGGAAACAGGTATTTATTAGCTACCTATTATGTGCCAAGCACTGGGCTAAGTGCTTATAAACATTATCTCATTTCATCCTCACAACAACCCTGGGAAGTAGGTGCTATTATTATCATTCCCCATCTTCTTTATGAGGAAATTGAGGCAGACAGAGATTAGGTGACTTGCTCAGGGTTACAGCTAGCATCTGAAGTTAAATTTGAATTCATGTTCCTGATTCTATGCCAGCATTCTATACATGGTGCCACCTAGCTGCCTCTAAAAGGTCTCCTAGGCATCCTCAAACCTTACTTTGAGAACTGCTGTTCTAACTTACACGTCTCCATTTGTCCACAAAAAAAGACTTTGTCAAGTGCTAGTAAGTTATATCTACAGCATTCTGCTTATCTCCAGGGTAAATAATCCTGTTGACAAAGCAAATGAGGTCAGTCTGGCTGCATGTCTTTTTTCTTTTTTTTTTTTAAAGTTTCTCCCACATTAAGTTTTACTGTTTATTTTCTCCTATAACTCATTTAACTTTTCCTCCAAGAATTTGGATTATATGCTATGTTGCAGTTATGTTCAGTATTAATATTAATTATTGTGTATGGTACCTTTCAGCAAAATGTAGCTTCCTTGATAATCTCTTTTAATTAGGTCTATTTTTGCTTTTGTTTTGTCTGAGATCATGATTGCTACCCCTGCTATTTTTTATTTCAGCTGAAACATAATAGATTTTGACCTGGCCCCTTACCTATCTCTGTTGATCTTTCCATCTCAAGTGTGTTTCTTGTGAACAACACATTATTGGATTCTGATTTCTAATCCTTTCTGCTATCCTCTTCCATGTGAAGGGTGAGTTCATCTCACTTACATTTACAGTTATGATTACTAACTGTGTATTTCCTTCCATCTTATTCTCTTATACTTATCCTTCTTTCTTTTACTCTGTCCCCTCCCCAAGAGTCTGTCTTGCTTCTGACCACAGACTTCCTTAATCCATTCTCCCTTCCTTAATATACTCTCTTTCTCTCTTATTTCCCTGTTGGATAATTTTTGTACCCAACTGTATGTATATATATTCTTCCCTCCTTGAACCAGTTCAAATCAGAGCGAAGTCCAAGTGTTGCCCATTTCTTCTGACCAAGTTCTATTTCCATGTATAAACTCCTCCTCATGTGATCCATTTATTTGAGATAATTTTCCCCATCCTTCTTTTCCCTTCCCATTTTCCAATGCCCTCTGTTTTTCCCCCTTCCATTCTTCTTTTGAGATCATTTCAACATAATAAATTTACACTCATGCCCTCTAAGCAGACTCCCTCTAGTATCCCTAATAAAATAGCCCTCATAAAATTCTGAGGGGGTTACATATCTCATCTTCCCACATAAGAATATAGACAGTTTAATATTGTTTAGTCCCTTGTAATTTCTCTTTTGTGTTTAGCTTTTTATGTATTGTGTTTGAATGTCAAATTTTCTATTCAACTCTGTTCTTTTCATCAGGAATACTTGAAAATTCCCTAATTCATTAAATATCCTTTTTTCCCCCACATAAGGGAAATGCTCAGCTCTTCAGGGTAGGTTATTTTTGGTTGTAAACCTAGCTCCTTTAACTTCTGGAATATATTCCATGTCCTCTGCTCCTTTATAGTGATAGCTGAAAAATATTACATGATCACCCTTTGATCCAGCAATATCAGTGCTAGGTCTATATCCCAAAGATATCTAAAAAAAGGGAAAAGGGCCTATTAGTATGAAAATATTTATAGCAGCTCTTTTGTGGTGGCTAAGAATTGGAAATCAAATGGATGCCCATCAATTGGGGAATGGCTAAATAAACTGTGGTATACAATTGTAATAGAATATTATTATGCTATAAGAAATGACAAGCAGTAAGGAGGAATAACACACACTCAATTGGGTATCTTACCCTATAGGAAAGTAGGGGGAAGGGATAAGAGGGGGTGATGATAGAAGGGAGCACAGATTGGGGGAGGGGGTAGTCAGAAGCAAACACTTTTGAAAAGGGACAAGGTCAAAAGAGAAAATAGAATAAATGGGGGGGCAGGATAGGATGGAGGGAAATATAATTAGTCTTTCACAATATGACTATGGAAATGTTTTGCATAACTACACACATATACCCTATATTGAAATGCTTATCCTCAATTGGGGTGGGTGAGGAGTGAGGAAGGGAGAGAATCTGGAGCTCAAGGTTTTAAAAACAAATGTTAAAAAATTGTTTTTACATGCAACTGGGAAATAAGATATACAGGCAATGGGGTTTAGAAATTCATCTTGCCCTACAAGAAAATAAGGGGGAGGTACCTAAGGGGGGAATGGGGAGGATATGAGAAGGCAAACTGGGGGAAGGGGTAATCAGTATGCTTGTCATCTTGGAGTGGGGGGAGGGGAGAGATGGGGAGAAAACTTGGAACTCAACATCTTGTGGAAATGAATTTTGAAAACTAAAAATAAATAAATTCTTTAAAAAAAGAAAAAGAAATGACAAGTAGGATGATTTAAGAAAAACCCTGGAAGACTTACGTGAACTGATGCATAGTGACATGAACAGAACCAGGAGAATGTGGTAACAATATTTTTGATGAAGAATTGTGAATGACTTAGATATTCTCAGCAATACAATGATCCCAAAGGACTAATGATGATGCATACTGTCCACCTTCAGAGAAAGAACTGATATTGATTGAATATAGACTGAAGCATGCTTTTTCAGTTTCTTTCATTTTTTTAAATTCAAGTATTCTTGTACGAAATTACTAATGTGGAAATGTTTTACATAATTACATGTGTGTAACCTATATCTGATTGCTTACCACCTCAGGGAAGGATGAGGGGAAGGAGGGAAAGAGAAATACAATTTGGAACTCAAAATTTTAAATAAAAATGTTTTAAAAGTTGAAGAAAAAAATCCTTGTATGATCCTGACTGTGACTTCATGGTATTTGAATAATTTCTTTCTGACTGCTTGTAGTATTTTCCCCTAGACCTAAGAGTTCTGAATTTTGGCTATAATACTCCTGGGATTTTTCATTTTGGGATTTCTTTCAAGAGTCTATGCATGAGTGGATTCTTTCAGTCCCTACTTTGTCTTCTTGTTCTAAGATATCTGTGCAATTTTCCTTTATAGTTTCTTGAAATATGACATCTAAGCTTTTTTTCTGCTGATAGCTTTCAGGTAGTCCAGTATTTCTTCCTTCCTTCCTTCCTTCCTTCCTTCCTTCCTTCCTTCCTTTGCTTTTTGGAGGGCAATTGGGGTTAAGTGACTTGCTCAAGGTCACATGGCTAGTTTTGTGTGTGTGTGTGTGTGTGTGTGTGTGTGTGTGTGTGTGTGTGTGTGTGTTAAGTGTGTGAGGCCGGATCTGAGGTCCTCCTGACTCCAGGGCTGGTGCTATGTTCATTGTGGTACCTAGCCACCCCAGTCCAATGTTTCTTAAATTATATCTCCTCAATCTATTTTCTAGGACAAAGTTAGAGTCTCTACTCCCTTCTTGGGCCATGCAGCTGTGGTCTTGGAACCTGTTCCTTGCTCTTTACACACTTTCTAGGACAGTTGTTTTTCCTATGAGTTTTTTTTTCTATTTTTTTTAGTCTTTTGACTCTGTTTTCTCATGTCATGAAGTCTCGTGGAGTCATTAGATTCCACTTGTCCAATTCTGCTTTTTAAGGAGTTATTTTCTTCAGTGAGATTTGGTACCTCTTTTACCAAGTTGTTGATTCTCTTTCATTATTTTCTTGCCTAGCTTTCATTTCCTAATTTTTTCTCTACCATTCATTTGTTTTTTTAAATTCTTTTTTTGCTCTTTAAAAAAAATCTCTTTAACTCTTCTGATATCCTTATTGACCCAAACTGCATTTTTCCTGAGACTTTGCTTGTAAATGTTTTCAATTCATTGCCTTCTGTGTTTGTGACTTGAGCTCCTTTGTCACCATAGTAGCTTTATATGATCAGGTTCTTTCTTTGTTTGCCCATGTTTCCAGCCTACTTCTTCATTTTGGACTTTATATTAGTGTTGGACTCTGCTCACCTGGGGGAATTGGGTGGAGAGGAAGAAATGTCTGGCCTGAGCTTTCTGCTGCTTTCACACATCAGTGTGGGGGCCTGTAACTTTTTAATGCTTCCAAAATGATGAGATCTGGGGAAAGGTCTGTTCACTGCCCTCCTGGTCTGAACATTCCTGACCTGGTTTGGGTCTGTTGGCTTGTGTGTGGTTGAATATCCACATACTGCTGCTGGATTCAATCATAGTTAGACCACTTGGAGGTTCTCCAAGTTCAGAGTGCTAGTTCCCCCTCAATTTTGATCTCCTGCTTTGGTTTATTCCTCTGCAGGCTCATGTGCAAGGCCAAAGGTTAGAGTCTCTACTCCCTTCTATTTTTTTTTTTTTTAAGCAATTGGGGTTAAGTAACTTGCTCAAGGTTACACGGCTAGTCATTATTTATGCGTGGGTGCTCATTTTCTGAGGCCGGTTCTGATCTCGGGTCATCCAAACTCCGAGGCCAGCGCTCTTACTCACTGCGCCACCTAGCCGCCCTTTTAGGGCAATTGGGGTTAAGTAACTTGCCCAAGGTTACACGGCTAGGTTTTTGTTTGTACGGATTAGGTGTCAGAGGCCGGCTCCGAACTCAGGTCCTTCTGATTCCAGGGCCGGCGCTCTATTCACTGCGCCACCTAGCCGCCCCTCTACTCCCTTCTTGGGCTCAGAGCCACACAGCTATGGTCCTGGAACTTGTTCCTTACTCTTTATACACTTAAAAAAAAATTAAAAATAAGGATATTTGTCCTCCAATCCCACAAGAGCTGCAATTCCCAATTCTCTGCATTCATTCAAAGATCTTTGAAATAGCAACATTGATCATGACACACATGCCGGTTCTTTCAGTACTATAGGTTATAGGTCAAAGTTAGGACGCCTTTAGCTGGAAGAAAATATTCCCATTCTAGCCACAGCCTCCATCAGACTCTAAACTCCATAGGATACCCTTGGATAAGAGGGGCATCCCTCTCCTTCCTGAATTACATCATAAAATGTAAAAGAGACAGAATGATGTCATGGCAAAAAAAAAAAAAACTGGATTTGGAGTCAAAGGAACTATAGTTTTTTTGGGGGGTTTTGTTTTGTTTTTGTTTTTTGGAGGGCAATTGGGGTTAAGTAATTTGCCCAAGGTCACACAGCTAGTAAGTGTTAAGTGTCTGAGGTCAGATTTGAACTCAGGTCCTCCTGACTCCAGGGCCAGTGCTCTGTTCACTGTGCCACCTAGCCACCCCTACAATATTTTTTATCCCATCTGTGCTAGTTATTCCTTTTGAGACCATGGCAAGTTATTTCCCCTCTAGGTCTCAGTTTTCCCACCTATAAAATGAGGGTGTTGGAGTTGATAATCTCCAAGGTCCCTTTTGGCCCTAAATGCCATTAACTATAGCCACCTGCCTGAGGCTCCTGGAATATCTGGCCATTGGCATTGTTGGTCTTGCTAGCCTGTTTCTCTTGGGAGCAAAGACCTCCCCAAGGGCCTCCTTTCTCCTTTGCCATTCCCCCTCCCTATAGAGAGGACAGAAAAGCCACTCATGTGGGGTGGTTATTCAGAAGAGCAGGCTCACAGTGAGCCTCTGTACCCCACACAGGCTACCTACTGTCTGAGCCTGTTGGCTTTTCATATACCCAGAAAGGGAAAACCTCACTCACACAACAAGAATTACTAGCATGGGACGTGTTAGCCCATCACAGTCCTATAATGTGTAAACTACTGACTCCTCCCTCCAGGCTTAAATAGATGCTTTGACTTGAGCTTACAAACTAGCCAAAGGTTAGGAAGCTTCTGGCTTCTAAGATGTGGCTTTTTTTTTTTTTTTTGGCCACATTAATAAGCTGGTTTCTTTGACTAAGGCCCAATCAGTCAATCAATAAGTATTTAATAAGTGCCTTCTATGTTTCCAGCTCTGAACTAGGCACCACATGGAAATGATAATTGATAAACCAGAATCCAAAAGCTTAGAGATGGAAAGGACTTTACAAAGCATTTAGTCTAACCTTATTTTACAAATGAGATCACTTGAAGCCCAGAGAGGGGAATTTATTTTGTCCAAAGTCACATAGCCAGTAAATAACAGAGCTAAGACTGAAACACAGGTCTTCAGTCTCCAAATCCAGCATGCCACGTGACAATACTGTGGATCGTGGGATTTAGATGTGGGAAGGGCCTTAGAGATCAACTAATCTAAAATTTACCTTATAGATGAGGACAAGGAAATACAGAAACAGGAAGTGACTTACCTGAGTTCTCACTGTTAATGGAGTTATCTTTCAACATACAATCTAACGTTCTCCAATTAAATATTATAACATGAGCTAATATTTGTAAAGTACTTAGCATAGTGCCTGGCAAATATATTCACTTAATAAACACTTTTCCCTTTCCCTTTCTCCCATTACATCTCCTCCGCACTGTGACCTTTGGACTTTTTTATTCCTAGGCACTTCCCCATTCCCCCCACCCCTTGCCTTACACCTCCAGTAAACTATACTTTGCAATTGGCTTCCTCTTTTTCAGTATGCTTTCATCATGTAGAATGAGGGATGACTATTCTTTCCAACAATTTCATCCCCCAAGAAGACTACCTTTTGGAGATGTGAAGACTGAATGAGATTGAATCATAGAAGTCATATTAAACACTTAATATTTTGCTGGATTGAATTAAATTAAATTGAACCAACCTTATGATAGGCCTTTTAATTTGCTGCTGAGTTGTATGTTAGTGTACATTTTTTTAAAAAGGTCTAAAGAACAGAACTCTTCCTTGATGGCTTTTGAGTGCAAAGGTTCAATCCCAATTCAAACCAGTTCAAACCCATTAAGCTCAGCTCAAACAACTTTAAACTTGTTCTAATCATTTTAATTTGGTTCAGACTGGTTCAATTCATTTTAATCTGGTTTGAACCAATTTAAACCAGGTCAAAACAGGTCAAATTAGGTAGGAAGAGAGAGAGAGAAGGGGGTTAGGAGACTTGAGAGGATGATATTGTCCATCTTGCTTTCATTAGGTGCTAATTTTTTTTTATTCATCTTTTATTTATTTATTTTTAGTTTTCAACATTCATTTCCACAAGATTTTGAGTTATAAATTTTCTCCCTGTCTTTCCCCTACCCCCACCCCAAGATAGAGAGCCTACTGAATACTCCTTCCCCCAATCTGCTGTCTCTTATATCCTCCCCTATTCCCACCTAACTTTTTAGTAGAGCAAGATGGATTTCTATACCCCAGTGCCTGTATGTCTTATTTCCCAGTCCCATGTAAAAAACAATGTTTAAACATTTGTTTTAAAAACTTTGATTTCCAGATTCTTTCCCTTCTTCCCTCCTCACCTACCCCCACTGGGAAGACAAGCAACTCAATACACGTTGTAGTTATGCAAAATATTTCCATAGCAGTTATATTGTGAAATATATTCCTCTCCATCCTACACCCCCACTTATTCTGTTTTCTACTTTGACCTTTTCAAAAGTGTTTGCTTCTAAGTACCCTCTCCCCCAACCTGCCCTCCCTTCTATCATCCCCCCTTTTATTCCCTTCCCCCCTACTTTCCTGTAGGGTAAGATACCCAATTGAGTGTGTATGTTATTTCCTCCTTTAGCCAAGTCCAATGAGAGTAAGGTTGACCCATTCCCTTTCACTTTCCTACTCTTCCCCTCCACTGTAACAGTTTTTTCCTTGCCTCTTTCATATAATTTACCCTATTCTATCTCTCCCTTTCTCCTTCTCCCATTATATTCCTCTCTTACCTCTTAATTTTGTTTTTTTATATATCATACCTTCCTATTCAACTGATCCTGTGCCCTCTGTCTATGTATACGTGTACACATATATACACACACTCACATATGTACTTATACACACATACACATTGGGTGCTAATTTTAATGGGCTAGAACTGGTTTTATTTCCCCATGGGCTCTTTCATTAGTGATAGGATGAGGGGAAGGTGGAGGAGTCCTGCTGTGGTTGGTGCTTGGATGGGAGAGGCATAGAGTGAGGCAGAAGTAGTGAGAGGTGTGGGGAGCATCCTTTTGTTTCAGTGATGTTCCGGTGAGGATGGAGAGGAGGGACCTTGCCTGTGGCATTGCAGCTGAGCCAGGCCCCATGACTGAATAGGGATTTGCAGCAGCTGGTGCAGACTGGGTTCAGTTTCCTTGGGGAGAGGAGGGATTGGTGTCCAACTGAGGTGGTGGGATGGGCAGCAGAAGTTCCACAAGATTTGTGATGCAGGATTCCTGGAACACATAACCAAAGGCACATCCATGACCATGCTTCAGCAAAACTAAAGCATCAAAGTTTTATACACCCAACCACTCCCCCCACCAAAACCCATTGGACAACATGGCCATCCAGATATTTTAACTAATCCAATGTGATTTCCTAAAAAATGCAAATTTGTATAAAGATGTTACCTTACTTCTTCTCAATTGAAAGACAATTTTATTCACTCAGGATAGATGGCGTATCTACTGAATAAAAGGTTATGGAGATTCCTCCTCCCCCCTAAAACAAACAAACAAACAAAAAACAACATAGTTTAATCTAGTTTGAACTGATTCAAACCAGTTCACACCAATTTAATCTGGTTCAAACTGATTCAAACCAGTTAAATCCATTCAAACAATTTTTATTCTATTCAATTCAACTCAAAATGTTTCTCAAACCAGTTCTAACTGGTTCCTTTGAATTTAGTTCAAACTGTTCAATCTAGTAAGGGAAGGTCCCCTCCAATACATAGTCCTGGAAGCAGACTCACCTGTCCCCAGGTGTTAGATTTTAGCAGATAGAGAAATCTGTGCACATTTTAAGGAAGGTAGCCTCATTGGCTAATCTCCATTACAATACCAAAGAGAAAACCCAGGGAAGAAAATGAATAAAAATAATATCTAGCATTTATATGGTGCTTAAGGTTTACAAAGCTCTTTACAAATGCTATCTCATTTTATCCTTGCTACAAACCCAGGAAATAGATGCTATTATTATCCCTATTTTACCAGAAATAGTAAACTGAGGCAGACAGATTAAGTGAGTTGCCTAGGGTCAGATCTTGTTGATTTAATGACTAACATTCTATCCCCTGCTCCTCTGAGTCGTCCCTAAAAGTTGTCATCAAAGAAAGAACCTGCATCATGACAAGAATGAGGGATGCTAGATTGAGAGCCAGAGTGCTCCACTGGTGCCCTCCCAATGTCAGGAGAAAACAGGAAGGAGCTCCAGCACATTGGAGAGATCCTCCATAAGGACCTCTGGGGAGGCCAGGCACCACAGTTGCAAAGGATGGCTGGGTATGGGGGAACTGGAGGGAACTCCAAAATCAGTGATATCACAGATGTATTTGAGTATTTGAGTACAGTTAATGTTGCTGTTATTTTATCATTACTGGTTTTGGCCATGGCAATTCATGCAAAACAGTTTTCTCATGGCCTTTGCCATGATCCCCGACCCACCTCCAGCCCTTCATTAATTTTTTCAAGGTGGAGGGGAGCGTGCATCCCAACAAGTAGGCCTCCAGACAATAGTAATATAATCATTGGTATTGTTGTCACGGTGGGTGGGGGCTTTGGGCCTATAAGAAGATAAGTAAATATCCCCAGAGGTGGCCCAATCCCTTTGTGCCACAGGGAGCCCCAGCACAAAGGTTTGCCACAGGGCAAGGTTTATAAGTCTTCCTCCAAACAAGCAATGTCATCTGTGATGTTGCTGTCCCCGGCAGGCCCAGCAATGTCAAGCTAGGGTGGAGTTGGAAAGAAGGGGAAAAATAGGCTGAGAAGAGCCGTGATTAACCCCTGGCTTTCATTCCCATAGCCACTCAGCCAAACCACCTCATCTGTACACAGGCTCCCACCCCACCCAGCCTGGGACATGTCTGGGAAGTCCTTGTAACCAGGGTTCTCCTCGGTGCCTCATGCCAGCTCCTGGCAGGGGGAACACAGTGTCCTTCTGTAGCTGCCATTCACGGATAAGGCACCCTATGGTTATTTTCCCCTACAGAGCCCTCCTCCTGCCACAGATGAGGGCAAACAACAGCTGTGTCACAGCCACACCCATAGTTAAGTTTTAGATGCAAATCTTTACATGAAGCACTCAAGACCCCACCTTGCCCTTGGTATGTAGTTGAGCTTCTTTGGAGAGACCTAGACACTTGTGAGTTATCCCCCAAGGTCCTCTACATATCCCTTGGGGAGTCATTCTACCAGAAGGGAGGCCAGTGCCTTGCCTCATAAGCAAGCAGCATCTTTATAGGCTAATTCATGCACAAAATCTCTCATCTATGGACTCTTCCTGAGGCAAAGGACTGAGCTTGCTCAGGGGTATGTTGGAGACAGCGTCAGTTTACTCCTGAAAGCTGATTGTTGAATTTTCAATGTGAACATCTACACCTCAGGAAATTGGCAAAAGCTAAAATCAGGGCTTGTCTGGTTACTTTGTTGATTATCTACACTTAAGAAAGTGATGGAAAAATATTAATATTGCAAGTTAAATTTAAAACTTTGTCCCACATATCTTCCCTTTCTTTTCTTTCTTTCTTTCTTTCTTTTTTTTTTTTTTGAGAGCTGGTCATTAAACATTTACTAGCAAACCACTGTGAAATTCATCCTTCAGAGTGCTGGAGGACAAAACAAAAAATAATAGATAGAAGTTGTAGAGAGGAAGATTTTATCTCAAACCAAGGATAAATTCCCCATTGGCACAGTTGTCCCAAAATGGACTGCTTTAGGAACTAGTGCGTTCTTGATCCCTAGAGTTCTTTGAGCAGAGATTAGGATATTATCAGAGCTCTCACAGACGGAATTCTTGCTTGAGTTGGGCTGCAAATAGCAGTCCCCTTCCAACTTGGTTGGAACCAGATAGTAAGTAAGGAACTGAGATTCTATGTTTTGATGGTGGTAAAGAAATTGGGTCCTTATACTCTATTCCCTATGAATGGAATTCCTGATCCAGCTCACATCATCCCAGGGAGACTTGTACAGCTGAAGTTTCCTAACCAGTCCTATGGCTGTCTAAGTCAATCCCTGAGAACTCTCACCATACTGATCATCCTTGTGATTTGGAAGGGCAATGAGATATATATGGGATTTTCTTAAGATCTTAAATTGAGAGAAGATAAGGAAAGGTAGAATAGGATTTTCTGGATCATACAAGAACCCCAATAATGTCCATAAACAGTCATAAAATCTCATCTTGAGATCCAATATTTAAGTAAGGAAGAAATAGTACTGGTTCTAAAGTCAGAGGATTTGGGTTCAAATCCTGTCTCTAATACTATCTGTGTGACCTTAAGCAAATCACCAAACCTCTCAAAGCTTCCATTTCCTCAACCATAAACTGAGGCTGTTGAACTAGACAGTCACTGAGGTCTTTCCCAGGGCAAGATTTGTGACTGTGAATTCTGAAGTTCTATGATTGTAAGTGTGAGCTAAGATTACAGGTGTCATGGAAGCAATCTCTCCCATCTCCATCTTCGGGCATTCAGCCAGATCATAGCAGGGATGATTGAACTGAGCACAGAAATAAATAGTATCAAACTATTTTCCTGAGTAATATCTCCAGACTTTTGGTCAGTCATTTGGGCAAGGTCTCAGAAAGGTTTTTGAGTAAGCTGATTGACCCTCCTAGCAGATGAGTTCATGAGTCTCTCAAATAGAGCTGAATATCAGGGAACCTCACCACCCACATAGCTCAAGGTCCAAAGCCTGGTTAAGGGAGCCCTGAATACCCCAAAGTTTGATCATAGCACTAATGGCTCCCATTTTTATGGTGCTTCAAAGTCTATAAAGGGCTTTCTTCTTAAGCACAGTGAGAAGTTAAGCAGGCAAACATTATTATCCCCCATTTTATACCTGGAGATGTGTAGAAAGGTTAAATGCTCAAGGTCACAAATAATAATGGCGATAAGGTCAATAGTAATTATATCTAGTATTTACGCAGCACTTGAAGGTTTGCAAGGCACTTTTGCAAAGTTAGATGAACAAATTAAGCATCAGGTCTGCGATTTGGCCCCATAGCTAACATTCATCCAATATTTTCTCCTGCAGTCTATTCCTTTGTTCTCCCGACACGTTCTCCCATTCTCCTGCTGTATGGAAACAGACTGGGACTCCCTGTGCAGTCAGATGAACCGCACCCACTGGTGCCCAGCAAATGTGTAGACTTTTAAAGCTGGAAAGGAATTTGAGCAATCATTTCTTCTAGCCCTTTCCCTTCAGGCCAGATGAAATTTTACACCAGAGACGTCATTCAATGAGTCGTAAAGACCTCTTTCATCTCCAAAATTTCATGGGCAACCCTAGAAACAAATATAAAAGGGATGAGAGGTAGGGGTTCAGGGTGGAGATCACCAGTAAAATAACAACAAAAAATCCAAATCAGACAAAATAAAATTAATTGGATTAATTATAATACATTGTAGTTGTTTATTATTGATTATAACACATTGTGGCAATGATTAATAATGAATGTATCTATAGATTACAAAGTGCTTCCCTCACAACAAACCTGTGAAGTAGTTAGTGTGAATACCATTATTCCTCTTTTGTTGTTGTTCAGTCATTTCAGTCTTGTCTGACTCTTCATGACCCCATTTGGGATCTTCTGGCAAAGATACTGGAATGGTTTGCCATCTCATTTGACAGATGAGGAAACTGAAGCTAATAGGGTTAAGTGACTTTCCCAAGGTCACACAGCTAGTAAGTGTCTGAGGTCAGATTTTAACTCAAAAAGATGAGCCTTTCTAACCACAGGCCTTGCATCTACCCACTGTGTAACATTTTACAGATGAGAAAACTGTGGGTCAGAAAGATGAAGGGATTTGCTTAGTCACCTCATTAGTGAGAATCAGGACTGAGATTCAAACCTGGGTCTCTTATAACTCCCAAATCAGCACCTTTCTTTCCACCACACTATGAATGAATACATGGATGACTAATAGAAACAACTGTCAGTTCTGAATAATGTGATCCCCCACCTAAGCCCTTCTCTGATGTATGGGAATGACCCTAGGTCCTTACAGGCTATGCCAATAGAGTGCAACCACCAGCAGATCCTACAAGGGCAGAAAGGATTCAATCACAGGCTCAGACATGGACTCTAGTCATCTGGGAACCAGTCTAGCAAGGTGCATAGAGACTTCTCATGAGAGAGCTTGCCACCAACTGATGGATTACCAAGCCACCAACTTTTGCCCATAGCAACTTCTAAAACCATTTGCTAAGGCATGGAGTAGCTAAGATCACTATCAATGGAGGGACCACCCACACCAAGAAAATCATGGATGGAAGTACTAAAAGAACTAGATGTTAAATATATATAGGAAAAACATAGTGGTCTTTTCTGTAACAATCCAACCCAGGTCAGGTTGACCACTTCTAATCTAAGCCATCCAGGACAGTTGGTTGTTTATTGTTCTCTTAAAGATCCCCAGGGGAGGCAATTCAACACCCTCCCTTAGTAGCACATTCCAGTGTTCGATATAAAATCACAGGATTTAGACCTTGGAAAATAGCTAATCCATGGACTCTTAACCTTTTTTTATGTCATGGATCCCTTTGGCAGTCTGGTGAAGTCTATGAACTCATCAGAAAAATGTTTGCTGCCTATGTTCATACTTGAAGGAAATACTCATTTCAGTTAGACCTCAGTGAAAATAAAGATGTCATATTCTTCCCATCCAAGTTCCCAGACCCCCTGATGTCTATCACTTGGGCTTCGGGTGGTGGAAAGGGGCATCCCATGAATCCTAGGTTTAGAACTCCTGATCTACTCCAACTCATTTTACAAAGGAAGAAATTGTGGTTCAGAGATAAAATGTTAATTGTCCCAAGTCACACTAGTAGTAAGTAGCAAAGACAGGATTCTCTTGGGAGGAGAGATTCTGTTGTACCCTGTTGCCTTCTTAAAAGTGACTTGTCAAAGCGTTGGAAATTGGAAATCAAGAAGATGCCCATCAATTGAGAAATGGCTGGACAAGTTGTGGCATATGGTGGGTTTTTCGGGGGTTCATTTGCTTTTTTGGAGGGGGGAAGGCAGGGCAGTTGGGGTTAAGTGACTTGCCCAAGGTCACATGGCTAGTAAGTGTTAAGTGTTGGAGGCCAGATTTGAGCTCAGGTCCTCCTGACTCCAGGACTGGTGCTCTATTCAATGCACCATCTAGCCACCTCCAAAGTTGTGTTATATGAATGTAATGGAATACAATTGTGCTCTAAGAAATGATGAGCAGATGGATTTCAGAAAAACCTGGAAAGACCTACATGAACTGATGCTGAGTGAAGTGAGCAGAACCAGGACAACATTGTACACAGTAACAGCAACATTGTGCGATGACCAGCTTTGATAGATTTACCTCTTCTCAGCAATAAAAAGATCTAAGACAATTCCAAGGGATTCGTGATGAAATGCTATCCATATCTAGAAAAAGAACTATGGAATCTGAATACAAATCGAAGCATACTATTTTCTCTTTTTTTCTCTTTCTCATGATTTTTCCCTTTTGTTCTGATTCTTCTTTCACAACATGACTAATGTGGAAATATGTTTAATATAATAATAATAAACTAATAACAATAGTATACTTATAGCCTAAAGAAGATTGCATGCTGTCTCGGGGAGGGGGAAGGGAAAGGAAGGAGAAAAAATTTGAAATTCAAAATCTTGTAAAAGTGAAAACTATCTTTGCATGTAATTGGAAAAAAATACTATTACATGAAAAAAAAGTGACTTGCCAGAGTGATTTTCCTTTTCCTCCAGCACCTAGAAAAATGCCTGGTATGGAATAGGTATTTAAAAAGTATTTATTGAATTAACTTGGATTGAATCTCTTATATCCAGTAATAACATCACCTACTTTAATTTCAGTCTACTTCCTTTTCTTTAGCCTTCTTGAGACATGGATGTGTGTGTGTGTGTGTGTGTGTGTGTGTGTGTGTGTGTGTGTGTGTGTGTGTGCGCGCGCGCGCACGCGCGCGCACGCACGAGCGAGAGCTCATGTGCCTGTGTATGTATACACAAACATAATAATGCTTCTGGAAATCAACTGCACAGTGACTTCATCTAACCAGGAAATGGCCAAGAGCCAGGAAGATAGCAAAATTTATTTTTAAGCAGCCAAAACATGTCATAAAGTCCATGTACTGAAATTAATCAACTTCATTCTTAGAATAGAAAAGTGTCAGAACCTCATTCATAGACTATTCACTCTTATTTATATACAATCTTAATAAATGAGGTTATCAAGTTTTCAAGTCTATGGTAGACAGAAAGCAATAAATTGAAAGGACAGATAGAACAAAAAAATTCCTTTTCACAACTGTGAGAAGTGACTTGTCAGAAAAGGACAACAGGGGAAAAAAGTGCAAGAAACAGTCATAAATTAAAAATAAACCACAGGGTGGGACCACTTAATTTATGGGCATATATAGTTACATGCCCAAAACAACCCCTCAGGGTATCTCTCTTTTAAAATACATTAAGACCGTGGAATTTTAGAGCTAGGACTTTGGTCCTTTATAGTTGCTAATCTAATCCCCTCATTTTCCAATTTGGAAACTGAGGTCCCAAGAGTTTAAGTGCTTTTTACGAATGCCATACAGGGAATAAGTAGCAGAGGAATGATTGAAGTCAACATTTTGTAACTCCAAATTGAGTGGGGTTTTTTCAGCTACACTGATATATTCCTAGTGATGGCCTTGAGGTATCAAGAAAAGTTTTTCATATTTGGTATTCTCTTTAAAAGAAGCAGGGAATTGTGTATTACATTTTTGGAAGATTTCTGTATACCTATTTCTATTCCCAAAATATCTTTTTCTATCTATATTCTATTCTATTTCTAACCGTCTATCTAGGTTAACATTAAAAAAAAGTCTTGATATTTAAAGAGCGTAAACTCCAAGTTAATTGGAAAATTTAACAATTAGTGATTATGCAGTGAAGTGAGCCCACACTTGGAACTAGGAAGTCTAGCTTTGGATCCTGGCTTTGACACCTCATAACTTTGTAGGCAGCTAAGTGGAACAATAGATAGGGTGCTGGGCCTGGAGCCTCAGACAGTTACTAGCTGTGTGACCCTGGGAAAGTCACTTAGCCCTGCTTGCCTCAGTTTCCTCATATGTAAAATGAGCTGGAGAAGAAAATGGCAAACCACTCCAGTATGACTCCAAATAGGACCAAAGTTGGACATGATTAAAACAACTGAACAACAACAAAAATTATGTTTCTAGGAACATGTTACTGAACCTCTGAAAATTCACATTTTTCTCATCTTTAGTGACTCTAGTGAAGTGGTAGAGAAAGTTTCTGAATTTGTAGTCTGAGGACCTGTAGTGGTTTGCCATTTCTTTTCCAACTCATTTTACATATGAGGAAACTGAGGCAAACAGAGTTAAGTGACTTGACCACGGTCACATAGCAAATAAGCATCTGAAACTGGATTTGAACTTAGGAAGATGAGTCTTCCTGACTCTAGGCCTGGTACTCTGTAGACTATGGCACCACCTAGCTGTCATATGCATGTAAATATACACATACATACATACACACATATGTGTGTATATATACATATATGTATATACACTCATATAAATATATATAGTAGATACAGATAAAGATTTAGATAGACATGATAGAACTGGAGATAAAAACAGAGACAGAGATATGGATTAGACCCATGATTTCCTTGGTATCAGAAACTCTCAGGGAGGAAAACCCCTCTACCAATCCAGGGGAGCAGTTTATTTTTTTAGACAACTGCCAAAAGCATTGAGAAGTTGAGTAATTTATCCAAGGTCACACAGCTAATTGGTGACTGTGAGGGTATAGTAGAGGAGGTTAGAACACAAACCTCATGATCCCCTGGATATAGTCTATCTGGGCATTGTGGTAAAGTTTAGATACCTAGTCTCAGGAAAAACACTACCAGCTGGGATATATCCAGAGGAATATAAGCAGGATGGTGAGGAGACATAAAGCCACTGTTATACAGGGCCAGTTGAAGAAACTTGGAGTTTTTAACTTGAAGAAGAAAAAAATTAAATTGAAGACAAATCAGACATGTTTCACTTCATTTTTGAGGGCAAAATTAGGAATAATGAGTTGAAATTATAAAGAGGCAGACATGTATAATATAATTGAAAGCATCCCCAAATCTCCAAAAGGGGAATGCAAGGTCTTCAGGGTAATGGGTTTCCCATCAGTAGAAGAGTTCATTTAAACCCTGGATGGCCACTTGCTGGGGTTGCTGTAGAGGGGATTACTGCTCAGGTACGTGACCCCTGACTTGAAGATTCTGCAAATTCCTCCAATGCTCTTTCTGAATCCAGTTTAGCCAAAGCAGAACTCAGCAAAGTCATCTCCCTTGGTTTTCCTATTGGAAAGGAAGAGGAAAAATCATCAAAAGGCATTGGCAGGTAGAGCTGCTTCCAATGCATGGAATGCTGGCATTTGCTCATGTGTGTTCTCTCTAATACTTTTCTGCAAGGGGAAAAAAGGACACATTTCTGTTTGACTAACAAACATCCAATCCCACGAAGCATGTGGTACTTTTTTTTCCATAATTCAAAGGAAAGGTTCCAACTACCTTAACTTTCTCACCCATCAAATAGGTCAACATAGAGACTTGTAGGTGTGGGAGACACAGAGAAGTATTGAGTTGATTGGAAACATCTGAATTCTATTCAAATAGGCGTTTTGGAGCTAAGCAGTGCAAACCAGATTCCCCATGAGGGGCAAAAAACAATGCCTCCCAGTGTTCTCTATGTACTCTGTAGAAGAGTTCTTTGGAGGACCTTGTATATGCTAGGGGCTATGCATTGGGATCCAAAGTGGAAAGTTAAGTATGTGGCATCACCGTCCTGGCTCCCTTTGAAAGCTGTATTCAGTGGCATATGTGGTTCTTACTTTAGGGAGAGAGTGGGCACCTCATGACCCAGTGGTAAAAGGTGGAGGCTTTTATTAGCTGAGTTACTCATTGAAATACTGATAGAGAACAGATCTCCTATAGTAGGACTGATGGACATCTAGGTGGTACAGTGGATAAAATGCCAAGCCTGGAGTTAGGAAGACTCCTGAGTTCAAATCTAGCTGCAGACACTATGTGACCCTGGGTAAGTCACTTAACCGTATTTGCTTTAGTTTCTTCATCTACAAAACAGTTTTGAAAAGAAAATGGTAAATTACTGAAGTATCTTTGCCAAGAAATCCCCAAATGGGTCATAAATTATGAATAGGACACAACTAACCAAAACAAGGACTGAGGGGTACTGCTCTGCGATAGGTGGCAGATGGTCATGTGACAAATATCCACTAGCTCCCAGGTGGAAGCTAAAGGTCAGCCTAGTTAGGAAAATTGGACCTCATCTCTAAGCTCTGTGTAGATGCTGGTGGATAGGGGAAGTAAAAAAAAAAAACAAAACCACCTGTCTTCCTAGCAACAGGAGATTTATAGATATTACAGGACTGTAGCACCCATAGTATTGGACATTGGATCTCCTTCCCTTCTATCTTTCTATCCAGTGCAGTGTGTGTGTGTGTGTGTGTGTGTGTGTGTGTGTGTGTGTGTGTGTGTTGGTGGGAAGATGAGGGAGAGTATCTATGAGATTCCAATTCCACATCACCAGCTACCTAATGGGCACTTCCAAGTGGATATCCAGTAGGCATCTCAAACTCAGCATATGTACAAAACCGAAATTTATTATTTTTCCTTCCACAACCATGCCTTGTGAAATGTCTCCATTTCTTTAAGTGGAACGAACTGCCTTTTAGCCACCCAGATTTAAAACCTTTGGGTCACCCTCAACTCCTCATTCTCCCTAACTCCATTATATCCAATCAGTTGCCAAGTCTTGTTAAGCCTCTCTCCAAGACAGGGCTCATATCCTTCCTGCTTTGTACCCTTTGAATGACCACCACCCTAGCTCTCAACCTCATCAACTCTTCCCTGGACTATAACAATAGATTCTATTTGATATTCCTATTTCAAATCTCTCCTCTCTTCTATCCATTCTTCATATAACTATCAAAATTATATTCTTAAATGACAGATTGACCAAATTACTTCCATGAAATTATTTTTATTTATTTTATTTAAAGTACTGCCCTTTTGCATGTGAGTAGTTTGGACTGTTTAAAGGGACAGAAAATCAACTATTGTGTAAAGAAGAAGAATTAAATCAACTTGTGAAGGATGTAAGGTATTTTTCCCTTTGTGTATAAATAGCTTGTCTATGAAAAGGGGCTAAAAATAACTTTTGTTTATTAAAAATGAATAAATTCAAATGTAAGAAAACAGTTTTCAGATAAAATGTGGTAGAGACAGATCACTAAGATGATTAAATAGAGAACTGAGAGGACCTGTATGGGAACAGAGAAATAACTGCAGTGGCAGAGCATTATGGTCCCTCGACTCTTTAACATGTAACTGTTCTTTAGAATTTGAGTTGTTAAAACTCATAAAACAGCAAATAAAACACCTACTATATTTGTACATATTTTATATTTACTGATATAAGTTCATGTTGTTTTTTTCTGATAGACTGTAACCTTTTTAAAGATAGATCTTACTTCTTTTTCTTTGTATACCCAATGCCTAGACAAGTAACTTGCATCTAGCAAGTGGTTAATCATGCCTGTTAATTGATTGACCGTCAATACAGGTTTATGATTTGTTCTGCTCTCACACCTTCTAGTCTCCCATGTTTAAAACCTGGGGATCATCTTCAACTCTTCTATTTTCATCACTTTTCATTTCCAATCAGTTACCTACTCCAATTGATTCTACTTGGGCAGCTGGGTAGTGCAGTGGTTAGAGCACTGGGCTTGGAATATGGAAAGCTCATCTTCATGAGTTCAAATCTAACCTTGGACACTTACTAGATATGAGACCCTGGGCAAATCACTTCATCCTGTTTGCCTCAGTTTCCTCATCTGTAAAGCAAACTGGAGAATGGAATGACAAACCACTCTAGTATCTCTGCTAAGAAAATCCCGAATGGGGTCATGGAGAATTGGACATGGCTGAATAACAACAATGAAAAAAAAATTGATTGTACCTCTGCAATATTCTTCACTCTATCTTCTGCTTTCTGTTCCCACTGTAACCACTCTAGAACTAGTCCTCACTACAGTCACCTAGACTATTATAATAACTTTAACTAGAAAAGCAAGACATGATGAAGCCATGAAATTAAATCTGGTCTATCTGGTGCAGTGGATAGAGTACCAGCCCTACAGTCAGGAGAACCTGAGTTCAAATCCAGCATCAGAAACTTACTAGTTGTGTGATCCTGAGCAAGTCACATAACCTTGTTTGCCTCTGCTCCTCATCTGTAAAATGAGCTACAGGAGAAAATGGCAAATCTCTCCAGTATCTTTGCCAAGAAAACCCAGAGAGTCAGACAAGACTAAAACAACTCAACAGCTTTTTGTAGGAGCTTGGAGGCTAGTTTGATGACAGATAAAAATCAGAGGAAGAAGGAGCTATAACAACCTCTGACTCTCTGCCCCCCCACTTTGGAGTACGGTACTAAGCCTAGTCCAGATACTCCCTTTCTCCTCTTGCTGAGCATAATATACTTTCAGGTCACTCCATCCCTTCAAAGAGAAGTCTCTGCAAGAGAAAAGGAAGGAACAATGGAGAATGGCAATGTGACCCCCCAGACCACCTCTTCCTCAGCATCAATGACAATCATTTCACTTTCACCTAAGGGCAACAGCCCTTCTTTACACACTTAGAAACACTTATTAAAATGAACAAATCAACATGATTTCTCCTTTTATTGCTCCTGAGACCCAAGTAGGCATCCAGATTTTTCCCATGACTCACTTTCACCAGGATTCTTTGGCAACTCCTTATTCAAAACTAATGTCACACACAAACCAAAAGAAGTTATGGTCATATTTTCATCTAAAATAAGCCAGTGGTAAAGTAATCATTAAATCAGGAATTATGAACAAGCTTAAAAAACAGAGAAACTTTGGATTAGACAGCAACTCTTTCAGATAGAAAGCAAAAGGAAAGGATAAGGGATGTTTCATTACTACATGAATTTTTAGTTGGCGGAAGTTTTAATTGATGAAACATCCCAACATCAGCTGTCTTGTCTATGGGAAGGCAACAATCACAGTGAAATCTAATAGTAATCATCACCAGCCATGGTGGACTGCCCATCTTTCCTCTGCCTTTCCAGCATCCTGAGCCATCATCAGCCCTCTTGACTTTTGACTCTGATGAGGCTGATGACTTTGCACCACTCCAATTTACTTAAATCCATTCTGGACAAGTCAAGACATCACCCATGATGTCATTGGTCCTCTTCGAAAATGAAGGACAAATAACAACAATCCTTTCCTCCTTAAGCTCTCTCATTTAACTCCAAGGGAACCATGCACTCAAATTCCTCCTTCTAAGCCCTCTGTGTCAGTGTTATGGAGCTACCATAGCAGTAGTAGCAGTAACAAAAGTCAGAACAACATGACCCCTCTACCTCCTCTCCTACAACCTCATCCAAATTCCATTCACTTGCCCACTTCTTGCTTCTGGAGTTCCTCACCACCAACAATACTATCCCCTTAAGATTCAGCCCCTTTTGAGTCCATGAGTCATGACAAGTCAAAGA
The DNA here is from genome assembly GCA_011680675.1 of Gymnobelideus leadbeateri. Classification (NCBI taxonomy): domain Eukaryota; kingdom Metazoa; phylum Chordata; class Mammalia; order Diprotodontia; family Petauridae; genus Gymnobelideus; species Gymnobelideus leadbeateri. Next base: position 245,595 of record WOXC01009701.1, on the reverse strand, counting down.
ATTCCATTCTAGACAGAAGAACTTTTATCCCCAGCTGTAAATATCTTTGGTAGAGAGGACAACAAAGGCTACAATAGAATCATAGATCTGAAAATTACCTCAGTGGCCCTCTAGCCCAACCCCTTCATTTTATAGATGAGGAAACGGGGCTCAGTATGTTAAATGACTTGCCCAAAGTCACACATGTACTAAGTAGCAGAGCTTGGATGTGAACTGAGGACCTCAGACTTCAAAACCAGTGTTCTTACCAATGATTCATGCCATCTCCCTCCAGTTTCCTATCCCCATAGAAGGCATTGGGCAATGTAACATTTAGTATGTTATCTTAATGATGTATTGGGAACATAAAGGCAGATAGTGCGGTGGATAAAAGACTGGGCCTGGAATCAGAAAGACATGAGTTCAAATCTGGCCTCAGACACTTACAACCTTATGTGATCCTGGGTAAGTCACTTAACCTCTGACTCAATTTCCTCTTCTGCAAAATGGGAATAATAACAGTACCTACCTCCCAAGGGTGTTGTAAGGATAAAATGAGATCATATTTGTAAAGCACTTAGAACAGTGCCTGACACATAATAGATGCCATGTAAATGCTAACTATTATTGTTATAAGGGAATGGTTTAAATCCTTCACCTGACCCCAAAACTGTACTAGTGATGGTAGCATTTTTCTTCTTCCACATCTTTGTTCGTGATGTCATCCAAAGGTTTAAGAGCCAACTGCAGGGGTCTGGGACTAGAACAGAACTGAGTCAGTACATGCTACTTGGGTAGAGAGGGAAATCCATTGGAAAAGGGAAGAAAAGAACTAAGATACCAAATCCAGGGGAGAAGTTGGGAACAGACACTTCAATAAAAGCTGGCTTTGGAGTGAAATGAGCGGAGCAGCCAATGCAGAAGAATGCAATATGGAGGAATTCAGATTGGAAGTTAAACACTCAGGAAACCAAGAGCTAGTTGGGCATTTATAACATCCAGTCACTAAGAAGAAGACTTGTTAGTCCCCAACAGCAATGCCTCAGTGCATCTTCCTCCTAAGAGAGGAAGAAAAGGGGTCCATGCCAGACATGTTCCCTTTCGTATCTTAAAGAAGATGGCCAACCTGGATTTGGGGAACAATAACCATCAGCTATGCCAAGTAGAGCAATGACCAGGGAGAAGTGAGATGGACACATAGTACAGGGGAATGGCAGAGATGCAGGGGAATGAAGCTAGAAGGCTACAGAATTTACTTGCCTGACACAGTGGTCTTCTAACTTTCATGAGAGGGTTATCAGAGAAATAACTCCTTGGAAAGAACTGCACCAGGTTTTCTTTGTGAAGTTACTTCTTTTATGTCTCGTGTTGGCTTTTGTACTTGACCTTGATTTCTTGTGTAATGGCACAAATACCTTGTGTAAAGGTATCCTCAGATACATCACTATTGTGCTCAAAAATCTTCAATGATTGGGGTGCCTAGGTGGTACAGTGAGTAAAGCACTGGCCCTGGAGTCAGGAGGACCTGAGTTCAAATCCAGCCTCAGACACTTAACACTTACTAGCCGTGTGATTTTGGGCAAGTTACTTAACCCCAATTGCCCTCCAAAAAGCAAAAAAAAAAAAAAAAATCTTCAACTCCCAATTGCCTTGTATAAGTTAACATTTCTTTGCCTGACATTCATGACCTTCCACAATTTGATGCCACTCATACCCTTTCAGTCTTATGTTATATTATTACCCTTTGCACAATTTATTTTCCTATCAACATGGATGACTCTCTGCCCCTCATACACACCCACGCTCTCAAACTTCCATTCTTTTTCTTGGGCTGCTGTCTAACCTTAAAATGCCCTCTCTCTGATTTCTATCTGTTCTTTAAAACACAATCCAAATGCCATCCCCCCTCCACAAGACCTTCCCCAATTCCCCTGAGAGATAACAACCTTCCTCCTCAAACCTAGAGAGATAGAATAGTCAATACTCATCATTCATGGTAGCTATGTTCTATAAAGACATCATGAACACTGAGTTAGCAAATACTGGACCATTGCTCTAAGGGGAAATAGACAATTGGGTTTCTGCAAGCCTCTGGCCACTACAGTGACTTCAGCACTCTCCAGAGTGGCCTTATGAACAGATGAGTGGATTTCTTCTTCCTTTTTCTGGACGTACTATACTGATGATTTATTAACATTAAACTTAAAACCAACAGGGCTATAACTCATCCCTGAATGTAGCTTATCTACCATACATATTTTCTTTCTAAGGCACACCCCAGCCTTCTTGTACTTAGAAAAACTAAACAGCACTTCAACAACACACTTGGAAGATGTTTTACATAGCAAAATCAACAACGAAAAGCAAAAATGTGGAAAATGTGGCACTAAATAGACCACAGTATGAGAGCTGAACAAGAAGGCAGAGAGTCACCTTGGTGAACCTCAGCTGAAAACGTGGGCCTTGAGTGATTCAATTTTTTCACCACATGTCTCTGAGTGACCAAGAAAGTGCTTCAGGTATTGATTTGGGGGTTATAAATAAATTTTAGCAAGTAGGCAAATTCACAAATATGGAATCTGTGAATAATGAGGATAGATTATGTTTTTTTTAATACCTCACTACTGTACTTTTTGTATATTGTCATTATTTGCATATGTTTTACATTCTTCCTAGGCTATAAACTTCATGAGGGCAGGGATTGTGCATTATCAAAATATTACCTCTAGACCCAGGCCTAGCACATGCAAAAGGAACTTATTAAATGTTGTGGCTTATAATTTCAGCTTATGCACCAACATTGATTGCTGAGCACAAAATAGTAGAGAAATTCTATGAAGGACTCAATAAGCTCCTTCAAGTCCAACTGACCTTGATACCCTTTCAACACAAACATGAGAAAAAATGAAGATGAGGACAAACATATGTGAAAGTATGAAGGGAAGATGGGGAAAAAAGAAATGAGAGGTCAAAGACTTGTAGATTAATTCAAAAGTCCCATGCCTCTATATGAGGAATATTTTCTTCACCAAAAATTTAAAAAATCATAGTCACTGAATATAGTGAGGATCAAGCAATGCCCCCACCAAATGGCATTGACTACATTTAATAGACAAGAAAGGTTTATTATGGGAAAAGGAATTATCCTTGTGTCAACTGTCTATGTTCACAGTAAAGCCACTGGCTCATGAGAGCTAAGATTGGAATTTAAAATCAACAAGAAGAAATCATCAAAATGCAAAAAAGATACGACATAAAATTAATATTTAGCCTTGAATTATTTAAATAAGCTATTGAAATTAACTGTTGGAAAATGGACAACAGAATTGACATTGCTGATCATAATAACCTCATCCAAAGGTTAAGCCAAAGTAAATTAAATGCTGCAACAAGGAGACCAAAAGACCAGAAATTGCTTTAATCAGCAAACATTTGACTTACTTGTCAAACATAGAGAAATGTCTGCCAAAGGCAATACTATGTTAGATTATAAACTTTTCGGAAATAGCTTATGAGGAAAGATTATAGACAATTATGAGCAGTAACATCCAATGAAGTAGAGAGAAGCAATAGAGAGTAAAATCATGAAGAAAGTTTGAGAAAATATCCAACTAAGTAAAGTCATCCCAAGGGCATTCAAGGATAAAAACAGAGGATCAAAAATAGAGGAAAAGTAGACAACATTTGCAAAAAGTATTGCAACAAATCATCTCTTCTACTAAGGATAGTGGAACCCCCATACCTGGCAGCCTTATAGTCTCTCAAGTGCATAAAGAGGAAATATAAGTGGCACATGGAACAAATATGAGAAGAAACAGACAGCTTGGATCAAAACTATGTAAAGCAAGTCCGTATCGGAGGCCATTGTGGGACCAATTTACAATGTACCTAAAGGAGGAGAAAAAATCAAAGCCTGAAAAAATCCTTAAATATTATTGATTTTTTAAAAGATGATTGAGGAAAAATTGACAATTACAGATCTACATACCTACTATCTCCTCTGTACAAAATCTTTATTAAAGTCGTGTATGCATGAATTAAGAGCATCTTCATTGAAAATACTAGTAAAGGAAAATCAGGTTTTCACAATTATTTTATTAAATTATTTATTTTTATATTAATTATATAATGTAATGTTATTAATTATATAATATAATATAATGTTATTGTGTAATGTTATTAATTATATAAATATAATAATTGTATTACTACTATTATTAGATGGACCACATCTTTTCTGTCTCAAAGCTGACTGAAAGATGCAAAGAATATTCAGTTCCATTATGCTTATTGTTTGTTGGTTGTGTTCAACTCCAAAGGAGAGGGGGGAAACCCATTGCCTTACAGGCTCTCTTGCAACAAGGTATCTCCCATTTATATACAAAGATCATTCAAGATTTCTTGGAAAGTATAACAGTAGAACAGGAAGTATTATAGAGATAACCTTGTTTGATGACAGGAAAATGCATGGTCCCCAAAAGTATTGAATCCTGATGGAAGCAAACTAATTGATCTCTTTCTTTTCATTGTTTGGTTTTATTTCTTCTTTACCATTTTTCATCCCACCTAGTACAATATGCCTTTGTAATTGGACTAATGTCTAATATGAATGTATTTGCAGATCCTAAAAAAAAAAAAGACTGTAATAGAGGATATATTTCAGCATAGATTCCAAGTCAAAAGATGGATTCAAAGTAGATGATGGAGCCTTCCAGATGTTATTTTTCGTGAATGACACTATTGATTGAATGAAGCTACAAAACATTACAGAGCCTCCTAGAAGAGATCTTTAATCATTCAAAGAACTTTGGCAAGTCCATTCACACAGGAAAGACCAAGTGGATAAAGGATATCTGTTGCCCAGATTTCAACATGCATCTGAATGGATAACCTATAGAGCTTGTCCAATAGTATGTATATGTAGGACAGGCAATATAGATGAACAATGAGCTTGGTTAAGAATTGAAATAGAAACTGAGCCAGATCATTTTAGAAAATTTCAAAGCACTTTTCCTTACCCTAAGCTTTCCATAACAGACTCAACTTTTCAATGTAAACATGTTGCTGCTGTTACGATATGATAAGGAGACCTAGAACATCATTGCATCAAAGAACTAAAAATCACAGATCCATATGAGTATTGGAGAGTTTTTGCTATTGCTACCCAAAGCACAAGTCTAAAATGGCACCACTGTTGTAGGAATGGAGGCCATGAAGAATTGGAAGTAGAAAGTACAACTGGTATGAAAGAGAATGTTCCAAGTAGATAAATTTACTGTATAACAAAATCGTGCAATGGAATATAAAGTGTTAGGTTGATAGTAAGAAATGACAAGCTTTGGGTGTGCTTAGTGTATTCTGTTTCTCTCTACTAAAAGTAGTAAGCCATGTAAACATGGTTTACACAAAACCTTAACATCCAGCTTAATACATAATTTCTGTTTTGGAGAAGTTTGAGAAGTCATGAAGATCAGAGAAAATGTCTAACCCATTATCTTGTTGCTCATGTGAATTGAAGTCTCTAGTATTTTTTATCAACTATATTCAATGGGAGTAAGGCCAGGGGGCCTGGATATATGCAGAGTGCTTCTGATATATAAGCCATATTTTAGTCCTAAATCCTGCCCCCCACTATTTGAGCCATAGGAAAAAAAATACCATTGTTTAAATCTAATGAACATAGAAAATTTATTTGTTCTCTGTGGAGGATGAGAGAAGAGAAATTTTTTTTATCTTTTAGGTCATATGTCAACATTTTGGCATTATAAGTGGCATTCTGCTGTCTAAAAATTAAACTTAATATTAAGGAGTTTAATTTAGAGGTTGAATATTAATAAAATATATTAAAGATTATATAATAAATTGCAGAAAATATTTTAAGGTATTAAAAGTTTTCCCATTTTAAGTAATTATGAAATAAATAAAGGCTTAAGGCATTTCATTGAAATTACAAAGCAGTTTCTTCATTGGAAAATTATTCTATATTACTTAGTAAAGGAATGCCAAACCAAAGGGAGATTTTCATTGAAATATAATTTGTTTATTGACTGCCAAATACTTTAGCATCAAAATTCATATAAGAAATATTATCTGATCTTTAAGAAGACATTCAGTAATACAATGGTGACAGGAGGCTTCAATATCCCTCCATCAGTTCTGGAAAAATCTAAGAGAAATATAAACAAAATGGAAAGTATGGAACTAAACAAAGTTCTGGAGAAATTAGAGTTAAAAGATTTATATTATTTTCCACATGAGACAACAAAAGAATAAACATATTTCTCTGCACCATGTGGAACTTTTGCAAAAACTGATCATGTACTAAGGCACAGAGATATTGCAAACAAATGTAAACAGGAACAAATAATCCCTACATTCTTTATAAACCATAATGCAATAAGAATAGAAATTAGCTCAGGGACCACAAGCAAAAGATATAAACACAAATGGGGACAACAATGAAATCTTAAATAACGAGTGGGTCAAAGAACAAATCATAGAAACAATTGATAACTATATAAAAGAAAATGATAATGATGAAAAATACCAAAATTTCTGGGATGCAGCTAAAACAGTACTCAGGGGGAGGAAATCATATTCTTATAATCATGTATCAGCAAAATTTTAAAAAGGGAAGATTAATGGAGAACATGCACTTTTTAAAAATTAGAAAATCAAGAAAAAAACCCTTTTTTTAGAAAGTATAGAAGAGATTTTGAAAATTAGAGGTAAAATAGATGAATTGGAAACCAAAAAAAGTCATAGAAAGGATAAGTAAAACTAAAAGCTGATTCCTAGAAAATACTAATAAGATTGATAAACTGATAAAAAGAAAATAGGTAATATGATTAAAAAGATGATAGCAGAAAATCAAACCAATAAAAGAACAAATAAGCAAAGTGAAATCACAGCAAAACCAAAAGAAATAAAAAGAATCAGAACATTATTGTGCATGGTTTTATACTAACAAAGCTGGAAACCTAAAACAAATACCTTCAAAAATACAAAATACCCAAACTATGAGAAGACCAGATAGAGATCTTAAATAATCTGATGTCATAAAAGGAAACATATCCAGCTGTAAAAGAACTGCTAAAGAAAAAAATTCCTGGACCTGATAGATTCAATCAAATTCTATCAAAATTCTATCAAACAGTTAGTACCCATACTCTATGAATTATTCTCAAAAACCAAGAAAGAGCCCTACCAGAATCCTTTTAAAACAAATATAGTCCTAATACCTAAACCAGGCAAAGATAAAATGCAGAAAGAAAACCATAGGCCAATATCATGAATATACTTTGATTCAGAAATTTTAAACAAAATTCTATCAAAGAGACTACAGTAATTTATCCAAGAAATAATTCATTATCATCAAGTGGGATTTATACCAGAGATGCAAAGATAGTTCAATATTAGAAAAATGATCAATATAATTAATCATATTAAAAAGCTCAAGATGGGAAACAAAGTAGATGCCCATCAATTGGAGAATGGTTGAACAAAGTGTACTACATGAATGTAATGGAGTATTATTATGCTATAAGAAATGATCTGTGTGATGAATACAGAGGAGTATGAAAAAAGCTATATAAACTGATTTAAGGTGAAGTAAGCAGAGTCAAGAAAACAATACACAGAGTAACTACAACAATGTAAATAGAAAGAACACATCCCCCAAATTAAAAGTAAGCATAACAAAATTATAAAGATCAAGCAGGATTTAAAATGAAGAGATATGGAAAGATACCCCCATCCTACCCCTTTGTGGAGGTGACAGGTTAACAGTGTTCTGTATTATGTTTTTGGATTTCTTCAATATATTAATCAGTTGTGCTGATTTTTTCCTCTCTCTCTAAAAATACTACTATATGTCATATGGGATGGGTCTCAGGAAGGAGGAAGGGAAGGGATATGTGGGGTAATATGGTGATGTAAGAAACAGAAAATATCAATAAAAACTATATAGTACTATACTATATAGAAGGCAGCCAGGTGGTTCAGTGGATAGAGCATTAAACTTGGCATCAAGAAGACTCATCCTCATGAATTCAAATCTGGCTTCAGACACTAGTTGTAAGTCATTTAAACCTATTTGCTTCAGTTCCTCATTTGTAAAACAAACTGGAAAATGGCAAACCACTCCAGTAACTTTGCCAAGAAAACCCTAAAATTTGGTCACAGAGAATTAGCCACAATTGAAATAACTGAACAACAACAATACTATGTAGATCCAAAGAAATACAGTAGAGGAAGCCTACTAGCAATTTTCCTCTAAGTTAACATTGACCGTTTAATGACATTTCAATTCTACCCAACCATATAGTGAAATAGGCAATATCTCTCCACAAGGATAGTTTGAGTGGTTTTTCAATGCTTTGATGAAAGCAAAATATACCATGTCTTAAGAATTCTCTTGGTCTACCAGCATTGAAAACCTGTTAGGGGTAAAAAAAAAAAAAGGAAATCATAGTTGGTCTAACATGACCTGTTCTGTGTAGTAATCATTGCTTCCTTTTCAAAACAGTCACAAGCCATTCGTTTAATATACCTTCTAGAAATTTGCCAGGAATCCAAATCAAGTTTGTTGGCTTATATTTTGAGGACTCCACCCTCTTACCCCTTTTCAAAAATCAGCATGACATTTTCCTGTCTCCAGTCCCGTGGCATTTTTTCCCATTCTCCATTATTTTTCTTTTTTTAATTAAATAAATGCTTTATTAACTTCTGGTTTACATCATTCATTTCCACCAGATTGTGAGTTACATTTTTCCCCCATTTTTTCCCTACCCACCACCCCAGAATAGCAGTCCCACTAGATATCCCCTCATCCAATCTGCTCTCTCCCATATCTTCTCCCATACCCCCTTCGACTTTGCCATAGGGCAAGGTGAATCTCTGGGCCCCAATGCCTGGACATCTTATGAAACATTTAATTTTAAAACTTCGATTTTCAGATCCATTCCCTTCCTCCCTTGTCACCCACTCCCTCTGAGAAGATAAGCAATTCAGTATGTGTTGTACATGTATAGCTATGCAAAACATTACCATAGTAGATATATTGTAAAAGACTGCTTATATTTCCCTCCCACCTGTCTCACCTCCCACCTGGTCCATTCCCTACTTTGATCCTGTCCCTCTTTGATAGTGGGTACTTCCAATCTCCCCTCCCCCCAGAATGCCCTCCCCTCCATCATCCCCCCTCTCATCCTCCTTTCCCCTACTCAGGAGAGTGAGTGAGGGTAAGATATTCCATTTAGTATGTATGTGATTCTCTCCTTGAGCCAACTTCAATGAGAATATGCTTTTGCCTTTTTGCCTTCCTGTTCTTCCCCTCCCCTGCAACTACTTCCCTTTGCCTCTTCTACATGAGATAGTTTACCCTACCCTGTCTCTCCCCATCTCCTCTTGCCACTTTCCTCTCTCACCTCTTGACTTCACCCCTTAAGAATCATCCCTTCCTTGGGGCAGCTAGCTGGCTCAGCGAGCAGAGCGCTGGGCCTGGAGTCAGAAGGACCTGAGCTCGGACCCGGCCCCAGACACCCAACACACAAACAAAAACCCAGCCACGTGAACCTGGGCAAGTCACCCAACCCCAATTGCCCTCCAAAAAAAGAAAGAATCATCCCTTCCCATCAAATTCAACCTGTGCCCTCTATCTGTGTATACCTGTGAACATATGCCATGTACCCTTCTTCAATTATTTTCATAATGAGAGAGGTTTCATCAAACACAGTTATTGTTTTTCCATGTAGGAATGTAAATAGTCCAACTTTGATAAGTTCCTTTTTATTTCTTTTCCTTGATTACCTTCTCAAGCATCTCTTGCTTCTTATGTCTGAATGTCAAAATTTCTATTCAACTCTGGTTTTTTCATCAAGAATGCTTGAAAGTCCCCTATTCCACTGAATGACCATATTTTCCCCTGAAACAAGATACTCAGTTTTGCTGGGTAGGTTACCCTTGGCTTCAATCCCAGCTCTTTTGCCCTCTGGAATATCATATTCCATGATCTTCAATCCCTCAGTGTAGAAGCTGCCAGGTCCTGGGATATTCTGATTGTGTTTCCACAATATTGAAATTGTTTCTTCCTGGCTGCTTGTAGTATTTTCTCCTTGATCTGGGAGTTCCGGAGCCTGACTATAATATTCCTAGGAGTTTTCTTTTTGGGATCATTTTCAGGAGGCGATCGGTGTATTCTTTCAACCTCTATTTCCCCCATTGGGTCTAAAACATCAGGGCAATTTTCCTTGAGAATTTCTTTAAGGATGATTTCTAGGTTCTTTCTTTGATCATGGCTTTCAGGTAGTCCAATAATTTTTAAATTATCTCTCCTGGATCTATTTTCCAGGTCAGTGGTTTTTCCCATGAGATATTTCACATTGCCTTCTATTCTTTCATTTGTTTGGATCTGTTTAATAGTATCTTGATTTCTCATAAAGTCACTAGCTTCCATTTGCTCCAGTCTAACTCTGAAGGAATGAATCTCCTCAGTGAGCTTTTGAGGTTCTTTTTCCATCTGGCAAATTCGACTTTTTAAGGCATTCTTCTCCTCATTGCCTTTCTGAGCCTCTTTTGCTATTTGAGTTAGTCTATTTTTTAAGGTGTTATTTTCCTCAGTCAGGCTGTTGACTGTCATTTCATACTTTTCTTGCATCTTTTTCATTTCTCTTCCCAAATTTTCCCCCACTTCTCTTATCTGCTTCTTAAGGTCCTCTATGGCCTGTAGCCAGCTTGTATTTTCATTTGGGGCTTTTGGTGCAGGAGTTCTGACCTCACAGTCCTCCTCCATGCTTTGAGCCTCTTTGCCCCTAAAATAGGAGTCCAATGTTGAACTTTTCTGTTTATTTTGTTTCATTTGCCTAGGCATGTTGCCACTTAATTACTTGATTTTTTGGGCTTGTTGCCACAGTAGGACTCTGCCACCAGACAGGGGAGCTTCCGCCCAAACGTGGGGTCTTCACAACTTCCGCCAGTTGGGTGGCCTCTGTAAAGCCTCCACCCACTCTGGCAAGTTGGATACCCACCCCAAACTTCCCCCCCAGACCACAATTCAGATCCAGGCAGTTTAAAGCAAGAGCGATTAACCCCCAGACTGATTGCTGGATCTCCCTACAGTTCGCAGACCAGGAGCTAGAGCCACTACTGACACTGCAAAATGGCTTCTGTGCTGCGTTTCTTCAGCAGCTTTTCGCCCCCAGGGGAGGCAGCCACACGTTCCCCAAATACTGGTCCCAAAGTCCATAGGGTACTAACCTCTCACTTTGTCCTAGGCATATCTGTGCTGATAAATCTGGAATCGCCACAATTGCTGGTGTTCTGGGGTCCCTCCAGCCGGCTGAAGGCCTGGCCACCTTGGGGCTAAAACCACGGACCTGGGCTCGGCTCTGCACACTGCGCTGTCTGTTCCCCTCTCCATGATTTTTCAAAGATCATTAATACTGGTTCAGCAATTATATCCAGAAATTTTCCCCCTGCAATGGAGATCTTACAAGCCTGGTAATTTGAACTCATTGAGTGTGATGGGTTCTTATTATCTCCTCAATTATCTTGGATTTTAACTCCCTACTAACCATTTGTATTTTATCTTTTCTAATCTGAAGGTCATTCTCCTTAGGGGGGAAAAAGAGAAGTGAAATTTGTTCTAGGAAGTTCTGCTTTCTTTCTATCATCTATTGTCTTTGTCCTAGTTGCTCTAAGCAGAAGTTTTAGGTCTTTGAATTTATTATTCCCAATATCACTTTTAAAAAAGAATTGTTTTCATTGCTCTTCGAATTCTTTATTAGTCTTAATTCATTATGAGTTTTGCCTCTCCTGGCACTGTTCTTTCAGGGCCATGATACCTGTAGTCTGAAAATAGACTTGAGGAAAATCTGGGAAAGCTTGACTCCTATTAGATAACAAAGTTTAGCAGGTATTTGTGCCCTGGGGACTAGATTGATGACATAGGTGAGTGGCGAGTTGGGGAAGCTGGAGGGAGGAATAGAGCAGAGGTTGGAGGGCAAGACCTTCAGATTTTCTGCTCTGAACATGTCACAGAAGTCTCAGCATTTCTCTGGCACACCAGAGATGCATCAAACTGTACTTGGATACTGAGGGAGAGAAGACAAGTGATGAATGAAGTAAGGATAGAGGTATGCTATCCTTAGCACATTCTATATGCCCTTACCAGCCAACAAAACCCCAGTACTACTAGGAATGGGCAGAAGGAAGCCAGGACACCAAAACGGAAGTTACAATCAGAATGAGATACCAAGATATAAGCTAGGACAGAGTAAAACAAAACAGTTGTAGGATTTTAGAGCCCAAAGGGACTTTAGAGATATTTTAGTCCAAGGCTTTCATTTTGTAGATGAGGAAACTGAGTCACAAAAAGATGAAATAATTTGCCCACCATCTCACAGCTAGACCTCAAGACCAGGAAGCAGAAAAACCAATGAAGACAGGACAATGTTACAGGAATAAACCAATCAGCTAGTATTTATAAAGTGTTTACTATGTGCCTATCACTGTGCCAAGTGCTGGGAATACTCCCCCCAAAAAATTCACAATAGTCCTTGCTCTAAAAGAAGTTACATTATGAGAGAGATAGCATGTATATAAGCTGGCATAGACAAGATTCATGCAGAGTAAATAGAAATTTACCCAGTGGAAGAACCAGAAGGGCTGCCTACAGAAGGAGCTATTTGAGCTGAGTATTGAAGGAAGCCAGGGATACCGAGAGGTAGAAGGGAGAGGGAGAGCATGTCGATCATGGGGAACAGTCAGTGCAAAGGCACAGAGGTGAAAGATGACTGTCCTGTGTGAGTGACAGCATGCAGACAAGAAAGGTCTTGTCAGGAAGGCAATGTTTCAGAAGGCAGACACCAGGTATTGAAGAGTTTTGAATGCCAAACAGAGAAGCTTATTCATCTGTCCTAAAGGCAAAAGGGAGCCACTGGAGTTTATGGAGTAGGCTAGTAATCCGATCAGAAGGATGCTGTCAGAAAATTACTTGGGCAGCTTTGCTGAGGATGACTTAAGAGCAGGGAGACAAGGTGGACAATTAGGAGGCTCTTGCAATATTCCAGATAACAGATAATGGCTGACAACTTCAGACATTTACTGGTGGTGTGACCCTGGGCAAGTCCCTTAACCATCATCTGCCACAGTTTTCTCATTTATAAAATACCACTTTCCTCCCAAGGTTGTTGTGAGGCTCAAATGAGATAAAATGTGCAAAGAATTTTGCAAACCTTAAAATATTTTACAAATGCTTGCTGTTAATGTAGGTGGCAATCTGTTAGTGGACAGAAGGGAACATATACAAAAGATATTCTGGAGACAGGATCAAGATGGAAGCCAAGGACAGTAACCTAGAAGCCAGTCATGCATAGGATCACAGATTTAGAGCTGGAAGGAGACTCGGAGGCCAGATAGACCAACCCTCTCATTTTGCACAGAGCCAGCAATTTGAACTAGGGGCTATCTATCATTCCAGATCCATTGCCCTTTCCACAATATAACCCTAACTCCCTCAGGTTTTGCACAAAGCTCAGAAACAGGTCCAAAGAAGACAGATCCCTCCATGCCAGCATACAAGGATCTCTTTGTGGCTTCCTTCTGACAGAGACTGCCAAATGCTGACTAGGTTGTCCCAATTCCCCAGGCCCAGAAGCAAAATGGAAAGAAAGGCAATTAATGAAATTAGATCCACCATGGACCTAAAGGTTTACATCATCTGCCATATCCCCCAGCCAAGGTTGGGCTACTCCCCACCAGGTGTTCCCCGGCCTTCAACCCAGTTCGATTTTAAAGATATAAATAATATCTTCTATATCCTCCAAGGAGGCAGTCCTGATGAAATGAATGTTCCCTCCAGCCTAGTTTACATCTTCCTGTGAGCCATTTTCCATTACTTCATCATGTAGCTCTTTAAATGAAGGAGAATCCCTCTCCCTTCTTGGACATTCATGCCTTCCCAAGACTTACAGATGTTTATGCCAATCTCTGCCTGTGTGGAAAGATTCACTGGCTCAGTCCATCAGGTTCTATAATGGGAAGGCAAAAAGGCCCTGATTCTTCATCAGAAAGATGATAACTCTACCTCCTTATGTGGTGGGCTTGGATACTGAAATCGGTAATAGAAAGAACTATAACCATCTCAAGGTTCCAGTTTCCAGCAGGGATCTTTGCACTCATCCCAAATATTATTTAAGCAAAACCACGTTGGACTTCTCTAGGGCACAGCCTTGGGGGCCTTCCAGCAGCCCTGCTAGGAGGGAGGGATGAATTTTCATGAGGTCAGTCTGTCATCTGCCCAGCTGGCAGCTCTTCTCACTGTAGGTGCCAGGAAAATAGTGCTATAGCTGGGGGGTCCATGAGGGCAGAGAAGATATTTAACTGCAGCTGCTCCGCATCCTGATTAGAGGATCTGGAAATGGCTGGAAGAGTAGCATAATCAAAGGGGGAATGTTTATTTGGTAACTCTCTCACCCAGCCCTAGTTAAATAGGTCATTTTTTAATAGGCCCAGTTTCCATTCCCCCTCTTTCACCATATTCATATTCACTTCTCGAAGTTCCCTCTCACACCCAAAGACACCTTGAACATCTCACCCCACAGGGTGATGTCAAAATGGTCACTAACAAAATTTGTCCCACTGTAGGCAAATGTGTGTTGAATTCTCTTTGTTCTGAGAACTGCACTGGAAAGTTTTCATTCTACCTTTCCTATCCAAATCTTGCAAATCTGTCAAGGCAGATCTCTAGTCTTATTTCTTTGATTATTCCAGGCAGTATTGACCTCTCCCTTGCTGTAACTGTCATTGTCTTTGGCATCGTTTTCTTGGGGTAATGGAAGGGAGAACGGGAGCATCTGAATTTATCGTTTCACTGGAGTAAGAAACTCATTGAATAAACACCCCCACATACACACACACACTGATACAAAATCAGTAGCTTCAGAAGTCTTACTGAGCTGCTTGGATACACTGAAAGGCTGTGACTTTCCGCTTGTCCCCACCCTAACAATTATGGACACCAGGCTTCTTATACACTAGGCTACATTGCTTCTTGATTGTCAAAAAAATCATGTCCTTGAAGGGTATTCACTTCTTCCCTAGAGGTAATACTGAGAAAATGGATGTATCAGAACTGCACACCAGAGAAAACCAGATTAGTCCAATTTAGGGACCATTTCTGTGATCTCAGATCATTGCAATCTCTCTTCACCTTACCCCCATAACCCCCTTCCAAGTCTTTTCTCCAGCTCCTTTCAAGCTATATTCATGTGGTTTTGAACATTTTATTGTTCTGGTTCTGGTCATCCTCTTTGGATGCTATCTAGGTTACCAATTGCCTCTCTCCAATGTGGCATGTACAGCTGAGCACAGTCACACATGGGCTGACCAGAAGAGAAAGCAGTGCTCAGAGGTATGCTGGGACCAGTTCAAACTGGTTCAGGAGAGCTGATTGTCAAGTTTTCAAGCTAACACCTCAGAAATGGGCAAAGAATATCAATGAGGCCTTGATTTATTGTTGTTTTGATGGTCTAGACTTAGGAAAGCAATGGAGAAAATGTTAAATTCAGTTGTTGTTCTTCATGACACCATTAGGGATTTTCATGTCAAAGATACTATTTGCCATTTCCTTCTCCAGCTCATTTTACAGATGAGAAACTGAGGCAGACAGGGTTATTAAGTGACTTACCCAGGGTCACACAGCTAAGAAGTATCTGCAGTCAGATTTGAACTCATGAAGATGAACCTTCTTGACTCTAGGCCCTGTACTCTATCCACCAGGCCACCTAGCTGCAGATTAAATTTAGAAGTGTGCTGTGCCTTTTTGGAGAACTAGTTGTTAAACACTAACCAGCTACCCCTGACTAGCTCCTCCCCCACTCTGTGACTCTCCTAATCCACATTAATATTCTATTAGCTTTTTTTTTGACTGCCATGTCATAATTGACTCATATTGAACTTGCATACCATTAACATCTCCAGGTCTTTCACATAGGAACTGTAATCTAGTCATTGGTAGTCATATGTCCTATTCTTGTACAGTAAACTATTTTAACTCAAGCACCAGATATGAAATTGACCCTTCACTGAGATTATGACTTCCTACCCTTTGGATTATTCTCAGGTTCATAAATTAAAATTAAATCTATAGTCTATTATGAGTGGGGAACCTTTGGCCTCGAGGCAGTATGCTAAGAGCTTTACAAATATGATTTCATTTAAGCCTCAACCACCTTGGGAGGTAGGTGCTATTATCATTATCCCCATTTACAGATGAGGAAGCTGAGGCTCTTGACAGAGATTGTTACTTGCCCAGTGTCACACAACTAATAAGTGTCTGAGGTCAGATTTGAACTCAGGTCTTCTTGACGCCAGACCTAATACTCTATCTATTAAGCCATCCAGTTGCCTCTAGAGTTCAAATTGGAAATTCCTGGAAGAAGTTATCCTACTGTTATTCTTTTATATTTAATGTTCTGCAAACTACTGCATAGTCAAATGAAGTCAGTAAGCATTTATTGAGTACCTACTATGTGCTAAGCACTGGAGCTACAAAGAAAGGTCAAAAACAGGTCCTGTTCCCAAGGAGCTCACAGTCAAAATATGTGCAAAAAACTCTGGACAAATAAGCGATGTTTAGGATAAATAATTGTATAGAGAAGGCACTGGAATAAAGGAAGACTGGAGAAGGCTTCTTGCAGGAAGTGGGATTTTAGCTGCGGTTTGAAAGAAGCCAAGAGACAGAGATAAAGAGAGAGCAAATTCCAGGCACTGGGGGACAGTCAATGTAAGTGCCCAGAGCAGAGAGATGGAGAGTCTTGGGAAAGGAAGAGCATGGAGGTCAGTGTCACTGGATTGTGTAGTATGTGGAGGGGAGGAAGGGGCGAGTTATAAAAGGCAAAGGGGATAAAATAACCAATTTTTGTAACTGAAAAAAAGGCATTGGGATGTATGCTCAGCATCTGTAGTCTCTCTAAAAGCATCTTTAGGACAACTTAAGTAGCAGATAGGATAATATGAACAATGTTGTTGTTTTGTTCAGTCGTTTAGTCATGTCTGATTCTTCATGACCCTGTGCATTTGTCCATGTGGTTTTCTCAGCAAAAATACTGGATTGGTTTGCCATTTCCTTCTCCAGTGTGTCCCCATTTTACAAAGGAACCAAGGCAGATGGGGGAAAATGACTTGCCCAGGAATGATATATACCTTATTATATATCAATGTGGTTTTGATTGCTTCCACTAATTCTCTCTATATTTTGAAAGGTTTTTTTTTTTATTAACAGTTTGGAGATTTTTATGGCAACAGCTATTAAAAAATGTTATTTAACTTTTAAAGATCTATGGTTATTGTAAGCAACAGTTTTGTCTGGGATGGTGCTGCACTTTATTTGTTAGAGATAGGGTCTACTTAAAGCCTATTAAGGATAATTCTAAGGCAAAGATGAATGTGTGTATGCAAATAAAGTATAATATATATTAACAATCCTTTCCCAAAGCAGGGCTAGAGAAAGAAGGAAAAGGGATTTATTAGCATATAAATCCAGACAGAAGAATACAGCAGAATACTTTGGCTAAAAATAGATGATTTACCCATAGGGAACTTCCCCATGTGAATAAATAGCTTTCAGAATAACACCTAAATGGTCTGGTTATCTTCAAGGATGCCTAAAGTTATGTACGTTGAGTAGCAATGCTGCAGTCCTATGCTGTGTTTCTCCACCAAACACTTCAAGGTATTCTATATTCTCAAGTACATGGAAGGTTTCAGAAAATTGTTAGCTGTGTGAACCTGGGCAAGTCACTTAACCTTTCTTGCCTCAGTTGCTTCATCTGTAAAATGGGAATGATAATAGCACCTACCTCTCAGAGTTGTTGTAAGGATCAAATGAGATAATATTTGTAAAAATCATTTAGTAGGACACCTGGTACATAGTAGGTGGTAAATAAATGCTATTTATTATTATCATTGTTAATGTCAATGGCTACTGGGTGTCTGTTTTTAACTTAGCAGCTGCCATCTTAAATTCCTAGGTCTTTGAGTGCAGGATCTAGGAGCCAACCTGGTAAAGAATGAAGTCTCAGAAAACCCCAGAATCCCATAATTTACCAAGTGAAAGGGATCTATTTAGTCATCTGATCCAATCCTCCTCTCATCACTTAACCAGGCTGATCTTCTAATGATACAAAGAGGGCCACTAGGCCCATACCCAAAGCCTTTTGTGCCCTGCTGGCACCTCCACAAATCCTGTTATCCAGTAACCCTGACTTTCCTCCTTGCTATTGCTCATACGTGACACTCCATCTCTTGACTCCAGAAGTTTTCACTGGCTGTCCCCCATGCTTGGAATGCCCTCTCTCCTCATCTCCTTCTCCATCTTTCCCAGATTCCTTTACATCTCAAATAAAGACACACTTTTTGCAAAAAGCCTTTCTCAGTCTTCCTTAATCTTAGTTCCTTCCACTGATACTATAAGTAAAATGGGAGAGCAAGGAATAGTTTACATGTCAAATTTATGGAGAATGGAAGAATATATGACCAAATGAGAGATAGAGAGCTTTATGAAATGCAAAATGCCCTAAATCACTGTTGCTTAGAGAAACACAAATGAAAACAACTCTTAGATACCACATCATGCCTGTCAGATTGGCTAACATAACAAAACAGGAAAATTATAAATTCTAGAGAAGATATGGGAAAATTGGAACACTAATGCATTGTTGGTGAAGTTGTGAACTGATCCAGCCATTGTGGAGAGCAATTTGGAACTGTGACCAAAGGGTCATAAATAAGTGCATACCTTTTGACCCTACAATACCACTTCTATGGTTATATCTTAAAGAGATCATACAAATGGGAAAAGAACCTACATGTACAAAATATTTATGGCAGTTCTTTTTATGGTGGTAAAGAACTGGAAATTGAGGGATGCCCATCTATTGGGGAATGGCTGAACAAGCTGTGGTAAATGAAATACTATTGTGCTATAAGAAATGAGGAGCTGGCAGACTTCATAATAACCTGGAAAGACTTATATAAACTGATGCTGAGTGAGGAGAGCAAAACCAGGAGAACTTTGTACACAGTTAGAAGCACAGTGTGCAATGACTAACTTTGATAGACTTGGCTCTTCTTAGCAATGCAAGGGCCTAAAATAACTCCAAAAGGCTCATGATGGAAAATGCAATCCACATCCAGAGAAAGAATTACAGAGTCTGAATGCAGATCAAAGCACACTATTTGTTCTCTCTCTCTTTTGTTTTGTTTTGTTTCTTCTTTCCCATGGTTCATTCCATTGGTTATAATTCTTCTTTGCAACATGACTAATGTGAAAATATGTTTAATGTGAATGTATATGTAGAGCCTATATCAGATTGCAGGTCATCTTGGGGAAGGGAAAGAGAAAGAGGGGGGCAAAAATTTGGAACTCAAAAGCTTGTGGAATTGAATGTTATAAACTAAAAATAAATAATTAAAAAAAAATCTTAGTACCTCCCCTCTGAGACTTTCCCCAACTTATCCTACACGTGATTTGTTTGTACACAAACGTGATTTGTTTGCATGTTGTTCCCCACCCTGACCTAGAATATAGTAGAGAAGAAAGCATGCCTCTAAGTACAAAGAAAAGTTTCAAAATTCCTGAGCTAACATTTAAATCTCAGTTTTATCTTTTTCTTCTCATGTAGAGAAATTAGGCAAATATTTTATTTGTATTTGTTTTTGTCTTAGGTGGCATTAAAATGGGGATATGTATCATGGGCTTATTTAACTGATGATGCTACAGTGTCTGGAATGATCTAATGATATTACAGAAAGACTGGCATCAGCAAAACTAGCCAATCCTCAGAATCTCAAGGTGCAAGAGATCTCAAGGTCTTTCTACTATGGTAGAATGAGAAATTTCTCATCTTCTTTAACATTCTCAGAAAGAGGTTAGCCAATCTTTGCTTGCAAATTTCCACCAACAGTGGAGGGGGAAGGTGGTTAACTGCCTTCTGAGCCACCCAATCCACTTTGCTGGACTTTTTATTTTCCTGATATCAAGCCTGATTTTTTTCCTTTGACATATCAATCCACATTGCTATAGTTTTGGCCTCTGATCAGACAAAACAAGTCTCAACCCTTTTCCAGCTGATGGCTCCTCAGATACTTGAAAACAGCTAATGTATTGGCCCTGAGGTCTTTCTTCAGCAAATCCTCACATAGCATAAACCTGAGGGCCTTCACCACCCTGGTTGCATTCCTCTGGCTGTGCTCCAGTTTGTCAGTTTCCTGGGTAAAATGTGTCATCCAAAACTCCACACAATTCTCCAGATGTGGCTGAACCAGAGCTGAGTATGGTAGGACTTTCCCCTTATTTCAGGAAGCTATGACTACCTTAAGTATAAAAGATTATACTACTTTTCTTGATTGCCATACCATACCACTGGCTTGGATTGAGTTGTAGCCTAATGAAACCTCTAGATCTTGTTCAAATGAATTGTTTTTGATCACCACATCCCCCAGCTTGAGAGCTCTGAAGACAGAAATTCATCTGCATCTTGGTTCTGAACCTTTATTCAATGTTCTTTCTTTCTTTGTGTTCATATGCAGTCCACATTCCAGCCCTAAAAGCAATGCCTGTTAAAACATGTATGTCATACTTATGCACACCTTAGGCCTAAATCGAGCATTACTCACCTGAAAGCAGAGGCCACTAATCGGAGGCCACCATTTTTTTTTAGAATGCCAGTTGGCCTCTCATTTTACTGTGTGTCAACTTCCCCAAGTATTTATAATGAACCTAAAATGTGTCTGCAACTGTAAACAATCCACAAAGAATAATAACATAAGGAAAACTTATATATTCATCAATATTGCACTGCAAGGTTACAAAGTCTTTTTTTTTTAACTTGGTCTCATATGATCCTCATGACAACTTTTGAGGTAGCCGCAGCAAGTATGTCCCCCTTTTATAAGTGGAGGACAGAGAAAGGAAAGGTTTGCCCTCTGCCACATAGTGAGGATGTAGTGCAGACAAGCCTGTGTAGCCCCAAGGATACCCAAAGGATCATAGGGACCTGGAACTGGAAGGGAAGAAACAGACTGAAAAAGGGCTAAGTGACTTGCCCTGGGTCACACAGTTAATAAGTTTTTGTTGTTGTTGTTCAGTCTTGTTCAACTCTTCCTGACCCCATTTGGAGTTTTCTTGGCACAGATACAGGAGTGGTTTGTCATTTTCTTTTCCAGCTCATTTAACAGATGAGGAAACTGAGGCAAACAGAGTGAAGTGACTTGCCGCAGGGTCACACAGCTAGGAAGTGTCTGAGGCCAGATTTGAACTCAGGAAGAGGAGTTTATCTACCCCATATATCCTGTCATCCTTATATCCAGGGTATTATGAGACTCAGATAAGGTAATCAGTGTAAAGAGTCTATAAGCCTTATATAAATGCCAGTTATTGTTATTGTTGTTATTAATTAATTAATTAGTTAGTTAGTTAGTTAATTAATGTTATTAGTAGCCTCCAGTCACCAGGTCTCCAGTCTGGTAGGTGATGACTTCATCCTTGAGCCTTCTACTGGACTCCTGCTGAGTGTAAGCAATGTTTATAGAGCAAGACAAGGGTGTGCTGGCAAATGTTTAACATCCAGGAAAGGGGGAAAAAAAGGATACACACACTTTGAAATTTAATCTGTATTAGTAACACTTTCTTAAGTCTATACAATCAACAAATCAATAAATCAAGTCCTGCTTCATAGTAACTACCAATTTCGGAGATGTAAATGCTCACACTGAAAATTTCTCCAGTTAGAGTTGGCTGCAGAATATGCCTGCCCTCCAGTCCTGGAGAAATAGGATGTCTGAGAGGCAGATATATCAGGAGAGGATGTGCCAGAACAGACAGAGGATATCAAGAATTGCTTTGCAATAAGGAAATGGGGGTGGGAAGAGGCAGCAAGTCGATTCCAATGTTCCTCACAGTTCATTGGAAAGACAAATGAACAGCTGCAAGGAAAATGGCAGGGAAGAGCATGGAAAGGGAGTGGGGTGCACTTGGAGATGTCGAACATCCCTTACAGATCTAAATCTTCTGAGTAATCTGTGAAGATTATCATTCATAAATAGGTGTGAATCATTAACCCCTCTCCCCATTTTGAGTAGGTAGATTTGGCTTAATTCTATAATGGCGTGAATCATCTAGCAATCATCCCACTTAAAACAAGGACTTCCAGGCAGGGTCAGGCTCATGGAAAACCTTTTCCAATCAGATCATCTTTCCGTAATGGGAAGAATGGAGGGAGGATATTAGCATTTATATAACACCTACCATGTGCCAGGGACGGCTAGGTGGTGCTATGGATAGAGCACTGGGCCTGGAATCAGGAAGACTCATTTTCCTGAGTTCAAATCTAGCCTCACTTACCTGCTGTGTGATCCTGGTTGGTTATTTAATTCTTGCTGCTCCAGTTTCCTCACCTATAAAATGAGCTGGAGAAGGAAATGGCAAATCACTTTGACAAGAACATCCCAAAGGGGGTCATGAAGAGTTAGACACAACTGAAAACGACTCAACAACAACAATAATAACAAAATGTGCCAGACACAAGTGCTTTACAAATACTATCTCTATGATCTTGATTCAATTCTTATTTGGAATCAGAGGGACTGAGTTCAAAGGTAAGAGGATTGAATTACTTCCTCTTCCTCTTCCCCTTCCCTTTCCTCTTCTTTTTCTTCTACTCTTTCTCCTCCTTCTTCTGCTTCTCCTCCTCTTCCTTCTTTTCCTCCTCCTTTTCCTTCTCCTCATCCTTCTCCTTTTTCTCTTCCTCCTTTTTTCTTCCCTCACCACGTGTAAGATATTTTGGGATTTGAGGATTCGTATTTAGTTATTTATTTGTTTGTTTCAAGAAGCTGGAATAATTTACTTTTTCTAACCAGTATAGAATTTAGGGTTTGATTATGTGCTTGTATCAAGCTTTAATTGTATAGTGGGTGTGTTGGTATTGCCCCCAAAGTAGATGCCAAACTCCTAGAGGTAAGAAATAAGGTCCTTTTCTGTCTCCCTCAGTACCTAGGATAGTGCCAGGATAGTGTCTATGCTTGGTCAGTCTTAGTTAACAAACCATGATATTTGGCATGCCAAGTACTATTAGGGCTTTCTCCAGGTGCCAGTGACAGAAGTGGGTCTGCCTGTACAGGTTGTCCCATACCCCTTTTTCCCATCATTCCTTTCACCTACAGAGAGCCATAGAGCCCTTTCCAGACCGCAGTCCCTGAGCTTCATTCATCTAAGCGATACATTCCCCAGTTCAGGGTAACTGATCTGTCTTTGCAACTTCTCTGCAGTTTGGAAGCTTCTGGGGGTAATTGGCCATTTACGCACAGAGTGAGAGTAAGGCTTTGATGCTTAGCAAAACCACAGACCCCCGTCACATGGTGGCAATGAGTTCGGAAAAACACATCACCTCAACGGTTGGTCGAGTTTCCAATAAAAAGAGGCCTCTGCTTTTGATAACTGTCTTAAACACATTCCTACCTTCTCACTCCACCCTTCTTCTTTACCACTTCCCCAAACTGCCCCTCCCTTCCCCCCACTGAATATCTTGACTCTGGAAACATAGAGAAGGGCTTTCCAATTCCCAGGCAGTTCTGAGATGCATTCTGATCTGAGGTAGAAGCTTTGTATTATACTGATGAAGGTTTGGGGTTGTTGAATTTTGGGTTTTTTTTTCCCTCCAGCTCAGGTTACTTGGCTCCATAGTGGGCCAGCTCAGGGTAAAACCCACCCAATCGATGCCTCCACTTAAAGTTTCAACATCCAAGACCAATCAGCACTGAGGAATCAGGAACAGACCAGAGGCTAAACATGTTGCGACACAGTTGTTACTTTATTTCCTTACTAACCAAGGTCTCAAAGCTTTAGGGGATGAAAGGGTTTTCATATTTAATGAATAAACCCCTTGTAGTGCTCACATGCTTTTCTTCAAAGATCCCCCAACCTGTGATGAACATCCTCTAGTTGGCCCTAACGCTATCCCATCCCCCCTCGGGATTTAAAGCAGTACATTTCAACACAGAGAAGTGGTATGCCATGTCAGGTAGAAAGATGGCCCCTGAGCTAGAAAGATGGGGTTCAAATCTCACCTCTGACATATATACTGGGTATGTGACCCCAGGCAAGCCATTCAGTGCTTCAAGCAACCCTCTAAGACCACCAGTTGGAGAGAAGGTGCCAACCTGCATTGGTAGAGGGAGTTTTTCTGCTGAATGAAATTGAAGATCAGATGCCCATCCCAACTCAACACACACTTAGCAAGCAGATTTTCTGTAGAATACTCTGTTCAACCCGGGAGATAGACAAAAATAATCAATAACAGTTCCCGCCCTCAAGGATCTTGCAATCTGCTAAGGGCAATATAATATATAAAGAGAAAAATAATGTAGAAGATACAGGGCAGAAGTAAGATTTAAATCAAATATTCTAAGAAAATTGGAGGAGGGAGATATCACTTTTGCTTGGAGAGGGGAAGGAAAGAGAAGACAGAAAGATGGTGGAAGTAGTGGTCCCTGAGCTGAGGCTTCAAGGGAAAGAAGGACATCGACTTCAGATGAAGAGGAAGTGTATTCTAGGCATTGGGAGGTAGCCTGAAAAATGTACACAGGAGAGAAATGGCAAGATATAGGCCTACTATGTATCGAGCATTCTAAAGATATTATTTCATTTAATCCTTACAATGACCCTACAAGATGAGTGCTGTTATCATTGCAATTTTACTGTGGAGGAAACTAAGGCAAACAGAAGTTAAGTGACTTGCCCAGGGTTATACAGCTAGTAAGTGTCTGAGGTCAAATTGGGTCTTCCTGACGCCAGGCCCAATGCTTTGTCCATCTAGCTGCCTACTGAATGCCTACTCTGCACCACTTCTCAGTGCAAAAGTTTGTGCTGGGGGAAATACAAGAATACATGGTCTGACCATCTAGTGGGGCGGGGGGGGGGTGGGGGTGGGGAGGGACTTGTGCTCTAGTTCGGGGATAGAGGACATCAACACAGATACACAGAATGTCATATAATAAGTACAATTGGGACATTGGAGGAGTACCTAGGAATGTTTTCACCTGAGGCAAAAATAATTGAGTCAGATGGATGGAGGTGATATAGTAGCATAAAAGACCAAATGGGAATAAAATGGGGATGAACTTGCACCAGGAAAGGGAGTGATCCAACCCTCACTTCAGTGGAGACAGAGATGGGGTGGGAATGAGGTCTCTATGAGAGAGGTTCCATGACAACAGATTCTGGGTATGGTGGATACAGATACTTACTGCACAACAAAGAGATCAAGCCAGCCAAAAACCAGGAAGCAGGATGAAGAGTGCCAGGAAAGGAAGCATGAATCTCTGGATATTGGTGTCCTGGTGAAAAGTCCTTTTTTGCTTCATCCTCTGAGAGAGAAGGAAGTGCAATACACATATTTGGAGAAACTGAGGAACAAGGAACTTGATAGATATCATTCAGGTAGCTTTCTTGCTCCCCTAGCCAGTTTTTAATCTTCCCCAAAGAGTTTTCCTTTAAGAAATGTAGGGAGAGAGAAAAAAATCACAATAAAATTGCTCTGAATTCTTTCATGCTGATCAAGTCTGACAGTTGTACTCACCTCAGGCCAGGGAAGCCATTGCACAGCAGTGCTCCTAATCTTTATGGAGTATGCACATAGCTCAGAAAAGGAAGTATGAGTAATTTTTTTAATACTAGAAGAGTAGGTTTTTCCCAGAATGAAATATTTGTCAGTATCTGATGAATGGAATTATTCAATGTTATTGTAGTATTTTAGGTACCAGGTATATTGCCCAGTTTCCTAAGAACTAGGCTGTTTTATCAGAAGTCTATCCTCTCCTAAGGAGAAAAATCAAGATTGAGAAGCAGTACAATACAGTGGAAAGAGCAAGGGTTTCTGAGTTAGAGGACCAGAGCTCTAAGCCCACTCACTTGTTTTACCATACAAAAGTCACTTAACCTCTTTGGGCCTCAGTTTCCTCATCTATAAAATGAAGAAAATAATCTGAATGGTTCCTGAGGTCCTTTCCATCTCCTAATCTATGACCCTAGGTTTGGATTCTAAGAAATAAATTACAATAACTGATTCTACCCCATTGCCAGTTGGTGTCAACAAGAACTCAAATGGTATACCCTGTGACCTATCGATACCACCACTGGGCCTATTCCCCCAAAGAGATCAAAAAAAAGAAGAAAAAGACCCACATCTACCAAAATATTTATAGCCGTGCTTTTTTGTAGAGACAAAGAATTAGAAACTAAAGGAGTGCCTTTCAATAAGAGAATGACTGACCAAATTATGACATATAAATGTAATGGACTTATATTTTCTGTAAGAAATGATAGTATTCTAGCATTATCAAGAGAATGTACAGAAGGCCCCTAGCACTTTGGGTCAACCCTCTGTTGTTTGTCCTTTATTCTTTTTTTTTTTTTTTTGGAGAGGGGAAGGCAGGGCAATTGGGGTTAAGTGACTTGCCCAAAGTCACAAGGCTAGTTTTTGTGTTAAGTATCTGAGGCCAGATTTGAACTCAGGTCCTCCTGACTCCAGGGCTGATGCTCTATTCACTGCGACACCTGGCTGTCCCTTTGTCCTTCATTCTTGAAGAGGACTGATGACAAAATTGTTGTAGAAGATGGCAGGCTTGGACAGGTGGAAATTTAGAATACTGAAGAGTGTACCCAAACTAAAGAGATCATAGGTCCATAGGAGTATAGAACCTTATCCTCAAACTGAACCTTCTTTATAAAAGTGCACTAGTTTCCTAAATATCCTTGCCCTCTGCTTTATATGATGAGGAGGCTGCACTGTTCTTGATGTTCTGTTGACATGAAGGATCCGAGTTTGTGGTTCCCACATAAGGGACCTCAGAACTCACAGGAAGGAGGATGCAATCAGAAGTCTGACTTCCCTGGAGAACAGTGTATTTATGATTATAATGCCTACTTCTAGTGCTTTGAGATTAACGAGATGCTACTATCACAATAAATCTCCATGGTGGGTAATACAAGCATCATCCCTATTTTACAGATGAAGAAAGTGATGTTCAGGCTGTTCAAGTGATTTATCTAAGGTCACATGGTTAGTCATTCATAGGACTATGGATTTAGAACTGAAAGGGACCTTAGAGGTCATCTAGTATAAATCCCTCCTTTTACCCATGAGGAAATTCAGACCTAGAAAAGTGATTTGCCCGAGTTCACACAGGTATTAAGTGGCAAAGCTGAGATTGTTGGAGTAGAGTGGCCCCAGGTTTGTTGAGGCAAAGTAAAGAGTGCTACAACTCACCCATCAGTCAATTAATGTTTATTAGTACCTTCTGTGTGCTAAAAGCTAGGGATACAGTGAAAAGAAAAAGATAGTCCTTGCTCTCAAGGATCTCACAGCCTAATGGGGAAGATAACATGCAAACAACTATATATAAACCCAGTCTAAACTGGAGAGAATCAACAGAGGGAAGAATCAAGGTGAGAGCAGAGAGTTTATGCCAAAGGAGTCATCTTCTCTAAAGCATTCGATTTCCATCTTGTCTTTGAACCTTGAGTTGGGAATGATTTCCCATGATTCCCCATATCTTGATCACTTTCAATAGGCAGTCAAGGAAAAAGAAGATCTATAACTATGCACAGCAACTAGGGTTTTGTTGGAATGAAGGGATACAAAATACATTTGCCATAGTAACTAAGCCTCCCTTCTACTAAACTGAATTTGTTTCAATTCCTTTTTGTATCATTTTCATGCCATAAACCAAAAAGTGGATTCGAGGGCACCTTTTATCCTATTGCCCATGTCATTATGATTGTCCTAGGTGTCAAATTTTCTAGTTGTAGCTCTGGGAAGGAGTACTGACCAGGAGACTTTGATTTTAATCCTGATTCTGCCAGCTATCAGACTGAGGAAGTGCATTCCAAATCTCTGCTCCTTGGTTTCCTTATCTGGGAAATGGCTAGATTAGGTATATGTGTAAGGTTTATCTGGTAGCCCTCCAATCTGTATTCCACTGCTGCCATGTGCCCAACCCTGAGCAATACAGAACTCTATTGGGAGAGGAGACCAACTAGTAGTAAATCCCACTAGCTGTCTTATGGGGTCTTTGCAAACTACAATGTGCTTTAGAAGCATTAGCTAAAATGTGGAACTATCCCAAAGGGCAGTCAAACTGTGCATACCCTATGATCCAGCAATACCACTACTAGGTCCGCATCCCAAACAGATCATAAAAAAAAGGAAAGGACCCACATGTACCAAAATATTTATTTCTCTTTTTGCAGTGGCAAAGAATTAGAAATTGAGGAGATGCCTATCTGTTGGGGAATGACTGAACAAGTTGTGGTATATGCTTGTGATGGAATATTATTGTGCCATAAGAAATGAGGAGCAGGTGGATTTCAGAAAAACTTACATGAACTGATGCTGAGTGAAGTGAACAAAACCAAGAGAACATTGTACACAGTAACAGCAACATTGTGCAATGATCAACTATGATTGATTTAGCTCTTCTCAGCAATCCAGTGATCCAAGACAAGTCCAAAAGATTCATGATGGAAAATACTAGCCACATCCAGAAAAAGAGCTGATGGAATCTAAATGCAGATCAGAGCATATTATTTTCATTTTCTTTGGGTTTTATGTTTTTTTTTTCTTTTAATCTGTTCCTCCTTTCACAACATGACTAATGTGGAAATGTTTTACATGATTGCACATGTATAACCTATATCAGATTGCTTTCTGACTTGGGGAGGAGAGAGGGGGAAAAGGGAGGGAGAAAACTTGGACCTCAAAATCTTTTTATAAATGAATGTTGAAAACTGTTTTATGTATAATTGGAAAAAATAAAATACTATTTACATTTTTAAAAATAAAAAAATTTTAAAGCAGAAAAAAACATAAACTAAAATCATCTACTCAGGAATTTAGATCATAGAATAATAGATTTTATAGCTGCAGTGGACCTTAGAGATCATTCGCGCCAGGGGTAGGAAATCTGTTACCAAGGCCACAAACCTGTTCTGTGAAGTTTGAATTCAGTCAAAGGGCCACACTTGAGGACCTAGAAGGACACATATGGCCTCAAGGCTGCATGTTCCCCTCCCCTGATCTAGGCCAACACCCTCATTTTGTAAGCCAGAGAGGTGGTGTGATTTGCTCAGTTACAAAGAGCAGTAAGGAGTGTCACAGCCAAGATCTCAACCCAGGTCCTCTGGCTGTGAACCCAGCATTATCCCTCTTCCTGGTCTCCATGGCAACCATTTCCAACAAAGAATCCCTCCTTATCTCCCTTTTCCAACACCTACCCCATCTCTACCTTCCAGGGATTTTAAAACTTCAGGGAATACATTATAGTATAGATATATTCATTGGGTAACACATGATGCCAAAGACCTAGTGACTGCTCTGACTCCTTTTCTTCCACCAGCAAGCCTAAGGACCTGATATGCTATGCTTCCCTTTTAGTACCCCCTTTCCTCTCTGAACATGGGTCCCTCCAGCTGTCACCTTAGCTGAAAATGCTTTTCTTCTCCCTTGTCCTGCTCTTTGAAATTAGAAAGTGTCCCTTCTCTTAAGTATTTTTAAGGGTTTAACTCCTAAGTACATCAAGATCCCCATTTGTGCTAATAATGGATCCCTAAAAAATGAGATCCAATTATTTGAATTTGCATGGCATATTTCCATTGGGCTGGAAACAATGCCATAATTTATATGTATTTAATTATGACTTCAAATAGTGAAAATTCAAATGCATTCAACAACTTTAGGGGGTTCATTATTCACACTACTGGGGGTCTAGCTATATTTGAGGATCCATACCTAAATACATCAAGGATTGATGATTTTGTCAATGTTGGTCCTCCTTCTATCCATGCAGATCATGATCTCTTGCCTTAGCAAGAAGAAGACCCTCTCCACTCTCAGGCTAGTCCTGGGATAAGCAGCCTGTCATTTGACTGGTACTCAAAGCCCTTCCAATTTGGAAGGACTGCCAGTGACTCATGCAGTGACTCATTCTACTGCAATAACCATCAAGAACCCAGGGGCACCAACATGTCACACTGTAGTCTTGAAGGACTTTGTAAAACAAGAGGACACATTTCAAAGGGAATTTCAAAGAAGGGAGAATAGTTATAATAAAGCATATGGACATTTTAGCAGTCAATTCTGATCCTACATATATACTTACTGGAAACTAGACTTTTTTCTTCCTTACTTCAACCTCTTTTTCCTGACTCACTTCCAACCTACACTATCCTATCTGGCCCACAGTTTCTACTAGGTTTTGTCCTTAGAGGTGGTTAGTCTGATCTTGTCTGGGCAGGATGTTAGATCAAGTGCTAGGTGGCTAGGCAATTAATTTGGTTTGGCAAGGTTGTTCAGTCCTCAGCCCTTTTATCAATCATTCATTTCCCTAGCCCTTAGCTCTCTGGATGTGGGAGTCCCATAGCATACAGTTGGCACCTCCCTAACTTTCTACTTCCTTCCCCTTACCAGGTGGGTCTTTCATCTAAGCGTCTAGACCACTAGAGAGCATGGTGTAGTGTGGAACTGTCCTAGGAGCCAGAAGAAACTCAGTTCAAGACCCACCTCGAACCCTAGGCATCTAACCTCTCAGGCCTCTTGCCAACTCTCTAAGACCATGAGTAGCAGCCAAGGTGTCAATAGAGGGAGTTTCCATAATCAAGAGTTCTCTATCTATACTGATGAAAACAATTCCTTTACCCTATATTTTCTGGCTGTTGGCTCAAGGAAGGGTTGGGGACAGGGGGAAATCCTCTCCTATCTCCCTGCTTTCCTTGGGGAAAAAAATAGACCTTTCCCTTTGAGATTTCCAAATATTTCTATCCCTGGGTTTCAGTCTTCCTGCTCTGACCTTGGAAGTTGCCTATTATACCTTCTTGGAGACTTAAATGGCCTGGAGAGTTGCTTGTCACCACTGTGAGCTTCTCTAGGACAGGAACTATCTTTTGCTTCTCTTTGTATCTTCTGCTCTTAGCACAGGGCCTAAAGAGCACCTAGTAGGTGCTTAATAAATGTTTTTTGACTGACTGACCTTTGACATGTTATCTATTCTGGTTGGTTTGCTGAAGAAATTTCCCTATTCCATTGTAAGAATTAGTTCTGCTATTATTAAGAAGTAGCATGATATATTTGCAAGAACTCTGCATTCTGAATCCAGAAAGACTTAGATTCAAATACTATTTCTTAACACTAACTGGCTGTGTGACTGTGGTCAATTTGCTCAATCTCCATAAGCTTCAGTTTCCTCATCTGGAAAATGGGTATAATAATATCTAAAGCATCTGCCTTAAATTGAAGTTGTAAGGGTAAAAATAAGATAATGCATGTAAAGTTCTTTGCAAAATTTAAGGTATTGTACACATAAATGTCAGCCAATGTTATCATTGATAAAGTTGGCTTCTCGTCTACTTCCCTAGACTGACATGTATTTGCTAGACAGCATGAGCTGTAGTCACCACATGTCATGGACTCCCAGATCTGTCTGTCTGTCTGTCTACCTGTCTCTTGTGTTTCTCCCTCTCTCCACTTCTGTGTCTCCCTTTGTCTCTCTCTCTGTCTCTCTCCCCATCTCCCACTGTCTCTCTGTCTACCTCTGTCTCTCTGTGTCTATATCTGTATCTCTGTGTGTTTCTGTCTCTTTCCCTTTCTGTGTCTCCCTCTGTGACTCTCTCTTTCTATGTCTATCTCTACATCTCTCTATGTTTACTCTGTGTGAATCCTTGTCTCTGTGTCTCTGTTTCTCTGCCTCACTCTCCTCCATGTCTCTCCATTTCTACCTCTGTGCCCTCCCTCATACTCTCACTCACACTCACCCTCCCCCCACCAGGCCATCTCTAACACTAGCATCAAGAAGGATATGCCTTGATGTTTCCTAAACTGCCCAGGAGATAACTAGCAATTGTGACCAGCTACAAGAGCTCTCCAATTTCCACACACAGCTGCTTGCCTTTTACCACCACTGACTCAATCAATCCACAGAGTATCTGCTCTGTGCCAGACAATGGAGATACAAAGACCAAAGAAATAGTCCCATGGAGCTTGCCTTCCATGAGCTCACCATTCTCATATTCTAAGAGTATGATCCCCTTCCCTTATTTTGAGGCCCCATGCTATCTCTGGTCCCTCTAGACTGAGTTTCTTCCTCTGATTCAAATAAAAGTTTCCTCCATTCCCACCCCCCCATTCCCACCAAATTCCTGTTTCTGCTACTCCCAGGTTCCCAGTTCATTGGTAGGGCAGAGAAAGCAGACACACCCTGGGGCCAGTAAACAATGGATTCCTTCTCCTGGCCAGGCTACTAGCTCACCTTCAGCTTTGCCCTGAGATTGCTGAGTCATGTCCCTGCCCTGGGAGTGGTTTACTAGAATCCTGGTTTCACATTAGTGCTAACAATAATTAATCATACAATAAAATCCCCTGCCCCAAACACTACCTTGGATGAAGACAAATCTCCAGCCCAGCTACATAGTGCAAATGACCATAACTCCTCAATTATGGAATTGCAGATGGAGAGCTGGAAAGGTAACTTAGAAGTCCTCTGGTGTGGAGGGGTGTCACTCAAATGGAAATGGGGGTCATTACATCTTATATAAGTACTCCTGAGTCATACCTTGACTTAGAATATGTTCTATTGCACTTTTATTTATTTTGTTAGCTATTTCTCAATTTGGACAGCTAGGTGAAACCATAGTGCATGGAGTCCTAGTCCTAGAGATAAGAAGACTCATCTTCCTGAGTTCAAATCCGGCCTCAGGCATTTACTAGCTATGTGACTCTGGGCAAGTCACCTAACCCTGTTTGCCTTAGTTTCCCCAATTATAAAGTGATCTGGAGAAGGAAATGGCAAACCACTCCAGTATCTTTACCAAGGAAACCCCAAAAGGGGTCACAAAGAGTCAGACACATTTGAAAATAACTGAACAATTTCCCAACAACATTTTAATCTGGTTAGGTGGCACTGGGGAGTGTTACTTATTGAGTGTTTGATATCTCTAATCCAGCACAGCCTCCACCTTTTAAAAGTGAGTAAACTGAGACCCAAAAAGATTAAGCAACTTGGTCAGGTCACACAGGTAATAAATAACAGAGATAAGATTTGAACCTGTGACACAAAACCCATTACTCTTTTCCATTGCACCACACTGATGCCTTTTGAGGAATTAAAGTCCTCTTCAAATCTAAAGTTGAAGGATTCTGAGTGCTTGACTCCAGACAGCCCATTCATCCTGGACTCAGGAAGTTAAATGTGACCTCAGACACTTGCTAGGTATATGACCCTGGGTAAGTCATTTAACCTCTGCCTACCTCAGTTTCCTCAACTGAAAAATGGGGGTAATAATAATAGCACCTACCTTCCTTGAAAGGTTGTTGTAAGGATCAAATGAGATCATATTTATAAAGTTCTTACCATAGTATCTGGCACATAGTAGGTGTTTACTAAATGCTTGTTTCCTTCCTTCCAAGATGTCCCTTATTCCAGCAGCATAGCTTCTGGGGAAGAAGGAAAGGAATACAATATTGGTACAGTCCCTCTAGGCCTATTTGCCTTAAATCAACAAATAAGCTAGCAGTCATTCAACAAAAAAAGGTCCATCAACACCCAAATCTCTATTTCTAGTCCAAATCTCTCCTTTGAGTTTGAGGCTTTCTCAGTTGCCTGCAGAATATCTCCAACCTGATGGTCCTCCTGCGCTTCAAATTAGACCTGTCCAAAACTTATTTCAGTTTTCAGACCTCAAAATCTTCTAACTTAAAACCTTCTAACTTCATAACACTTCTGCCTGTTCCATCACCATTCACCCTCTCTCTTGTGTTTTCAAACTTAACATTATCTCTTATTCTTCACTTTTCTCCCCCTTGTACCCAGTTACAAAGTCCTGTTGACTCAGTTTCTAAAATACCTCTCCTATCTGTCCCCTCCTTGATATTCCTACTGCCTCTACCCTCACACCCATGTACTTAAAATGGTGTTCTGAGAGGTCTTCTTCCCTCTACCGGTTCCACTCTCCAATCAATCCTTCTCAACACTGCCAAGAATAATCTGTTATGCACAATCTGGTCTCATCCTTCCTCTCCTGAAAAATCTTTAGTGTCTCCCTATTGACTCCTAAGTAAAATTTATACTCTGTGACTGGCATTTAAAGCATTTCACAACCTGGTGCTGTTCCATCTTTCCAGCTTTGCCTAATGTTACTCCCACCTCCATGTATTCCATGCTCCAGTCAAACTGGTCTGCTCTGATCTCCAAAAGCTCTCTGAACTTTCCTGCCTATATTCTCTTGCTCTATGCTGAGGAGGCCTTCCTCCCCATTCTTTGCTTGATATACAGTTCTCCCTTCCACATCTGGGGTGTGAAGAGGGATTAAGGGGTGTGGTGTCCCTGCGATCTGGAAAATCCTGTCATATTTTTTGCCCTCTCTTAGTACCAGAGAAGAAGTCTGAATTTTTTTATTTTATGGGGTGTTTACAATACTTTATTGTAAAATTTGGGTTAAGTCTTTTGTCATAGGCTCTGTGTTATCTATGGACCTTCACATGTCATCTGTGGCTTCTACAAAATTCCCCAAAAATTCCCATTTAATTTCTTATGCCAACCTGTGATATACCAAAAGCTGTGATGGGGACAGTCAGATGTGGAAGGAATAACTGTATTCATACCCAAGACCAAAGCTAGAAATATGTGTGTCTGGGGTAGCACAAACTGTCCCAAAGCAAATGGCAAGAAATCGGCTCTTAAACCAACTTTTCTACTTCAGCAGAAGGTCCTTTCCCTTCCCTCTGCCCAAGGTAAACCCTCACCCACTATCAGCTAAAAGAAGGAAAGAGTGTGATATCAGCCTTAAAATGCTTTTGCACACCGACTCATATTGATTACTCCAATAATCCTCATACAGCATATGGTCAACATCTCGTTATTGCAGGTACAAGGCCCTTCTGGTCTTCATCTGGGGGTGTGGGTAGGGTGGGCAGGGAAATGTGCTAAACTGTGTTGCTTCAATGCTCCTGAAGAACTACTATACAAATGTTCTTAGCACCTTCTCAATTCAGTGCCCTGGTGCAAAGCTCCAGATACTCCACTGTATTTATGATTCTGTTCCTAAGCAATCTTTAAAGCTCAACTCTAATACCACTTTCTCCTAGGATCCTTCCCCATTCCCTCCCCCCTTGTGTATAATTTTAAAGGGGAGGGGACTTGACTGAGTCAATTACTCAACTCCACTTTAAAAACTAAAAAATATTCTAACCCAGATACCAGTACCATGTGAGAATACCTTTACTGAGTCAATCCACTTTGAGTTCTGAACTAAGTATGAACAAGACCCAGCTTCTCTATTGAATCAACCAATTAAAAGAATTTCAACTGGAGGGGAGCAGAGTCAAGATGGTGGAGTAGAAACAAGACTTCCTCTCAACTCCAGCTTCCACTTTCCCCAATTCATGTAAAAGGGGACTCTGAACAAACTTTGGAGCTACAGAACCCACAAAATGACACAGAGAAGCTAACCTCCCACTGAGGACAGCCTGGCATCCTGGCTGGGAGAGGCCAGCGCAATGCTCTGGGAGCCGAGCCCCGGCAAGAGTGAGCCAGAGGTTTAACCCCAGGGTGGGCCTGACCAAACACCTGCTGGATGGACTCCAGAACACCATAATTCTGGCCCTTTCCAGAATTATCAACACATAGATGCCAAGGACAAAGTGAGAGGTCAGTGCACTGTGGACTTTGGGACCAGTAATTGGGAGAGTCAGCTTTTGCCCCGAGGGCAACAAGCCACTGAGATGCCTCTGTGCTAGCACCACATTGCAGCTTCAGCTCCTGGTCTGCAGACTGTAGGGGGACCAAGTGACCAGTCTGAGGGGTAATCACTCTTGCTTCAACCTGCTTGGATATGGATTGCAGTCTAGGGTAGAAATCCTGGGGTGTGTGACCAGCTTGCCAGAGTGTGTGGAGGCTTCAGAGAGGGCACCCAGCTAATAGCTCCAGCAGCTGAGAAAATATCAGTGTTTGGGACAGAAGCTCTACTGTCTGGTGGCAGAATCCTACTGTGGCAAGGGGCCCTGAGGTCAAGTAATTGAGGGGCAACATGACCAGGTAAAGTAAGCAAAACAAACAGAAGAATACAATATTAGACTCCTATTTGGGGGACAGAAAGGATCAAAGCATGGAACAGGAGGAAGACAGTGAGGTCAGAACTCCTGAACCAAAAGCTTCAAAGGAAAATACAAGCTGATTACAGGCCACAGAGGACCTTAAGAAGCAGATAAGAGAAATGGAGGAAAAATTGGGAAGAGAAATGAAAATGATGCAAGAAAATTGTGAAAGGAGAGTCAACAGCCTGACTGAGGAAAATAACACCTTGAAAAATAGACTAACTCAAATGGCAAAACAGGCTCAAAAAAGGCAATGAGGAGAGGAATGCCTTAAAAAGCTGAATTTGCCAGATAGAAAAAGAATCTCAAAAGCTCACTGAGGAGAATCATTCCCTCAGATTTAGACTAAAGCAAAGGGAAGCTAATGACTTTATGAGAAATCAAGATGCTGTTAAACAGATCTAAACAAATGAAAGAATAGAAGGCAATGTGAAATATCTCAATGTAGAAACCACTGACATGGAAAATAGATCCAGGAGAGATCATTTAAAAATTATTGGACTACCTGAAAGCCATGATCAAAGAAAGAACCTAGAAATCTTCCTCCAAGAAATTCTCAAGGAAAACTGCCCTGATGTTTTAGAACCAGAAGGCAAAATAGAGGTTGAAGGAATCCACAGATCACCTTCTGAAAAAGATCCCAAAAAGAAAACTCCTAGGAATATTATAGCCAGATTCCAGAATTCCCAGATAAAGGAGAGAATATTACAAGCAGCCAGGAAGAAACAATTTGAATATTGTGGAAATGCAATCAGGATAACACGGGATCTGGCAGCTTCTACACTGAGGGATTGAAGGGCCTTGAATATGATATTCTGGAGGTCAAAGAAGCTGGGATTAAAACCAAGAATCACCTACCCAGCAAAACTGAGTATCATGTTTCAGGGGAAAATATGGTCATTCAGTGGAATAGAGGACTTTCAAATATTCTTGAAGAAAAAACCAGGGTTGAATAGAAAATTTGACATTCAGACACAAGAAGCAAGAGAAGCATGAGAAGGTAAACAGGGAAAAGAAATCATAAGGAACTTATCAAAGTTGAACTATTTACATTCCTACATGGAAAAATGATAATTGTAACTGATGAAACTTTTCTCAGTATGAAAATAGTTGAAGGGAATAGAAATCTCTCTTTCTCTCTCTCTCTCTCTCTCTCTCTCTCTCTCTCTCTCTATATATATATATATATATATATATAGTCTTTATCAGAGGGTATATAGGTATATGAATACATATGTGAATGTGTATATATATATATGTTTACAGGTATACATAGATAGAAGGCACAGGATCAATTTAATAGAAAGGGATGATACTTAAAAGGTGAAATTAAAAGGTAAGAGAGGAATATAATGAGAGGAGATGGGGAGAGACAGAATGGGGTAAACTATCTCATAGAGAAGAGGCAAGGGAAAATGGGTACAATGGAGGGGAAAAACAGGAAGGCATAAGGGAATGGGTCAACCTTATACTCATTGAATTTGGCTCAGGGAGGGAATGACATACACACTAAATAGGGTATCTCACCCTACAGGAGAGTAGGGGGCAAGGGGATGAGAGGAGGGATAATGGAAGGGAGGGCAGGCTGGGAGGGAATGAAGTTGGAAGCACACACTTTTGAAAAGGGACAGGACCAAAGTAGAAAATAGAACAAGTAGGAGGTGGGATAGGAGGGAGGGAAATATAGTCAGTCTTCTACAATATATCTACTGTGGTAATGTTTTACATTAGCTACACATGTACAACCTATATTGAATTGCTTATCTTCCCCGTAAGGGTGGGTGACAAAGGAAGAAGGGAATGAATGTGGAATTCAAAGTTTTAAAACCAAATGTTTAAACACATATATACACACACATATATATGTATGTATATATGTATATACATATATACA
Organism: Gymnobelideus leadbeateri; assembly: GCA_011680675.1. Taxonomy (NCBI): domain Eukaryota; kingdom Metazoa; phylum Chordata; class Mammalia; order Diprotodontia; family Petauridae; genus Gymnobelideus; species Gymnobelideus leadbeateri. The sequence goes on along the minus strand of WOXC01009701.1, from coordinate 207,522 downwards.
TATATATATATATATATACTATTATTAATACTATTTTACATGTAATTGGGAAATAAGAGGAGGGGATATCCTGTGGGACTACTATTTTGGGGAGGTAGATGGGGAAAAACAGGGAGAAAATTTGTAACTCAAAATTGGGAGGAAATGAATGAAGTAAAACAGAAGTTAATAAAGCATTTGAGAAAAAAAAAAGAATTTCAACTAGAATATTTCCACTGAGTCAATCCATCAAAGATCTCAACTAGGTGTGAACAAGACCTAGACATATTTCTATTAAATCAGTTCACCAACAGATTTCAACTAGAATGCCTCTACTGAGGGGTGGCTAGGTGGCACAATGAATAGAGCACCGGCCCTAGAGTCAGGAGGACCTGAGTTTGGATCTGGCCTTAAACACTTGGCATGCTTGCTAGCCAAGTGACCTTGGGCAAGTCACTTAACCCCAATTGCCCTCCAAAAAACAAACAAACAAAAAAAAACTGAATACCTCTACTGAGTCAATCCATTCAGACCTAGATATCTCTGTTGAATTAATTAATTAAAGGAATTTCAATTAGAGATGATAGGAAGTCTGTTGGAATTGGTTAAAGAGACTAGACCGTGCCCTCTGGGGCATATATAAAACCAACAAACTAGTTTGTTGTCAAGCATGTGGCAGCTTAGTGCTAGAAGCTGTTTCAATGAAGCCTCTGGGAAGGATGTCTAGGTCTTGAAGGTGAAGAAAGAAGAGCCTCAGTCACACATCCACACCACTACCACCACCACCACTACCACAATCACCACCACTACTTTTGACCTTGGGAACTTCAGAAGATCAAAGAATTTGAACTTCTTATCAGTATCCTAGCAGCTTCCCAGGGAAAGCAATGAATGGCTCTAAGCAATGTCCACATTGGGAGTGGAAGATCAAATAGATACATTGAGGGGCCACAGTGTCAAGGATTCTACAAGGAGCCAAACAGAAAAAAGATACCCCATACCTAAGGGAAACTTTTGAGGGCTCAAGCAAAAGAATTTCTAGGAATTAGAATTCAGCCTATATGCCCTAAGTTTCAGGTCACTTTCCTAATGCACTTGTGAGAGAGGGGGCCATAGACTTCTTAAAGGGAAGTTTTGAACCAACTGCTCATCCTGTTGTTGCCTGTCCTATCTTGACATATGTGTAAGTTGAACTTAAGTGAGACAGAGTTGCACAAAGTCATCAGCCTCACTCTAGCTTTCAGAGTCATTGAAGCCCAGTCACAAGACACAAGTCAGGATGACCAGTGATGGCCCAGGCTGTAATGGATGACTCTGGTCATCTTCAATGTCTGAGCAAGCTCTAAGAGCTCCACAGCACCTGCTTCAGCCACCTTCATACTATACTACCACAGTAAATTCCCTTTTCCAAAAGCTAATTAAATCTGACTAATTGGTTTAATAAATAATAGTGGTGGGGTAGGAAACACACAAGTGAGGGGTTATGAGCTATAGCCTTAGAAAGAAACCACCTAACTCATTTGCATTTCCCCTAGAACCCAAAAGGGAGAAGTAATAGGCCTTTGTAGGGACCCAGCCTAATAATTCAAGAGGAGATGGGAGGGTAGCTTCAGAGCACGACATATAATGAATAATCTTCCCCACATACCTCAAATGTAATGCTATTTTGTACCTCTTTAATACATTTGTCATGTAATGTATACTATGATTATTTCCATGTATAGTACCCCCCACTAGATATATTCACTGGCATAGTGGTTTGTTGGCACCAGCTCTGAACAGCTTCCAGAGGCCATTTGTTAAATTTTCTGCATGGGAATTTACACCTCAGAAATTGGCTACAAATCAGGGCTTAGTTTATTGTCTTATTAATTGCTTAAATTTAATGAAGTATTAATAATGCAGATTAAATTTTAAAGTGTATGTACATTTTTCCCACCAGAAAGTCTGATTATTAAACATTTACCAACACAACCTATATTGCTCTATAAACAATGCTTATGGCTCAATAGGAATGTACAAAAGGCTCAGGGAATGAAGTCATCACCTGACTGGAGGCCTGGTGACTGTAGGATAAAAGTAGTACTCAATCATAAACATAATCTATTATATAGCCTTTTATAGTTGCAAAGTGCTTTGTATCAGTACCATTTAGTTACCCTGGCCCTTACTGCCTAAAGGCCAGGTGTGTTCCACTTCACCCCCTCCCCTAGGTCTCTAATACATTTTTTAATGTTTTGCTTTTTTTGGGGGGGGGGGGAGGCAGAGCAATTGGGGTTAAGTGACTTGCCCAAGGTCACAAAGCTAGTTTTTTGTGTTAAGTGTCTGAGGCCGCATTTGAACTTGGGCCCTCCTGACTCCAGAGCTGGTGCTCTATTCATTGTGCCACCTAGCCGCCCCGGTTCTCTAATACTCTTAAAAAGGTTTGGGATGTCTAGGTTCTCTACCAATGACCCTAGCACCCACCAGTGGTGTTACCTCAAGCATAGGAGATGAATCCCCTGCGCTCAGTTCCATTTAGCTATTAACATTCATTTTAGCTTTCACAAGGAGATATTTATTTCAAAATATAATAACAAATATACAAACTTACTCCAACACACATGAGGCTTAATCATCCCTCTGTACTACCTCGGTCTCTGGAGAGAGGAAGAAGATCAGGTTCATAACTTAGTTTGGTTCCTATACAACACAATCTCAAGATCCAAGTCCAAAATTCCCCAGGCACTGCTGTCTTCTCTAGGGTTCCCTATGGGGCTGGCAGCAATATCAGGCCTGGAATCCTGACTCCAAGGTCAACATGGCTTAATGTCCCATCCAGTGGGTTTGTCATCTTCATCTGAAACTGAGAACAAACCAAACCAGAGGCCCCAGGCCCATTTCTCAGAGCCTGGGTAAAAGATAGGAGCGGGAAGGGTGAAGAGGTAAGATCTTCCTGGTTTAGTTCATGGAGATGGGATCTGAACCCCCAAAAGGAAAAGGCCATGTCTTTGGGATCTGGATCCCAAAAAGGAAAAGCCCTTGGACTTTCCCACATGATCCAGGTCCCTGGCATTCAAATAGGGCAATCAGCCCTTCACAGTTAACTGCTCTTTCATTGTCTGCACCTGGCCCAATTCTAGGCCACCACTCCCCTAATTCCATCTAGACCCCTTCTATTTCCCACACTCTTAGGTATTTAAGATCCATCTTGCCTCCCTTAAGATGTTCAGATTCTTTAAGAGTCTGGCCAATGCTCAGATTCCTTAAGAGTCTAGCCAATGGTTCAGATTCAGTATGGTCAAAACTGCAGATTTTTAGAATCACACTCACCCTCTATCGGTGTTCTAATAAACCTAGTCTTTGGCTGAAAGAAGATTCTGGTAGAATTCATTAGAGGCAGGACCTGTGGGTTGCTATTTGGGGTCTCAGCACCCCTAAACCTCAACAATGGCACCCACGTGAATTGAGGGTGAATTGTGTGCAATCTTCTCACCTTGTGAACAAAACAGGAAAAGAGAGAGACTGTCCCAGTCTGGCAGTTTTTACAGATGCAACCTGTGCTGGCTATGCTGTGAGTCAAAGAAGGCTACAACCACCCATGTGGTGGGGGAATATAGAGAAGCAGAGAGACCTCCATATGCTATATGACCCTATTACACATCCATTATCTCATTTCAGCCCCCACAACACCCCTGTATATACTCCCAAAAGGCATGGGAGGGTCTTATTTAAACTTTATATCTTCTTGAATAGCTCTGCACACAGTAGGTGCTTAATGAACATTTATTGAAATAGAATAAGAAAAAATGAATAAATAAGTGGATTTGACAAAGGACAGATGGCTAGAAAATGGTGAGGCTGGGGCCTCTAAAACAGGTCTTCCAAGTTCAATACCCTTTCCACTGAACCATTTCTCCCCTCTAGAGTGTTTCTGTATGGATGGGGGAGGGGGTCAGGAAACGTTTCTATGGAAAAGTCTGGTTCCCCATCCTCCTCCTGACCCATAACAGAAAAGTCCAAAAGACAGGAGCTCCATTAACGGCACTTAGTCTGAAAATCCTCTTCTAGGTGAGCTGGGCCCTGGGCCAAGGGAGAGTCGGGTTAAGTTCTGTGTGTGAGGATAGCTTGAATAGGAACAGAACCCAAAGGAGCCATTGCCTTCAAAGGCTAGGAAAACACCCCTCCTTTTCCCCACCCCCAAGCATTTGGCAAGCCCCAAGAAACCAGCTTCTCCCTGAAGCACTTTTCCCTGGGACTTTTAAACCCCCTTTTGCATTTCAAGGGAAAGTTAATCTGCATTTCCTGATTCACTTATATTTAACTGATCAAGGGGCTGGAATCAGACTGAGAGCCCCTTTACAAGAAGCTTCTATTCTTTGAATCTGGAAGTGCAGTTTGGCCCAACCTGAAAAGAACTGCCATTCTCCCCACCCCCCCACCCCCAGGCTCCAGGCAGGCTGGAGAGGGCCATGGCTGCCTTCCCTACTTCTCTCTGTGGCCAATTTCAAGAGGACTAGAGGGCAGAAGGAGCAACCACCAGAAGAGAGGATGGGAAGAAGTTTTGACTCAAAGATATCTTTATGTGCCAACAGCCAGGCCAAGTTCATGTCACTGGGTAAAGGCTATCCCAACTTGGAACCAACCACTTGTAGGTTATACATGTCGCCTAGGGGGCGCCATGATATAATGAGGTGACATTGCCTACCTTATGTGAATCAGGTTAGGAACACTCCTGTGGTTCTCCAACTTGAGTACCTCCAGACCTCTCATGCTTAAAAATCATTGAAGACTTCCCCCTCCCCCACCACAGGGTTTTTTGTTTATGTGGGTAATATCTAGGGGTGTGCTACTGGCAGTTCTTGGAAGAGTTGGTTGTTAAATTTTCACTTTGAGCATTTACATTTCAGAAACCAGCAAATGCTATAAACTGGGGCTTGATTTATTGGTTTTTGATTGTCTACACAAGGCAGATCAAACTTAAAAGTGTATGTACCTACATTTCCCCTCTCCCCTTCCCCCTATAGGCCTTGTTGTTAAACATTTACTAGTGTGCCCTGATTATCCCTACCTATGTATACCATTATAAGTTAAAACACCTAAGTTTTATTGCAAAAATAGTTTTAACATTGAGGAACCCATGAAAGAATCCCTACACCACACTTTTGAGTACTGCTGCTATAGATCAAGGAGGACCCAGCTGAAATTAAATACTTTCTCTTTCTGGAAATAACAGAGACAGATTTAGGCTTCATTTAAGGAAAAACTTCCTAACAATTAGAGCTAGCCACAGGTAGAAGGGGCTGCCTGAAGAGGGAGGAAATTTCTCCTCACTGGAGGTCATCAGCAATCAAGCAAAGATTGAATGGCTACTTATCAGAGATGTGTCTTTTGGGGGAGGGGGAGGAGGAGGGAGGGTTTGAACTAGATAATGCCTAAGGTTCCTCCCAGCTTGGAATCCTGTAATTATGTGGTTCTAAGAACCTTAATACATTTTTTATAAAAAACACTTTAGTTGAAGGCTGCAGTGATTTTCAGAGTACAGGCATACCCTCCTAATGCCATTATTTGCCCTGTGAAATCATGCTGCTAGATGAAACAATATGGGGGGAGGGGGTTAAGAGAGGTGCTATTGGTTCCATTGGAGCAACATAATATAATTAAGAAATAAGTTCCTGAGCAGCTAAAAGTCAGGCTACAGAAGTGTAAAATAAATCTTTATCCAGATTTGAAGCTACAATGAGTCTAGACACTTCTCTGATAATGAGTGAAGTTGGCTGTGGTGAGACTGATTTGGGCTAAAGATCTACTACAGGGGGAGGATAGGTGGTGCAGTGAACAAAGCACCCACCCTGGAGTCAAGAGGACAGGAGTTCAAATCCAGCCTCATACTTAACACTTACTAGCTGTAACAACCAAGAGTGCCTTCACCTCTGAGAAAAAGGAGTAAAAGCCTGAGAATCAGCCTGATGAAAAGATTAAAAATAATAATAATAAACTGTTATAGTTAATGGTTTAATTATTAAATTAAATTAATTGTTACATTAATAATAACAGCTAACATTTGTATAGCACTATACAAATATTATCTCATTTGATCCTTACAGCAGCCTGGGGAAGTAGGTGCTATTAATATCCCCATTTTATAGATTTTTTAAAGAAACTAAAACTTTTGGATGAGAGAAATGTCTGCTTTCAAGATTTTTTTAACAGTATGTTTAACCCTGACTCTTAATTGCCTTCTTCAGCTTGGTAAGAAAAAGAAGCCCAAATCCAGGATTGGGCGGGGGAAGGAAGGGGAAGAGAAGGGGGGTGAGCTCGTGGGAACCACTGGAACAATGATGCAGTCAACCACCTTTGCAACCTTGGAGGTGGAAGGGACACCATGTATAGGAGAAAGCTAAAGAGTACCAGAGAAAACAGAATGAGAAATGCTTCATGGGACATCCACACTTGGAGCTTGACTTTGGCATGGGATGTATCAGGTGTGTTCCGTGATCTTAGACCCTGAAATTCCCCTCTCTGAACATAATTTCCTGTCTTTCCATTTTTCTCCATTCCTCCTTAGCCACCTCTATCCCATTTTCCTCCTTGTTCTCTCAGTCTGTAACCCCTACTTGAGCCTCATTTCCCTTTCTTCCTTGCCTTGACTCTATAGCTAACAAGTCTTCCTATGCAACATCCCCCACTCTTGAAACCCTTACCCACTTGTTCTGCCAATCTGCAGTCCTAAGTGACCTCCACCATCTATCTACTTTGTTCCTCCTACAAAGATTCTTAAGAAAGTCATGGTAGCACTTACTACAAATTTTTGATATCTAAATTCAACTGGACCTTCACTGCTACATGGCAATTCTTTTATTCTTCCCTATTATTTTACTTCCAAAAATGGTCCACATAAAGGCTGTCCTAAAATTTTCAGTCATCAAGCCTACCTACATACCCCACTCTCTCAGCAGTTGACTCTGCCTCCTACTTTACTAGGAACATTTAGCCATCAGTCATTAGGTCTCCTTTTTCCCCTACTCCATACCTCAAAACTCATCTATATTTTAATCCGCTCTCTTCTTGTTTGCTTCAGTTTCCAAAGAAGAGTTAACCTTTTTTCTTGCCAAGACCAACCCTTCTACTAAGTCCTTTGAACCCATCTCCTTCAGAAGATTGTTCCATTAATCATCTTTTCAGTCTCTCTTGTACAAGGTTTCTTTCTTCAATGTCTATAGAAATGTTCAGGTCTCCCCTTCCTTTAAAAAACAAACAAACCTTCATTTGATCCGGAAATCCCCTTGGCCAATCATCCTATATTTTTCCTTCCTTTCACTCCCAAATTCCTATGGGATTTACCGGCACTTGCTACCTCCATCTTTTCTTAATCCTTTCTTAATTCATTTTCTTAATCTGACATCTGACTCTACTATTCTACTCCAAGGTTGTCATTGATCTCTGACCAACTATATCTGTTGTTGTTTTTTTTTCTCAATCCTCATCTTCCTTTACCCATCTGGAACTTCTAATACTGTTGGCCACCTCCCTTCCCCTTTTCAAGATACTTTCTCTCCTATTTCTCCTACCTTTCAGAACATTCCTTTTCAGTCTCCTTTGCTAAAGCATTATCCATCTCCCATCCTCTAAACATGGGTATCCCACAAAGCTCAGTACTGGGCATTCTTCTCTCTCTACACTCTCTCTGAAGCCTTTCCTGATTGCTCTAATCATTAGTATGTCCTCTCTCTTCAAGTTTTTGTTGTTATTTAGTCAATTAGTTGTGTCTGACTCTGTGGAATAAGCAGAATTGAGAGAACATTGTGTACATCAATAGCAATAATGTTTTAAGAACCTTTGAGTAAATAAGTCATTTTGACTATTTATAAATACCCAGATTAACTACAAAGGACATATGAAGAAAGACCCTATCTGGATCCAGAGAAAGACCTAATAAACAAAAGCATGTATAGAATGGGTTTCTTCCTAATACATTCTCCACACAGCCAACAAAATAATCTTTCTATAACATAGATCTTACCATGTCAAAATCTTGCTATGGCCCAAGTCCAACCTACCTAAACACCTTCACTAGTTCCCCATTGCCTGTAAGATAAAATATAAACTCCTCAGACTAGCATCTATGGCCTTCCACAATCTGACTCTACCTCCCATTTCAATCTGATGTCAAATTGCTCCTAGTCGTAGATTCGACATTCCTTTCAAAATGGACTGTATTTCCTATATTTCATGTTCCATTTACCACTCCTTGCCTTCGCATAAACTGGACCTTATGCCTGAATACACTCCCTCTTCGTCTTTACCTTTCAGAATCTTTCTCTTCCTTCAATGTGCTACTTTCCTCCTGAAGTCTTCTTTGACCTCCTCAACTGTTAATGCTTTGTCCTTTCTCAATTACCTTGTGCCCAGCCAAATAGGAGACTTTTTAAGAGCAAGGGCACTTCCTTCCTCTCTTTCTTTCTTTCTTTCTTTCTTTCTTTCTTTCTTTCTTTCTTTCCTTCCTTCCTTCTTTCTTTCTTTCTTCCTTTCTTTCTTTCTTTCTTTCTTTCTTTCCTTCCTTCCTTCCTTCCTTCCTTCCTTCCTTCCTTCCTTCCTTCCTTCCTTCCTTCCTTCCTTCCTTCTTTCTTTCTTTCTTTCTTTCTTTCTTTCTTTCTTTCTTTCTTTCTTTCTTTCTTTCTTTCTTTCGTCTTTGCATCCACAGTACTTATCACCATACCTTGAATAATGTAAATGCTTTAGAAAAGCTTATTGATTTATACAGAGTTTAAGTCAACTGCTATACCCATTTGACATTGTCAAGATTCAAAGTGCAGAGATATGTCTCTAATAAGACACTATCATCCACTGTTTCCAGTCAAGAAAATTATTTATCAGGGCAGCTAGGTGGTATAGTGAATAGAGTACTGGCCATAGAGTCAGGAGGACCTGAGTTCAAATCCAGCCTCAGACACTTGACACTAGCCATGTGACTTTGGTCGTCACTTAACCCCAATTACCCTCCAAAAAGCCAAAAAAAAAAAAAAGTTATCAACTTTCTTTGCACAAAGTACTTATCTGGACCTCTAGTTAAGATAGCACCATGAAAAGTCAAAGATGGGCCCACTAGAAAACTCAGTGATCAAGAAGACAAGAAATAGCAGTAAACTTCTCTATCCTGTCTAGGACTTCACCAGAAGAGCTCAGAGCACTTAAGTGACAGTGTCTGGCATATAGCAGGTATTTAATAAATGCTTATTGATTGGTTGATACTAGAAATGCACACTTACCAAGGGTTAGAGGTCACACTGGAACTCCAGTGTTCCTTCTAACAATATATGGATGATATGGTTTAAGGGGCAACCACTCCCAGGAATACTTGCATCTTAATGAGGAATCCTTGAAGACCAAAAAGCTTTTAAGCTCCCAAAGAGAACGGAATTTCAAATAGTAAAGACAGAGATTTCTTTTAGAGGGAGGTTTCCCCTAACATAGCACTCAGTTGTAAACTACCTTTTTGTATTCTCAATGTCCAGTTCTCTACATCCCACCTTCAACTCCACCCCCCACATTGATAAAGCAAGAAAAACAAAAGTCATATGTAGTCAAGCAAAATAATCCTACATTAGCTATATGCATGCATGTATAATATACATATATATGTAAGTACATATGTGTGTGTGCATAAATTAGAGAAGGAAATGGCTAACCACTCCAGCATCCTTGCCAAGAAAACTTGAAAAGAGAGTTATGGAAAGTTGGACATGAATGAAAAATAACTGGAAAAGACAAATATAAATATGCTTGGATACACACACACACACACACACACACACACACACACACCCTCATTTTTCACTGAGTTCATCAGATCTACATTTGGAGATAGACAACATGTTTCATCATGAATCCTCTAGAATTGTGGTTAGTCATTACATGGATCAGAGTTCCTAAGTCTTCAAAGATGTTTGTCTTTACAGTATTGTCATCATTCTATAAATTGTTCTTTTGGTTCTACTCACTTTACTTCACATTAGTTCATACAAGTCTTCTGAGGTTTTCTTGAAACCATCACCTTTATCATCTTTTGGAGTATAGAGGTATTCCATCATGTTTCATTCATTTGGATCTGTTTTATAGTATCCTGATTTCTCATGAAGTCATTAGCTTCCATTTGCTCCAGTCTAATTTAGAAGGAATTATTTTCTTCAGTGAGTTTTTGAAATTCCTTTTCAATCTGGCCAAATCTGCTTTTTAAGGCATTCTTCTCCTTATTGGCTTTTTGGGCCTCTTTTGCTATTTGACTTATCCTATTTTTTAAGATGCTATTTTCTTTAGTATTTTTTGGGTTCTCCTTTAGCAGGCTGTTGACTCATTTTTCATTATTTCTTTGCATCATTCTCATTTCTCTTCCCAATTTTTCCTCTACTTCTCTTACTTGATTTTCAAATCCTTCTTGAGCTCCTTCATGGTCTGCAACCAGTTCATATTTTTCTTGGGGGCTTTTGATGTTTTGACTTTACTATCTTCTTCTGGTTCTATGTTTTGATCCTCTTTGTCCCCCCAAAAAAGATTCTATGGTCTGATTGCACTTCCTCTGTTTGCTCATCTTGCCAGCCAATTACTTGACTTTTGAGCTCTTTGCCATGGTAGAACTCTGCTTCCAGAGGGGAGAGTGCTGTGTCCCAAATTTCTGGGGTTTTGCTCAGCTGTTGTCAGAGCTTCTTCTAGGCACCTGCGTCAGAACTGTGAGGAGGACTGCTTCTCCACAACCTCAACAAGCTCTGCCATGCCAGGGTTCCTCACCCCAGGACTACCACCCAAGACTACAACCCAGATCCAAGTGGGGCAGAACAAGAGAATCCTGCCTTAGCACTAGGGAAGAGAGTCCTACAATTACCCTCTGGACAGTTGCTTGGTGCCCCCAGGATCTGTGGGTCTGGAGCTCAGGAGGCAGCAGCTGTGGTAGCAGCTGCAGCCACCACAGCAGCCTCTGCCACCCCAGGGGCAGGGGCCAGACCAGACTCTTCTCTCACCCAGGATCAACAGAGTTACCCACTGACCTTTTACTTTCTCTTTGGCATTTATGGGTTGAGAAGTCTGGAAACTGCCACAGCTGCCAGTGAATTAGTCCCCTGAGGTCTGCTCTGGCCGATCAATGCCACTGGTCTGGGCCAACATGGCTCACACAGGACAGCGCTCTGCTCCCAGACCCTTCCTGCCAGCCTGCCAGGCTTCCTTCAGTGGTAGATTTGTTTCTCTCTGTCACTTTGTGGGTTCTATAGCACTAGAGTCATTTTTTACAGGTATTGGAGGTGGATGGAGCACCAGCTCAAGCAAGTGCCTGCTTTTTCCTCCATCACGTTTCTATACTATAACTTATTCAGTCATTCCCCAGTTGGTAGGCAGCCATTCAGCTTCTAGTTCTTTGACATCATGGTGCAAATGCTTTTTTATTTTCATTTTTCTTTTCTCTTTTTGTGATATAAACCCAATAGCAGTGCTGCTGGGTCAAAGGACCTTCACAATTTAATAGTTCCTTGGGCATAGTCCCAAAATGCTTTCTAGAGTGGCTGGATGAGTTCACAGCTCTACCAACAGTACATTAACAGTATATAATCTCTCTGGCATTTGTCATTTTTCCTTTATTTAAAATCAACTTTGCCAATCTGTGGTCAATTATTTTTAACCTAACAGATGGCAGCACCCTAGCAATATGAAATTAAATTTATTGGGATTCTATTCTTGACTGGAGAGCACCTTCATACAGAAGTTCCATGAGGCCAGAAGGTATAAAAAAAGTTCAGGTTTCTGCAAGCAACTCTCATGCTCTCCCATAGACTATCAGCTAGTTTTGGTCATTCCTAGGATTTAAAGCTGAAAGATACATCTAAGATCATGTTGACCAATCCCCTCATTTTACAAATGGGGAGACTGAGGCACAGAACAGAGCTGCGGTTTGCCTAGGGTCACATAGAGGCAACATAGCAGAAGAGATGTTTAAATCCATATCTTCTTAGTGTAAACATCAGGCTTACCTGTTTATTCAGATTTTTTCATTTTCAGATAAATCCCTGAAATCTGTCTGTCCCTCCACTCCCTCAACAACAGAATGCTTGTACTTTCACTCATTCATTCAACAATCATTTACTGAGTATCTGTCCTTTGTTTGGTATTGTCGTTGCCTCTGTTCCAAGGGGTATTTCCATAGAGAAGTTGAGTTGGGGGGTGGGGGGAGGGGGTGGGAAGGGAGGTGAAACAAAGAAAACAATCTAGACAAGGTAGCCAAGAATCAAAGTATAAAGAAGCTCAGCCCTGCAGCTTCCTCTCTTGCCTGACTACAAAGGACTTGAAAGTGTCTGACCCCTCCCTGATGTGGGAGCCAGGAAGGATTGACTTTAAAGGCACCGGCAACTTCTTCGGCTGACACAGCCAGGAAACTTGGCAAGGTCTACTCTCTTCCTGGCACGGTGACCCAGAAACACTTGAAGCTGAGAAGAAAAAAAAAACCAACCCCAAAACCTGAGGTTGTCTTTCTGATAATGTTTCGTTGGCGTAGGGGGAGGGGAATGTGGATGGGACAGGGAGTACTGAAGGCCAGGACTAAGCGGAAGACTTGCTCAAGACTAGAAGCATCTAGGAGAGAGATCATTGGAGCTACAAATTGGGGACCTTGAAATAGTAATAATAGCTAGAATTTATATAGTATTTAATGGATTTCAAAGCACTTTACATGGGCCATTTTATTTGATCTTCACAATAATCCTATGAGGTAGTGGATATTATTAACCACTCTCCATGCTAAAAGAAGTTAAGTGACATGCCCAGAATTACACACGTAGTAAATGTCTGAGGTGGGATTTGAAATCAGATCTTCTGACTCCTATACTAACGATCTATCCACTATCTAACTGCCTCTCAAAGCTGGTTATTTCTGAGAATTTCTCATCCTATACACCACTCTCTCACCCTATCTTTTTGCTTTTTGGTGTAATGGAAAGTTCATTGGTTTTTTAGTCAGGAGCAGAGTTATAACTAGGAATTCTAGTGCCTGGGAGTACAGGAAAGAGTGGGGAACCTAGGGAGAGAAATTACAAGGGCTGCTATAGTAAAGGAGTATGACAGAGTCAGGTCAAATAACAACTTTCCTAGAATTCTTGATGGCCTAAGGATCCTACTTATGCAGGCACAGACAGCCTTAAGTTTAATTATGCCACAAGATGTTTTCCCATGAACCATTCACGGTTGGTTTTAGTCAGACTGGAGGAGGACTGAACCTCAGAAATCTGGACCATTCTTTCACTCCCATTATAGTCAAACCCTCAATCCTCGTCTGAAGGGGAAGGCATGATGATGACAGTGAAGAGACATGGCAGTCCTCTCTCTCTAGACACTGGAATGCAGTAACAACAACCACATGCAGTAACATTGCTGGCCAGGAAAAGGGCCTAACCGTTACAGGTGATAGGTGGGTCAAAGGAAACAAGGGCAATGTGGCAGATGGGAAGGCACCGTAATAGATTCATGCAGTGTGGGAGCAGGTCTTCTGTGAGAGAATGTATCCCTCCCCATCTCTGAACTCTATTTTTCTGCCCCATCCACCCCTTGACTTTTACCACATCCCATCCTCCCTTTTCCTGAGATGACTTAGGCTGATTGATGATGAAGAAGCTTTTGAAATTATAGAAGATCTCTTCCCCAATGGGTTGCCTTGAATATTAAAGGTTGAGTGAGTGGATGGCATGATTTTTTTTGCCCCAAGATACTGTGCCTTATTTAAATGTGCTAAGGGGGGCGGCTAGGTGGCACAGTGAACAGAGCACAGGCCCTGGAGTCAGGAGGACCTGAGTTCAAATTCAGCCTCAGACACTTAACACTTACTAGCCATGTAACCTTGGGCAAGTCACTTAACCCCAACTGACCTCCAAAAAGCAAAAAAGAATTTTTTTAATTAAAAAAAAATAAGGTGTACTAGGAAAAATGGCAAAGAGTGCTCTAAATTCATACCATTTTCACCCTCAGATGGCTTCCTTTCAGTTATTTTACAAAGGCCTGCATGATAGCAGAATGGAGTTACAAACTTTGAAATAGAATTTAAGAGTCTTACCTGAAACATCGAGGTGAATGCTATTGTAATCTTAGTTTAGTATGGCTTTGTCTCTATAAAACTTTGCTTTGAGATTTATAAGTAGAAGACAATATGATGGGATTCTTTTTTTAGCTGGTTGCTAAATCAGAAAAGTTGAGATAATAATTTTAAGCACCCTCAGGGAAAAAGTTGGGGCCAAGCAAGAGGAAGCCTACTCAAATTAAGCAAATGCTTTAGGAAACAGAAATCTTTCTAGAATCTGACACTAGTAACTAAATTTGCTGTGATGGCTGAAGTGGTACCCCTCTAAATTTTGGTATCTGGGCTAAAGCCCTGTCTACCCCACCTTAATTTTAATGCAGTTTAGGAGACTTAGTTTTGCATACCAACTCTGATACTTACTAACTTTGTAACTATGGGCAACTTACTCCACCTTTCTGACATCTGTGAGATGGAGAAAATAATCCTTCTACAATTCTATCCAATGGTGAAAAACTGTTTTTAAACTTTAAAGCATGGTAAAAAAAAAAAAAGGTAACCATTATGATACCTTCCCTCTTTTTGCTCTCTCCCTTACCCAAACCTTCATCCAACTGGTGGCACTCCTGAGCAAAGCCATAGTTAGACTGATAAATCTCCTGGGCTCAGAAATGAGGTGAGGCTTCTCCTGCCTTAAACAGAAATCAAAGGTCATAGAATCCTAGAACCTTGGAGATCATCTCTTTTCCTTCTAGTATGCACATTCTTAAGTTTTTTATGACATGAACCCCTTTGCCAGACTGCTAAAACCTATGTATCCCTTCTCAGAATAAAGTCTTTAAATGTATAAAATACATATGATTACAACAGAAACTTTTGAAATGTTTTTATCGAAATCTTTAAAAACAAGTTTATAGACTCCAGGTTAAGAACCCCTGTTTTAGATTATCTTCCTTGACAATGTCATCCACTCCCATAGTTTCAGCTGTGGTCATCCTTCATTTCTGAAGAGGACTCATGACATCACAATGTGATGATGGTCATTAATTGGATTTAAGTGAGGCAGAGTTGTACAAAGTCATGAAATGGATTTAAGTGAGGCAGAGTTGTACAAAGTCATGAAATGGATTTACGTGAGGCAGAGTTGTGCAAAGTTATCAGCCTCACTCTCTCTTCCAGTCATCAAAGTCCAGTGGCAAGACAAAAGTCAGGATGACTGGTGATGGCCCAGAGGATGCAGCGGATGACCTTGTCATCTTCAATGTCTGACCAAACTCTAAACACTTCATAGTGCCTCCTTCAGTCACCTTCATGGCAGTTCAAACAAATTATTCTCATCTGTCTGTTGTAGGGAAGAAAAGGGGGGAAGTCTTCACATGCTTGGGGCAGACATCCCCCTAACTCACCTCTCAGTTACCCTCAATCTGGTTTAGCCTGTCTGCCAAAAGATCATTTACTAGACTATGACCACTGTGCATGCTACAGCTTCTTGGAGACACAAGTGAGAATTGAAGGAAAGGTGACCCCAAAGATGCATGGGGTGTTCAGGGAGGACTGGCTCCTCTGGTGTGAGGGTTTGCTAAGCCCTTTTCAGAACAGAATAACTGCTTTCATCCTCAACTTGGATGACTATGCCCCAGTGAGCCTTGACCTCTGTTCTGAGCTCCTGACCTCCAGCACCAGCTGCCTTCAGGATGTCTTTCTACCTGAACATCCCACCAGCACCTCATGCACAACATGTCTAC
The DNA here is from genome assembly GCA_011680675.1 of Gymnobelideus leadbeateri. Taxonomy (NCBI): domain Eukaryota; kingdom Metazoa; phylum Chordata; class Mammalia; order Diprotodontia; family Petauridae; genus Gymnobelideus; species Gymnobelideus leadbeateri. The sequence continues at coordinate 191,772 of WOXC01009701.1, read as the reverse complement.
AGATAAACATCTTACCTTTCTCCCTATCTTAACACAGTGCCTCTAGTGTTCAGAACAGTGCCTGGCACAGAGTAGGCACTTAATAAATGTTTATTGATTGACTTCATTGACTTCCCTTTGTCTTCTATTTGACCATGTCTCTTATGCACATAACTTTCTGATTGTCTTTGACTCTTCCCTTTCTCTCATCTCTCACTTGGAATCAATTACCAAGATATGGAATATCAGTTCCTTCCCTAAGGGGCCTCAGTGATTGCCATCTTATTGTGCTGCTGAAGTAACCTCCTAATAGATCTACCTATCTCCATTCTCCTTTTAAACCTGCCCTTCATACCACTGCCAGAATATTTCTTTTGTAAAAAAATATATATTCATACATTTTGTTTTACTGGTTTCTCAATAAACCAACCTCTATAGTACCTTCCTATTAAAAAGACAAACAAGTAAGCAAAACCACTTAACAGAGTGATTTTGACTGAGAATACTTTTTTCTTAAAATTTTCTGTTTAATAGAAAGGAAGTTTGTGCATTTCAACTTCAGTAATTTGGAACTAAGAATATCCATGGGATTTTTCCTGAGTTTTATTGCCAATCAGAAACTGAGACTCAGCAGGAGCAGCTACTTCCACTCCACTACCCTGTATAGCTACCAGTCAGATGTCAATAGGTGCCCAAGGGTCCAGTGGGAGCAGGTCCCAAGGAGCCCCCACTGCCCCATCCACCCTCACCAGATCCCACCAGGCATTGGACATATACTCCTAGCTGGAGAATGCCCTACCAATCCAGGCCCCTGCTTTTAGTAACCCAGAGTCCTGCTCTACTCTGATCCATGAGCCCACCACCCCCTTCCCAACAGTCATTGATCAGAAATCATCTGCCCTGCAGTGGTACTTACCATGTTCCACCAGCTTTTACCATCTGCCTTGCCACTTTCTCCTCTGGATCCCTGGGCACTATTATATGACTTGCTGTTGTGCCCTAAGGACTCATGAGCTTTGTCATGCTCCTTATAGCCTCACACTAAGAGCCACCTCACCTCCCCATCTTCCCTAAAACTGAACTCTCCTCTGTGTGTCTCCTCCAATTAGAATGTGAATTCTTTGAGAAAAAGAATTTTCCTATTTTTCTACTTTTCTATTTGCATTCTGAATTTAGCACAATGCATGCATGGCATAGAGTAAGTGCCTGATATATAAATGCTTTTTCCATTCCATCCCCTTTTACTGTTGTGCCACTTACATTGTTGAAATAATTGTGCTGAAGTCATTGTCAGGTTCTATCTTCTTCATTCTGCACCAGTTCAAACAAGTTCATTTATGTTTCCCTGAATTATTTCTATTTGTTCCTCTTCATACCAGTCCTCTTACTCTGGAAGCAGTTTCCACCTCTAATTGGTGAGTTCCTTACTGGAACCTCCACTTGAGGAAGTACCCATTCCAGTTATACTGACTTCTAACCTGGCTCACTTTCCATCTCTCTTCCCCCACTTCCCCACCCCTTTTCCAGCTCCAGTCTATAAATCATCTTCCTTCATTAGAATATGAGCTCCTTGAGAGTTCCCTTTTTCTGTCTTTCTTTTTTCTCGAATTTGTATACCCAACAGTTGTCACAATTCCTGGTACATAGTAAGTACTTAATAAATGCTTTATGTAACATAACCTGGAAATTATTTTAAAATGAAAAAATATTCCATTTCATTAACACATCACAATTTGTTGTCATTTCCCAGTTGTTGGGCACATTACTCATTTTGATTTTTTTGCTATTACAAATAGTGCTGCTGTAAATATTTTGTTACATATGAACCTTTTATTTTTCTGTTGCTGATTTTATAAGAGTATAAACTCAGTAATGAGAACACTGTGTCAAAGAGTACAAACAGATGTATAAATTCCTTGGATAATTCCAAGAATTCCAAATTGTTAGAAAGGTTAGAGCAAATCACATAACCACCATTAGTGGATCAGTGTGCCTGCTGTTCCACAGTCCTTCCAACATTGACTTTTCCATCTTTTATCATCTTTGTCAGAGAGTATTTCATGTCCCTCCTTGAAAACCTTCATGCATCCCTATTGTCTCCTAAGTAAAATTTAAACTACTTTATCTGACATTCAATGCCTTCCACACTCTGATGTCACCTTGCCCATCTTTTGAAACTTATCTTCCTATTATTCTACTCCAGGCAACATATGTTCCATCCAAACTTATCAAGTCTTTGCTCACTGTTCCCCATGATTGGATTATTTCCCTTCTTTGAATATTAAATTCTAATATTCATCCTTTAAAATCCAGTTAAAGTGTTGCCTTTTCTATGAGCATCTTAATGGCTTCTACCCCTTAGACTTCACATAACATTGATCATGAATCATATATTTTAGAAATCTGTTTGCATCTTATTTATTTTTTTTCCTTTTTCAATTATTTTTGTCTTTATTAATTTGTTTGTTTACTTTTAGTTTACAAGATTCAATTCTACAATTCCTTGAGTTTCAAATTTTCTTTCCCTTCCTCCCCTCCCCCCAAGACAGCATACAATCAAGTAAAGGATCTGCAAATAATTTCACATTAGACATTAGTCAGATTACAAAGGTGGATTGTACCAGATGGAACGAAAAATGGTAAAGAGGAAATAAAACCAAACAAAAAAAAAGAAAAAGATCAAGTAGTTTGCTTCAATCAGGATTCAAACTCAGTTCTTTCTAGTTCTTTCTCTGGATGTAGACATCTCTCTCCATCATGATTCTTTTGGGATTGACTTATATCACTGCATTGCTGAGAAGAGTCCAGTCTGTCATAGTTGGTCATCACATATATGTTTTATCTGTGATTGTGTACAAATTTCTCCTGGTTCTATTGCATCTTATTTATAATGGCGTGGAATTTGTTGTTCAATTGTTCAGTTGTGCCCTACTCTATGTGACCCCCATGGATTTTTGTCCATGAGGCTTTCTTGGTAAAGACACTGGAGTGGTTTGACGTTTCCTTTTCCAGTGGATTAAAACAGAGGTTAAGTGACTTGCCCAGGGTCACACAGCTAGTAAGTATCTAAGGCCAGATTTGAACTCAGATCTTACTGACTTCAGGCCCAGGCTCTTCCACTGAGCCAGGAAGCACTATTTAGGACAATACTTTGTATATAGTAGACACTTAATGAATACCTATTTCATTCTTTCCTTTATCCCTAGTACTTAATGTAGATGCTGGCACATGGTAAGTGCTGAATAAATGCTTTTACATTCATTGATTTAATCAACATTTATATTTTAACTCAATAAACACTTATTAAGCAAAGCCAAATTCAGTACTTCTTTCACCAAGAGACCAAAGGTTCTCAAAGTATGGTTCAAAGACCCCAGAAACCCCAAGAACCTTTCAAAGGGGTCCTCAAGTTCATAATATTAAAATACCATTTGCCTATTAAAATAATCCTTTTCCAACTCCCTATCTGTGTGGGCCCAAATTTTCTTCATATACTTCAAGCAAACCAATCTATCACAAGAGACTGAATGCTGAAACAAATATGAGAATCCAGCTACATATAACAAGGTCACTCACTAATTTTTTTCATTTTAGAAAATATAATTATCTGTTTCACTAAAAGGTTGTTTATATTAATATGCAATAGGCTTATATTTAAATTAATTAGTAAGTATTTTGATATATCAATTCTAATTTCAAACATGATAAATATTAATAGGTACAACCTCCATAAGCAAGAGTTCTTTGGAGAGGTCCTCAATAATTTTCGAGAGTATAAAGGGGTCTTCAGAACAAAAAATTCAAGGACTACTGTACTACATACAGTATATACAGTCCTACCTTCTATACACTATATACAGTCCTACCTCTTATAACTCAGAACTTCAGGACAAACAGGACTAAGTTAGGCCTGGGAATCTTTAACTAGAGAAGAGCTTAGCAAGTTTAGGGTTCACCCTTCCTAAACTGGGCAGAATATGATTGCATTTATTTTATTTTATCTTATCTTATTTTATTTTATTTGGACCAGATCTGTGATTTCATCATTGCAGGGCAGCTAGGTAGCGTAGTGGATAGCATCCTGGAGTAAGGAAGACTTTAGTTCAAATCTAGCCTCAGACACTTACTAGCTATGTGACCCCGGGCAAGTCACTTAATCCTCTTTGCCTCAGTTTCCTCATCTGTAATATTTGCCAGAGAAGGAAATGGCAAACAAGAAAACCCCATAAAGAGTCAGACACAACTGAAAAATGACTGAACATAAACAATAGGGAACTTCCTCTACAGATTCAGATCAGCAACGCTTCAGTAATTTATATAGTCTGTGGGATCTGTAGCCTAGGAAGTCAGCTTCTATCCCCTCTCTTGTCTCTCTTTAGCTAGTTACAAGAAGAGTCCTTCCAAATACTGGTACTTACCCCTCTAAGGTTTCCTTGTATTCATTATATCTACACCTATTTAGCTACATGTTGTTTCTCCCAAAAGAATTCCTTGAGAGTAGACGTTGTTTTAATTTTTCTTTGTTTCCCCCACCTTTAGCTTGCTACAGTACCTGACATGGTAAACACTTAACAAACGCTAGTTTGTTGATTGATTGCATAATTGATTAAACACTGGATGAGCATTGTATTCTGATTAAATACTGTATCAGCACTATTGATACAGTGCTTATATACGATGTATCAGATTATTCTTATATTTGCAAGTGAAATGTCCAAAATACATATCCTTGTGATCTAGGGGAGGAAGAGTAAGCTGGCATGCACTTTCTGTAGCAGTGACCAGAGAAAGAAAGGGAAGGAGAACACTGCATATCTAGAAAAGACCAGGAACCAAGACGTTTAGGAGCTATGCATCCAGTCAGCAGTTACAGTACCAAGGGAGGGGAGGCCTCTAGCATGATGAGATCACAGGTTTTGGAGCTGTAAGGCAGAGGTGTCAAATATTTGGCCTGTGGTTCAGGAACCAGATTAAAATCTAATTGGGATATATTTAACAAAACAAATAAAAATACAATAAAACATAAATGGTAGCCAGGTGGCACAGTAGATAGATCACTGGGCCTGGAAGACCTGAGTTTAAATCTGGCCTCAGATACTTACTATTGGACAAGTCACTTAACCTCTGTTTGCCTCAGTTTCCTCAGCTGTAATGGGGGAAATACTAGCACTTACCTCCCAGGGCTGTTGTGAGGATCAAAAGAGATAAATCTGGAAAGTGCTTGACACCATGCCTGGCACATAGTAAGTTTTATATAGATGTTAGTTATGATGATGATGGTGCCTCCCTTATAACTTCCTTATGTATGGTTTCATGACCCCATTTCTATTTGAGTTTAACACCACTGCTGTAAGGAATCTTAGAGTTCCTCTGGGCCAACATCCTGATTTTCTAGATAAAGAAACTGAGAGCCAGAGATGGGAAATGAATTCCTAGGATCACAGACCTAGAACTGGAAGCAATTTCAGAGGCCATTGAATCTAATTCATTTCATAGACAAAGAAACTTGGGTCCAAAGAGATCCACGATTTGCCTACCTTCAGTCACCAAGATCACACAAGTTAATAAATAGTCAAGCAAGGATGGAAGCCCAGATTTTGCTGATTCCAAATCTACTTCTCTTCCCAGTATTTCATGGTACCCTGTGAAAAGCAGGCTCTCTATAGTTCTAAAAAGGAGCTGAATCCCTGAAAAGTTGCTCTGGTCAGTGAGACTCTCAAGGTAAGGCATAAGCCTCCATGGCCTGTGTCTCCTAAAATAGGTCATGAACCTATGAATTAAAGAATTCTCAGGGCAGCTAGGTGGTGCAGTGAATAGAGCACCAGCCCTGGAGTCAGGAGGACCTGAGTTCAAATCTGGCCTCAGACACTTAACACTTACTAGCCATATGACCTTGGGCAAGTCACTTAACCCCAATTGCTCTCCAAAAATAAAAAAGAAAAAGGAAATCTCCAAAGCAAAGCTATAGGACATGCCCATGGCAGTTACTGTCTGTTCCGTCCACACCCTGAAAACCCCCTAACCTGAGTATCTCAACCACTGTCCACTGAAAATACCAACAAAACATAGTGTTTGCCACCCCATAGTGTCTCTCCTCTCCTGTGGCTTAGCACAAAAGGCTCCCCACCATCTGCCTCCTTTGGAAAGTGCAAATAAGTTGTTTGGTTGAGGCCTTAAGTCATTAAGCATGACTCAATTTAGTCTTATTTCTACTAGGCACTGGGATGTTTGTCCATGTGTGTACATTCTGTCATTATGTCTTTTAGGAATACCCTGAGGAGTTGAGAGGGTCACTAAATTCTTCCCGGGTTGAGAAGGGGGCAGAGCATAAGAGGAATTTCCTGAGAGCTCACAGTTACCCTTCTTCCTCCTACCTTTCTTTCAGGTGCCTCTCTTGTGGCATCTAAACTCTTCCTCCAGCATGAATACATACTCCTCTCCTGAATGGAACAAAATCTAAAAAGAACTCACTGTTGGGCACAAGAGGACTATCACTTAGAGTTAGGGAGGTAGAAGAGGGCCAGATCACAGGATCATACAAAGTAAAGGCCTTGACCACAAGATCCAGAGGGCAATGTGGTACAGTATAGAGAGAGATAGAACACTGGACTTGGAACCACTGGGTCTTGGTTCAAATCCCACCACTATTAGTTACTTCCTGGGTGACATTTGGCAAATCATTTAGACTCTTTCACCCTCAGTTTCTTCATCTATAAAATAATATAGACTAGATGATACTTGAATTCTTTTCTAGCTATATGTCTACAATCCTTGAACTGCTTGCTCTGAGGATGGCAAAAAACAAACATCTCAGTTCACCCAATAGATCACATATCTATAAGCACTTTACAGTTTACAAAGTACTTTCCTTAAAACAACCCTGTGGGAGAGGCAATTAAAGTGTTATTATCTCCATTTCATGGATTAGTAAATTGAGGCACAAAGAATTTAAACTACTCAGCCACACAGCTATTAAGTTCCAGAAATGGAATTCCAAAGCAACTCTCCTAACTACACCCTCCAAAATCAGAAAATTTTAGTAAGTATGTGCCTAGCACTGTGCTGGGTACTAGTGAAACATTCCATTACTACAAGATTCTATAATTGCTTTGTTGTCGCTCTGTACACTGAGGAAGAACGCAGCCTCATTGGTTTGGCAGACAGTCTTCTACAGCATAACTGAAATTCATCACCTGAAAACCAACCAAGTAATTGAACCCCTATGCACTTTTCTAGGCTGCCCCTTGGACAGTCTACACTGGAACCATAATCAAAGGCTTTCCAGTGTGTTAGGGCTTTCCAGAACTTGTAGCTGTTTGGGAACCCAGGGTCACCTCCATGACATAATGAAGCATCAGACAATGACTTTAGTGGGAGATGAGGTTTAATATATGATTCCTGCCTTCCAGAAACTTACTTTCTATTTGAGGAGAAATGACAATTTAAGGCAGAAAAAATGAATAGGTATAGACCAAAAGTGCTATAGGAGTGAGCACTGGGCACTGACCCCTATCTCTCATGATTCTCTGAACCTTCTCACCTCGATGCAGGGATGTGTCAGTCCTCATTGCCATGGTTCATTTCCATGCCCTTCCCTGTTGTCTAAGATATACCTCCCTCATCCTTTTTTGGGGTTTTTTTGTGGTATTGACATAGAAGAGGGGGTTAACTGGAATATTCTTGTTTGGTTGGCTGTGAAGTCTACTGCAATTCAGGCAGGACCAGTTGTTCACAGGGGAGATGACTAAAGAAACTTCATGAACAGCCATTGGGTCAAACGGTTTCCTGGAGTCTGAGATTCCTAACTCATAGTTTTTCTTCTTAGCCACGATTGCCTTGTTTTCTCCTTCTCCAGATCCAGCCTCCAAAGGCCAGTCTGAAGTAACACAGTTTCTATGAAACTTTTTTCAGCTACTGAAACCCATTTGAATCTCTTCTTCACATCTTATGTTGTCTGCGCCATAGTTTTAAGAAGTTCATTATGTTTTAATTTGATTTATAGAACAGTGGACTCTGGGTTGAGAGACTTGGGTCCTTTTATTCTTCCACTGTCTTGAGATGGGAGCAGAAGCAAGACTTTTAACTCCTCCAGGCCTCACTTTCCTCACCTGTGAAATGGGAAGAGTAATATCTACCCTGCCTCTTTTAGTGTTGCTGTGAAAATCAAAGGAAGATGTGGGTATGGAAATATGTAGAAGAGGATGAAGTGATATATTGTGTACATATACATTGCCATTATAAGTTATTTGGGGATAGGAGATGCGTCTTCAACTTCCCTCATCTCCCCCATAATGTCTAGCAGAGGGCCCTGAATATAGCAGAAGAGTAAATCCCCACAGTGTAATATCTGGAATGTAATGCAGGAGCACAAGCACTGACTCTGAATCAGAGGATCCGGGTCCAAATTCCTTCCCTGAGTCTGACTCCTTATGGGGCCTTGGGGAAGCTGCCTGATCTCCTTTGGCATCATTTGCTCAGAGTTAAACGGAGGGGTTGGACTAGAAGGCCTGTAAGGTCCCTTTCCGCTCTCTAGCTATGATCCTCAATTCCTTCCAGAGATAGGGACCTGAAGATTCTCTTGACCTTGCTTAAATGCTCTTCTTTAATTGCCCCAGTATCTAGGTGGTGCCATAGTACACAGAGGGCCAGTCCTAGAATCAAGAAGACTCATCTTCCCCAGCTCAAATCCTGCCGCAGACACTTACTGGCTGTGTGATCCTGGGCAAGTCACTTAACCCTGTTTGCTTCAGTTTCCTTATCCACAAAAAAAAAAAATGAGCTAAAGAAGGAAATGACAAACCACTCCAATATCTTTGCCAAGAAAATCCCATATGGGGTCATGAAGAATAGGACACAACTGAAATGACAAAAAACAACATGGCCCACCTTTGGTAATGACCTCTCCAAACTTGGCCATGTGTCTCTCTACTCATTCTACTGTTGAGTGTGCATTTGAACCCTTTTCTACTTGGTGGGGTCCAGTAAAGCTTGTGATCCCCTAGAATAACCTTTGAGAATCACCTCCACACCATAGATTTAGAGGAAAAAAAGAAGGAGTACAGAAAGGAACAGGAATAAGCATTAGTATAGTGCCTACTATGTGCCAGGCACTGCTAATATTTTTATAAATATTATTTTAGTTGATCCTTACAACAATCCTGTGAGGGAGGTCCTATTATTGACTCCATTTTGCAGATGAGGAAACTAAGTCTAGCAGAGTTAAATGACTTGCCCAGGGTCACACAGCTAGTAAATATCTGAGATAATATTTGAATTCAGGTCCTCCTGACTCCAGGGCCATGTGGTATCCCCTGCAGTCACCTAGCTGCCCACACACACACACACACACACACACACACACACACACACACCTGGAGGCCATATCACTTTCTGACCCTAACAGAGGGTCATTCTAGGGACTTTGAAATCCACTGATGGACATATAAAAAACCACTGTAATTTTGAGGAAATAATGATCTCTTAAGGTTTGCCAGAACTCTAACATCAGAAGTGCCAAGAGACTAGAATTCTCTGTCTGACTCTGCCTCTGGCTTGCTGTGTGACCTCAGCAAAGACTTGTAACCTCTGTGTGTCTATGTACTGTTTCCTCATTTTAAAAAATGGTAGTAATAATAATAGGTGTCCTCTCCTTACCTCATAGGGTGTAGGTAGCATGGATGAGATCATGTGTGGGGAGAGCTTTGAACTTCCTAAGAGAAAAGCAATATGTAAATATAAAGGGATATTATTCATTCAGAAGATACCAAGAATTTCACAAGAGAGCCAAGTGATAGTATGGTACATTCCCTGAGGTTCTACCAGAGTCTACTAGTTATTAAAATGAGTTTGCCTCATCCCCTAAATATTTCATCAAATGGAGTCCATAGCTCCCTGTAAGGGCAATATTGTTCCAGCTGTTGGTAACTTACCTAACCTAGGAAAGGACAGTGGAGAAAACGACAATAGGGTCTGACCCTTTAAACAGAAATATGACTTGATGTGGTATGGAAGGGATGGGGGTGGGGGGCAGGAAGTCCAGGACGCAGCCTGGGAGATAGGAAGTGATAAAGGTAGCAAAGAACTCTTGGCATGTTCCACCATGGGATCAGTCCCCATGTAGTGTTCTTCAGCTCCTTAATTCAGCAGGTTTGTTAAGCATCTGCTATGCTAACCCTATTTGCCTCAGTTTTCTCATCTGTAAAATGAGCTGGAAAAGGAAATGGTAAACCACACTGGTATCTTTGCCAAGAAAACCCCCAAAGGGGGACATGAAGAATTGGACACAACTGAAAATAGCTGAACAATAAAATTTTCAGCATATTCTCACATGCTGAAAATATTAACTGAAGAGTTGAAAAGACTGGATCCCTCTGTGCTGTGAGGTGTTTACACTCCATGGGAAAGAGGAGGAGGCAGCATGGAATAGTACAATGAACTCTGAACTTGGAGGCAGAAGATGTGGATTTGAATCTAGGCTCTATCATTTAACCAACTGTGTGATCTTAGGAAAGTTACTCCATATGTCTGGGGTCCTGCTTCCTCTATGAGGGGCTTGTTCTAGATCAGGGCTTCTCAGCCAAGAGTAGATTTCAGGGGTTTGTAAACCAAGATGGAGAAAAAAATGTTATCTTTGTTTGCACTAACCTTTGGTTTCCTTTGTTACATTTAAAAAACATGTATGCTGAGAAGGAAGCCATAGATTTTACCAGACTGATAGAGAGGTCCATGAAACAAAAAAGGTTAAGGGCCCCCAGACAAGATGATCCTCAAAGATCCTTTCTGACTAGAACATTCTGTGACTCCAGACCCCCCCCCCCCAACACTGAGGTATCTGGTTCCCGGATGCCTACCCACCACCTGCTTCTGTTTTCTCTTCTCCCGCCCACACCAGTCAGCAGCAACACTGAGACCAGGCTGATCTGAGCACAAAATCCCTCCAAGGCTTCCCTTCTGTCAGCATGAAGTCACAATCAGTCAAAAGTTGCCCGATCTGAAATGTGGGCGTGAGCTTGGTTCTGGTCCCAGCTCTGTGGCCATCTTGCTCTCCAATCAGGTAAGCCATTGGATCAGCAATAAATACAGAGGTAGAAAGAATCTCAATTTGTTCAGTCCCCTCATTTTACAGATGAGGAAACGGAGGGTCAGAGAAGTGACTTATCTAAGGTCACATCGGTAGTAAAAGGCAGAACCAGGAATTTAACCCAAGGCTTCTGGGTCTAAATGTAGCACTCTTTCTACTGTACCATAATATTTGAACCTCAGATTTCCCACCTTATGAGGTCAAAAGAGAAGTGCTACCTATATGTACTCACCAAGTACCTTGAAGCACTTTATAAATGTAAATTATTATTATGAAATGAGATAATTGGTATAAAAGGGCTTTGAGATGTCCTGTAAAAAAAAAAAGTTTCTCTCTTCCCTTTTTTCTCCAGTAACTGTAGAGCTCAATAAAACTTAGGAGAAACCCTGTACTGCAAATGAAAAAGTACTTCCTCTGGCCTACTGGATGACTTAGGGGAGATAAGTTCACCTTTCTGGGCCTCAGTTTTCCCATCTGTAAGATGAAGAGAGTAGAAGCGATGATCCGTGTCTAAGATTCTTTCCAGTTCTGTGACTTTGTGAAAGGTGGAATGTAAGGGATTCATATTATCTTGTGGTGGGAAGGATTAGTAAACTGGTGTTCATTGGTTGTATTTCCTTTACTTCTTGCTCCAGGGAGGGGTGTGGTTGGGTAGAGACATTAGCCTCAGTCTGTGCTGACTCAGTGTCTTGATTCATAAATAACTTCAAAAGTGTTGAAGAAAAAAAATTCCTGTTGAAGGTGTAGAGAGAGATAAGGGAAGCCTGACTGTGAAAACTGTAACAGGAAGTAGTGTGAGCCAGTGCCAGGAAGATGATGCCTTTTCTGTGTAGAATTCTGCTCCAGGACTTACCTGAGTCAGCAGGGGCAGCTGAGGCCTCTTCTGAGGGCAGGGTTAAAAGGGAGCTGAAACATTTGGTGGCCCACTGTGCAGGGGTACTCAACCTCTTGGGGAAGATTTTTCCTTTATTTACTCAGTCTCTACTGAGAACATTCCATGTGAAAGGTGCTGTGGAAGGCATAAAATAATACTAAGACACAACACTTGCTCTTAAGGAAGAAAGGTTATTTTACAAAAGAATTTTAATGCTTATGAATAAACCTCAACAGCCCTGCTAACTCTCACTGACCCAATCATGGAATAATTTTGTACCATTCATTCTTATCACAATAGATTTAAGAGTTGGAAGAGACCCTAGACATCATTTCATCCCACTCCCCTCATTTTATGAATTAAAAAAAATGATTCCATTTGTTTAAGCTTTTTATTTTTCAAGGTGTTCTCAAATCCATAATCTTTTAGAGCTTTCAAGAAGGTAAAAATAGCTATTTTTAGGTCCTATCTGATTGTGTCACCCTCCTGTCCAAAAACCTTCATTAGCTCTCTATTGCTTCATTAGGCTTTGTAACATGATTATTTATGCACATGTAATAGGGTCAGGGGATTTAGATATAGAAGGAGCCTTAATTGATAAATGATCATTTTAGCAACTCCCATGTGCAAGGCACTAGAGACCTCAGGAATGATTTAATTCACAATGACTAAATTTGGCCCTGGATAAGCGTTAAAAAAAAAATTCACCTCACTCTATTGCTAAGTACTGTGGAACACTTAAAGCTGGTCAGACATGGAAGATGCCAATCTGCTGCTTCCTGGGCCATCACCAATCATCCTGACTTTTGTCCTGCCACTGGACTTTAATGACTCTGGAGGAGATAGTGAGGCCGATGACTTTGTGCAACTCTACCTCACTTAAATACAATTTACTTGCAAGTCAAGAGATCACCCCATGATGTCATCACTCCTCTTTGAAAACAAAGGGCAGACAACTGAGATAGAGGACACTTACTACCAGTATGACTTTGGGCAAGTCACTTAACATCCTGGGCCTCAGTTTTCTTATCTCTAAAATGAGAGGGTTACTACATAGGGACTACATAGACCCTAAAGTATACAAGTATTAGCTTTACAAATGTTACTCCCCCTTTGCAATACTCTCTCAACTTACATAGGCACTCCTGGGTTAGATGCTCAGAGGGCTACTATGACCATGAGTTAAAGGAATAACACTGTGGGTGGTTACTCCTATTTCTATAATTCAGAATTCCCCCCAACCAGTATACTTCCCATTAATAATCATGCCAGGAGACACAATTAGCTCTTAGCAAAGGCATTTACTCAAATATCAGAGTATATATAGTAGTTACAAAACATTTCTTCTCTCTACCCCCCAACCAAAAAAAACCCAGCCTGATGTATGAGCTCTCATAAATACACACAGCATCCATAAGAAGAATGAGCTCAAGCTTAAGAGTACAGTGCGTGTGTGTGTATATATATATTTGAGATGCAAATTGCCTAACTTGCTACACTTAGATAAGTAGCAGAACCTGGATTTAAATACAGCTCCACTAACTCCAAAACTCATACTTTGCTATCTGCTGCTCCATGGACATAAATATAAATATATATATCTGTCTATCTATATAGTATACAGATATGGAAAAGGCAGCTCCTAATTCCTAATACTGCAGGGTCTATCAGTCCTTTTTTCCTTCCTAGAGTATTCTTGTTGGACTCCCAGGACCTATTACCCTCCACAGCCTGATTCTTGGTTTCTGGGGATCCCATTTCTTAAAGTTGCTTTCTCCTTTGGGTGACCTTGTCTCTGTATTTGTGTCTGTTTGAAGTATATCTGTCCCCCATTTGGATGCAATGTTTCCTAACAGTCCAGTAACTTCCCTTTAAAGTTACCTAGAAAGAAAGAGAAACCTAGATCACCTGAGCTCCTGAGTGGAGGAGGGAGAGGGGGAGGGGAGATAACCCATTTTCTCTGCCAGTTCCCTTGTTCTTTTCTTGACTCACCCCTAAGGATATTCACACCTGATAAAGGGATCAAATTTTATTCCATCATTTTAACAGTTTATGATTACATTCTGGGCTTGTTTTAACTACATCAACTGAGGTGGGGAGTATATTCATTCCCTTACCCAAGAGATGACTCCTAGGGAAGGGAAGGGGGATACATTCAGAAATTAATGTGATGTAAAAACAAAAGATAGAGATAAAGCAAGATAATTTTTAACAAAATTATTTAATTCACTTCTCTTATTTTAGAAACGAGGAAACTGAGGCCCAGAGGGAAAATGCAAATTGCCTAAGGTGATGCCTTAGGTAAGTAGCAGAACCTGGATTTAAACACAGCTCCACTAATTCCAAAACTCATGCTTTGCTTTCTGTGGACTTGCTGGGTAGTAGACTATAAGCTCCTTGAGGGCAGGGGCTGTCATTTTTCACCTTTGCATGCACTATTACCATGCACAACACCTTGAATATATGCTTAATAAAATGCTTTTAATTGATTCTTTACAACAATTCTGTGAGGTAAGCAGGTTATTTTCAGGGCCAGAAGAAGAAATTTTATACTGATGGGTCCCTTGAAATAGTTATAAGAAAAACAAACATAACTCATTCAGAGTTATAGAGGTGACCTTCAATCTTAGAGCCAAGGTTTTCCATGGGGAAGTGCTCCCAAATGTTCCGTAGTGATCCCTGATTATTTGTCTGAATTTACAGATGAGGAAACTGAGGCTCAAATGACTTGCCCATAGTCATACTGCGCTGTTGAACCTAGAACCCAGGTCACCTGATTCTTAGCTTGGTGCTTATACTATATATACTACTTTCCCTAACTACTTATTATCAAGAAGCCACACAGGGCTCCCCTGGTAGGTTTTGTAGGCTGTTCTCCTTGGGTACAGAGCAGCCCTATGTTTGACTCCCATCCCTCATTCTCTTGACCTTTTATAAATAGCAGCCCTAGGTAATTTGAATAACCCAACCCAGGCAGCCCCAGAAGGATGCCTTAGGTCTGAAAAACAATGATGGTGGCACATCAAAATTGGGGGTGGGGGATGGAGGAGGGGAATGTTATCAATGAAGAAGAGAGTGTGGAAAGAGAAGCTGAGAGACACAGGATTCTAGGCTGTTCCTTCCCGTAGAAAGGAAAGGCTTTATACAAACCAGCCAGAGAGCTGTAATGCCTCCAAGGCAAGGTGCTCTTAAATAGCCACCTCTGGCTTTTCAGAGATGGGGCCTTGAGATAGAAAGATACTTGCCCATTGGGAAACAGGTTAATGATGCCACCTACTGGAGCCATGGAGAACTGCAGGCATAGAAAGGCTGAAACTGGAGAATTTGAACACAGCAAAAGTGCTGATTGGCAGACATCATCAGCTGGAAGCAACAGATTCGTTTTCCCTTTTTCTGATAACTATTGGCTTTTGAAAACATCTTAGGATCATAGATTTAGGGCTCAGAGGGACCGTAGGGATTATCTAATACAAAGTCTTCATTTTTCAGGTGAGGAAAATTAGATCTAGAGATAAAAACTACTTTCCCCAAGGTTAAACAGCTAGAAAATGTAAGAGCTGGAATTTGAACTGGGGCAGCAAAGTGGTGCAGTGGTAGAGGCCCAGGCCTGGAGTCAGGAAGACTCACCTTCTTCAGTTCAAATCTGACTTCAGATTCTTAATAGCTGTGTGACCTTGGACAAGTCATTAACCCTCTTTGCCTCAGTTTACTCATCTAGAAAATGAACTGGAGAAGGAAATGGCAAATCACTCCAGTGTCTTTGCCAAGAAAACTCCAAATGGGCTCACGGGAAGCCAGACACGAACTGAAAAATGACTGAACAACATTTGAACTGAGGCAGATTCACAAAATCTGAAAGGTGGAAAGGACCTCAGAAGCAGCTTTATACACCCTATACATGAGAAAGAATTCCTACTACATATGTTATCCAAAATGGTCCATCCATATGTCAAGTGAGGAGGAACTCAATATTTCTAAAGGCAGCCCATTCCACTTCAAGGTAACTTTAATCATTTAGGTAATACTACCATACCTTGTATGTAAATCATCTCTGTGACTTCCAACCATTAATCCCAGTCCTGTTCTCTGGGGCCAGGAACAAGTCTGATCTCTGTTCCACATAACAGTCCTTTGGATAGTTGAATCATACTTACTTAACCTACTTCACAAGTTTGTTCTGAGAATTAAATGAGATAACATACCTATGCTAATATCCTTCCACAAATCTGCTATAGAGGATATGCTCAACTCACTGCAGGTTTTCCTCTAGTTCTTTAATTGTGGCATACAACGAGCAGTGGAACATTTGGGCTGTCCCATCTGTTACACACACACACACACACACACACACACCCCTGCCTACATGACTGGTCAGCCTCCTTTTCTGATCATGAATGTCCTCAATGATGCATGTATGTCCTTGTTGGTAAGCCTATTTATGCCCCTACATGCACTTATCTGTTATCCTTTAAGTCACAGGCAATTTTGATTCTTCGGAGATTGCAATGCTCAATTATCTGCCACCATCTGGCATTGCTGAGAGAATATTGGTGGCAGGAAGCAACTTGAAATCGTTAAAAACACTATACCATTTCCTAAATGGAATCCAACCCATTCATTTCTGAGCCCATCTTATTGTCTATCCACATGTGCCTGTCCAAGACAAACTCACCCATCGGATGGCTTCCCATCTGAATTAATTACATATTACTTTTCTCCAAGCACAGGGACCCCCAGCCAAAATTACTTCCTTGCTGTACCTCATATAAAGCATTCTATCTCCTGATTTCCTGTCTCTGTATTATGCCAGGTACATGCCTGGAATTCACTCCCTCTTTACTTTCACCCCTAAGAATCCCTAGTTTGTTTCAAGGTTTAGCTTAAGTATCACCTTCTCCATAAGGCCCTTACTGATTCCTCCAGCTATTAGCATTTCCCCCAACCCACCCCCATAACCTTGTATCTATTTTGTACATACTTTTTTTTTGGAGAGGGGAAGGCAGGGCAATTGGAGTTAAGTGATTTGCCCAAGTCACATAGCATCGAGTGTTAAGTGTTGAGGCTGGATTTGAACTCAGCTCCTCCTGACTCTAGGACCGGTGCTCTATTCACTGTGCCACCTAGCCACCTCGCTATTTTGTGTATACTTTTATATGTAAATGTTATCTCACCTAACTAAACTGTTGCTTCTTCAGGGTAGGTACTGCATTTATTTTTTCTTTTGTATCTAACACATAGAAAGCATTTAATAAATTCTTATTGTTTTAGTAATTGAAGGTCATAATCTGAACAAAATGCCTTTTATACTCACTTGTTTTTTCCCATGTAGATGTGCTAAAGCAGAGGTCATCAAACTATGGCCCACAGACCAAATCCAGCCCAATGCCTGGTTTGTACCACTGGTAAGCTAAGAATGTTTTGGTTTGGGTTTTTTTTTTTTTACATTTTTAAATTAGGTTTTGTTGTATTTGAAAATGTAAAAACCATTCTTATCAGGTCATACTTTGTGATTCCCCTGGTCTAGACACATCTCTACTTTAGGAGGCCCTGTATTGTGGGGCTTGATGAAAGCAGCACCATATCATTCACAATCAGGAGAGGGCATCTGATCAATCCAATCTTTAGGAAACCTCTCTCCTTTCTGGACTTTATGCAGGACACTCTCTATACTTCTTCGATAAGACTATCTATGCCTCTGTATTCTTTATCCTGCTTGATTTTGATAATCAGAAGATTTCTGAACAGAGTTTTCTATGGTTGCATCTATTAAGAAATCTTGTATAAGTTTTAATGGATGCTTATGAAGAACTTTGTTACATGAGAGTCTTTAAGACTATGTTTTTTGCTTCATCAAGTCAAGTACTTTCCACTATAAATAACTACAACCCCAGGGGGATTTCATATTCTTTACTCTTCTCCCTCACCCCTTAGTCAATTGTGGTACAGAAAGGTGTTCTGCTGTAGAATCATTTGAAAAAAAAGTTTTCTATTCTCTTTATTTGAGCTAAGGTGGTGGCCATGTAAGTGGAGAGAAGGGGTCCAATGCAAAAATATGGCAGAAATAGAATCAAAAAGAATTTGCAAGTTGGTGGGAGAGAGGCAAGAATAAAAGTAATGATTGCAAGGGTATGAACCCAGGGACTAGCATACTGATGCCCTCAACAGTTACAGGGAAGTTTGAAGGAAGGTGGGAAATGTAATGAATTTTCTTGGGAACATGGTGAGTTTGAAATGTCATCAGGAAATGTAGATTAACATGTCTAGCAAGCAAGTGAACTGGAGTTCACTTAGAGAGAAAACAGCCCATGAGAGCTATAAAATAAATTTTTTTAATTTTAAAAAAAGATTGCCAAAAGTATGTAAAGCCAGAAGTAAAAGGTCCAGGACAAAGGTCTGGGGGTCAACCATGCTTGGGGGGTGGGACAATGGTGATAATCTAACAAAGCAGGAAGGAAAAGAAACAAAAGATAGCAATGTAATGAAAGTCAAAGGAGAGAAATCATTCAAGAGGGAAGGGAAGTCAGCATCGTCCAAAGGCGCAGAGATCTCAGTAAATCAATCACCAAGAATTTATTAAGTTCTTATTATATGCCTTCAAGGGCCTTACATTCTTTAGGAGGAGTTAACATGTATACATAGAAGGATATACAAATGTAATCAGTATTATGGTCTGCCCTTCCCACATGTAGTCTAGGTGATATCACCTCTCTCCACTAGCTACTAGCTCATCTTTCCTATTCATTCTCATCCCTAGTCCTAAAGCAATCAAGGGATATTTTTACATTTCCTTGTAAATTACTAAAACTATATCTCAATAATCAGCAAGCTCTGAGTTCTTTTTGTCGTTCAGTTATTCTTATTCACGTCCGAAACTTCATGAACCCATATGGGGTTTTCTTAATAAAAGATACTGGAGTGGTTTGCCTTTTTTTTTCTCCAGCTCATTTTACAAATGAGGAAACTGAGGCAAAGAGGGTTAAGTGACTTTCCCAGGGTCACACAGCTAATAAATGTCTGAGGCCATATTTGAACTCAGGAAGATAAATCTTCCTGACTCCTTGACTAACACTCTATCCATCGAACCACCTACCTGCCCCTTGAACCCCTACCCCTGTTTATTTAACATTTTTGTAATAAACTAAAGAGGTTTTTTTGTTTGTTTGTTTTTGCATTTTGGAGGGCAGTTGGGGTTAAGTAACTTGCCCAAGGTCACACGGCTAGGTTTTTGTTTGTGTGTGCATTAAGTGTCTGAGGCCGGATCCGAACTCAGGTCCTTCTGACTCCAGGGCCAACGCTCTACTCACCACGCCGCCTAGCCGTCCCAAGAGGTTTATTTTTCTCATAAATGTTTGCTCACTTCTCTACAGCTATCAAGTCCTACTGATCACCTAGGTCTAATAAGCATCAAGATTAATGACTGCACTCTTTATTGACAGTATAACAATAAACCAAAGACATAAACAATTGATAGTATACCAGCTGTGTGAGATCACAGCCTAAGTCACCTTTTACCATCACTGCAATAGTTGACTTCCAAATTCTTAGAATATAGCCCCATTATTATTCAGTGCTCTCAAGATGCCAACAAAGGTCTCCTCTCAAGAATTCTCTTCGTGTTTCTTTTCAAGATCAGAACTCCTCCGTTCTTTCAGGAAATAAGTCCTTCGTCCTCATTTTTGTCCTCTCTCTAGTCACCACTGTTAGCACTCTCTCCAGAATGAGTTACACTCTTTGTCTCCTCACAGACTCCTCACAGAATAAAAGGCATAAATTGTCAGTCCAAGATATTGTAAAGATATAATAACTATCTGTAATCTATGGGAAGATTAAATTAAAATTAAATTAAATTAAAATTAATTTAATTTAATTTAAATTAATTTAAAATTAAAATTAAATCTGGCATTATACAGAATATATAAAAGATAAATACAAGGAAATAGGAGTAGGGGGCATTGCCAGCTGGGGTGATCAGCAAAGGTTTCATGTAGAAGGTGGTATTTGATCTAAGCTTTGAAGGGAACAAGAAATTCTGAGGCACTGAGGGGGAGTTACAGAGAAGTAGATTTCCACTTGAGTTGCCCCAAAGTGGAATGAGTGTCTTGGGAGGTATTAGGTTCCCTGTCACTGTAAATATTCAAGCAAAGACTGGAGGACCACTAGTTGGGATTGTAGTAAATCCTACTAAGGTACAGAAGGAACTAGACAGCCTCTGAGGCCCATCCAGATTCAGTGGCTTAATAGAGCAAATTTAGAATCTAATATATATTGGTCCACTTTCCTCTCCTATCACTTCTCAACCCCTTCCAGGGGGGTATGGTTGCTATAAGCAGCTAAGTGGCTCAGTGAGTACAGCATTGAGCCTTGAGTCAGGAAGATCTGGGCTCAAAGCTAGTCCAGGTGGAAATATCTAATAGGCCAGGAGAAAGCACTGAGAAAACTCAGAGGAACAATTTTCTAGGGGAGGGTAGTCAACAGTGTCAAATGTTGCAATGAGGGCAAGAAGAATGATCACTGGATTTGTCAGTTAAGAGATCATTTGTAACTCCTTCTACATATAAGGAAACTGAGGTTAGATCACTTGCCCTGGGTCTTAAGTGTCTGAGATGAGCTTTGAGCCCAGATCTTCCTGACTCAAGGCTCAAAGCTGTACTCACTGAGGCATTTAACTGCTTATAGCAACCATAGGTTATTATATATAAATAATTAAACTCATTGTTAGGCATCTAGGTGTTGAATTGGATAGAATACGGAGCCTAGTGTTAGGAAGACTTGCATTTAAATTTGACCTCAGATATTAGTTGAATGACCCTGGGAAAGTCACTTAACCTCTAGTTGCCTCAGTTCTCCATCTTTAAAATGGGAATAATAACAGCACCTACCTCCCAGGGTTGTTGTAAGAATCAAATGAGAAAATAACTATAAAACAGAGGTTTAACACAGTGAGTAGGTGCTACATAGATATTAGTTATTGTTCCTGTTCCCACGTCCCAAATCAGTTCCTCTTCCTAACTTTCCTATTCTTGTTAGAAAAATCAATTGCTGTCCATCCTCCACATCTACTTGCCAAGTCTTGTCAATTCTACCCCCACAAGATGTCTCCAGTTTGTCTCCTCTCCCTCATACTTCAAGTGCCTTAGTTCAGGCCCAGATTAATATTGGTCTGCATTATTAGCCTCTAAATTGGTCTTCCTGCTTCCAGTCTCTTCCTTCTCAAAGGAGACACCAAACTAATGTTCCCAAAGCACAGATCTGACCAGGTCACTGCTCTGCTCAAGAAGTTCATGTAGCTTTCAAATACTGTCTCTAGCAATGAAAAGCCCTCCTCTCTTTGGCATTTACAGCTCTTCACAATCTGGCTCTAGCCAGCCTTTCCAGCCTTATTATGAATTATCCCTCTTCACACACTTTATATTCCAGATAATCTGACCTACTTGATGCTCCCCATAGACATCACTCCACCTCCCATCGCCAGTCTTTTACAGGGGCTATGCCCCATACATGGCATGAACTCCACCCACCTCTTAGACTCCTAGCTTCCTTCTGACATCAGCTCAAGTGCCTCCTCCTAGAGGAGTTCTTTCCTGAAGTTGTTGTTTCCCCTTCATTTTCGAAGAGGACCAATGACATCATGGGGTGTTGTCTTGGCTTGCCTGTGAATTGGATTTAAGTGAGGAATATTTGCACAAAGTCATCAACCTCACTTTCTCTTCCAGAGTCATCAAAGTCCAGCTGCAAGACAAAAGTCAGGATGACTGGCTATAGCCCAGCCCAGAATGCATGGATGACCTTGGCATCTTTGATCAAGCTCTAAGTACACCACAGCTCTTGCTTCAGTTGTCTTTATGGCCATTAGAACAAATTATTCTCATCTGCCCATACCTCATGAGGAAGCAAAGGCATGCTAGGGGTAGACATTGCCCTAACTCACTGAGAGGTTGGAGGTCCATCAGTTAGCTTCAGCCCATCCCTGGAGACCCTTTAAGGGGGTGTGGCTTTTTGAAACCACAGGAGAAAGTTGGGTGAAAGGTCTCCACCAAAGGTGGATGAGCAGCCCTGAAAATCAGGGCTCCACAAGCCCTCACACAGAAGTGCCAGTCCTCCCTGAACACCCCATACACCCCTTTCCTGATGTTACCAGTTACTGAATTCCCATGAAGTGGCTCTATGTTTACTTGTATGCATACATGTTGTTTCCCCCAATAAAATGTTGTTTTGTTTTGTTTTTTGCCTTTTGGTGGGCAATTGGGGTTAAGTAACTTGCCCAAGGTCACACGGCTAGGTTTTTGTTTGTGTCTGCGTTAAGTGTCTGAGGCCACATCTGAACTCAGGTCCTTCTGACTCCAGGGCAGGTGCTCTACTCACTGTGCCACCTAGCCGCCCCTCCCCCAATAAAATGTAAGCTTCTTGAGGGAAGTACCTTCTTTCCTTTTCATCTTTGTCTCCTCAAAGCCTAGTACAAGCAGTGTCATCCTTAATAAATGCTTGTTAAATGAAGTAACTGCTGACAGATATAGAATACTTTTCTCCTCTTGCCTTCCTCTCTGTTCTTCCTCGATTCTTTTCTCTTTCCTTTCTTTTCCTTTCACTTTCTTCCTTCATTTCTCTCCCCTGTTCATTTCACTCACACATACATACACACACAAAACCTCAAACATACTCCCCCAGACCCAAAGGGTTAAAGAGTAAGAGATATGACATACTCAAGATTGGAATAGAGTGAGAGCATATTAAATATGGAGAAGAAAGTAGGACCAGAGTTGGAAATGGAATGGAAGAAATTAAACGCATGA
Organism: Gymnobelideus leadbeateri; assembly: GCA_011680675.1. Lineage (NCBI taxonomy): Eukaryota > Metazoa > Chordata > Mammalia > Diprotodontia > Petauridae > Gymnobelideus > Gymnobelideus leadbeateri. The sequence goes on along the minus strand of WOXC01009701.1, from coordinate 169,049 downwards.
TCTTGGCTAAACCACTTTTTTAAGTGAAAAGAGTACTATTTAATGCAAGAGAAAGTAGTAGACAGATGTCAACACAAAACAACTAGTTTCTTCTTTGTAATGAAGTGATTGCTATCACAGGTAAAGGACTTATGGGTTTTGAATTTAGATTTTACATAATTTAAAAATCACAAAGCAAAAATAAAGCCAACATCTATTAATATTTTAAGATCAATCTTCATAAATACTTTAAATATACTTGAGTCTCACACTCTCACCTGTGAGGTAGGTGCTACTATTATCTCCACTTTACAGAGAAGGAAATGGAGGTTGATAAGTGACTTACCCAGGGTCACACAACTATTAAATGTCTATGGTAAGATTTTTAACTCCGAACTTCCTGAGTCTAAGTCCAATGCTCTATCCACTAATTGGCCAAGATGCTTGAACTCTCTGGTTCTTAGAATTCTGATCTGTAAAAAGAGGGAGTTGGGGGGCGGCTAGATGGCGCAGTGAGTAAAAGTGCTGGCCTCAGAGTTGGGATGACCCAGGATCGAATGCGGCCTCAGAAAATGAGCACCCACACATAAATAATGACTAGCCATGTAACCTTGAGCAAGTTACTTAACCCCAATTGCTTAAAAAAAAAAAAAAAAGAGGGAGTTGGCCTAGATGACCTCCAAGGTCCTTCCCAAATCTCAATCCTATAAAATGTTACATATCCCTATACATTCTGCTTTACACTAGGGAGACAACATGATGAAGTAAAATTAGCACCAGTCTCAGAGTCAGGATACCTAGGTGCCCATCCCAGTCATTCTGTTAACTCCCTCTGTGACCTTGGACAAGATAATTCACCTCTTTGCATTTTTGTTTCCTCATCAGTAAGATGAATACTTTATACCAGGTGATCTCAAAGGTCCTACTCACTCTCATGTTCTCACTATTACCTGTCTTCCACCTCTGACATATAAAGAAGATGATTCCCTCTCCTCATCCTCCTTGCTGTTCTCTGGGACCATAAGGAAGGGATGTATTCATGTTCCTCCATGACTTCAACAGTTAGCTCACAATCCCTCTCTCCACCCTGGCCCTTGCCATCATCCTTAGTGACTTAAACATCCACATCGATGATCCATCTAACACCTTGGTCTCACAGTTTTTTAATTCCCTCAACTCCAATACTTTAGTCATCGCCTAGCAACCCTGCCACACCTTGAATGACCTAATGACCTATACAGACTCCACCTAAGCTCTCAAATCTAGAGTTCCTTTCCTTGACCAGTCTCCTACTTTCCAGCTCTTACCATTGGTTTTGCCCTCATCACCACTCCTCAAGGTTGTTAAACCCATCCAAGTTTCATTTGCCACCTACCCCCAGGATGCACTTACTAGCACTCTAGAATGACTGACCCTCTCAAACTGCTGCCATGACTGTTGGCCATTCCCTAGCCCGGAGTCATCTCCATTATCAATCTTCTCTTTTCTAGTCCCAGTCTGCTAAGCATTGCTAGAACAAGTCACAAAATGAATCTGAGAGCTACAATTCTGTTCCATTTAACTCAGCTGGGTCCTCACTGCTATGCAATAAGTTTCTTACTTGTGTCTTAACTCCTAATTATATTCCTCACAACAGCTGTTCCAAATTTTTTCCTCTCCCCTCAGGAATGAATTCTACCACTGCCCCAACCTCTTATGACTGACAATCTCTCCTTCTGTTTTTTTTATTTGACATTCAGAGTTTATTATACAAGATGCAGCCAAAGAGTTGTTTTATCTATACAGCAACACCTAATTGCCATGGCTGAAACTTTCAATGGACTAATTTTTTAAAAACTGAATTATTTTCCAAATTTTTAAAAATTTTATTCTGAACTTAAGAAATAAAACAAGCATTTCCATAACATATTAGAGTAGAAAAAAAGATGATTGCAATGAAACTGCACATCTCTTATGTATAACTTGCTATTCCTTTTAAATACATAATAATCATGCAACTTTTTTTCTCCCCTGCCCTAGAGATGGCTACCATTAGATACAAATACATGTGTGTGTATATATATGCATATATATACATATATACATACACAAATATGTACTTGTGTATATATATATATGTAAAATTCTATACATACTTCTATTTGTCAGTTCTTACTCTTACTTACTAGTGTCTTCCTTCATAGGTCTTTTGTAGTTAATTATAGTAGTCAAAATGACTTAGTCACTCAAAGTTATTTTTAAAATAATATTGCTGTTACCATATACAATGTTCACTTGGTTCTACTCATATCTCTCTTCATTGTTTTGTGCAAGTCTATTCATGTCTCTCTAAGATCATTGAGCTCATCATTTCTTATAGCACAGTAGTATTCCATCACGATCATATACCACAACATGTTTAGTTTTTCCTTCTGTTTTACCGAAAAGGCTGAAACCATCCATGGGAGCTCACGCAGATACCCAGCCTGACTCAGCTTCTAACTCTATGGCTTCAGGTAGATCCTTCTACCTCTCGTTTCTTCATATGTATAAAGCAAGGGGGTTAAAAATCTTGCCTCTTGATATTTCATGACTGGGCAAGTAATTTAGTTTCTCTGGCTTTTAGTTTATTTATCTACCCATTCATTTTCCCAACCCAAGAAGGACCTTCTTGTGAATCCCAATTCCAGAAATAATAATTCCTAAATGAGGTATCATAGAATGGGGCAGGGGGAGGCAATTCTGCATCTGTAGACAGAGAACCCAGGCAAAATCCAAGGCCTTGCTCTCACTACTTGCCTATCCTCTGGTCATTTGTATCATTCCTCTGGACATTGGTGCCTGTTTTATGTGCCAAAATCTCATGTAGAACTAGAGGCCTCCCCTGATTGATACAGAGAATCACATCCCATAGTCAGTAAAGAGGTCCCCAAAATAAACACACCTTCTTCTGTGAGGCCCCTGGAACCATCTTCTCTCTTCTTGGAATCATGAGTGGGAAATACACAGTGAAGTCTCTAGAGTAATGCCTCTCCACAAGCATCTCTTGATTTCCGTTCTCTCTCAAAGGATCCACCTACAAATGCTTTTACCCATCACCCACATGACCTTCAGACAAATCAAGAGAAAAAAATAAGATGTCTCCCCCTTTTCCTTATCTTGGTAAGGCAGGAGTTCATCTTGGTAAGGACCTGGACCCTTCAATCCCTGATCTTGCTATCTTACTTTTTAAAAGCCCTTCCTCTATTTATAGCAACCCTTTTTGTGGTAGCAAAATTGAGGGCATGCCCTTCAATTGGGGAATGGCTGAACAAGCTGCAGTATATTAAAGTAATGGAATACTATTGTGCAATAAGAAATGATGAACAGGTAGATTTCAGAAAATCCAGGAAAGTCTTGTATGAACTGAAGCAAAGTGAAATGAACAGAACCAGGAAAACATTGTGTCAGTATCAGCAACACTGTGTGATGATCAACGATGAATAAACTCAGCTTTTCTCAGCAATACAATGATCCAAGACAGTCACAAAGAATTCACAAAGGAAAATGCTATTCATATCCAGATAAAGAACTGATTGACTCTGAATGCAGATTGAAGCATATTTTTTCACTTTATTCTTTCTTGTGTTTTTTTTTCTTTTGATCTATTTCTTTTTTATAACTGACTTATATGGAAATATTTTTACATGATAGCACATGTATACACTATATCAAACTATCTGCCATTTTCAGAAGAAGGAAGGAGAAAAATTTGGAACTCAAAATCTTGTAAAAATTAATGCTAAAAATTTTCTTGACATGTAACTGAGGAAAAAAAATACTATTAAAAAGAAAGGGGACGGGGCGGTTAGGTGGCGCAGTGAGTAGAGCGTCGGCCCTGGAGTCAGAAGGACCTGAGTTCGGATCCGACCTCAGACACTTAACGCACACACAAACAAAAACCTAAAACCTAGCTGTGTGACCTTGGGCAAGTTACTTAATCCCAATAGCCCTCCAAAAACAAAAAACAAAAAACAAAAAACAAAAAGGGGGGGGAAATAAAGCCTTTCATCTATGCATCTCCATCCCCAGACATGTCAATTCAGTAATGAAGAAATATGGTTTGGTGGCAAAAAAAATGAACTTGGAGTAAGAAAATATGGGCTGATTGTGCTCTGAGGTCTCCCCCAGCTCTAGATCTCTGATCCTATGACCCTACATGGTCTCAAAGAGCCCTTTTAAATATTATTATCTCAACCCCAAATGTATCTGTGTTTCATTATTGTTTTCCTTTAACTAAAAGGAAGATGTTTCCTTCCTTCTTTCCAAAGCCAACCATTCTACCTTTGCTCTCAGTTCCATCCCCACAAACTTCCTCTGGGATTCAGCACCATCCCTCATAGTTTTTCCCTCTCCATCACCCCTCTCACCTATAAATGTGCCTGCCCAAATTTCTCTATCCTTAAAAACCACTTTTCTTCTACCTGCCACTCCCCTGGGCTACCACCAAATCACCTTCCTTTCATCCCCAAACCTCCAGAAAGTTGCTTGCACTTGCCCCTACCTCCTCACCAAATGATCACACTTTACGTTCTTGAAATTGACTTCATCCTTGCCATCTGCCTCATATATGCTACTGGAAATGTTCTCTTCAAGCCCCCCAGTGACTTCCTGGGGATTAAATCCAATTGCCTTTTCTCATCCCATCTTATCATCCAGCATTTGACTTTTATTTTACTTCCCTTTTCCTGAAACTTCTTAACGTTTGGGCCATTCTAATTCTCCTACCTCTATAACAATAGCTGAGTTTTTTGGGTGGGGAGAGATCCCATTTGTTATTCTTTCCCATCTCCCAAGTGGGGATACTGTGCAAATACCACAAGAGTAACATTCTGTCTCAGAGCCTTTCTCTAACCCCATATGACCCCTTGGTGATCTATCTGTGGTGCCAGCTACCACCCTTACATGATTGACTCATAAAATTATATCTCTGCCTTTAGCTTCTCTCCCCAGCTCATACATTTCCAATTGTCAGCTGAACAGTTTCACCTGACCATCTTGCAGATGCCCCCAAAGCATCATGTCTAATAGTAAACTCACCATCTTGCCCTTCCAAGACAGTATCTCTCTTTTCCCCTATTTCTGTTCATCATCACCATTCTACTATTTAACCAAGCTCAAACTTTCTCAACTATCAAAGCTCTATCAAATCACTAGGAGAGGCAATGAAATGAATTGGGGAGCTCCTATCCAAGAGGCTAGTGCAGATTGGTAATGTGAAGGTTGTGGGGTGCAGAGGAGGGAATCAGAAGCATAAAATTCAAGGACCAGACAAAGCAGAAATAAAATAATTTAAAATGAGGTACAGAGGGATGAAATATAACCAGGGTAGATATTGTTTGTCCTTCATTCTTAAAGAGGACCATGACATCAGGGAGGAGATTCCATAACATGCAAGTGAATTGCATTTAAGTGAGGCAGAGCTGTGCAAAGTTACCGGTCTCACTTTCTCCTCTGGAGTCATCTGAGTCCAGTGATAAGATATAGATCAGGACTACTACAGAGGGCCCTGGATGCAACAGCAGACCTTGGCCTTTTTAAGCTAAGGTCTTTTATAGGTCTCATTTATAGATAGGATAAGAGAAAGCCACAAAGCCAGAGATGCTCTTATAAGCTGAACAAAGCACATGACCCTAGGTCATGGTACCAAGTGATGAAGAGTCAAACTCTTGTCTTTTGGACAAGACATAATAATTGTGCTCAAAAGGCATTTTTAGGGAAAAACTGGAGTCCTAAGAAGAGTCACCCTTGACTTCCTCCTCTCCCTCTGCCTTCACACCTACTTAGTTCTACATCCTTAGTATTGCATAACATTTCCCTACTTTCCACTCCCAGAGAAGGAAATAGCAAAACACTCCAATATCTCTGACAAGAAAACCCCAAATGGGATCATGAAGAGTTGGATACAGCTGAAAATGACTGAATGACAACAACTTTCCATTCCTTGTGGCACACACCCAGTAGCCAACCTCCTTCCCTCTCACATGGACGACTGAAATAGCCTCTAATTTATTTCTCTTCCTCTAGTTTCTGCCCTGCTCCTGAAAATTTTCATTTTATACCACTGCTAAAATATTCTTTCTAGAACACCCTTTTAAGCAGGTCATTCTACCACCAAACAACTTCAATAATATCCCATTGCCTAACCAAAAAGTCAAGTTTCTTAACCTGACTCCAAGATTGGACCTCAATCTTTCTTTCCAACCTTCTGACTCCTCTTCCCGTGCCTTCTGCATTGACCAAACGAGTCTAATTGTTATCACCCTGCTAACATGCCCAGTGTTTCCTCCCTCTCTGCTTTTGCTCATGTTTTCTCTTCTTGCTCTCACTCTCACTCCTATCCCACCTTTACTTGTCCAAATTCTGCCCAGTCTTCAAGGGTAGCTCAAATGATTTCTCTTCCATATAACCTTCTCTAATCTACCTCCTTCCAAACCCCCTTATCCTAGCCAGAAATAATCTTCCTTCTATCTTTAGAACTAGAGAACTCTGTGTCTCTCATATGGTATATCACCTTATATAGATTGATTATTATAGTAAGATCATAGGATGTAGAATTGGAAGGACCCTTGGAAATCATCCAGGCAGACTTCATTTTACAAATTAAGAAACTAAGGCTCAGAGAAAATTGACTTGTCCAAGGTCACATAGGTAGTAAGTAGCAGAGACAGGATCTGAACAATGGTCTTCTGACTCTAAATCCAGCACTGTACCTGAAATGACCTTCCCTTGCAGATCTCAGACAAACTCCGGTTCATAACTCACTAATTTAATTATTCTGTAACATTGTGCCTTATAGTTAGTATCTTATTTTTTTAATTTAATTCATTTTATTCTGAACTTTAAAACCAGCATTTCCATAACATAGTAGAATAGAACAAAATATTGTACATGAAACTGCAAATCTGTTATATGCAACTTGCTATTCCTTTTAAATATATAATAATATTATTTAAATTCCTTTCTCCCCCCCTCTTTTCTTCCCTCGGTGTCTCATTGCCACATTCTACTGTAAACTCCATGAAAGGAAAGACAATGCATTTTCAAAACAAACCCCCTTGCCACCTCCTAGCACAGCAATCTGTGTAAATAGGTGCTTAATAACTGTTTGTTTAATGAAATTCAACAAGCTTCTATTAAGTGCCTACCATGTGGGAAGCACTGTGCTGGGCCTCTGAATGAACAAATTTTCTTTCCTATTTTTTGGTAGAGTGCATGAATAGCCTTAGGTGAGTAGTGAGAAGCAAATCTTTAAGGAATGCTTTTATAAGGGGGGGGGGGTCTTCCTAGGTCAACCCAAATAATAATGATAATGGTAATGGCAATAATTCATATTTGTATGAAGAAGTGCAAAACACTTTGCTCATAGTGACCAGGTAAGATAGGTAATGGAGTATTATCTCCATTTTTCAGATAAGAAAACTGAGGTTTCTTGAGGTTGAATAACTTATTATCACACAGTTGGCCAGTGTCAGACCTGAGCTCTGACTCAGTAGTCCTAAATTCTCTTTTTGTTCTTTCTATTAAACCATGTGGCTTATCTTAGAGTAAGGCCAGCCTTGATCAGCCTTTCAGACACACCCCAACCCCCATCCCGATTATCCCATTCTAATAGGATGTTTCTAATGTCCTGAGACAGCCTACTCTGTATCCTGTTAGCAGAACCCCCACACCTGGATGCAGATTCCACCATGACTAAGTCATTCCTTTAGACTAGATCATTGTTCCTAGTACAATGCCCATAACCCTTTGGAGGACCAAGCCTGTAGCAGTTTCAGTCAATTGGGCCACTGTAGGCTCCATGGGAAGCTGAAAAACAAAGAATTCTTAGCAACTGATGGGGCCTCCACTGTTCCTACTCTCAGTCCCCAGCCCCAGCTATGCCTGGCATTTGGGAGTCAGCACTCTGTAGGCCTCCCTGACATTTGAACACTCACCTCCCACTTCTTTCCTCTGAGGCTCACTCCTTGGAGAGGAGAGGAGAAAAGTAGGGCCGCTTTGGCTGAGGTCGCTGCCAGTGAGCTCATCTACAGCAGAGAGGCAGCTGCCACCCGTGAATCAGGGGGCCTGAATTCATCGAAAGGCACACCCCATCCAAACACATCTGGCCCACTCTTCACTGACCTTTCAACAAGAGTGAGAAGGTGAAGCCACCGCCCTAGAGTTTGCTGGCGAATGAAAGAGGGAAAGACATTTGTGTTATGAAACCATGTCCTTTCACTTGGTGAAGCCTGAGAGGCCAGGGACATTCCCACTCCCCTTCCAAGGGTCCTGTCATTTCCCTCACAAACAGCCCAGAGCTGAAGTCACACATTCCAAGCAGCCCTTCCTACACCCGGCCTGCCTCCCTCCAGCTCACTGGAGCCACCCAACATCGTGTCTCGGTAATGCTGTCCTCCTTCCATAGCTGGGATGCTGCTGTTGATACTCAGTGTGGTGGCAGTCAATCATAGGATCGTCTTGGAGTGACCCTGAGAACCTAGTATGTGCTATAGGATTATAAATGCAGCATTCCTTAAGGGTCAACTAATCCATCATCATCAACAAACATTTGTTAAGCATTAGAGATTCAAAGAAAAATAAAAAACATTCCCTGCCCTCAAGGAGCTTACAATCTAATGATGAAGCCAACCAGCAAACACCCCCGTATATCCAAGATATAGCATTGTAAATGAGAGTTAATCTCAGAAGAAAAGCATTAGCAGTGGGTCAGGGGGTAGAGGACCAGCAGAAGACTGCACTTGAATGAAGTTTTGAAGGAATCTAGTCCGATGCCTCATTTTATACTTGAGGAAACTGAGGCCCAGAGAGTCTGACTTCCCCAAAGTCACCCAAGAAGAAAGGAAACAAGCATTTATTAAGCACCTATTGTGTGCCAGACGCTCTGCTAAATGCTTTACAAATATTATCTCATTTGATCCTCACAACAACCCTGGGAGTTAAGTGCTTTTGTCATACCCATTTTACAGATGAGGAAGCTGAGGCAAACAGGTTAAGTAATTTGACCAGGAGCGAACAACTAATATGTGTCTAAGGCTGGATTCAAATTCAGGTCTTCCTGTCTACAGGCCCAGTACTCTTTATTCACTGTGCCACCAAGTTCCCTTTGTACAGGTAATAAGGAGCAGGGCCAAGCTCAAACTCAGGTCTCGACTCCAAGTTCAGTAGTAAAGTTCAGAACTCATTCCACCATACCACATTATAACATCAGCCCTGTCACTAACCAGCTGTGCAACCTCATATAAGTCCCTTAACATCTTAGGGCTTCTGCTTTCTCCTCAGTAAACTGAGAATGACAGTATCTGTCTTGCTACCTCACAGGTACCAGACAAGATAACCCACATGAAAATGGTTTGCATACTATAAAGCACCCAATAGTAATAGCTCATATTCTTATAATCCTTTAAGGTGAACAAAGCATTTTTCACACAATCGGTCTCTCATCTGAGTACCATAAATATTATTGACCCCATTTTACAGGAGAGCAAACTGAGACTCAGAGAAGTTAAGTAACATTCCTAGGATCACATGGCTAGTTTAAATCAGAACTGGGATTAAAACCCAGCTCTCCTGACTCTCAATCTAGCACTCTTTCCACTATATTTCACCACCTTTCTTACTGATATAAATATGACCTGTCATTACTATCATTATATATATATATATATATACTATACTACTACTACTACTAATTACTACTACTACCAGTACTACTACTGCTGCTGCTGCTGCTGCTACTACTACTACTACTACTACAACTACCTCTGTCACTAACCAGCCATTTGATATTGGTTAAGTAACTTAACTCTCTTAACTTCCCTTTCCCTAACTGGAAATGGGGATAATAATACCTGTCCCATAGGTCAAAAAGCTCTTAAGAGGATAAAAAGTAAAAACAAATGTGATGGTGCTTTGAAAATTATTGAGTATGATATTAACTTAAAGTTTTATGGGGGTTTAGTGATTTCTTTTCAAAAATCCCATTCATCAAGCATCTCTGAGAAGAGAGTCTGCCTTTATGTAATGGAGTCTCTATAGGATGCCATTTGTAGCATCCAAGTTTAAAACTGACCTTGGAATCCATTCCTGGCATATCTTTGCAATTCCTGCATTTCTTATCATGACGTTGTCTGGCCTCACTTCAGGCACTTAATTTTTTACTATCTTGGTAATTGGAAAAAATAAAATGCTATTAAGGAAAGAATAAAATTTAAATAAAAACTTGACCAAGGGGCATAGCACGCTTGATGCTAAGTGAGATGGAATAGTTTTGAGTTTGAGCTCCCAAGGGGAGCACCCTAGAATGCCAAAGGAGACAAGTTTACTAATTGCTGCTACTTCCTGCCACATAGTTAATGCTTTTTTCTTTTTCTTTTTTTTTCCCATTCTTTACCCAGGGAATGGAAGTTAAAGATACAAATATAACATTTGTTAAGGACTTGAATATAAAGGGTCTTATGCAACTAAGTGGTGTAGTGAATAGAGAACTGAGTTCAAATCTGCTTCAAATCTAACCTCAGACACTAACTCTGTGACCCTTGGCAAGTCTTAACTGCTGTCTACCTCAGTTTCCTCTACTGTAAAATGGGGATAGTAACATTGTAAAATGGAAAAAAAATAATTTATTTATAAATTAAATAAAAAATAATAAATTATAGAAGCTACCTCATAACACTACCTGTTGTGAGGATTAAATGAAATGATATATGTATAGCACTTAGTCCAGTACCTGTCACAGAGTAGGCATTTAATAAATGCTTAATTCCTTCCTTCCTGTGCCAGGTAATAACTAAGTTGAGATGAGACTCCCCAAGGAATTTATAGTAAAAAAAAATGTACAGTCTTCTATGCCTGGACCTTGGGGTGTTTTGTGAGACTGGGACCTAAGCCACAAGGGAACAAATAGCTGGTCTTTATTAATCAGAGTAGAAAGAAAGGGACGACCCATGTGCCATCCTAGAATAAATGATAGGGCCCAACAAAGACCATGAGCAACTCAAACTGGCCTCCCAACAGAATATGTTGCCCACACTCACTACCTTTTCTTGGTTGCCATTTTGATAATTAAATTCTCTTTTTCAAATACTCAGAATTTGCCTTCCCACCTTTCCAAATGAAAAAGAAAGAAAAACAGTGCCCTTGTACCGAACATATGTAGCCAAGCAAACACACTCTCAAATCAGCCATGTCCAAAAAGGATATCTATTTGTCTCCATCATGTCCGTCACCCCTCAATCCAGGTGCTGTGCTTCACTGTGAGTCCTCTGGAACCACAGTTGCACTGTGCTGATCAGAGTTCTGAAACTTTGCAAAGATGTTTGGTTTACTTGGTTGCCTATTGATAACTCAGTTTAGGGCTAGTGGTATTACCCAGCTCAAATTAAACTATGAACCAATACATTTTGATTCCTCAATGGATCCGTGCTCTCATCCATCTGGGCACATTCTCTACCAGTGCCGATGACAATCTACCTACCTTTTTTCATCTCATACAAATCTCGTCTGTGACTTTTCATGAATCTTCCAACACATCATCAACCTTCCTTTAATTTTTTTTTTTTTTGCTTTTTGGAGGGCAATTGGGGTTAAGTAACTTGCCCAAGGTCACACAGCTAGGTTTTTGTTTTTGTGTACATTAAGCGTCTGAGTCCAGATCCGAACTCAGGTCCTTCTGACTCTAGGGCCGATGCTCTACTCACTGCACCACCTAGCCGCCCCTTTCCTTTAAATTTTGAAATATTCTGTGGATACAGGTACAGCACTCCAGCTGGCCATCTGCTTACTCTGGATTCTCGGTACATGGTTGCACACAAACCTCCTTTTCTAATCATACCTGTCTTCAATAATATCTTTTACACCACTTTCTGCACATAAGTCAGTAATGGTAATGTGCTACAGCCTACTTATACACACCCTGTGGGTCACCTGCAATCGTGAAGATAAGTATTTTGATCAAAAAAAATTCTCTACCATGAATACATCCACCTCCTGCTGCCATCCCTTAGTGAGCCTCAGTGGTTCAAAGGGTGGGAACTGGGAGGGAGGGAGAGGGAGGGAGGGAGGAGTAGAGGAACCAGACCCAGAGAGCAGGAGGAGGAAAAGGAAGAACCAAGTTTGGTTTTTTCAAGTGTGTAAGTTTTGAGAAGAAAATAATATTAAGTGATTTGTTGACACCTAAGAAATGAGACAGTAGGAAAGCAGTAGAGAGTATTTAGATGCTAAAAGAGTTAAGAAAAGTGGAAAAGCAATGTGGGCTAGAATATCTAGTTTTCTTTTTTGATAGATTTTTATAGATATCTTTTGTTTTTGCAGTCCTGTATCCCCCACTCCCACATGTCTCCCAGAGAGCTATCACTTAAAAGGAGGGGGGAAAAGAAGAACAAATTCAGCAAAACCAATCCATATATTCTAAAAGTCTGACATTATACTATCCCAGGTGTCTTGGGTATATGGACTGAAAGCCATAAAGTGAGAAAAACTACCCCAAGTGTACCTGGACCCTCTTTGTCATGCATTTTGGCACTTGGTTGCATACAACCCTTCCTTTCTAATCATACCTGTTCTCAATGTTATCTTTTATACCATTTTCTGCACATAAGTCAGTAATGGTAATGTGCTTATGCCCACCTTGTGGGTCACCTGCAATTGTGAAGATAAGTATTTTGATCAAAAAAATTCTCTACCATAGATACATCCACCTCCTGCTGCCTCCCTTCAGTGAGCCTCAGTGGTTCCAGGGGTGGGAACTGGGAGGTAGGGAGAGGGAGTAGAGGAGTAGGAGTAGAGGAACCAGAACCTGACACAAGAGTTACATTTTGGAGACTCAGCTGGGATATTCAGAGAAGCAGAGATCTGAATTTGTGCCCCTGAGCTTGACTGTAGCCCCTGCAGGCACTTAGGGTAGACATTGTACCATCATGCTCCATTGTGTGATGGTAAACTAAAGAAGTGTCTTCTGGGTTAGATTGCTGGATTGATCGCAACCCAACACAATCCCACACAAAATACCACTAGTTTGGGGCACATCAATAAGATGTGGGGAAAGTATCATCATAAACACCTTGTAGATTGTTTGGAATATCTGAACAAGTGGAGAATATTGGCCAGGGCAGGAAGGAAGAGAGAGAACCAGGAGGAAGGACAACGTCTAAGTTTGCTGAGTTAGTCGAACCTCTCAAATTTCTTAGGGAGGTACACGGGAAAGTGTGCCTAGAAAGCTATGATAAAAGTGTCTGCTTCAGGGGCAGCTAGGTGGAGCAGTGAGTAGAGTGCCGGCCCTGGGGTCAGAAGGTCCTGAGTTCGGATCTGACCTCAGACACTTAACGCACACACAAACAAAAAAACCTAGCCGTGTGACCTTGGGCAAGTTACTTAACCCCAATGTCTGCTTCAGACACCAAGTTCTTAAAGAGACTCACCTTCCCTCCAGCCGCAAGCCTCAGTGGGCCCCCAGAAACATGGCTAGCAGTCCTTGGTTTGACTCTGAGACAAGTGTTCAAACTGCATTCCAAGTGATTATTCTGTAGGAAGTTGCTGTTATTTTCAGGATGGTACCCTAGGAGAGAAGAAAGTTAATCCTGGATGATACTGGACTGGCTCGAAAGTATGAGGGTCAAGCGAAAGAAGGTATATAAAATGGTTCACTAATCTTAAAGTTCAAAGTGATTGGAAGATATCAGTCGTCATCATCATCATCACCATCATTATTTCCCCGCTTGAGGAATAATTGAAGTCCTGAGAAAGCAAAGATCATTCTTGGAACCTTAGGGACAATACCAATTTGACTCAACTTAAAAACTTCTCCTTAGAGAGGGAGAAGAGAGACTCCTCTGGCCAAGAGAGACTGCTGCCCCTCCCCTGGGTTCTAATGGTGCTTATGAAATTGAGTACAAAAGGCACAGGAGAGGGAGATTAGAAGAAACGGCAGGGAAAGCAATAGGTCAGTATTTTCCCCCATTAAACATAGTGTGGGAAGGGGTGACAAACCTTGTGCCACTCCTTCTATACTGGCTCACTTTTCTCCCTTGGCACCAGAAAATAATGAACTATCTGTGGGCGTTTGTTTATATCATCTATCGTTATTTTTTTCTTTTTTTATTAAATTATTTATTTTTAGTTTTCAACAGTCACTTCCACAAGTTTTCAATTTTCTCCCCCTCCCTCCCCACTCCATCCCCAAAATGGCTTGCAGTCTGATATGGGCTTAACACATACATTCCTATTAAATACATTTTCACATTAGTCATGTTGCATAGGAGAATTAAAACAAATGGGAAAAAACATTACAAAGAAAAAAAAACAAAAGAAAACAAAACACAAAAGAAAATAGTCTGCTTTGCTCTGCGTTCAGACTCCACAGTTCTCTCTCTGAATGTGGATGGCATTTTCCATCATGTGTCCTTTGGAATTGTTTTAGGTCCTTGCATTGCTGAGAAGGGCTAAGTCTAGCAAAGTCAGCCCTCACACACTTTGGCTATTACTGTATACAATATTCTCTTGCATCAACCATTGTTATTAACACAAAGCACATCACCCATGCCTCCACTTCATGTAACCCCCTCCTCATACCTATCCTGAGCAACGAGTCCTGAGTACAATGACTTAAAAATCAAGGAGGAAGGAGGTTGAGCCAGACAAAATTGAAAACAGTAGGACAGACTACGTAGGTGTTTCAGCAAATATCTCAAATTTAAAATGCAAAGGATAAAACCAGCGTTGAAAGTGAAAACACATAGGGTAAAAGTCTATATTTGATTTCCTTGATTTCCCCACCACCACCAAGAAAAATTCCCAGAAGGAAAATCAAGATAAGGTAAGAGGGAAACAGATCTCTAGGTGTAATATTTCTTTCCCCTTCTCCTTTATCCGAGGGCTGCAGCTGTTAAGGGAGACAGCCCAGGAAGCCTTGGGCTCAGAAAACAGGAGAGAGGGGCCAGAATGTACAAGGGGTCCCAACTAAGGGACTTCTGTTCCCCCTGCCCTGCAGAAAGGATAAGAGGTAGACTGGAACATGACCAGCTCTGCTCAGGACTGGATCTATGACCCATGGGGCTGTGGCACCAGCATCTCATTGGCTAAGTGGATGGCCTTGGGCTCTTCTGAGCTCTTCTGGGCTCTAGGTGGTAACCCTGGAGCTACAGCAGAAGACTACAGGATAATAGCCAGGAGGTGGGGAAAGGGAGGACACATACAGAAATATCTATCCCCAAAGCACCCACCTTTCCTCCACCCCTTGCTATGACGTCCACTTAGAGCCTGGCTAAGAGGCAAAGACAGACAGGGAAGAGAATAGAGGAAGCAAACGCACTTGTAAAGGTATTCTTTACTACCTGCATTACCTTGGACAAGTCTCTTCACCAATCTGGGCCCCTGCTTCATTGTCTGTAAAATGAAGAGGTTGGATTAGATGGCCTCTAAGGTGCTTTCCAGCTATAGATCTGTGTTCTCTGAACCCTAGTATCCCCAGCTGTTTCTGGCAATGGCTAACCAGTACCTCCTGCTAGTTAAATTGATTTAGAAGGAACCTGAGCAGCTAGCTGTTGGTAAGAGGTGTAGTGTGCCTAGGACAAGGGAGAGTAAGAGGTACCTAAAAAAGCATCATAAGAGTGAACCGCCTGGCAAAGACTCTGCCCTTCTTCATCCCCCTCCCCCCCCCACATCCTTGATCTCCAACTCCACCACCATAATAACCCTTTCTATACCCATATGAAAACTGAAATCAGAATCAAGCCACAAAACCTCCTCCTTTTTCTAACTCTTACGTCCTCATCCCTCCAACAAAGCTGGACTTGGGAGCAGAAGCCAGGAGCATGACATAGCCCCTAGGTGATAGAAAATGACTACAAGGTAGACTTCAGTCCTGTACGAATTGAGACCCACCTCTTTGCCTATCACTTCTCCCCTAGCGCAGGGATGTGCCCCAGATTCTACAGTGCTATAAGGGTGATGAGTTAGAATCTCCGGGCTCCTCAGTTAGTGAATAAGGGGAGCTAAAAGATCTGACCAAATTCTTTCCTTCCTTCTTTGCTTCCTCCCTCTCTCCCTACTTAACTCCATCCCTCCCTTTACTCCTTCCTTCTTTCCTTCCTTCTTATACAAAGTAAAATGAATCATCATCTAAAAGGAAAACACAGTGTATAAAAATATATTCTTGAATGTCCCCTTAAATCCACATGGGGAAAGCAGCATGGGGTAAGGAGGGGCACAGATATCTAAGGGTGATATCCCCCCTTTCTTCCCTACTCAAGAGCTATAGCTACAACAGTGGACAGTTTAGGGGCGGCTAGGTGGCGCAGTGAATAGAGTGTCGGCCCTGGAATCAGAAGGACCTGAGTTCGGAGCCGGCCTCAGACACTTAATCCTTGACACAAACAAAAACCTAGCCGTGTAACCTTGGGCAAGTTACTTAACCCCAATTGCCCTAAAGGGGCGGCTAGATGGCGCAGTGAGTAAGAGCGCCGGCCTCGGAGTTTGGATGACCCGAGATCAGATCCGGCCTCAGAAAATGAGCACCCACGCATAAATAATGACTGGCCGTGTAACCTTGAGCAAGTTACTTAACCCCAATTGCTTAAAAAAAAAAAAAAACAGTGGACAGTTTAGGAAGCCTCAGGTTCAGAAAACAAAGGGAGAGGAGACAGATACAGACAGAGATAGATAGATAGATAGATAGATAGATAGATAGATAGATAGATAGATAGATAGACAGATAGAGAATAGATGGGTATACATACTTACACTTTTATTTTTAAAGAAGAACCAAAGTTTTTTTCATGGTACAAACACTTTAGAGTTTTTTTCTGGATGACTAAAACTACTGACAGAAGATTGGGATACAAAGGAACCATGATGCCATGGGACATAAGCCGGACATAAAATGTTCTTCCACTCACCACCACATGTTTTGTGTTACTCTAAGTCCCCCTTGTTTAACTTACTATAGCGACTATAGTCTCTGTGAATGTTGAAGAGCTTAGCCACTTATAATCCTGCTCTTCTCCAGCCTCAAGGATCTTCTTTGCTCTTGGCATCCAGTTAAAGTTGTGCCACGACAAGATGCCCACTATGACTTAAACCCTGAGATAGAATGTGATGCCTTTGCTGAAGGCCTCTCCTTTCATGGAATTTATGGGACTTTGGGAGTGCCAGCATCCATTTAAGGCTTCACACTATGTCTCACTCTCTGAATGGATACTAGTTCCTTATTGTTTAGTTGAAGATTTGGTCAATGTCTTTGGCAAGAGCTTTTGCAAAAATCCCAACTGTGGATAAACTACAATACACAAAACCAATAGCTTCGTAGGTAAGCCCAGATCACTTCCAAATATTGACCAATGCCAGTATGACTTAGCAACTACACATACAGATACAGATACAGTTACAGATACAAATAAATAAAAATATTAAGCATTTATTGTGCTTAATACATACATATACATGCATATACATATTATGCCTATTACATTTATACATATACATGTATGTTATTTAACCACATTTATACAATGTGTACAAATGAATTTTGTTTATATTTACATGTATAAATATATAACTTGTTACAGTTATATACGTATAAATTATATATAAACACATAAACATATACCTTGTGTTTATATATTTTATACTATATGCATACATTATATAATTGTATATACACACATACAGATTATATCATCTGTATATATGTGTGTAGAGATATAAACACATCTATTATAGATGTAAACTTTGTGTTTGTATCTATACATATACATATCTATAAATACATATTGTGCATAACATGAATGTGTTTGTATAAATGCATATGAGTGCATATAAACTTTGTTTCTATATACACATATATAATATATACTACACATAACATGTATATTCTGTTTATATATACATATATTATGTAATATTATGTTTATATATACATCTTACATATAATAGGATATTGTGTATACATAAACACATTTATAAGTATAAATATAAACTTTATGTTCATATATACACGAAAAGGGAGGTGAGGCTCATCCTCATTGACCTCTGCAAGCTTTCTTCCCTTTATTCATTGGTAGGCAACCCCCTATAGGGCATAATGCCTGTAGACAGTGAACATGCTTTAGCACCCCCACCACCACCACCACCCCCATACACCCCACCCTGCCTGGGAAGCTGAAGCCAAGCACAGCTGCAGAATCAGGAAGACAGAGTGTTAAATACCAAGACGATGAAAATGCAGCTGAGGCTAAATCCCGGCTGCCTCAGGGAGATGAGAAGGCACCAGCCCTTCCCCAGGGGAAATATCTGGGGACTTACAGGTTGTTCTATTTCAGCTGAGAGTAAGTCAGTCCCCCAGGTCATACTGGTAGAGTTCCATGGGCAGGTGAGGAACTCTATGGACTTTATTCCCTTGCTAGGGGCACAGGAGAGGTGGCAAGAGGAAAAAACACTGATGCTCATGGACTCCATAGCATTCTCTTAAAGCAGAGTCATTTATGGAGGTGATTATGTTCACTCAGAGCTTTTCTCCTATGTGGCTGAAAGCTAAAGTCTTGGAGTCTCCTCTCTCCAATATTGTGAAAAAAAAAAAAAAAGCTCAGAAGGTAAGAGGTCATTCAGCAGTATTGGCAGAGAGAATAAGGAAGAGTTTTCATGTGGTGGGAAAGACAGGAGCTCATAGGTGTAACTACCTTCAGTAGTGATAATTGAGTTAGGTTATGAGGTATGTGTACATTTCTACACCAGCTTCATTTTTATTTAAGCATTACTTAATACCTTGGGCAAGTCACTTTCCATCTCTGGGCCTTGGTTTCTTCACCTATAAAATGAGGAGTGGAAGGAAATAGACAATGAGTTTGAAGGCATAGTCTCAGTTCCCATGGGTCTATGTTGTTATATTATATTATATATATATATAGTTTATTTATAGACATACATATATGCACATGTGTGTATTTTTATATACATATATGCACATATAGATTATATATGCATGTATGTGTGTACATATATATATTCACTTATATATGAATTCTACTTCCTTCAGAATACCAACTGACACTCTAATAAGGTGTATTGGATATTTACTGTCCAAAATAATTATCCTGTACAGAATATCAATCCTATAAACAAGGAAGAGATGGATGTCTCCACAGGTTGGTAGAAAGCTGCCAGTGTTGCCCTGACCCCTCCAAGGACAAGTTGTTCCTTAATCCCATAAAGCCCTGGATTCTGAGAAGCCACATTGCCCTGGAAATTCAAATGGCAGCCACCTCCTACATATCAGCAGCAGAGAGGTATAAGTGAAAGATCTTCACTTGGAGTCTTGGGGTCTGTATTCAAGATTCAGATCCTAATTCTCTTCTGCTTACCAGCTGTATGACCTCCAGAAAATCACTTATCCTCTGGCTTTTTTTTTTTTTTTTGTAACATGAAAGGATTGGACAGGGGTGAGGAATCTGTAGCCTCAAGGGCCCTTGGGTGAGGCCTTTGAGTCCAAGTTTTACAGAACAAATCTTATTTAAAAGCAAATTTTATTAAGTGTATTTTTCTGTGAAGTTTGGATTCAGTCAAAGGGCTACACTTGAGGACCTAGAGGGCTACATGTGAGCTCAAGGTTACAGGTTCCCCACCCCTGATCTAGACCATTTCTAGGGTCCCTTCCAGCTAGGACATTCTGGAAGTCTATGAATTTCTCATGGGAGTTAC
This sequence comes from Gymnobelideus leadbeateri, assembly GCA_011680675.1. NCBI lineage: Eukaryota > Metazoa > Chordata > Mammalia > Diprotodontia > Petauridae > Gymnobelideus > Gymnobelideus leadbeateri. The sequence continues at coordinate 149,363 of WOXC01009701.1, read as the reverse complement.
TGAGCACTTCAGCTTTGCCTAGAGACAAACAAAACATGGTTAACATGTAAAAAAAAAGTCAGTCTGGGTTGACTGATAGCCAAGTATATACACATAGGTTATTTAATGGTTTGAGGCTAAGGGCTATTCAGAAGGCCTGCACAAATATGTCTCTTGCCCTGCCATGGTATCTTAAAATGCATGGTCAGGATTCATTCCTTTGGGTAAAAACAAGATGGCCTCATGAAAAACCATCATCAGTCATCAAGACTTGGATGTGATTTGTTTCTCAGACCCTTGCCTCCTCAGCTTGGAGGAAATGAGTTTGGAACTGAATTGGAAGAGTATTCATAATAAAGCAGGAAGCACTGAAGATTTGGGTTGGATGGAGGGCAGAGCTCTGGGCAGCTGGAGATAGCATGAGAGCATTGGGCAGCTAGGGGAAGGAAGGCAAAGCTGGAGGTGGGAAAGGGAGACAAGAATGATGGTGGAAGAACCCTGAAGACAAATCTGACCTGCTTCATGGTTTTCATAACTATCAATCTGGCAATTGACCTATTTGCTTTGTTCTTGTTATTGTTTGGTCATTCCTGACTCTTTGTGACCCCATTTGGGATTTTCTTGGCAGAGATTTTAGAGTGGTTTGTCATTTCCTTCTTCAGATCCTTTCACAGATGAGGAAACTGAGGCAAATGGAATTAAGTGACTTGCCCAAGGTCACCTAGCTAGAAGGTATCTAAGACCAAATTTGAACTAGGGTCTTCTGACTCCACACCCAGCACTCTGTCCATTGAATCACCTCCATGTGCTTACCTCACTCCAGTATTCATAGCATCATAAAATCACAGATTTAGATCTGGAAGAAACCTTAAAAGTCATCTAGTCTAACCCCTACAGACTAGAAAACTAAGGCTCAAAGATTTTTAGTGACTTTCCCAAGGTCTCATAGATTTTAAGTAACAAAGGCAGGCAGGATTCAAACCCAAGCCCTATGACCCTAAATCCAGTGCTTGACAAATATTTATTGAAGGTCTTCTTGCATTAGGTATTTAGAACTGGTGGTATATAGATATTTCTTAAATTAAAAGGATAGAATTATAGCCTAGAAAAGGTAGAAATGATAGGATAGAAATAAGTTCAAAGAATAGATATGCAGTATAGGGAAGTTTTAGATTCAATACCAGAAGGCTTGAGTTTGAAGCTGAGCTTGGCTACTTAATTGCTGTCACATGGGGCAAATCTCTTCCCTTCTCTGGGCTCCAGTTTCCTTCAGTGTAAAAGAAGAGGACCAGGAGAAAATCTGCAAAATCCAAACCAGTCTGTGCTGGAGGGGTTGTTGGAAGACACACTTATACACTGTTGGGGGGTGCTGTGAATTGACCTAAAAACAAGTTGGAGTGATTCAATGACATCTCTTCATATGCTTGGGTTCTCCTACTGGGTGTATTCCTGAGGACAGAAAATCAGGAAGAGCACAGAAATCAGGTAGAACGTATAACCAAAACAGTCACAGCCATAGTTTTGAGGAGTAAATAACTGGGAAAAAGGTAAGTGTCCATCAATTAGGGAACAGCTGAACAAATTGTGGTATGTCCATGTAATGGCATGCCATTTTGCAATGAGAAATGATGAATGTGAGAAATTCAGAGAAACACAGCCTGAGAAACTTGTATGAAGTGAAATAAGAACCAGTCGGACAGCACACAGTGACTACAGTAATGGGAATGAGGAGAGCCTAAGAGGAAGTTGAACCCTCAGTAATTAGAATGACAAATTGCAGTCCCAGAGAACAGCTGATGTAACCCTCTGTCCTCCCAGGATTGCGGCCTAGAGAGGCCACCGTAGAGATTGTTTTCTTTAGCTGTCTTCCTGTGTGACAAGGGAGGGTTCCACTTCGGGCAGCATTCAGAAATGACTGTGACATAAAAACACAAGGCTGATCTCAAGAAGACATATAAAAATTAATGAAAGAGGAGAGGTTTTGATCTCTACAGGTTCTTCCAGCTCTAAATATGACAACCGATGAATTAAAAATTGTAATACGCAGAGTTCTGCCCTCCCGGAAGCTTATGATCTGGCTAGATACGTACGGAGTGTGTATGAAAATATAACTAACTAAACAATGAAGTCTGTGGTAAACCCCAAATATATGCCGTATGAACAGTGAATGTCCCTTTTTTCCCCTAAAATGATTGGTTAATCTATCAATGGGTCTTAGAGAAGAGATAGAGTACTCAAATCATGGGAACAGATGGGTCAGAGTCCTCCCTGGGGAGTTCTATGTGCTGAAAAAGGGTAATTACTAGAATCAGACATTAAAAAGTTACTGATGACTTTGTTGGTTCTGAATGCCTGGTGCCAACATGACTTGTTTCTCAAGTTATCCTATTAGGCATCTGGGGCCAGACAGGGCAGACACATCTGCCAAGAACAGAAAGGGTGTTGATTCTAGCTGTAAATAATCTCTTAAACAACCCCGTGAATTAGCCTAACCATTACATATCCAAGAACATGAGATCCCAGAAATGGAAAAGCTCTGTTCAGTCAGCTAGGTCATTTGTAGAGACCCATTGCAGGCCTGTTCCAAGCCCTAAATGGTAAGTGTCAACTGTGTGTAGAGTACTCCTCCCCAAATTAAAAACTTGGAGATATTAGGAGACTGAAAAGAGACCTCACCCCTCTTTTCCTGTGTCATTGGCCCTGGGTCACCATATCCCAAACCAAACTTACTGTCTTTCCCCCTAAACTGGTTTTTCCTTTGCTATTTTTGTCTATGACATCACAATCTCAACACTGGGATTATCTCTGGCTCTTTCTTTTTCTTTACCTCTCACATCCAATTAAGTCACCAAGCTCTGTCAGTTCCATCTCTTCAACATAGAATCATAAACTTTTATGTTAATCTACTCCAGGGATATGCTGGTAAATGTTTAACAACCATCTCTCCAGGGGGAAAAACATACCCATAGTACATTAAGTTTAATCTGTATTATTAACATATTCTCCATCACTTTTTTAAGCCTAGACAATCAACGAAACAGTTAAGTCAAGCCCCAGTTGATAGCCTTTGTGGATTTCTGGGATGTAAATGCTCAATCTGTAAGTTTAACAATGGACCCTCCAGAAGTTAAAGCTGGCTCCAGCAGGCCTCTACCCTACTCCTACCCCAAGCCTCAGGTTGGTGGTTTCCTGAAGGACATCTCTGTAACACTGAATGCTGTGTACAGGACGGAGATGTGCTTACCTTTCCATTTTTCTTTCTCTGAAATCTCCATGCATTTATGAAGCATCCCTGTACAAAGTTCTCACTTAGAATCAGAAGGGACCGGGGTGATCATCTAACTAAATTACATTATTTTACAGGTAAAGAAACTGAGACTCAGAGAAATTCAGTGATGTTTTCAATATCACAGAGCTAATTAGGAGACAGTCCATCCTTGTACCCAAGTATCCTGCTTCACAGGATCATAACAGATGGAGCTGAAAGGCACCTTTGCTGCCAGCTAATCCAACCTTCTCACTATAATGGTAAGGAAATTGAGATTCAGACGGTGTAGCCAGTTTGCCCAAGGTTACACAGATAATTAAAGCGGGAACTGGAATTAAAACTCAGTCGTGCTAACTCCAAATCCTATGTTTTCACCACCACACTGTAACATACCTCTTTCCCTATATGGATCCAAAAATCTCCAAATAAATATCTCCCACCCACCCCCACCCACCACCCCAACTGTCTTTAAAAGGAAACACATTTTTTATCAAGAGCTCATCATTCCAGGGGCAGCTAGGTGGCGCAGTGAGTAAGAGAGTCGGCCTCAGAGTTGGGATGACCCGGGATCAAATCCGGCCCCAGAAAATGAGCACCCACACATAAATAATGACTAGCCTTGAGCAAGTTGCTTAACCCCAACTGCTTTAAAAAAAAAAAAAAAGGAGCCCATCATTCTAGCATCTAGAGTCTTTGTCTGGAAATCCAAATCCTATCTTTGGCACTATCTATCTTCCTGACTACTTAATCACTTCCCAAAGCTACCTTTCTCTTCTGAAATTCTTTCAAGAGACAGCAGCGATAGAAATGGCACCTGTCACCCTGAGAATTTCATTTTCTTGCCTAATCTCTCATAAAAGCCTAGAGTTACTTTCCTTGGAGCATGATCAATTTTCCTCATGTGTATCACCAGAAATGGGTGATTTGACAAAAAACGGGTGATTTTGACAAAGTTTGACAAGTGTTGGAAGGCCCTTCTCCACATGCCCCACACATACCCTGGGATACCAGTAGATTTTGCTATAACTCACATCATAGTGACATGTGGCTGCCTCAGTACTCCCCTCATCAGAGAGTTATCAACCACCATTCATCTTTTTCTTTCTGTGAACAGATCTAGGTAGCTTCTCTCTCAGAGGTAGCTGTGACTTTTCCTTATCATTCACAAGAAATCACTAGCTCCTCAGAGTATCCAACTCTTGTCCTTTATGGGAAGAGCCACATATCTATGACAAAGCTCGAGGGTTTCAATGATCCTTCTTCCCTTTCTTCTTTGGGATGTTCTGCTCTCCAGCATCAGAAACAAATTTGCATTCCCTTCTGGAGGCAGCTAAGTGATCCAATGGACCCAGACCCAAGACTGGGTCTGGAATCAGGAAGGTCTAAGTTCAAATCCAGTCTCAGACACTTAAGAACTATGAGAACCTGGACAAATCATTTACCTTTTCTCAGTTTCAGTTTCCCCATCTATAAAATGGGGATAATAATAGCACCTACTTCACAGAGCTGTTGTAAGGACCAAATGAGATTTGCAAACTCCAAAGTATTATATAAATACTAGCTAGTGGTAGTAACAGTAGTGCTAGGAGTATTGCTCTAAGGTAGCTATAGAAAGACTAATACTTCCTTACTAAAAAGGAAGAAAAGGTTTGATAGAAATTATCAGAATACAAGAAAAACAGATCAAATGAATACAGAAATACTTTTGGAACAAGGATATATCACTTCATTAATCAATACCAAAATTTAAAAACAAGTACACCTCATTGGGTTTGGTGAATATAATAAGAAAGTTTTACCTCTGGATGTTACCTACGCAATGTCCAAGATACAAAAATGTAATAAAAAGGCAGGATGGACAACACCACATGAACTCAACCAACAATGTGTTCACAAAGAAGGATTGAACAAATAATAGGCGGAGACCTTAGACATCATCTTGTCAATATTTCATTTTACTTAAGTCCTACAGTTTTGTTTGTGACCAGGGTTTATGCTGACAATTCAAGAAGAGGTCATTGCTACCAGAAATTACAGAAAGGTTACCCTTTCTGGAATAATGAATCAATACTGATTATGTGAGGAAATGTGTGCAGCACATCACTGCAAACTGTAAAAATGTGATGGTGATGGTGGTGGTGGTGGTGGTGGTGGTGGTGGTGGTGGTGGTCAGTTGTATCTGACTCTTTGAGACCCCGTTGTAATGGAAATGCAGATTTGAAGATCTTCCCTGCCCCTAAGCCCTTTGATTGGCTTAAGTGACTCTGAGAACCTTCCTTGATTTGAAAATATACTCTGCCTCCTAATAGGCTGAATGTGGTCACATGGAGCCTGTGGTAGGAGGCTTGGTTTTCAGGAATGCCTACACCTTGATGCTGTGTGATTGGGCAGTGGGTCAAGAGGGTGGTTACATTCTCTGAGCCAGAAGGCTATATAAACCCTGATGGGAGGCTTTGCTTTGGGGCTCACTTTGAGAAGTGTTGTGTGATTTGACCAGATGAGACTCTGGGCAGCTGTTGAGAACCCCCTGGCTTTGAAAACCCAGATGTTGATGCTTCCCTCTCTGGTAACTTGTGATTTTGGTATTGATAATGGTTGGACAGTTTGGAAGCCTGTCTGTTTGATCTGTCTGTATACTCTGAATTTCGGGGTGCTGACCTTTTTCCCCTGAACTAGGTAAGTGATATATGTTTGTTTGATTAAAGTAAGCTTGTTAACCGATTTTGAGTTGCTTTCCTTTTGAAAAGCAGATCTAAGAACCTGTGTTGGCAGCCACCCTAGGGATATTGGGGTGCTTGGTGCTACACCCATGGATCATAATATGCCAGTGTTGTCCATGGTGTGGTTTTTATTTTCACTAAATAAATTTATTTATTCAACAATCTTTGAAATCAAGCAAGTCTAAAGAATAGTGTTGAAGCCTACCCAGAACCTATATGAACCCTTGCTTTTAAGTGAGTCCTGAGATCTGACTGAGCCTATGTTGCTGGCTACTGGCTACCATGTTGCTACTAGACCAGAAGTGAAGAAAATCACTCTGGAAGATTAGGAGCTGAGCAGTTTCATTCCTGCACATTGGAATATTGAAGGGCCAGGTCCATTCCTCTTCTAATATGCTGAACTATCAAGTTTTTACAATGATGCTAGCCTGAGCATTGTTTATGGCCTGGCACTGGTTTTAAATCATATATGTATGTATGTATGTATGTGTGTGTGTGTGTATATACAGACATATATATGATTTCATATATATGAAATATATATATTTTATATATACCTTAAGTACATATATGTATATAATATATGTGAGTATAATATATATATGAGATATATCATATATATATATATATATATATATATATACCTCAAGAGACTCCTATTCTTTCTTTAGAAATATGTCTATTACTCTAAAACCACAAATGGCTGCTTTTATTTTGTTAGGAGCATTCAAAATCTTTAGATTTGGGGTCCTCACTCAGGCAGGTAGATTAATGACCAAAGGGAAAAGGTCAATTAATTAATTAGAAAAATAATATTTAAAAAAAATTTTTAGTCAATGCAAGTCTGATATTCCTAACAAACTTCCAAAATATTAGATTTTCTTAACAAAGATACTAGAGTAGTTTTGCTATTTCTTTCTCCTGTGGATTAAGGCAAACACAGAGTAAGTGACGTGCACAGCTCATAAGTGTTTGAGATTGGATTTGAACTCAGGTCTTCCTGATGCCAGTCCCAGCACTCTATCTATTGAGCCACCCCAGCTCTCCTATAAAAAAAACAATTTAGCATCTGCCAAATAACTGGCAAGACATGACTTGGTGGCTAGAAATATACAAGAAAAGCTCATTATCTTTTATGCATAGACATTCTACGAATACAAACTCCAAAATATCATAAAGAACACAACTAATCGGGGTGGCTAGGTGGCACAGTGAATAGAGCACTGGCCCTGGAATCAGGAGGACCTGAGTTCAAATGCAGCCTCAGACACTTAATGCAGCAAACAATGTTGAAACAAAATGAGGTGCATATCATCTCCACCATCCTGAATGCTGCTGGATTTGTATCAAGGATGCTCTTAGTCTACAGAGGGTAATCTTGTCCTTAAAACTTTTATTCAACTACAAAAAAGTAGTTCTCTCCCACCTTGGCAAGAATTGTAAATAAGATTTGGAAGGGACCTCAGAAGTCATTAAATCCAATCCATTCATTTTACAGATGGAAAAATCTGAGGCCTAGAAAGGTTAAACAACTTATTGCCAATAAGTATCTGAGGTGATATTCAGACTCAGGTCTTTCTGGCTCTAAGCCCAGGCAGTTGAGGTGGTCTAATGAATGAAAGGAGTGCTGGACTTGGATTCAGAAAGATTTGAGCTCAAATCTGGCCTCTGACAATTACTAGCTCTGTGACCCTGAGTAAGTCGCTTAAACTCTGCCTGCCTTAATTTTCTCAACTATTAAGTAGAGAACAAATAAAGCACCTACTTCTCTGGGTTATTGCAGGGATCTAACGAGATAATATTTGTAAAGCACGTAATAAGAGCTTAATAAATGCTTGTTTCTTCCTTTCCCTTATCCATTATACCACACTGCCTCACAAGACACTTTCAGTGAACTTGCAGAAAATGGACTTAAAGCAAACATACTTATTCAGCTACAAAAAGCAGTCCTTACGTCGACCTGTGCAATAATTCATTAGAACATTAAGTAATAGCAAGATAAAGACTTGTCCCAGGCCTTATTCTATCTGAACTCCATTGGGAAAAAAAAATGAGAAGTATGAAATAATAAGAAAGATAATTCAGGATCAAATCATTGCTATAAGAAATTATAGAAAAGTCATCCTTAAGGAACCTGGATTTAATGATCAGTGAAGATTATTCAGGGAAATAGTTGAAACTATACACACATCACTTCAAGCTATAAATATTTTGTTGTTATTGTTCTTGTTATTTAGTTGGTTCAGTTGTGTGAGACTCTTTATGATCCTATTTGGGGTTTTCTTGACAAACATATGGGAGTGGTTTACCTTTTCCTTCTCTAGCTTATTTGACAGATGAGGAAACTAAGGCAATCATAGTGAAGTGACTTGCCCAGGGTCACACAGCTAGTAGGTATCTGAGGTCAAATCTGAACTCAAGAAGTTGAGTCTTCCTGATTCCAAGCCCAGTGCTCTTTCCACTTCACCTAGCAGTCACCTGTAAACATTTATTTCCTACCAAATATCCAACAAGACTTCATCTGATGGCTAGAATTATACATCAGAAGCTCACTAGCTTTCAGGGACTGACAGATGAGAAAATCTCACACTACAAATACCCCCACAATATCTTGGGGAACTTATCCAATCAACTGTACTGGAGTCAGTAGAGCTCAGTACAACTATGATTTGAAACCCAGGCCTCTTCTGACAACTAATCTGGTGCTTTTTCTGCTGTGCTTTTTAGTCAAAATAAATGAATGCTTGAGTGTGTGTGTGTGTGTGTGTGTGTGTGTGTGTGTGTGTGTGTGTGTGTGTGTGTATTGACTCATCTCCTTTGCTGGAAAACTTCTCCTTACCAAGCTCAAGCCTAGAGCTCCCATGTTCCCCCACCTCTCCTGCTATACACAAAGAACTCTGACTGTAGAACTCCACATGGGCCCCCTCTCCTTAGTCACCATCAAAGTCCGAAAAGAAAAAGACACAACCTGCCCCCTTCCTGTTGCCATGATTCTTTCTCCCATCTCTGTTCTTTCCTTCCAATGTGTCAGTTAACTAATCTGATAGGTGATTGAAGTTCCTCAGGGCCTTCCCAATGGTCCCTCGGGCACACCTGTGTACTGTAACAATGCCCAAAGACAATTATTATTTAGTCTTCCTATTACATGGCACTAATGTGTAAAAATTAAATACAGCAACATAAATGAATAAAACAACATAGATGAAATTAGTATAAAATCTCATGCACCATTAAAATATGTAATGAATTTATTCAAGTGCATTCTCTATTACAAATTTATACACATCTAAACTACAATGTGGTTCTTCAGAAAAGTTACAATTTAATAAAATTAGAGGCAGCTAGTTGGTTGCTAGGCCTAGAATAAGGAAGACATCCTCCTGAGTTCAAATCTGACCTTAGACACTCCTATAGCTTTACTAGCTGTGGGACCCTAGGCAAGTCACTTAACCCTCTTTTCCTCAGTTTCCTCATCTATCAAATGAGATGGAGAAATGAACTGCGACTCAAAAGGGGTCACAAAGAATCAGATATAGCTGAACAACAACAAAAATAATATTATCCACAATGGCTTTTTCCTTAAAATGTCCACTCTACCATAGTCAAGCTGCTTCACCTTCCCTTCAGGGCTCTAGGGGCATCTCTGAGTGGGCTGGTAAATGTTTAACAACTAACTCTCCAAAATAAATACATGCAGAGCACATTTTTAAGTTTAATTTGAATTACTGACACTTTCTTAAGTCTAGATAATCTACAAAACAGTACATCAAGCCCTGATTTGTAGCCATTTCTAAGGTGTAAATGATCTACTCCTGGCCTGGGTCCAGAAGGGCTCTCCTCGATTCTTGGGGCATAGATGCTGGTCGGGCTGCAAAACTCAGCTTTGGGCTCAACCCCCAGACACCCAGGATGGTGCATTCTGCCAACATTTCAAAACTCACAAGGTTGTAGTCTCCAGACTAATCCCCTTTGCCCAAACAAAAGAGCAAACATGGAGCCAGCATCTGTGTAGAGCTTACTATGTGCCAGGCACTGTGCCAAGCACTTTACAAGTATTATCCCATCTGATCCTCACAACAACCTAAGAGGTAGGTGCTTTTATTATCCCCATTTTACAGATGGGGAGACTGAGGCAAACAGGTTCAGTGACTTGCCCAGGATCACAAGATAGTAAACATCCGAGGCCAGATTTGAATTTAGGTCTTCCTAATTCCAGGTCTGAAGCTCTATTCACTGCACCACCTATCTGACCAAAGCTGAGATCTGTACTCGAAGGGCCACACATTGGCCTCCATGACATAGGCCCTAAGGCATCCATCTCCCTTCACAATCCTCTCTCACCAAAAGCCATCAGCAAAGGATTAAACTAAAGGGAAAAACTCCAAACAAGAAAGAAAACTGAGGCCAACTAAGTCCTCTTGATGGTACCCAAAGTTATAGTTCTGCACCTACAGACAATCAAAGAAGCTATTGTTCACCTCAAGGTTAGATGTCTACAAATGCTCCCAGGTCTCTCCAAAGCACTTTATTGTACATCATCACAACTCCCGTGAAAGCAGACTCTTCCACATGGTTACCCATCTCACCCAAGCACACTAATGTACTCTGTACCTTGCCAATCTGCCCTTACAAGTGTCTTCCCATCTAAGATACAATATGGTCCTGCAGAAAGCTAAAGCCTAGTGCTATCATCCTCTTCTCTCTTAAAAAAGGGTTCTTCTCCCTGGAAATGTTGTCTACCCTCTAGAGACCCTGATCTTCTAGGATTTTCTCAAAATCTTTTGAAGGTAAAGAAGAGAAAAAATTCTCTTTAAAAACAAAATAAAAACATGTGGGCAGAAAAGGGAAATACTTGTACATGACCATAGGCTCTGACTCCTCCAGATGAGCATTTCACAATCTTTTCCAGTTTTTGCCACATCCATGAACTTACTAAAAACAATTTCAATGCAAAGCTAACAGGAAGGGATGCAGACATCAGCCTGACATGGCAAAATCCAATTTCAAATAAGGACATCAACCATGTACAGAGAACCAGAGTAGTTTTTCTCCTCCAAGAATTATGATAATATCTTTATTCCCCAGAACTCATGGTATCCAGCCCAATCCTGATGCTTTATACAAGACCTTATAAAGGAATTTGAAAGTTTGGAGTTTTAGGCTTCTCATTACAGGCTGGGACCCACATGCTTTACCTGTTAACACACGGATAGTAAGGGTAGGGATAAAAGATAGAGGTGGAGAGAGGAAACCCAAGATGTCAGGACATACTCATGGCATCCTTGAAACACACTAGTGGTTACCCCAATTTGGATGCAGCCGAGTGGAATATACTTAGGATGCTTTCAGTGAGACCTCAGAGGATGAACTTACATCTTTAACGCACTTACTCAACTACAAAAACCAGTTATTTTCATCAACTACTAAGGGGCAGCTAAGGTGGCGCAGTGAATAGAGCACTGGCCCTGGAGTCAGGAGGACCTGAGTTCAAGTCTGACTTCAGACAATTGACACACTTGTTAGCTGTGTGACTTTGAGCAAGTCATTTAACCCCAATTTCCCTGCCTTGCATCCCCCAAAAAGGCAAAAAAAAAAAAAAGACCCATAAAAGAATAGCAGATTGGCAACTTGATCCAATACAGTTTCTATCTGTATTTCAACCAAGAAAAAAAAATGAAACAGATAATAATAAATCCTAGCAAACAGGTATGCTTTCAGGTTTTGAACACTAGACTTGGAGCCAGACCTGGATTCTAGTCCTAACTTTACCACTTACTTGATGACCATGGAAAAGTTAGTTAACCTCCCTAAGCCTCAGTTTCTTCCCCTATAAAATAGGGATTGACAATATATACACTATCTGCCTCACAGATTTAGGAAATTGCTTTGCGAAAGTCAAAGCAAAACATGGCATGGTAGATAGACAGCTGTCAATGGAACCAGAAAGACCAGGACTCATGTCAGTCAATAAACATTAAGTTCTTACTACATAGGGCAGGTAGGTGGTATGAAGGATAGAGCACCAGGCCTAGAGTCAGGGAGACCTGAGTTCAAAGTAGGCCTCAGACACGTACTAACTGTGTGACCCTGGGCAAGTCACTTAACCCTATTTGCCTCAGTTTCCTCATCTGCAAAATGAGTAGGAGAGATAGAAATGGCAAATCCCTCTAGTATCTTTGTCAAGAAAAACCCAGATGGAGTCATGAACAGCTGGACACAACAGCAAATGCCTGCTATGTGCCTTGGGACATTAAAAAAAAAAAGATATGACAGCCCCTGATCCCAAAGAGTTAATCATCTAATAGAGGTGACAACATGCAAACAATTATGTACAATAAGCTACATACAGGATAAATGAGAAATAATCAATAGAATTAAAATTAAGGCAACAGACACTAAAATTAAGAGATATTCACAAAGGCAGGATTTTAGGACTTGAAGGAAGCTAGGGAAGCTTGCATGGCTAATGGGCCTGGATCATAGAAGGGGGGTTGGAGAGAGGAGGGAAAAGCAGGGGTGAGGGTAATAAAAAAGACTGAAGAATCAGGGAGGGAAAGAAAATTCTGAAGGGTTTTGAAGACCAAACAGAATTTTATATTTGTTCCTGGAGGTAAGACAGAACCACTAGAGTTTTTTGAATAAGGGAGGGATATGGTATGCCCTAGAGATGGCATCCTATAAAGAAAGAAGAGAAACCCTAGGGCAGAGTCTCACATACATAGACTATTTGACAATGGGAAAGTGACTTGTTTCTCCCTACCCCCACCCAACTCTCTTAAGCTTAAAATTGCAGAATGCTAATAGCTAACATTTATTTATATACCACTTAAAGGCTTTCAAAGTGCTTTACATAAATCACCTCCTTTGATCCTCACAACAGTCCAGTAAAATATCATTTGCTATGGTTCAATTGTACTCTTCGTGACTCCATTTAGGATTTTCTCAACAAAGATACTGGAGTGGTTTGTTATTTCCTTCGCCAGTTCATTTTACAGATGAAGAAACTGTGGCAAACAGGGTTAAGTGACTTGCCCAGGGTCACACAGCTAGTAAGTATCTGAAGTTGGATTTGAACTCAGGAAGCTGAGTCTTCCTGACTCTGAGCCGGGCATTCTATACACTATGGTGCCACCCAGCTGCCCCTTCATCTGCTGAGAGAAGTGCTGTCTCATCACCCACATCCTGCCCCTACCTATGGATATACCTCTAAGGTTTTGTCCTAGGCCCTCTTCTCTTCCCTCTACATCACTTTCTTGGTAACCTCATCTGCTCCTGTAGGTTTAACTATCATCTCTAAGCATATGACTCACAGAGCTATCTGTCCAATTTCAATCTCTACCCTGAACTTTAGTCCTAAGTCATCAATTGTTCCTTGCACATTTCAAACTGGATGCCCCCTAGCCTTCTCCAACTCAACTCGTCCAAAAGTCAACTCAATATCTTTCCCCAGAAAAACTCCCCTTTCCCAAAAGTCACCATTTCTGCAATAAGTCCCATCATTCTTCTAATCAGCCAGGTCCATGACCTCACTATTATCCTCAATGTCTCTCTCCCTCACCCTATATATCCAGTCCATGGGCAAATCTCAACATTTCCATCTCCATGGCAGCCCTCACATGGGACCCTTCTCTCTACTCACACAACTACCACATTAGTTCAGGACTGCCTTCTGATAACCTCCCAATAGGTCTGCTGCCTCAAATCTCTCTCTGCTCCAGTCCATCTCATATACTACTTCCATAGTGATTTCGCTTAGACACAGATCTATGACTCAACTATTCAAATCAACCCCAGTGGTTCCTATTGGTTTCCTATTTTTCATAAACTATGAACTCCTCTCTTTAGCTTGCAAAGTCTTTCATCACCTGGTCCTAATCTATCTTTCAGGCCTCACTGGACATTACTGTTCCTCCCACAATCTTCTATCTAGCCAGACTGACCTATCCTTTCTTCAAACGTAATACATGTCATGATGATTTCCCACCTCCATGCCTTTGCACTGGCAATCTCCTATTCCTAGAATGCATTTAATTCTCATTGGTGCCTCATGGAATTCTTCTCTTTCTTCAAGATATGACTTAAGAACCACCTTCTTTCTACATGAAGCCTTTCCTGATTCCCCCCAACTACTAATGCCCTCTCTCCTATCTCTCTTCTCTTTATATTCAATTCCTTCTGAGTGGGACTTGTTTAATTCTTTCATATTTGTATCTGCAGCTAGGTGGGTAGCTAGGTGTCTCACTGAATAGAGTGCTAGGCCTAGAGGCAGTAAGATTTGAGTTCAGATCCTGCCTCAGACACTTTCTAGCAGTATGATCTTGGGTGAGTCACTTAGCTGCTGTCTGCCTCAGTTTCCTCAACTTTTTCCTCAATTTTTTCTTCAATGGTTTCCTCAATTCCAAAATATGAAGATAATATTAGCATCTACCTGCAGCGTTCTTGTGAGGATCAAATGAGATATTTGTAAAGCTCCTAGCACAGGGGGGCAACTAGGTAGCACAGTGGATGGAGTTCTGGGCCTGGAGTCAGGAAGACTCATCTTCCAGAGTTTAAATCTTACCAGCTGTGTGACTCTGGGCAAGTCACTTAACCCTGTTTGCCTGAGTTTCCTCTTCTGTAAAGTGAACTAGAAAAGGAAATGGCAAATCACTCCAGTATCTTTGCCAAGAAAACCCCAAACAGGGTCACAGAGAGTTGGACATGACTGAAACTATTGAACAACAAAGGAAGCACAGTGCCTGGTGCATAGCAAGCCTGGTATATATGTTTATTCCCCCCAGTTTCTAGTATACTGCAGATGCTTAATAAATGTTTATTGATTTATTGACTTGCCAAGAGTCACACAGCTAGCATGTCTGAAGCAGGATTTGAACTCCAATCTTATTGACTCCAGGTCTAGCACTTTCTCCACTATTCTGTGTACATAGTGGAGGGAGTTTCTGCACCCTGATCAAATCAGGGCTGAACCCAACAAGTACAGAAAAGGTGAGGTAAGATTATTGGGAAACAGTATCCTAGAGACCAGGGCACTTTAGCCTGGAAGCTCCATAAAAGCAGGGACTGTGCTTTCATCAGCCCTGCACACAGTAGGCCCTGAATAAGTATTTGCTGAATGAAAACAGGAATTGAGTAAGGTCTTTTGGATTACACTGTCCCATGGGGGAGTGATTTCTAGGTCAACATTCAATGACCTAACCCACATGTGTGAAAGGGCTGGGTAAAACTTGTTCAGTCAGCTTCAAGAAGATGACATGTGCAAATCTATTTCTGGCTGGCAGGATAGCAGAACTCCAGGAAGAGAGCATTTCCCCACCCCTGGCTGGCCTCCTCCCCATCAGATTTGGGCTCTGCCTGCCAGGAACCCTTGTTATTAAGTTGGGTCTTCCCAGCTTAGACCCAAAGAGGAAGCAGCAAGACAGGGGCTCATGGTGTGGGCTTAGCCAAGTGACGCAAGCCTTGGTCACAGCAAGGCTATGGCACAGTCTGGGTACCAGAGAGACCACTAACAGGAAACCAAGGGACCTTGGCTAAAAAAATGACAGTCATTCTTTCTCCAGCACTTTCTCCATGCACAGCATGGACACTGTGGGGGGCAGGTCTAGGAATAAATAGCACACTGTTCATTCTCTCAAGGAGCTTCAGCTGGGGAGCCAAACAAAATTCACGACACTATTTCAAAGAACCCATGCCAATCCAGAAAACATTTATTAAGAATCACCTGAGGGTGGGGCAGCTAGGTGGCACAGTGAGTAGAGCGTTGGCCCTAGAGTCAGAAGGACCTGAGTTCGGATCCAACCTCAGACACTTAACTCACACACAAACAAAACCTAGCCGTGTAACCTTGGGCAAGTTACTTAACCCCAATTGCCCTCCAAAAAGCAAAAAAAAAAAAAAAGAATCACCTAAGGGCACAAGAATGCAGTGTAGCATAGACGTAGGCCTTGGAAGTGGGAAGGTAATCCTGTCCTTGACACATCCTGACTGTGTGACCCTGAGCCAGTCACCTAGTTCAGAGGTGTCAAACCCAAGGACCAAATGGGGCCCACACCACTACAGATGAAAATGTAATTGGGAAATATTTTAACAAAATAAATAAAAATACCAAAGAATATAGCTAATGCTGCCATGTGGTTCCCTAAATCACTATGGAGCCGTAGGGATCTTTATGTTTCTATGAGTTTATAATCCCTGACTTACCCTCTCTTAGCCTCAATTTTTTCATCTATAAAATGAGAAAGATGAACTTCATGACCTCTAAGATCCTTCCAGCCCAAAATCTATGACCCTATTATTCTGTGAGTAGAGTAAGGTGTTTTTTGTTCAGTCATTTTAGTCATATCTGATTCTTAGTGACCCCATTTCGGTTTTTTTTTTCTGGGAAAGATACTGGAGTGGTTTGCCATTTCCTTCTCCAGCTCATTTGACAGATGAGGAAACTGAGGCAAACTGGGGAAAGTGACTTGCCCGGTGTCACACAGCTAGGAAGTGTCTGAGGTTAGATTTGAACTCAGATCTTCCTGACTGCAAGCCCAGTGTTCTATCCACTGTGCCACCTAGCTTCCTCTAGAGTAAGGTGCTAGAGCCTTTTTTTCATCAGAGACTGATTTCATCAGTAGGGAGAATCCTGATGAGAAAATTCCCTCTAATAAAGCAGGTCTGCACCTGTTCTGTAACTTGCATATAGTCTTTTTTTGGCTTTTTGGAGGGAGGAATATAGGGCAATTAGGGTTAAGTGACTTGCCCAAAGCCACATGGCTAGGTTGTGTGTATGTGTGTGTGTGTGTGTGTGTGTGTGTGTGTGTGTGTGTGTGTTGGGTTTCTGAACCCAGATTTGAACTCAGGTCCTCCTGACTCCAAGGCCAGTGCTCTATTCACTGTGTCACCTAGTTACCCCACTTTTATATAGTCTTAAAGAATGAAGTGTCCCGGGTACTGAGGAGTTAAATTCCTTGCCCAGAGTCTCACAGAATGCCAATGGGCCCTGTGTAGTCAGAGTATGTCAGAGGAAGTGTCTGAACCCAGGTCATTGTGACATTAAAGTTTCTTTATACCACACTGCCTGTAAGGAGCAGGGCATACAAAGACAAAACTAAAAACAGCCCCTGACCTCAAGGAGCGTACATTTTGCTTGAAGTAGATATTGCCAAATAAAAGAGTACAGGTGATAAACATCTCCAGGCCTTCAAAAGCTGGGAAGATAATCAAAGCAGCTGTAGTGGATCTGTAAAGGAGGAATAGTGATATTTATACTACCCATCTCAAAAGACTGTTCTAGAAGTAAGCAATTCATAAACCTTATGTAAATATGAATTATAACCCTATGTAAAGTATGTTATATGTAAGTATGTTATACTTTTTAAAGATAGTCAGAAATGCATTTCTCACAAAAAACCTTGTGAGGTACAGTGATCCCTTCCAAATCATAGGGAAATAGGGGTGCAGCCCCTCTACAGTCTAGAAAATCTGAATAAAAATATTTGGCCCTCCCTTTGTATCAGAGAAGTCTGAATTTTTTTTTCTTTTTCTTTTATGGGATAAAATTTGGGATAGGTATTTGGTCATAGACTCTGTGTTGTCTTCTGGATTTTGCAT
Source organism: Gymnobelideus leadbeateri (assembly GCA_011680675.1). Classification (NCBI taxonomy): domain Eukaryota; kingdom Metazoa; phylum Chordata; class Mammalia; order Diprotodontia; family Petauridae; genus Gymnobelideus; species Gymnobelideus leadbeateri. The sequence continues at coordinate 131,804 of WOXC01009701.1, read as the reverse complement.
TGTCATCTGTAGCTTCTGCAAAACTCCCCCAAAATCCCCATTTAATTTTTTATGCCAACCCTCAATGTATCAAAACCACAATGGGGGAAGTTGTGATATGAAATCACTATCCCCATTTTATAAATAAGAAAACTGAGGCCCAAAGAGAAGTGACTTAATGAGATCCCATAACTAGATTCAAACCTAGGTCTTCTGAACATAAATCCAAGGCTCTTTTGTGGATACCAATTTTTTATTAGTAGAAGTAGATCTCTCTACTGGGGGAACCAAAAATTCCCCCAACTAATGAGATCATACATCCTTCAAATAATTCTCACAAAGACCCCCATTTTAGAGATGAGGAAACTGAGGTTCTGACAGCCTGTGATCATATAGCTAGTGTCTGAAATGAGATTTGAACTTGGGGTCTCCAGAGTCCATTTCCAGCATTGTATCCACTGTGCAACATTATTTCTCAGGGACTGATTGACTCAAAATGGAAATGATGAGTGAAGGAGTGCATGAATGAATAAATGAAAGATGGAGTATTTGTAAAGTATTCACTACTAGAAACTACTAAATGACAGGGCAGAATCAAGGTGGCAGAGTAGAAACAGGACTTCCATGGTGGTCCAGCTTCTACCTCCCCCAATTCATGTAAAAGGGGACTCTGAACAAACTTTGGAACTACAGAACCCTCAAAATGACACAGAGAAGCTAACCTCCTGCTGAGGACAGCCCGGCAGGCTGGTAGGAATCAGCCAGCACAGACCTCTGGGAGCTAAGCCCAGCCCCTTGTGAGTCAGAGGTTTTAGCCCCAGGGTGGCCTGACCAGCAGCCAGGTGGAAGGACTCCAGATTACCAGCAGCTGTGGTGGTTTCCAGAATTATCAACACATAGATGCTAAGAACAAAGTGAGAGGTCAGTGCAGTGTGGACTTAGGGATACAGTAGTTTGGGAGTGCGGTTGGCTTTTTCCCCCAATGGGAGAAGCAGCTGAGGTGCAGAGGCCATGCAGCCACCCCCACATGACAGCTTCAGCTCCTGGCCTGAAGAGTGTAGGGTTACCAAGTGACCAGTCTGAGGGGTAATTACTCTTGCTTTAACCTCCTTGGATCTGGATTGCAGTCTAGGGTCTCCACTGGGCTGTGCGACCAGCTTGCCAGAGCGTGTGGATGCTTCAAATAAGGCACCCAACTAATATCTTTATTAGCTGAGAAAACCCCAGCATTTGGGATGGAGCTCCCCTGTCTGGGTGGCAGAGTCCTACTGTGGCAAAAAAATACCCAGGGGTCAAGTGATAGAGTGATAAAATGAGCAGGCAAAGGAAGCAAAATAAACAGAGCACACCAACTTTACACTCCTACTTTGGCAACAAAAAGGATCAAAGCATGGAACAAGAGGAAGACAGTAAAGTTAGAACTCCTGCATCAAAAGCTTCCAAGAAAAATATGAGCTAGTTACAGGCCATAGAGGACTTTAAGAAGCAGATAAAAGAAGTGGAGGAAGAGTTGGGAAGAGAAATGAGAACAATACAAGAAAATTATGAAAGGAGAGTCAACAGCCTGACTGAGGAAAATAACACCTTAAAAAATAGACCAACTCAAATCACAAAAGAGGATCAAAAATGCAATGAGGAGAAGAATACCTCAAAAAGCTGAATTTGCCAGATGGAAAAAGCATCTCAATAGCTCACTGAGGGGAATCATTCCTTCAGAATTAGATTGGAGCAAATGGAATCTAGTGACTTTATGAGAAATCAAGATGCTGTTAAACAGAACCAAACAAATGAAAGAATAGAAGGCAATGTGAAATATCTCATTGGGAAAAACCACTGACCTGGAAAATAGATGCAGGAGAGATAATTTAAAAATTATTGGACTACCTGAAAGCCAAGATAAAAAAAAAGAACCTAGAAATCATCCTTCAAGAAATTCTCAAGGAAGATTGCCCTGATGTCTTAGAACCAGAGGGCAAAATAGAGGTTGAAAGAATTCACCAATCACCTCCTGAAAAAGATCCCAAAAAGAAACTCCTAGGAATATTATTGCCAGGTTCCAAGATTCCCAGATCAAGGAGAGATTATTACAAGTAGTCAGGAAGAAACAATTTTAATATTATGGAAACACAATCAGGATAACACAGGATCTGGCAGCTTCTACACTAAGGGATCAAAGGTCTTGGAATATGATATTCTGGAGGTCAAAGGAGCTGGGATTAAAACCAAGAATCACCTACCCAGCAAAACTGAGTATCATGTTTCAGGGGAAAATATGGTCATTCAGTGGAATAGAGGACTTTCAAATATTATTGATGAAAAAAAACAGAGTTGAATAGAAAATTTGACATTCAGATACAAGAAGCAAGAGAAGCATGAGAAGGTAAACAGGGAAAAGAAATCATAAGGAACTTATCAAAGTTGAACTATTTACATTCCTACATGGAAAAACAGTAATTGTAACTGATGAAACTTTTCTCAGTATGAAAATAGTTGAAGGTAATAGAAATATGTATGTGTATATATGTATATATATATATATATACATATATGTATATATAGGAGGGTATATGGGCATATGAATACATATGTGAATTTGTGTGTATATGTGTACAGGTATACATAGATAGAGGGCACAGGACCAATTGAATGGGAAGGGATGATACTTAAAAGGTGAAATTAAGAGGTGAGAGAGGAATATAATGAGAGGAGATGGGGAGAGACAGAATGGGGTAAACTATTTCATATAGAAGAGCAAAGGAAAATGGTTACAATAGAGGGGAAGAACAGGAAGGCAAAAGGGAATGCGTCAACCTTATTCTCATTGAATTTGGTTCAGGGAGGGAATGACATACACACTAAATAGGGTATCTCACCCTACAGGAGAGTATCAGGGAAGGGAATGAGAGGGGGGATGATGGAAGGGAGGGCAGGCTGTGGGGGAGGGAAGTTGGAAGCAACCACTTTTGAAAAGGGACAGGATCAAAGTAGAGAATAGAACAAGTGGGAGGTGGGATAGGAGGGAGGGAAATAGAAGCAGTCTTTTACAATATATCTACTATGGTAATGTTTTGCATAGCTACACATGTACAACCTATTCTGAATTGCTTATCTTCCCAGTAAGGGTGGGTGACAAAGGAGGAAGGGAATGAATCTGAAATTCAAAGTTTTAAAATCAAATGTTTAAAAATATATATCTATACTATTATTAATACTATTTTACATGTAATTTGGAAATAAGATATACAGGCACTGGGGCATAGAAATCTACCATGCCCTACTGGAAAAGTCAAAGGGGATATGGGAGAGAGCAGATTGGAGGAGGGGATATCCTGTGGGACTGCTATTTTGGTGGGTAGGGGAAAAACGGGGAGAAAATTTGTAACTCAAAATCTAGCAGAAATGAATTATGTAAACCAGAAGTTAATAAAACATTTGGAAGAAAAGAAAAAGAACTACTAAATGCTAGAAATACAAATCCAAGCAAGCAAGACCGTCCCTGTCCTTAAGAAATTTATGTACTAATAAAGGCAGGTAACACATACACTGAACAAGAGTTGATTCCCCATCTGAAAAATAAGTAGGGCTGGATTAGATGACCTATGATGTCTCTTCCAGCTATAAATCTGTGATCATTTCTAGCTCTCACACTTTATAATTCTTTTATTTCATACAATCTGGCCAGAATAGACTATAATGCAAGTATCCTCTCTTTTAATGTAGAAACATACTAATGAAGTTTAGGAACTTCATTAAAGAAATGCTATTTATAAAGTATCTAGAGCTCCTGGATGAATTACAAATGAAAGAAAACATCTCTGGGAAATAAGGAGATGTCCATGATTATCTGGATGCTCTGTCCCAGAAAATTCATCTTTTTTGAGAGGAGAGAGAGAGAGAGAGAGAGAGAGAGAGAGAGAGAGAGAGAGAGAGAGAGAGAGAGAGAGAGGAGAGAGAGAAGGGAGGGAGAGAGATTTTTTTCTTTAAATTTATTTGTGAATCAGTAAATTTAAACAAAATGAGAAAAGCTGGATAACAGGAGCAAAGAGGCTATAACCTCACAGAGTTCCTTTGATGTGAAAGGCACTGAAAAAATCTGTATGTTTAGAAACTGACATCAAGACTCTATCCCTCTATCCAGTGGGGAGAAAAATGAGCTTCAGTGTGTACTGCCAGCATTCTAGAGTAGGAATATTGGCTTCCAGTGCTTATGGTAGATACAGTTGGGTAAGTTCTAGGTTTCTGACAAAGGCATCATAAGAGCATAGAGCATTGACTTGACCAGAAAGACCTGAATTCAAATCCTACCATGGACTCCTGTGTGACACTGGGCAAGTTACTTAAAGACTCAGTTGCAGGTTCCTAATTCATGATAGTAACAGTATTATCACCTCTCTCTGAGGGTTGTTATGAGAATTAAATGAGATAACTGCATTTAAAATAGTTGGCATATTTTAAGATGCTATATAAATGTCAGCTACTATGCATTATAAATTCCTGGCTCCCCTACTTATTAGCTCTCTCACCTTGAGTCAGTCACTTTTCTTCTCTAAAACTCAGTTTCCCATCTAGGAAATAGGGATAGTAAAATGCATATTACCAACCTTTTAGGGTTATTTTGAGGAAAGTCTTTTTGAAGGTAAATTGGCACATAAATTAATGTGAATTATTATTATTCTGACCAAAATGATATAGTCAAAACAAATCCTGAGACCTAGATTTAAACACTGGCCACAGATACTTACTATCTGTGACACTTCAGGCAAACCACTAGATGCCTATGAATAATAAGGGCCTCCCAAGACTCTGTTCTTGGCCTTCTCTTCTCCCCCTCCCCCGTAACTACTTCACTTGGGGATCCCATCAGCTCCCATGGATTGAATGGCCCTCTCTCTGCATATGACCCACAGATCTACTTATCCAGACCCAGTCCTACTTCTCCAACTATGTACATCTCCAATTGGATAGACTGTGTACATCTTAAACATATCCACAATGGAACTCGTTACCTTTCCCCTAAGCCCTGTCTTCTTTTGAGCTTCTCTACTACATCTGTTACCATAGAAGAAACCATCACGCTCCCAACCACCCAAGCTGACAACCTATGTGTCATACTCCACTCTCCACTCTGTCTCACCTCCCATAACCAATCAGTAGTCAGATCCTGTCCATTTGACTTTCATAACGTCTCTCATGTACCACTCCCTGTCTCCTCTGAGACTGCCACCCTCCTGGTGCAAGCCCTCATCACCTCACACCTGAACCATTGCTGGATCCTGCTGGTTGGTCTCCCCACCTCACATCTCTGCTCGATGGTCCATCCTTGACTAGGCTGTCAAACTAATCTTCCTCAAATGCAGGTCCAACTGTATCACCCTCATATTCAATAAACTCCAATGGCTCCTATTACCTCAAGAATCAAATATAGAATATTCTTTGAGTGTTCAAAGACTTTTATAACCTGGCTCCTTCCTACTTTTCCAGTCTTCTCATGCCTTGCAAACACAACCACTCCCACCCAAACCATGTGGTCTGTGATCCAGTGACACTAGCCAGCTTGCTGTTTCCTAAACAAGACACTATTCTTCTAGCTCCAGAAATTTCCTCTGGCTATCCCCCATGCCTGGAATGCTCTATCTATGGCCTCCCCTCTACCTTCTGAATGCTCTGGTTCTCAATCCTTCTTAATTCTAGTGCCTTCTGGCAATTGATTATCTCCAACTCTGTGTGTGTAACACACACACACACACACACACACACACACACACACACACACACGCACGCACGCACATATTTTGTTGTTGAGTTGTTTCAGTCACATCCAATTCTCCATGACTCCATTTGGGATTTTCTTGACAAAGATACTGGACTGCTTTGCCATTTCCTTCTCCAGCTCATTTTATACATGAGGAACTGAGGCAAACAGGGTAAAGTGACTTGCCCAGGGTCACACAGCTAGTAAGTGTCTGAGATCAAATTTGAACTCAGGTTCTCCTGATTCCATGGCTGGCACTCTATCCACTGTACCACCTAGCTGCCTATATATATATATATATATATATATATATATATATATATATATATATATATATATATATATATATGCATGTACATCCACATATACATACATTATACATATACATATACATATTGTTTGTACATTTCTGTTTGCATGTTATCTCCCCTATTAAACTGTGAATTCCTTGAGAGCAGTTTTTTGCCCTTTTTTGTATCCATGACATTTAGCACAACTAAATAGGAGGGTCTTAATAATACTAGTTGACTGACTAACTCTGGGCAAGTCATTTGATGTCTCTGAAATTCAGTTTCTTCATCTATAAAATATAGCTAACACATGTACTACCTACCTCACCAGCCTGTTGTAAGAAAAAGGCTTTACCAACTGTTAAGTACCATAGAGAAAAGAACTGTTAGCAATGGAGGAAGCTAGCCAAGATAAATGAGATTTTCTCTGAAAAGACTAAACAAATGGTTGGACTGGAATGCTTGACCTCTGGCTTTAGGGCCTTTAGCCTGAAAAAAGACCCCTTCAAAGCTCTGAGGTCTACCCCCAGAAAAACACTGCCATGGGCCCGTGGGAGAAGTAAATAGAATGGAAGGGGCACATTGGTTTTGCTCTTGTAAAAGAAAGGATGGCCACCGAGACCACAGTTCATTTTGTTTGGCTGAGGTCGTCCTCTCCAGGGGGTGAAGGTGAGCCTCATTCCTGACTATCTGGGGCCATTTGGATCCCTGAAATCCATGACAACAGTGTTAGCCAATTGTTTTTACAGCAACCTAGTGGAGAGAAGTCAGTGTTTTTCAGGAGAGGAAATGAGGACAACAGGAAGCCAAGAAGTTTTTTCAAAGTCACCATGAGTCAACGGTGGAGTTAGGATTGAGGAAAACGTATCCTGAGTCAGGGACCTTCTCTAAACCCACTGAGTCACACTTCCTTCTGTGAAGTTCCAGGGAAAGGAAGTGGGGGTAGTTTAAAAAGAAAAATGGACAAGTAACAGGAGATAGCAAGAGACAGATTTCATCTCAAGATAAAGACACATTGTCCAACAAGATGTTCACAAAAATTCAAATGGGCTGCATTACAAGGTGATGGGTTTCCTATTACTGGAAGTCTCCAACTAGAGGCTAGATGACCAATTGTTGAAGATGATCTAGAAAGGAGGTTGGACTGGATGACCTTTGAAGGTCCTTTTCAACTTGGAGATTTTCTGATACTAGGAAGTCCACATAAGGGAGCAATATGAAAACAACTCCAGTGAGCAGAGGGAGCTACAATCTATTATTAACCTTTGGAGCATTATGCATTACTTTGAATCACAGAATGCAAGGTCTGAAATGATCCCAGTGAAGAGGTTAAAGGTGCTGAAAAGGTATAGGGTTAGGGGTGCTCAAGACCCCAAAATACCAACACGCTGGGTCCTGCCAAATGGATTTGACTCAAGCCTTCTCTCGGCCAAAGAAAAGCAAAGTTTATTAAAAGTTTGCCACAACGGGTAGACTCTTAAGGAGCCTCGGTATCTGTAAGGCTTGCATTGGGCAAGTGGGCCAGAATCATCTGACACAGAGCAAGTCTGGGCTAGAAAATTCTATGGCACCCTCACACATGGAGACAAGATGGGGTCTTATATACAGAAAGGTTGTGGGAGGAATCTAGGGGTGGTCTAGAGGAGGAGTTTGGAGAGGGTCTTCAGAAGGAGTCAATGAGGTCACACTTCAGTAAATGAGTGATGAAGGGTGGTAAGTTGCTGGAGGCTACCTAGAGATTTGGTTATTGGGAGAATAGAGATTTGGTCTTAAGGCCTCAGGCAAATACCTCATCAAGTGGGAAGATTCAATCAGAGTTCAAGGGGGTTCCCAGAGCCTGAACCTCAAGAATTCAAGGAGAGCTCAAGGGGATTCTCAGAGCTTGTACACCATCACCAGGATCTTAGGACTTAGAGACAGAAGGCTCATCTACTTCACAGATGAGGAAACTGAGGCACAGTTATGTGTTCCAGTCAGAGCAAAAATTTAGACACAGGTCCTTGACTCCCAAAATTCAGTTCTATTTCCACTGCACCACTCTAACTCCCATGACCTCAAAGATCACGTGTAGTGGGGCAGACTGAGGCACAGAGAGAAGAAAGGGCTTGGCTGAGGTCATAGAACTAGTAAACTTAAGAGCTAGGAATAGGAATCAAGTCTCCTAAACCCCAAGCCAGTGTTCTTTCACTACATCACAATGTTTTTTGAGGCTAACACTGTAATTTCCTATTTCTCCTTCCTTCTTCCTGTCCTTATTTCACCTGCCATGCCTCCAAGATGTTGCTTGTTGGTTAGGAAACTGGATAGGTCATCAATCAGGAGATCTGTTCTACAGAGTAAGGGCGAGAACCCACCACTTACTTCCTGGCAGAAATTTCAATCTGGATATCCTTTGTCACCTCAAAGTCAACACATCCAAAATCTTTCTCCATAAAACTGTCTTTCTTCCAAACTTCCCTGTTCCTGGAAAGGGCATCACCAATGTCCCAGTTACTCAGGTTCATAATCTTGGAATTGTCTTTTATAGCTCTCTTACTTTTACTATTACACTACCCCCTCCCGTGCAACCCTGATGGGGTACAGGCTCTGGGAAACCCCTTGAACTCAGATTGAATCTTCCCACTTGTTGAACCATAAACTTTTCATTATGGCTAGGCCCAAATCTGTGTTACTCAACCTAGTTTAGCCCTCCATTGTCCAGCTACTTCCCACCCTTGATCCTATCAAAATATCTATACTCAAATCTATTACCCTTAAACTAGTCTAGCCTTCCATGGTCTGTGTCCCCAAGTAACCTTCAGCTATTTCCCACCCTTAATCTCATTACTGGAGATTACTCATTGCTCAGTCTCCTCAAGATCCTTCTTAGACTCCTCCTCAAGACCTACCCCAAACCCCTCCTCTAGACCATCCCTAAATCCTCCCACAACCTTTCTGTATATAAGGTTCATCTTGCCTCCATGACAGCGCCGAGAATTCAATCTAGCACAGACTTATTATGTGTCAGATTATTCTGGCCAGATTGTCAATACAAGCTACACATATATAAGGCTCCTTAAGAGTCTACCCATTAAGGTGAATCTTTAATAAACTTTGCTTTACTTTAGCTGAGAGTCAAATTCATTTGGTAGGATCTGGCATGTTAGTATTTTTGGGGTCTCAAGCATCCCTAACCTACATCTTAAACTTAAACAGTGCGAGAGCTTGGCAATTCAGTCTCCTCAATATCTCTTGTTTTCATCAAGCAAGTATTAAGTGCTTACTATTTGCTTACACATAGTCCTAAATTCTGGGGATAAAAAGAAAAGGTAAAACACAACCCTGGCCTTCAAGTAGCTTATAATGTATAGATATAGATATAGATATTTAGGTATAGATATAGGAATAGGCATAGATATAGTTATAGGTATGTATGTATATGCATATATGTACTGTGTATATGTATATATGTAGGTATACATATACACATATGTACGTATATATAAATATACATGTGTATATCTATGTGTCTTGTGTGTGTATACTGTGTATTATATGTAGTACAAGATACATGCTAAGTAGATGAAAGATAGTTTTAAAGATTACCCCTTACAGTCATTACCCCTATTCAAGCCTTCCTCACTTATTGCCTAGAGCAGGTCTTGCATTTGTCAATCAGTCATTTAACAATCATTTGTTCTTTGTTTGGGTTTTGATGGCTCTGAGTGAGTGTAAACAATTGTTTTTCTTCTGCACAGAAACTCTGAGGATCTTCCCTTCCCAGCTTGATTTTTTTTTTTTTTGAGTAGGCAAACTAGACCATCTTTTGTTTCATTTCTTACTTAGCCTTAAATCACTGAATGGGTGTTGCCTCAGACAAACTGAGGAAAAACTTTAGCTTAAAAAGGCTAAGGTCTCCTGCTACATCTGGGGCTATCTCCAGAAGAAGTTCACAAAGTCCAGGTTAAAAACCCCAGGCCTAGAATATTATAATAGCCCCCTAATTAGTCTCCCTGGCTCCAGTCCCTTCCCTCTCCTCTCCAATCCATTCTTTCTACAAATGCTAAAATAATTTAAGGCACAGATCTTAAAATATCACTCCTCTGTCAACAACCTTCGGTGACTACTTACTGCCTTTAGGATAAAATATCAACTCCCTAACCTGATAATTAAGGCCCTCTAAAATCCAGTCCCAATTTATCTCTCCCTCTTTCTATATGTTACTTTTCTTCATGCTTACATGCAAATGAGTACAGTATAGGACTGTAAGATTATAAAATGATATATTCCAAAGTTAGAATAGTCCAGAAAAGGGAGGAGATGCAGTTTGGGATTTCTGGGAACACCAAAATGTCAGGGTACAGGGCAGTGTCCATCTAGAATGAATTCACACACTCAAACCTTCTTCCATTCAAGGTGTAGTTTATTATAATACCAATAGAAATGGGCAGGTTCCTAGGGAACCTGCAACTTAATGGGGGTGAGACTGATGCTTATATACAGAAAGGGACAGTGTGAAAGGATTTGAATGGGATTAAGGATTAAGCAAGTATTCTGAGGTGGGCCAAGAGCAACAGTGAAAGGAATGTCAAGTAAGCTAATTAGTTGATCTAGGTGGGCTGGAGTGGATCAGTGGCCTTTGGGCAGAGGCCAGTGATCTGGGCTACTGAAATGTCTGGAAAAATTCAGGGACTGGTTTGCTTTCAAAGACATGGTCTTTTCCATTGGGATTCCATGGGATTCAAGTTCCATTATCCCATCAGAGGGACAATTAGTTTAGAAGACAGAATATGACTATGAAGCTCCTGTTTGCATCATAAATTTAAAAGCTTCAATATAGGCTCACAATTGTCTGATATTTGCCCAGAAGGAAGGAAAAGGGAAGAAAGTAACTGGTTTGGTTCAGGCACTATGCTATGTGCTTTACAAATATTATCTCATTTGTTCCTTGCAACAGCCCTGGAAGGTAGGTGCCATTATGATCCTCATTTTACAGATGAGGAAGTTGAGTCAGAGGTTAGAGACTTGCCTGGGATTTATGAGGTATGGGCTCTGGGAGCCCCCTTGAACTCCGATTAAATCATCCCATTTGATGAGGCATTTGCATGAGGCCATAAGCCTTACATTGTGGCTGGGCCCAAACCTGTTACTAGACTTCCCACCCTTGAGCCCATCAAAATATCAATCCACCCTTCAACTGGCCTAGCCCACAATTGTCTGTAGTCTCCAGGTAGCCTCAAGCAACTTTCCACCCTTAATCACTTGTTGACCTCATCTGACTTTCCTGAAGACCCTCCCCAAACTCCTCCTCTAGACCACCCCTAGATTCCTCCCACAACCTTCTGTATATAAGACCCCATCTTGTCTCCATGTCTGAGTGCCATAGAATGACCTAGCACAGGCTTACTCTGTGTCCAATAAAACGAACTTTTAATAAACTTTACTTTTCTTTGGCTGAGAAGACTTGAGTTGAATTCATTCTACAGGACCCAGCATGTTGGTATTTTGGGGTCTCCAGAGCAACCCTAACACTCTTTACTGGGAGCCTCTTCATTCTCTCTGCCAAAGTAAAGTAAAATTTATTAAAAGTTCGCTTGTATTGGACACAGAGTAAGCCTGTGCTAGGTCATTCTATGGCACTCTTACAGACATGGAGACAAGGTGGGGTCTTTTATACAGAAGGTTGTGGGAGGAATCTAGGGGTGGTCTAGAGGAGGAGTTTGGGGAGGGTCTTCAGGAAAGTCAGATGAGGTCAACAAGTGATTAAGGGTGGAAAGTTGCTTGAGGCTACCTGGAGACTACAGACAATTGTGGGCTAGGCCAGTTGAAGGGTGCATTGATATTTTGATAGGCTCCAGGGTGGGAAGTAGATGGACAATGGAGGGCTAGGCTAGTAACAGAGGTTTGGACCCAGCTACAATGTAAGGCTCATGGCCTCATGCAAATGCCACATCAAATGGGATGATTTAATCAGAGTTCAAGGGAGGTTCCCAGAACTTATACCTCAAAGATTCAAGGAGAGCTCAAGGGGGCTCCCAGAGCCCATAGCTAAAGATTAGGCAGCTCCTTCTGGCCTAGCACTCTATCCTCTGCACTGCATAGCTGCCTCCTAATAGAGTTCCCTGTCCTTCCACATAGAATGGTCTACTCATTTATAGAAAATTTTGCTAAGAATGCAAGACATAGCAAAAACTTGGTAAGAATGCAAGAGATATAAGCCTACCTTTATCTGGAAATAAACCACATTTTAAAGGTACTGATTGCAAATGAGTAAGATTGGAGGGTGAAGCCAGGTAAGATCTTATGTAGGGTACAGAGACCCTACCCCAAATTGACTACCCAGAGATGTCTCAAGGTGAAAGCAGGAAGTTTTATTGAATCTTGAGAGAAGCAGGTGGTCCCATCACTAGGAAGTCCAAAGAGAGGAGGCGGCCATACAGAACCCAAAGCTGGGTCATATAGCCGAAATCCGTGCAAAAAAACCCGCAACCTTCCCCTTCCTCATGTAATCTTTTAAACTGATTGGCTGTTTTGTTAATATTCCCTTGTTTGGGAGGTGGGGTGACAAGGGGATTTCCAGAGTTTCAGTTTTTTCCCCCAAGGTCACCTGACTGAGGCTTAACGGCTTCTAGTACTTTAGCAAATAGTCTACTTGAGAAACCACAATCTGATAGGAGAATAGGCAGAGGTGAAGAGGGGATAAATTTACCAGTTTGCATTAGCAATATTCTGTCGTGGCAAATCATTCCTTAAGGAGGTCAGTATATCACATAAGGCTCCGACTATTTGTAGTTGTATTCAGTTGGGGATAGCAAGTCCTTTCCCTTGTAATTAGTTGAGCTCTGGCACTTTTCTACATAACCCTAGTAAGAATCTATACTATCTAATTCCCAGAACCAGAAAAATGACTTATACAATAAAAACACATTGTAAAGACAAACTACTTTGAAAGATTTAAAAGGTCTGATTAACACAATGACCAACTACAATTTCATAGGATTATGATGAATTATGCTACCTACCTCCTGACAAAGAAGTACAGAATGAGACATATATTTTTGGAAAACGGCCAATGTGGTAATTGTTTTGCTAGACTATGAATACTTTTATAAGAGTTTTCTTTTTCTTTTCCCAGTGTGGAAAGGAAATCAAATCCTAGGCTTACTAGAGAGAGAGAAAATCAATTTTTATTCATTAAAATAATTAAATTTAAATAAATATTTTGGGAAAAGGAAAAAGTTCTCAGGTTCTCACTTCCACCACAGCTTCCACCTCCCATCATCCTCCAGTCTCTCCTTCCAGATTAAAAAAAACTATACTTCTTGTCACTAGGTACCACATCTATAACAAGAGACAAGACTCCAGGTCCTCAAAGGGGCTGAAAAGACAGTGAGGTTTCCTAGACCACCACACCCAGCACCTGGACCTACAGAATGAAAGCCTTTCCACTAACAAACATCTTCCTCAGGTTACATTTTATTTTTCACAGAATTTATTTGGGATGAGCACACAGAGCTACACTTAAAATATCCTTGACAAGTAGTCACCCAATCTTCACTCAAGGACTTCTTGTGACAAAAAAAAAAAAAAAATCACTTCTTCCCAAGGCCATACATTCTACTTTGGAATGGCTTTAGTTGAAAGAAGCTTTTTTTCCCCTATCAAGTCAAAAATCTGCCTTTACTACTTTTAGCCATTGTAAATTTTGTACTGCCATTTTGTACTATGTATTTATGTGAAGCAGTGTTCTCAGCACTGATGATTATAAAATCAAAATATTGAAAACTCTGAAAAACGTTGAAGATGCTTTATGTCTTGCAGTATCAAATATTCTGCCAAGTTTTAATTCCTTATGTAAAAATAAACACACACACATCCTTCTCATTAGCATGCAAATTTGCTTTTGTCTTTAATAAATGGTCAAATTATACATATACCAAAGAATTGTTTTAAAATAAATTTCTTTATGATTTATTATCAGTAAATGTTTGATTTGTATACCTATTTTATATAACTATATACCCAGGGTTGAATAAAAATTTCTTGGGAGAAAAAGGGTCATGAGTGGAAAAAATTTAAGAAGCCCTTGTCTAAACAATCAACAAAACAATCGATCAAGTCTGATTTATAAAATTTCTTGATTTCTGTGGTTTAAATCCTCACCTTGAAAGTTTAACAATTGACTCTCACCAGTTTTTAAGATTTTTTAAAATATTTTATTTTTTCCAGTTACATATAAAAAAAATTTTTTTAAGCTTATACCTCTGGGGTCGAACAGATCAAGCTTAATCTTACCCTTTGACAACCATTCAAATACTTGAACTCTACTCCAACTTGATAGATCCGGGGAATGATGTCCATAGTAAACCTAGCATTTAACAAAATATTGTTCTCAAGGGGAAAAAAAGGGGGGATGTGGATTAGACAATAATGCAATTAGTTGATTCTGAGCTGGTTAAATGACCAGGTTAAATCTTCCCATTACATTACTCCCCTTCCCACAGTGTGAGATCCAGCCAGACTGGCCTTTTTGCTGTTCCATACCCACATACCCCATCTCAGTGCCTTTGTACAATCTGAATTCCATACCTGGAAATGTTCTCCTTCCTCCCCTCCCCATTTTGTTTCCTCCAAAGCTCAGCTTAAATGCCATCGTCTATGTAAAGTCTTTCTCAATCCCTCCAGGAGCTAGTACTCTCTCCAACAAAATTTACTCATATTTATTTTGCATTATATACATCCATACTGTGTCCCTCATTAGGAAGTGTGGGAACTGAGTGTGAAACTATTTCATTTTTATTTATTTTCTATCTCTAGCACCTAGCAGAGTCCTTGGCATGTGGCAGAAATGTAATAAGTTCTTGTCCTTAATGGCTCAATGATAAGTGATAAGTGATCTCCAGTGAAGTGCCCCAAGGATTTTTGCTTGGCCCTTTGCTATTTAACAGCTTTACCAATGATGTGGATAAAAGCATAGATGGTATGTTTGTCCAATTTGTAAATAACACAAAGCTGAGAGAGATAGCTAACATGCTAAATGACAGACAGGATCCAAAAAGATCTTGGCTGAATCTAATAAAAGTCAAATGACATCAACAATAATTTATTAAGTACTCCCAGTGTTTCATGAAATGTGCTAAGCACTGGGAATACAAATTCAAGCAAAAAAGAAAGATAATCCTTGCCTTCAAGGCACTTATGTTCTAATAGGGGAGACAATGCGTAAAAGGGAATTGAAAATGGAGTGGAGGCAGAGGTGTACTGTATCCAGCTCAAACTAGCTAATGAATGCCCAAAGGGCTATAAAACTGCCTTCCCTTTGACTGAGCACTACTGCTACTAAGTCTGCATCCCAAAGGAAAAAAAGAAAAAGGACTTATATTTACAAAAATATTTAGAGCAGCTCTTTTTGTGGTGGCAAAGAATTGGAAATTGAAGGGATGCCCATAACTAGGGAATAGCTAAAAAAGTTGTGGTGTATGAAAGTAATGGAATACTACTATGCTATTGTTGAGGTTTAAGATGGAGGAGTGCACAGGACCGCAAAATACCAACACACCAGGTCCTGCTGAATGAATTTGACTCAAATCTTCTCTCAGCCAAAGTAAAGCAAAGTTTATTAAAGGTTGGCCATAATGGGTAGACTCTTAAGGAGCCTAGGTATCAGTGACGCTCATATTGGACAAGCTAGCCAGACTAATCTGACACAGAGTGAGTCTGCACTAGATAATTCTCAGCTACCTCATGGAAGCAAGATGGAGTTTATATACAGAAAGATTGTGGGTGGTTTCTAGGTGTGGTTTTTCAGAGTTGGTAGATATTTTGATTTTATAATCATCAATGCTGAGAATGTTGCTTTACATAAATACATAATACAAAATGGCAGAAATATATTTAGGACCATTTCAAAAATTGCTAGAAATTCTGTCCTAATCCCAAGCAAAAATTTATTTAATGATTTTTTTAGGAAATTCATTTCATTAAACCTGTATCACTTGATAACCTGGCAAATTCTTCTTGAACTTTCAACTGAGTATGGTTTATAAACCCAGCTTAGTTTTTTAGAATCAAAATTTGAAGGGTAGTATTTCTGAAACTGTGTCTCCAAGCACTTCAGATGATCAATTATAACTCTTACAATTAAATCTTTGGGAAGGTTATTTTCAATTACAAAATCATCTGTAGCTGTAAACATTTCTGAAGAACAATTTTCCACCCTATTCTTCCATATGTTAACTATTTTTAGTAAAACTTTCCATTTTATCTTTTAACATAAATATGTTACAATTTTTTCCTTGAAGCAACATGTTTAATTATTGAGTTTTTTAAAAATATCTGACAGATAACACAGTTTTGAAAGCCATAAGTCATTATGAAAAAAAATAACAAAATCAGATATCTGCCCAGTAAAAAAATTTAACTTCATCTTTCAATTTCAATGATTTGTTTAAACTTCACCCTCTTGAGAGCCACCTTACCTCTGCATGTAGTAATAAGCTTTTGTAATTGTAAATGTCTTTCCAATAGTTTGAAAACAAACTATTGTTAAGGGCATGCATTTTAATGAAGTCAATGATTTTGATAATATTGCAAAGTACAACATCTAACTCAGGTGATTTTTTTTGACTATGAGTACCTCCCAATGGATTATATGAGCGATATGCTCATTTCCCTCAGCTTTAACTTTTGCTACAAATCCAACATTCTCACCCATCATTGCTCCAGCACCATCTGTACAGACTCCAACACATTTTTTCCATTGTAAACCTTCATTTGTGAAAAATTCATTGACTTTAACATACATATAGCTTTTCCTCTTGTGTGCCCTTCCAAAGGGCGACAAAACAATAATTCCTGATGTATGCCTCCTTCATATCTTACATAAAGTAACAACTGTGCCATGTTAGAAATAGCAATTATTTCATCTAACTGAATTGCA
This sequence comes from Gymnobelideus leadbeateri, assembly GCA_011680675.1. Taxonomy (NCBI): domain Eukaryota; kingdom Metazoa; phylum Chordata; class Mammalia; order Diprotodontia; family Petauridae; genus Gymnobelideus; species Gymnobelideus leadbeateri. Next base: position 114,865 of record WOXC01009701.1, on the reverse strand, counting down.
AACTTTGGGCTGCCCTTAAACCTGGTAATAAGCTGCTGAAATTGGTTGTTACTAATTTCAGATATTCTTTTGGAAACAGGATCATTTAATAAAGGAAGTTTATGAATTTCATCCCCATACTTTTTTCCATGAACTTTTTCTGACATTTTAATAGCAGTAGGTAACACAAGATTGCCTATCACATAGGGCTTTTTAGTCTTTTCAATTAAAAAAGAAGTTTCATAAGGTGTAAGTAAACACTTTTCATTGACAGTAACAAATTTCTCAAAACATTGTTTTTCTTTATTTGAAGATTTTAAAAGTTGTTCAAAACTTTTGAACAGTTTATTGCAGTACATTGCATGCTTGGTATTAAGATGCCATTTTAGTTTGGCTAGGTTCATGCTCTCCACAGCCAAAACTTCATTACAAATTAAACAAAGAGGTTTTTCTACACTATCATCATTATTAGAAGTAAATCCATAATGTAAAAGTGATTCAACATATTTTCTTTTTCTTGTCAATTTAACTATACTACAACTTTATAGCAAAGACTCTGCTGTATTGTCATCAGTATTTTTACCTCTTCTGTCTAAATTTAGCCAGTTATCCATAACAAAAAAAATTGTCCTAAAATATAAACAAATATTGCTAATAATTTCTTAAATAAATTCTAGTTTTAGTATATGAAATTACATTTGTTTGTGCTTAATTTAAAAATTTGATGTTCACACTTATATACACATACAGCAGTGATGGTGGAGAAACATTTTTTTTTTATTTTTCTTTACTTGCTGCAATTAAGCACTTATGTTTCTGTAAAAGAAGGAAATAATAGCAATTTTAAAAATCGAACATTCTAACATAATACAATTCAAAGATATACTAATTTGATACATACTGAGGAATGACAGTAGGAAAATATTAAAAGTCTTTATTTTCCATAATTAAATGATTATGTTTCTGTAAGAGCAGAAAACTTTGTATGTACAGTAAAAACACTGCAAATCACCACATATATTAGTCTTGAATCTGGGGTGAGCTATTTCTGGCAGCATTTAAATGGCATTGTGAGGCATGAAGACATGCACAGTACAAAGTACTCATGTTGTGTATTCAGAACCGAGGCTGTAGTGAGGTCACACAATGCAACATGGGCAAGTGTTACCAGAAACACCTCAGTTCCATTACACATTTGATTTTTTAAATTAATTTTTTGGTCATTGCACGTTCAGAAACCTTTTACTGTAACCAAATTTTTCATGACCCTGCATTCAGTTACATGACCCCTTATGGAGTCATGACCCACAGTTTAAGAAGAACTGGTCTAGACTTGAGAAAATATTAATAATGAACATTAAACAAAAGTATGTTGTGCATACACCTTTTTCCCCAAAGAATCAGTTGTTAAATACTTACCAGCGCACCCCTGAGGGGAAGGCATGGTATTAAAATCTAAGAACCAAAGATGACTTGTCTGGATCCTTCCTCAAAATAGGAATTTCAAGAAACAGAAGTTTCAGCAACAGGAGAAGAGAACTACATGGGGGGCTAAGGGAGAATGCAGCTGAGGTGTGATAGCAAAGTCCCATCTCCAAAATAGATGATCACTGACTATACATGTATTGTCTATATCAAATTGCTTTCCTTCTTGTGAAAGGTGTGGGGAGGGATAGAGAGAATTTGGAACCTAGTTTTAAAAACTAATATTGACGGGGCTGCTAGGTGGTGCAGTGAACAGAGCACTGGCCCTAGAGTCAGAAGGACTTAAGTTTGGATATGACCTCAGACACTTAACACACAAAAATAACAATAACAACAACAAAAAACCTAGCTGTGTGACGTTGGGCAGGTTACTTAACCCCAATTGCCCTCAAAAGAAAAAAAAAGGAAAAAAAACTAATATTGAAAGTTGTTTTTACATGCAATAATAAGTAATAAGTTAAATAATAATAAAATAATAAAAAAGAACAACAATAAAAGGTGTGTCAAAATAGATGCCCATTAATGGGGGAATGGCTAAATAAATTGTGGTACATGAAGTTAAGGAAATATTATTGTGTTATAAGAAGTGATTAATGGGGAGTAGAAACAGCACCTCCAAGGCACTCTCCCCCCAGATTACCTCCAAACTATGTAAAAGGGGACTCTGAACAACTTCTGGAGCCCCAGAACCCACAAAACAACACAGAGAAGCTAACCTCCTGCTGAGGACAGCCCAGCAGCCCTGCAGGAAGGACCAGTGCAGTGCTCTGTGAGCCAGGCGCACGCAGCGCGGGGAGCTAAGCACAGGTCCGCCTGAATCACGGTTTTAGCCCCAGGGCAGCCGGGCCAGCAGCCGGGCCAGCAGCCGGCTGGAGGGACCCCAGAACACCAGCAACTATGGAGATTCCAGAATTATCAACATAGACATGCCTAGGACAAAGTGAGAGGTTAGTGCCCTATGGACTTTGGGACCAGTATTTGGGGAACGCATCGGCTTCCTCCCCTGGGGGCTAGAAGCCACTGAGGAGACACGCCATTTTGTAGTTTTCGGAGGCAGCTCCAGCTCCTGGCCTGCGAACTGTAGGGAGATCCAGCAATCAGTCTCGGGGGTAATCACTCTTGCTTTAACCTCCCTGGATCTGGATTGTGATCTGGGGTGGAGGTTGTGGGAGGATTTTCAGCTTGCCAGAAACGGAAGTTGTCATCCCCCTCCACACGTCCAGGATGAAAGTTCACCTGTCTGGTGGCCCAGCCATACTGTGGCAACAAGCCCAAAAGTCAAGTAATTAAGTGGCAACATGCCAAGGCAAAGGAAACAAATTAAACAGAAAAATGCAACCTTGGACTCCTATTTTGGGGGCAAAGAGGATCGAAGCACAGAACAGGGGGAGGACTGTGAGGTCAGAAATCCTGCTCCAAAAGCCCCAAAGGAAAATATGAGCAGGTTACAGGCCATAGAGGACCTTAAGAAGGACTTTAAAAATCAAATAAGAGAAGTGGAGGAAAAATTGTAAAGAGAAATGAGAAGGATGGAGGAAAAGTATGAAATGAGGGCCAACAGCCTGACTGAGGAAAACAACACCTTAAAAAATAGACTAACTCAAATGGCAAAGGAGACCCAAAAGGGCAATGAGGAGAAGAATGCCTTAAAAAGCCGAATTTGCCAGATGGAAAAAGAATCTCAAAAGCTTACTGAGGAGATTCATTCCTTCAGAGTTAGACTGGAGCAAATGGAAGCTAATGACTTTATGAGAAATCAAGATGCTGTTAAGCAGATCCAAACAAATGAAAGAATAGAAGGCAATGTGAAATATCTCATGGGAAAAACCACTGACCTGGAAAAATAGATCCAGGAGAGACAATTTAAAAATTATTGGACTACCTGAAAGCCATGATCAAAGAAAGAACCTAGAAATCACCCTTCAAGAAATTCTCAAGGAAAATTGCCCTGATGTTTTAGACCCAGAGGGCAAAAGAGAGGTTGAAAGAATCCACAGATCACCTCCTGAAAAAGATTTCAAAAAGAAAACTCCCAGGAATATTATAGCCAGGTTCCAGAATCCCCAGACAAGGAGAAAATGCTACAAGCAGCCAGGAAGAAACAATTTCAATATTGTGGAAACACAATCAGAATAGCACAGGACCTGGCAGCTTCTACACTGAGGGACCAAAGGGCATGGAATATGTTATTCCAGAGGGTAAAAGAGCTGGGAATGGGTCACCTACCCAGCAAAACTGAGTATTTTGTTTCAGGGGAAAATATGGCCATTCAGTGGAATAGAGGACTTTCAAGCATTCTTGAGGAAAAAACCAGAATTGAATAGAAAATTTGACATCCAGACACAAGAAGCAAGAGATGCCTGAGAAGGTAATCAGGGAAAAGAAATCAAAAGGAACTTATCAAAGTTGACCTATTTACATTCCTACATGGAAAAACAATAACTGTGACTGATGAAACCTTTCTCAATATGAAAATGGAAGAAGGGTATATGGTCATATGAATACATATGTGAATGTGTGTATATATGTTTATAGTTATACATGGATAGAGGGCATAGGTTGAATTTGTTGGGAAGGGATGATACTTAAAGGGTGAAATTTTGAGATAAGAGAGGAAAGTGGCAAGAGGAGATGTGGAGAAACAGGGTAGGGTAAACTATCTCATGTAGAAGAAGCAAGGGGAAGTGGCTGCAGGGGAGTGGAAGAATAGGAAGACAAAAAGGCAAAACCACATTCTCATTGAATTTGGTTCAGGGAGAGAATGACATACATACTAAATGGGATATCTCAACCTGCAGCAGAATAGGGGGAAGGGGGATGAGAGGAGGGATGATGGATGGGAGGGCATCCTTGGGGGGAGGGGAGGTTGGAAGTACCCACTATAGAAGAGGGACAGGATCATGTAGGGAATGGACCAGGTAGGGGGTGGGATGAGTGGGAGGGAATTATAAGCAGCCTTGTACAATATATCTACTATGGTAAAGTTTTACATAGCTAGACATGTACAACATATACTGAATTACTTATCTTCCCAGAGGGAATGGGTGACAAGGGAGGAAGGGAATGGATCTGAAATTCGAGGTCTTAAAATTAAATGTTTCAAATATATATAAATACTATTATTAATACTCTTTTGCTTGTAATGGGGAGATAGGATGTGCAGGCATTCGAGCACAGAGATTCACTTCCTCTAATGGAAAAGTCAAAGGGGGTGTGGGAGAGGATATGGGAGAGAGCAGATTGGAGGAGGCAATATCTTGTGGGACTGCTATTCTGGGAGGGCGGGTAGGGGAAAAACGGGGGAAAGGGTTGTAGTTCGAGATCTGGTGGAAATGAATGATGTAAAACAGAAGTTAATAAAGCATTTGTTTAAAAAAAAAAAAAGAAGTGATTAATGCAGGGCAAATAGGTGGCACAGTGAATAGAGAACCAGCCCTGGAGTCAGGAGAACCTGAGTTCAAATCCAGCCTCAGAAATTCAACACTTATTAGCCATATGACCTTGGGCAAGTCACTTAATCCCAATTGCCCTGCCTTCCCCCCTCCAAAAAGCAAAAAAAAAAAAAAGTGATTAATGTGATGAACACAGAGAAGCATGGAAAGATCTATATGAACTGATGTTGAGTGACGTAAGCAGATTCAAGAAAACAATATACAAAGCAACTACAATCATGTAAATGGAAAGAATAACTACACACCAAAAAATCAAGAGTGAATTAAGAAAATTACAAAATCAAGCAACACTTAAAGAGATATGAGAAGATACCCCTAACCTACTCCTTCATGGAAAAATGTTACATATAACACAAATGTTATCTACTGAATGTTTTTAAACTTTTTCAATGTATTAATCAGTTGGAGCAGCTAAGTGACACAGTGGATGGAGCAACAACCCTGAAGTCAGGAGGACCTGACTTCAAATCCAGCCTGATACTTACTAGCAATATTATGCAGGCCTGGACCAAGCTGTCAGTCAGTCTGTCCATGACTCTCAACTCAGGACCAGATCCCTGAGGATCAAGATTAAGATTGCTGAGGTTTGTTATGGAAGAAGGAAGGAAAATAAACTGGAACTCAACCACTTCATCCAGAACAATAGCAAGAGATCTCTCACCACAGGACAGAGGATGGGTTGGAGCTGGGCAAGAGAAAGGACAGGGCCCTCAGCAATGACAACAGCTTCTCCTGGGGCTATCAGCCCACAGCCTGGATGTTTAAAAAGCACCTGCCTGAACTTCTGGGAGACAAGATGGTGGAGTAAACCTTAGCTGTTCTAATCCCCCTCCCTGACCCTGAAAACCCAGAGATTATTGCCCCAGCGTAAAGTCCTGAAATAGTGGAAGCAGCAGCAGGCTTGGGATTCCCAGAGGAAGGATGTGACTGAAGGTGTGCTGAGCCTGAAGTGAAGGACAGGAGGGATCCCAACAAACCCCATCTCAGTTGACCAGTGGAAGATCCCAAACCCCGGGGTCGGGGGAGGGTGGTGTGGAGCCAGCAAGTGCTAACACCAGAAGCCCAGTTGTGCCTCAGCACAGTCAAGGAAATCTGCAGACACCAGCAGCAGGTCTTCAGCTGCTGAGCCTACCTGAGCTGGAGCCCAGGGGCACAGAACTGGAAACCTGAAGTGGCCAGACCACCCCTCCCCCACACCTTACTCTGTGAGCCTCAGGGTAACCCAGGAGAAACATTCAGAGTCCTGGCCTTGGCCTCAGTTTAGACACCCAGAGGCTATAGCACACAAAATCAACAACCAGGCTTGAGAAGCATGGGTCAGAGCCCTCTGTACCGCAGAAGCAGACATCCGCTTTAGTAACACTAAAAAAATCTTACAAATAAGGAAACTGAGGCTCAGAAAGTTTAAGTGATTTGCTTTTGGTTACACAATCAGTATCAGAGGGGAGCCAGGAAATGGGCAATCACAATGGGTCAGAAACAACACGGAAAGGGAAAACCAAAGACAATTTAATCCTATTATTGTGAACAAAAAGAATCACTTTCAGGAGACATCAACTCAATATCCATACCTGAGACCACAGAAGGAAATATGAATTGGTCTCAAATCCAAAAAGCATTCTTGGAAGAGCTCAAGAAAGATTTTAAGAGCCAAATTAGAGAGGTAGAAGATAAATTAACCAATTCTTTTAAAATACATTGGCCAAAATGGAAAAAAAATCTCACTGAAGAAAACAAATCCTTAAAAAGTAAAATTTGTGAACTGGGACAGGAGGTTCAAAATCTAACTGGAAAAAATGAAATCTGAACATATGGAAAGGGAGATTTAAAAACTAACCAAGGAAAATAATTCACTAAAAGTTAGAATCAGTCAAGTTGAAGCTAATCACTCTATGATGCACCAAGAATCAGTCAAACAAAACATAAAGATAAAGATTGAAAAATTAGAAGAAAATGCAAAATATCTCATTGGAAAAATAACTGACCTGGAAAACAGATCCAGGAGAGAAAATCTAACAATTATTGGTCTACCAGAAGCCATGATGAAAAAAACAGCCTGTACAACATCCTCCAAGAAATTATCAAAGAAAACTGTCCCAATGTCCTAGAATCAGAGGGTAAAATAATTGTCAAAAGAATTCACTGGACTCCTCCTGAAAGAGATCTCAAATTGAAAATTCCAAGAAATATAGTAGCCAAATTCCAGAATTATAAGGTCAAGGATAAAATATTGCAAGCAGCCATAAAGAAACAATTCAAATATCATGGATCTATAGTCAGGATCACACAGGACCTAGCAGCTTCTACATTAAAAGATTGGAGGGATCAGAATATATTTCGTAAGGCGAAAGAGCTTGGACTGCAACCAAGGATCAACTACCCAGCAAAACTGAGCATAATCTTTCAGGCAAGGAAATGGTCATTCAATGAAATAAGGGAATTCCAAACTTTCCTGATGAAAAAGCCAGAGCTCAATGGAAAATTTGATCTCCAAATATAAGACTCAAGAGAGACATAAAAAGGTAAACACACCCACATAACTTGTGATTCAATAAGAGTAAACTGTTAACACTCCTATATGGGAAGCAGATACCTGTCAATACTGAGGTTTATATAGTTATGATATTTAAAAGGGATATACATAGATGAGGGTATGGGTATAAATGAACTAATCTGATGATAAAAAAAACCTTATTAAGGGGTGCAAAGGGATTGTAATGGGAGAAAAGGAAAGGAAGAGGCAGAAAAGGGTAAATTATACCACACTAAGAGACATAAAAATACTATAGTAGAGGGAAAGAAAGGAGAGAAATGAACATTATATGAATTTTACTCTCATTGGTTTTAGTTCAAGGAGGGATTAACATAATCAGTTAAGTTTAGGATTCTGACATGAAAAGACACAAAAACTCATTATAGTAGAGGGAACAGAGGGAGGGAGAGGAGCACTGTATGAAATTTACTCTCATCAGTTTGAGCTCAAGGAGGGAATAACACACTCCATTAAGTATCAAAATGTATTGCAACCTACAGGCAGTAGAAGGGGTAAGAGGGGAAAAAAGGGGGGATGGTCAGAAGGGAGGGAAATAGTAGTAAGGGGGAAAGGTAAGTAAAGGGAGGGAGGTGCATAGGGAGAGAATACTGAAGGAGGTGGTGGTCAATAGGAAAACTTTTTTTTTTTTTTGCTTTGTGGAGGGAAATTGGGGTTAAGTAACTTGCCCAAGGTCACACGGCTAGGTTTTTGTTTGTGTGGATTAAGTGTCGGAGGCCGGCTCCGAACTCAGGTCCTTTTGACTCCAGGGCCGGCACTCTACTCACTGCACCACCTAGCCGCCCCCAAAAGGAAATCTCTTAAGGAGGGGAAGGGAGAAGGAAGAATTAAAAGCATAAACAGGGGAGGGAATAGGATGGAGGGAAAGACACAAACAGTAGATACTTACTAGCTATATGACCCTGAGCAAGTCACTTAACCCAATTGCCTTCCCCAAAAAATGCATTAATTAAAAATGCTAATTTATTTCTTCTCTAAAAAAATACTATTTGTTATATGGGATGGCTCTCTGAGAGGGAAAGGGAGGGATATTTGGGATACCTATGGTGATGTAAGAAGCAGAAGTCATCAATAAAATCTTATTTTTTAAAAGAGGAATTAAGCATTTATATAAATGAATAGCTAATGTTGATATAGCACCTACTATGTACCAGGCACTGTGCTAAATGCTTTTTACAAATATCTCCTTTAATCTTTACAACAACCCTATAAGGCACATGTAGTTTACAGGAAGAAACTAAAGTCAACAGCTTCAGTGACTTGCCTAGGGTCACACATCTTAGTAAGGGTCTAAGAGCAGATTTGAACTTAGATCTTCCTGACACCAAACCCAGCACTCTATCCACTGTACCACCAGCTGCCTCGGAAGGAAAGTACTACTTCCAAGATAGACCATCCTTTATTTCAAATTCAAATCTCTTTAGACCCTATACCCTCCTTCCAATTTCCTTACATCTTTCACACCTCCCCCAACATACCCTATGATCCAATGATACTAGTCTTCTGGCTCAATCTCATAGCTCTGGGCATTCTCTCTGGTGGTCCCCCATCTCCAGAATGTTCTCCCTCTTATCTCCACATCTTACCTTCCCTGACTTCCTTAAAGTACCAGCTAAAATCTCACTTTCCATAGGAATTCTTCCTCAATCCTTAATTCTAGTGCCTGCCTTCCATTTGTCATCTCCAGTTTATCCTGAATTTAGCTTCTTTTTTGTACAGAGTTGTTTCATGTTGTTGCTCCCCCGCCACCCCATTAGATTTTGAGCTCCTCAGGGGCAAAGATTGTCTTTTGCTTTTCTTTGTATCTCCAACACAGTACAATGCCCCATACACAATAGGCACTTAATAATTGCTTGTCAACTAACTGATTGACCTTTGTAAAGCCCTAATTGTTAGAAACTAAATTTTTTTCTTACATTCAAGCCCAAATTTCTCTTTACAACTTTCACCCAATGCTCCCCATCCTGTCTTCTAGGGCCAAGCAGAACACATCTAATCCCACTGCCACTTGACAGCCTTTTAAGCACCTGTGGACACTCTCATGTCTACACCTCACCCTCCAAATCTTCTTTTCTCCAGGTTAAATATCACCAGTTTCTTCAACCAATCCTCAAGTAGCATAAATACACCTTTGTGATGGATAGATGAGTTCTTTTCAATGAATAATAACAGCTGGCATTTACATAAGGCCCTAAGCTTTCCAAAGTGCATTACATAACATTTACACCTCATAATAATCATGAGAAGTAGCACTAAAGATATCTTACAGTTAAGGAAACTGAGGCTCAGAAAGTTTAAGTGACTTGCTTTTGGTTATAAAATTGGTATCAGAGGGGAGCCTAAAGCCTATGTCTTTCCTGACTCTTAAGTCTAGTGTTTTTCCCACCATGCCATTCTTATCTAATTCAACAAATATTTACTAAATGCCTACCATACTGGACAGCTAGGTTGTGCAGTGCCTAGAGCACTAGCCCTGGAGTTAAGAGGACCTGAGTTCAAATCCAGCCTCAGATGCTTACTAGCTATGAGACCCAGGACAAGTAACTTAATCCCCATTGCATCCAAAAATAAAACAACTTAAAAAAAATACCTACCATATATGTGGTATTTACTGCTGGAAATACAAAGATTAAGAAAAAAAAAAGTTATCTAGGCTCAGTCCTGAGACTGGATGGGGTGGGGAAAGTAGGAAGTGAGGGTAATCATATATACAACTAATATTATCATGAGTTAAATTTGGGTCAAACAGAGGAGCATGACAGGTCTTCAAGCAAAGGTTTTACAAGCAAGGAAACTAAGGCCTAAATATGCTGTATACAGAATTCTTAGCAAATTGGATTAAATTTCTTTGGAGGAAGTGTGGGACAGCGGAAAAGATATTGAATTTAGAGTCAGAGCCCTGGGTTCATATCTTGTCTGTGATGCTTATTACCTGTGGGACTTTGGACAAGTCACTTAACTTCCCACTGAAGGCCTCAGTTTCCTCACCTATAAAACAAGAGGGCTAAAGTAGGTGGCTTCGAAGGCCCCTTCCACCTCTTAATCTATGATTTTATAATCTTCTGAGATCTCTTCCAACTTTGACATTCTGTAAAGATATCCATGCTGTCTCGCCCATAACTGTTTGTTGATACCAACCCATGGTAGGGACTTGAGAAGCCCAGAAAGGGAAGTATTAATATGAGATGCCTAATTCTCTCTCCCAAGAGTCTGGAGTGACATTGTGCTACAGTAAAATAAAAACTGTCCTAGACTCAAAAGATTTGAATCTTAGTCCTGGCTCCTCCATGGATCTTAGTAAAATCATTGAATCACTGAAACTTCTACATCTATAAAATGTTTGGACAAGATCTATCCTTTACAACTAACTAAATCTTTCATTCTTAATGTCCCTTGCTGCTGGGTTGAATTGACCACAAGTCTGAGCCACTAAAACAATTCTTTTTTCTTTTTGTTCTTGGATCATGATCTTTTTTTTAATCAAATGCTTTATTAACTTCTAGTTTACATCATTCATTTCCTCAAGATTTTGAGTAACAATTTTTCTCCCCGTTTTTCCCCTACCCACAACTCCAAAATAGTGATCCCACAGGATATCCCCTCCTCCAATCTGCTCTCTCCCATATCTTCTCCCATACCCCCTCTGACGTTCCCATAGGGCATGGTGGATCTCTATGCCCCAATGCCTGTATATGTTATTTCCCAGTTAAATGTAAAATAATATTAATAATAGTATATATGTGAATATACTTATATATACACATATTTTAAACATTTAATTTTAAAACTTGGAATTCCAAATTCATTCCCTTCCTCCCTTGTCAACCACTTACTGGAAAGATAAGCAATTCAGTATAGGTTGTACATGTGTAGCTATGAAAAACATTTCCACAGTGGATATATTGTAAAAGACTAACTGTAGAGGCGGAGCTAAGATGGAGGAGTAGAAACAGCACGTCCAAGGCACTCTCCCCCCAGATCACTTCCAAACTATGTAAAAGGGACTCTGAACAATTTCTGGAGTCCCAGCACCCACAGAACAACACTGAGAAGCTAACCTCCCGCTGAGGACAGCCTAGCAGCCCTGCAGGAAGGACCAGTGCAGTGCTCTGGGGTGGAGAGCCAAGCCCATGTCCTCATGAGCCATGGTTTTAGCTCCAAGGCGGCTGGGCCAGCAGCTGGCTGGAGGGACCCCAGAACACTAGCAGCTGTGGGGATTCCAGAATTATCAACACAGACATGCCTTGGACAAAGTGAGAGGTTAGTGGCCTATGGACTTTGGGACCAGTATTTGGGGAACATGTTGGCTTCCTCCCCTAGGGGCTAGAAGCCACTGAGGAGACACGCCATTTTGTAGTTTTCAGAGGCAGCTCCAGCTCCTGGCCTGCGAACTGTAGGGAGATCCAGCAATCAGTCTTGAGGGTAATCGCTCTTGCTTTAAGCTCCCTGGATCTGGATTGTGATCTGGGGTGGAGGTTGTGGGAGGATTTTCAGCTTGCCAAAAATGGAAGTTGTGAAGACCCCACACGTTCGGGACAGAAGCTCCCCTGTCTGGTGGCAGAGTCCTACTGTGGCAACAAGCCCAAAAGTCAAGTAATTAAGTGGCAACATGCCAAGGCAAAGGAAACAAATTAAACAGAAAAATGCAACCTTGGACTCCTATTTTGGGGGCAAAGAGGATCGAAGCACAGAACAGGGGGAGGACTGTGAGGTCAGAAATCCTGCTCCAAAAGCCCCAAAGGAAAATATGAGTGGGTTACAGGCCATAGAGGACCTTAAGAAGGACTTTAAAAATCAAATAAGAGAAGTGGAGGAAAAATTGTAAAGAGAAATGAGAAGGATGCAGGAAAAGTATGAAATGAGGGCCAACAGCCTGACTGAGGAAAACAACACCTTAAAAAATAGACTAACTCAAATGGCAAAGGAGTCCCAAAAGGGCAAGGAGGAGAATGCCTTAAAAAGCCGAATTTGCCAGATGGAAAAAGAATCTCAAAAGCTTACTGAGGAGATTCATTCCTTCAGAGTTAGACTGGAGCAAATGGAAGCTAATGACTTTATGAGAAATCAAGATGCTGTTAAGCAGATCCAAACAAATGAAAGAATAGAAAGCAATGTGAAATATCTCCTGGGAAAAACCACTGACCTGGAAAATAGATCCAGGAGAGACAATCTAAAAATTATTGGACTACCTGAAAGCCATGACCAAAGAAAGAACCTAGAAATCACCTTTCAAGAAATTCTCAAGGAAAATTGCCCTGATGTTTTAGACCCAGAGGGCAAAAGAGAGGTTGAAAGAATCCACAGATCACCTCCTGAAAAAGATCCCAAAAAGAAAACTCCCAGGAATGTCATAGCCAGCTTCCAGAATCCCCAGATCAAGGAGAAAATACTACAAGCAGCCAGAAAGAAACAATTTCAATATTATGGAAACACAATCAGAATAGCACAGGACCTGGCAGCTTCTACACTGAGGGACCAAAGGGCATGGAATATGTTATTCCAGAGGGTAAAAGAGCTGGGAATGAACCCAAGGGTCACCTACCCAGCAAAATTGAGTATTTTGTTTCAGGGGAAAATATGGCCATTCAGTGGAATAGAGGACTTTCAAGCATTCTTGAGGAAAAAACCAGAGTTGAGTAGAAAATTTGACATCCAGACACAAGAAGGAAGAGATACCTGAAAAGGTAATCAGGGATAAGAAATCAAAAGGAACTTATCAAAGTTGAGCTATTTACATTACTATATGGAAAAACAATAACAGTGACTGATGAAACATTTCTCAGTATGAAAATAATGGAAGAAGGGTATATGGTCATATGAATACACATGTGAATGTGTGTATATATGTTTATAGTTATACATGGATAGAGGGCATAGGTTGAATTTGTTGGGAAGGGATGATACTTAAGGGGTGAAATTATGAGGTGAGAGAGGAAAGTGGCAAGAGGAGATAGGGAGAGACAGGGTAGGGTAAACTATCTCATGTAGAAGAGGCTGGGGGAAGTGGCTGCAGAGGAGGGGAAGAATAGGCAGGAAGGCAAAAAGGCATTGAATTTGGTTCAGGGAGAGAATGACATACATACTAAATGGGATATCTCAACCTGCAGCAGAATAGGGGGAAGGGGGATGAGAGGAGGGATGATGGATGGGAGGTCATTTTGGGGGGCAGGGGAGGTTGGAAGTACCCACTATAGAAGAGGGACAGGATCAAGTAGGGAATGGACCAGGTAGGGGGTGGGATGGGTGGGAGGGAATTATAAGCAGCCTTGTACAATATATCTACTATGGTAATGTTTTGCATAGCTAGACATGTACAACATATACTGAATTACTTACCTTCCCAGAGGGAATGGGTGACAAGGGAGGAAGGGAATGGATCTGAAATTCGAGGTCTTAAAATTAAATGTTTCAAATATATATAAATACTACTATTAATACTCTTTTGCATGTAATTGGGAGATAAGATGTGCAGGCATTGGGGCACAGAGATTCACCTTGCTCTAATGGAAAAGTCAAAGGGGGTATGGGAGAAGATATGGGAGAGAGCAGATTGGAGGAAGTGATATCTTGTGGGACTGCTATTCTGGGATGGTGGGTAGGGGAAAAATGGGGAAAAAAATTTTAACTCAAAATCTGGAGGAAATGAATGATGTAAAACAGAAGTTAATAAAGCATTTGTTTAAAAAAAAAGGACTAACTATATTTCCCTCCCTCCTATCCCACGTCCCACTTGTTCTGTTCTCTATTTTGATCCTGTCCCTTTTCAAAAGTGGGTGGTTCCAATTTCCCTCCCCCACAGCCTGCCCTCCTTCCATCATCTCCCCTCTCATCACATTCACCCCTACTCTCCTGTAGGGTTAGATACCCTATTTAGTGTGTATGCCATTCCCTCCCTAAGCCAAATTCAATGAGAATAATTTCGACCCATTCCCTTTTGCCTTCCTGTTCTTCCCCTCTATTGTAACCATTTTCCCTTGCTCTTCTATATGAGATAGTTTACCCCATTCTGTCTCTCCCCATCTCCTCTCATTATATTCCTCTCTCACCTCTTAATTTCATGTTTTAAGTATCATCCCTTCCTATTCAATTGGTCCTGTGCCCTCTATCTATGTATACCTGTACACATATATACACAAATTCACATATGTATTCATACGCCCATATGCCCTCCTATATAGATATATGTATATATATATATGTATATGTATATACATACATATACATATATATATATGTATACACACACATTTCTATTCCCTTCAACTATTCTCACACTGAGAAAAGTTTCAATTTCAAGTTACAATTTTATATTAATTGGACGCATTTCAATTTCAAGTTACAATTATCGTTTTTCCATGTAAGGATGTAAATAGTTCAACTTTGATAAGTTCCTTATGATTTCTTTTCCCTGTCTACCTTCTCATGCTTCTCTTGCTTCTTGTATCTGAATGTCAAATTTTCTATTCAATTCTGGCTTTTTCATCAAGAATGCTTAAAAGTCCTCTATTCCACTGAATGACCATATTTTCCCCTGAAACATGATACTCAGTTTTGCTGGGTAGGGGATTCTTGGTTTTAATCCCAGCTCCTTTGACCTCCAGAATATCATATTCCAAACCCCTCAATCCCTCGTTGTAGAAGCTGCCAGAATCTGTGTTATCCTGATTATGTTTCCACAATATTCAAATTATTTCTTCCTGGCTGCTTGTAATATTTTCTCCTTGATCTGCAATTCTGGAACCTGGCTGTAATATTCCTAGGAGTTTTCTTTTTGGGATCTTTTTCAGGAGGTGACTGATGGATTCTTTCAAACTCTATTTTGTCCTCTGGTTCTAAAATATCAGGGCAATTTTCTTTGAGAATTTCTTGAAAGATGATTTCTATCCTGATTCAGGTTCTTTTTTTATCTTGACTTTCAGGTAGTCCAATATTTTTTTCTCTTTATATTTTTATTTTTATTTTTTTATTTTAAACAATTGCTTTATTAACTTCTGTTTTACATCATTCATTTCCATCAGATTTTGAGTTACAATCATTTTCCCCCTGTTATTCCCCTACCCAACCTCCCAGAATAGCAGTCCCACAAGATATCGCTTTCTCCAGTCTGCTCTCTCACATACCTTCTCCCATACCCCCTTCGACTTTTCCATTAGAGGAAGGTGAATCTTTATGTCCCAATGCCTGCACATCTTATCTCCCAATTATAAGTTCAGATCCATTTCCTTCCTCCCTTGTCACCCATTCCCTCTGGGGAGATAAGTAATTCAGTATATATTGTACATGTCTAGCTATGCAAAACATTATCATAGTAGATATATTGTACAAGGCTGCTTATAATTCCCTCCCACTCATCCCACCCCCCACCTGGTCCATTCCCTACATGATCCTGTCCCTCTTCTATAGTGGGTACTTTCAACCTCCCCTCCCCACCAAGGATGCCCTCCCATCCATCATCCTTCCTCTCATCCCCCTTCCCCCTATTCTGCTGCAGGTTGAGATATCCAATTTAGTATGTATGTCATTCTCTCCCTGAACCAAATTCAATGAGAATGTGGTTTTGCCTTTTTTGCCTTCCTATTCTCCCCCTCCCTTGCAACCACTTCCCTTGCTTCTTCTACATGAGATAGTTTACCCTACCCTGTCTCTCCCCATCTCCTCTTGCCACTTTCCTCTCTCATCTCATAATTTCATCCCTTGAGTATTCTCCCTTCCCAACAAAATCAACCTATGCCCTCTATCCATATATAACTGTAACCATATACACACATTCACATATGTATTCATATGACCACATACCCTTCTTCCATTATTTTCATACTGAGAAAGATATCATCAGTCACAATTATTGCTTTTCCATATAGGAATGTAAATAGTTCAACTTTGATAAGTTCCTTTTGATTTCTTTTCCCTGATTACCTTCTCAGGCATCTCTTCCTTCTTGTGTCTGGATGTCAAATTTTCTATTCAATTCTGGTTTTTCCTCAAGAATGCTTGAAAGTCCTCTATTCCAATGAATGACCATATTTTCCCCTGAAACAAAATACTCAGTTTTGCTGGGTAGGTGACCCTTGGGTTCATTCCCAGCTCTTTTGCCCTCTGAAATATCATATTCCATGCCCTTTGGTCCCTCAGTGTAGAAGCTGCCAGGTCCTGTGCTGTTCTGATTGTGTTTCCACAATATTGAAATTGTTTCTTCCTGGCTGCTTGTAGTATTTTCTCCTTGATCTGGGGATTCTGGAAGCTGGCTATGACATTCCTGGGAGTTTTCTTTTTGGGATCTTTTTCAGGAGGTGATCTGTGGATTCTTTCAACCTCTCTTTTGTCCTCTGGGTCTAAAACATCAGGGCAATTTTCCTTGAGAATTTCTTGAAGGATGATTTCTAGGTTCTTTCGTTGGTCATGGCTTTCAGGTAGTCCAATAATTTTTAGATTGTCTCTCCTGGATCTATTTTCCAGGTCAGTGGTTTTTCCCAGGAGATATTTCACATTGCCTTCTATTCTTTCATTTGTTTGGATCTGCTTAACAGCATCTTGATTTCTCATAAAGTCATTAGCTTCCATTTGCTCCAGTCTAACTCTGAAGGAATGAATCTCCTCAGTGAACTTTTGAGGTTCTTTTTCCATCTGGCAAATTCAACTTTTTAAGGCATTCTTCTCCTCATTGCCCTTTTGGGCCTCCTTTGCCATTTGAGTTAGTCTATTTTTTAAGGTGTTGTTTTCCTCAGTCAGGCTGTTGACCCTCATTTCATACTTTTCCTGCATCCTTCTCATTTCTCTCCAATTTTTCCTCCACTTCTCTTATTTGATTTTTAAAGTCCTTCTTAAGGTCCTCTATGGCCTGCAACCCACTCACGTTTTCCCCTGGGGCTTTTGGAGCAGGACTTCTGACCTCACAGTCCTTTTCCCGCTCTATGCCCCCAAAATAGGAGTCTAGGGTTGCATTTTTCTGTTTCCTTTGCCTTGGCATGTTGCCACTTAATTACTTGACTTTTGGGCTTGTTGCCACACTATGGCTTTAACGCCAGCTAGAGGAATTTTCGTCCCGAACGTGTGGGGGGCAACTTCCGTTTCTGGCAAGCTGTAAACCCACCCACGACTTCCACCCTAGATCCCAATCCAGATCCAGGGAGGTTAAAGCAAGAGCAATTACCCCCCAAGACTGATCGCTGGATCTCCCTACAATTCGCAGGCCAGGAGCTGGAGCTGCCTCTGAAAACTACAAAATGGAGTGTGTCTTCAGCGGCTTCTAGCCTCCAGGGGAGGGAGCCGATGCATTCCCCAAATACTGGTCCCAAATTCCATAGGACACTAACCTCTTACTTTGTCCTAGGCATGTCTATGTTGATAATTCTGGAGTCACCACAGCTGCTGGTGTTCTGGGGTCTCTCCAGCTGGCTGCTGGCCCTGCCACCCTGGGGCTAAAGCCCCGGCTCACGTGGACCTGGGCTCGGCTCGGCTCCTCACGCTCTGCGCCCTGTGCGCTGCCGGCTCCCAGACCGCTGCACTGGTCCTTCCTGCAGGGCTGCTGGGCTGTCCTCAGTGGGAGGTTAGCTTCTCTGTGTCATTCTGTGGGTGCTGGAGCTCCAGAAGTTGTTCAGAGTCCCCTTTTACACAGTTTGGGGGGAATCTGGGGGCAGAGTGGTTTGGATGAGCTGTTTCTACTCCTAGTCCAATATTTTTAAATTATCTCTCCTGGATCTATTTTCCAGGTCAGTGGTTTTCCCAATGAGATATTTCACATTGCCTTCTATTTTTTCATTTGTTTGATCTGTTTAATAGTATCTTGATTTCTCATAAAGTCACTAGCTTCCATTTGCTCCAGATTCCAGATTCCAGATTGCTCTAATCTAATTCTGAAGGAATGATTCTCTTAAGTGAGCTTTTGAGATTCTTTTTCTCTTTTTTTTTTTTTTTTGAGGGCAATTGGGGTTAAGTAACTTGCCAAAGTTCACACAGCTAGGTTTTTGTTTGCGTCTGCATTAAGTGTCTGAGGTCAGATCAGAACTCAGGTCCTTCTGACTCCAGGGCTGACGTTCTACTCACTGCGCCACCTAGCCACCCCTGAGATTCTTTTTCCATCTGGCAAATTCAGCTTTTTAAGACATTCTTCTCCTCGTTGCCTTTTTGAGACTCTTTTGCCACTTGAGTTTTTCTATTTTTAAGGTGATGCTTTCTTCAGACAGGTTGTTGATTCTCATTTCATAATTTTCTTACATTGTTCTCATTTCTCTTCCTAATTTTTCCTCCACTTCTCTTATCTGATTTTCAAAATTCTTCTTAAGGTCCTATATGGCCTGTAACTAGCTCATATTTTTCTTGGAAGCCTTTGGTGCAGGAGTTCTGACTATAGTGTCTTCCTCCTGTTCCATGCTTTGATCCTTTTTGTCCCCCAAATAGGAGTGTAGAGTTGGGTTGCCCTGCTTGCTTTGCTTCCCTCGTTTGCTCATGTTGCCACTCAATTACTTGACTTTTGGGCTTTTTGACACAGTAGGACTCTGCTCCCAGACAGGGGAGCTTTGTCCCAATTGCTGGGGTTTTCTCAGCTACTGGAGCTATTAGTTGGGTGCCCTCTCTGAAGCTTCCACACACTCTGGCAAGCTGGTTGCACACCCCAGGACCTCTACCCTAGACCAAAATCCAGATCCAAGCAGCTTAAATCAAGAGTGATTACCCCTCAGACTGGTGGTTTGGGTCCCCTACAATCTGCAAGCCAGGAGCCAAAGCTGCCACATGGCAGCAGCTGTATGGCTGCTGTGCATCAGCTGCTTCTCACCCTAGGGGCAAAGGCCGACTGCACTCCCAAATTACTGGATCCCAAAGTCGACACTGCACTGACCTCTCAATTTGTCCTTAGCATCTATGTGTTGATAATTCTCGAAACCACCACAGCCGCTGGTGATCTGAAGTCCCACCAGCTGGTGGTTGGTCAGGCTAACCCTGAGGCTAAAACCTCAGGCTCGCCCGGGGCTGGGCTCAACTCCCAGAGTGCTGAGCTAGCCACTTCCTGCTGGCCTGCCAGGCTGTCCTCAGAGGGAGGTTAGCTTCTCTCTGTCATTTTGTGGCTTCTGTAGCTCCAAAGTTGGTTCAGACTCACCTTTTATATGAATTGGAGGAGGTGGAAGGCAGAACCCCAAGGAAGTCCTCTTTCTACTCCAACATCTTTACTCTGCTCTAAAACAATTCTTAAATTAAAAAAAAGGAAACAGTTGAGCAAGCCTAAAAAAATTTAAAATAGTCAAAAAGAGGCACTTTTTCCAGTGTTTCCTTTCGAATAAAGAAATTAGAATGTTGATCGAAATGTAGAAAACATGGTTTTCTAAATGAATCCCTAAACTGCATGTTTCTGATATAATAATACAGTGATAACAATGTGAATGATAAGGTGAAACACTCAGGAATTAAATGGCATATGATAGATAATCAAGGGCCCTTCCCTTCACATTAGAGCCGGTGACCCCCATTCATAGTCTTATCTTAGTCCCATCTTAGCCACAGGTCAGGAAAATCCTCTTGGAGCCATTTCTGCCAATTTCTATTTCAATGTTTCCTTCCAAATGGGCTGCCTTCTCTTGCAATGGAGCTGAAGGGAGATGTCACCAAATTTTATAAAGTTCAAGGCTATTTATGACTTTGTGCAGGCTACTTAATATCTAAAGGCCTCAGTTTTCTCATCAGTAAAATGAGGGGGTTCAATCAGATGATCTCTAAAGAAAGATCTCTTAGGGGCTTATTTGAGATCTGGAGTTGTTCTCTAAAGAAGTTGTTCTAAAGCTAAAACTCCAGAACTTGTTCTGGAGGTGCCAGAATTCTAATTCAGTAACCTCCCTACCATTTTGTCCATAAGAATGGAAAGAGAACAGTTGGAAAGAGTTGAAATCAGGTTTGAATCCCAGCTCTGTTATTTTTTATCTACATGACCTGAGGGAGTCATTTCTCCTCTATGGGGCCAAGTTTCTTCATTTGTAATATGGTTGTAGTAGTGGACTAGGTGATCTCTGTGGTCCTTTCCAGTTCCAAAGCCAATGATCTCCAGAAAAGCACAAAGGACAAAATCACCTAGAATATCCTTTGCAGCTACAGTACAGCCCTTAACACTAGCACTGAAGAAAAGAGGAAGAGAGCCCCTAGTTCCTTAACCCCTTTGCTAGAAATAAAATGGGGAAATCGAAGGCAGATTTTTACATTTAAAATGTATTATTGATGCTTTTTTTTTTTAAACACCAGTATTGTTTCCCAATGACTGCCTTTTACCACCGATAATAGAATCCTCACTTCTAACAAATAGAGTTAAGCAAAGCAAATCAGCACTGGTCATATCTGCAAACGTAATGTCTCATTCTACATTTATAATATGCCTCCTCCCTTCCAAGAAGCATGCTTCACCATCTGTAGTGGGAGCAATACCCTAATCCCTCCTCTCATGCAAGTTAAACTAGCTTTTCCTTTTAAAGGTAATGAGAGCGTTCTCAAGATTTGATTTGCTCAAGGGACCAAAGCTTCAGGTCATTCACATCACCCTCTGATAACCTGAAGGGCTGTTGTCTTTCATGCTCAAAGAGAACCAGAATGACATTGCTATGTTAGAGTCAACTTACAATGCATCCAATTAATATGAGTTTGGAATGCTTGAGGCATTCCAGGCAGAAATAGTCCACATGGACATTTGGGTTGGATTATCTAAATTTGCACATCTCAGTTACTTCAATTCTGCTTCCCTCCTAAAGGAAGCCCCTCTGATGCCATGCTGAGCAGTCCTGTGCCAGTGTCTCCCATGTCACACAATAATTTCCAAAGTTCTGAAGAGAGACCTTGAGAGTGTCCATGTATCTGTGATCTAATTGGGGGGGAAATGTTTCAAACAAGAAAATTTCAGGGTGTTGCCTTATGATTGGCTGGTGGGCCATCTAGACCCTCATCTATCCTTTGAACTTAAGATTGGGCACTGCATTAAAGCCTTTTAGCAACGTTTTCCTTTCAGTTATTATAGTTTACCATGTAAACCATTCTTTTGCTTTTGCTAACTTCTTTAGCATCATTTCATCCCAGTGCAAAGGCAAATTCTAACCCCCTTTCCTTCTCTGAGCCAAAATAGCCAGCTTCTACCACTGTAACAGGATCCTTAGATAGACAAATCAAAGGTAACAATAGAATTTAATTGGGTTTTTTTTTAAAGCAATTTGGGTCTTCATTTTTATGCTCCCCTACCCCACCCCAATGCCACCCTATCTGAGGTTATTTTAAGGACTTTCATACCTTGGTCTCTTACAAGGCTCATCTGGCAAGCATAATTATAGGATGTGCCTTTTCTGTTGGTAAAATCTCCTCTGTCCCCACTGGTATTAACACAAAGCAAAGGGCCAGCTGGGTTTCATGGACACTCTGTTCTCCTGACTCAGGGTAATTATCTCCCTTCCTCCCATGATCATAGACTACTCAAAAGGAAGGCTGCAACACACTGCTGAAGTGTTAAAAACTGTTTACCTGGGCCAAACAAGAGTGTGTGGGAGTGTGTTTTCTTGAGGGAGAGAAGAGAGAGAAAAACCATCACCAGTTGTAGCAATCAGATTGTTTGTGCCAAAACAAGGGTGAGTCATGGAGTAGGCTGCCAGCCAGAAGGAATGGAGATAGAACCTGGAGCCTCACCCTCCAGAATAAGAACAGTATTCTGTGACCTAAGTGGGAAAAAATGTACCTGTTCAGTGAGCTGGCTAGAGACCAGGCTTTGTCATTAAGGCAATTTAGGTAGAGCTATGATTAGAGAGGGACCAACCTGCCAAGATCAAAACTAAAGTCACCTTCAGTCTTCACCCTGCCCTTTCAGACTATCTTCCTGTCATTGTCCTCTCTTTATCCAGCTGGTATCTCTGAGCCATGATGGGGCCTGGAGTCTTTGTGGGGAAAGCACCTGATGTTTAATCAAAATAATGACAGTAATGATCTTTAAAAATGCTGATGATGATTGAGAAAGTTTGACCAAAAATAACAAAAAAAGGAAAATGGCAAATGTTGAAGGGGTTCTGAGAAAGCAGGCACATTAATATACTATTGGTACAGCTATGAATTGGTCTCAACACTCTGGAAGCAATTTAGAACAGGCCCCGAAAGTCAGTAAACTGTGCATAACTCTTTAATGTACCAATACCTCTAATTGCTCTATAGCCCCAAAGAAATCAAAGGGAAAAGGAAAAGGACCCTTATGTACAAAAATATTTGTGGTTACTCTTTTTATTTATTTATTTATTTTTTTGGCAGCAAAAAAACAAAAAAAGACCTGAAAACTAAGAGTGTTTCCATCAATTAGGGAATGGCTAAATAAATTATGGGGCAGCTAGGTGATATAGTGAATAGAGTACTGGGCTTAGAATAAGGAAGACTCATCTTCCTGAGTTCAAATCTGGCCTCAGATACCTACTAACCATGTGACACTGGGCAAGTCATTTTACCCTGTTCACCTCAGTTTCCTCATTTGTAATGAGCTAGAGAAGGAAATGGCAAACTACTCCAATTGTCTTTGTCAAGAAAACCCCAAATCGGGGGAAGCTAGGTGGCGCAGTGAATAGAGCACTGGCCCTGGAGTCAGGGGGACCTGAGTTCAAATCTGGCCTCAGATACAAAAACTAGCCATGTGACCTTGGGCAAGTCACTTAACCCAAATTGCCCTCCAAAAAGCAAAAAGAAAAGAAAAGAAAACCCTAAATGGAGTCATGGAGAGTCAGACACAACTGAATAACAACAAAAAACAAAAAAAAATTATATTATGTGAATATAATAGAATATTATTGTGCCATAAGAAATGATGAAGTGATAGTTTTGGATAAACCTGGGAAGACTTGTATGAATTGAGGCAAAGTGAAATGAACAGAACAATGCATGCTATAACAATAACATTATTTAAAAAAAAAACTTTTGAGAGAAGAGTTGGGATGACAGAGTGGAGGTGGGACTTCCGCAGGCTCTGGCTTCCACCTTCCCCCCAGTTCATGTGAAGGGGGACTCTGAACAAACTTTGGAGCTGCGGAACCCACAGGGTGACGTGGAGAAGCTGGCTTCCCACTGGGGAAAGCCTGGCAGCCCGGCAGGGATCAGCCAGCACAGCACTCTGGGAGCCAAGCCCAGAACCAAGTGAGCCTAAAGTTTTAGCCCCAGGGTGGGCCTAACCAACCCCCTGCTGGAGAGACTTCAGATCAGCTGTGATGGTTTCCAGAATTATCAACACATAGATGCCAAGGACAAAATGAGAGGTCAGTGCACTGTGGACTTTGGGACCCAGTAGTTGGGAGTGTGTTGGCTTTTGTCCCCCCAGGTGAAAAGCTGCTGAGAAGCTGCCACCACGGGGCAGCTTTAGCTCCTGGTCTGCAGAGTGTAGGGGGACCAAGTGACCAATCTGAGGGGTAATCACTCTTGCTTTAACCTGCTTGGATCTGGATTGTGGTCTAGGGTGGAGGTCCTGGGCTGTGTGACTAGCTTGCCAGAGTGTGTGGAGGCTTCAGAGAGGGCACCCAACTGATTCCTCCAGCAGCTGAGAAAACCCCAGCATCTGGGATGGAAGCTCCCCTATCTGGTGTCAGAGTCCTACTGTGGCAGAGAGCCCAGGGGTCAGGTAATTGAGTGGCAATATGACCAGGCAAAGGAAGCAAAGCAACCAGAAGAATCCAAAGAATCCAACACTAGACTCCTATTCTGGGGATAAAAAGGATCAGGGCATGGAATAGAAGGAGGACAGTGAGGTAAGAACTCCTTCACCAAAAGCTTCAAAGGAAAATACAAGATGGATACAGGCCATAGAGAAGGACCTTAAGAAGGAGATAAGAGAAGTGGAGGAAAAACTGGGAAGAGAGATTAGAACAATGCAAGAAAATTATTAAATGAGAGTCAACAGCCTGACTGAGGAAAATAACACCTTAAAAAATGAACTAGATCAAATGGCAGGGGAGGCTCGAAGAGGCAATGAGGAGAAGAATGCCTTAAAAAGCTGAATTTTCCAGATGGAAAAAGAATCTCAAGGGCTCACTGAAGAGAATCATTCGTTCAGATTTGGATTGGAGCAAATGGAATCTAGTGACTTTATGAGAAATCAAGATGCTATTAAACAGATCCAAACAAATGAAAGGATAGAAGGCAATGTGAAATATCTCGTGGGAAAAATCACTGACCTGGAAAATAGATCCAGGAGAGATAATTTAAAAATTGTTGGCTACCTGAAAGCCATGATCAAAGAAAGAAGCTGGAAGTCATCCTCCAAGAAATTCTCAAGGAAAGCTGCCCTGGTGTTTTAGAACCAGAGGGCAAAATACAGGTTGGGGGAATCCACCGATCACTTCCTGAGGAAGATCCCAAGAAGAAAACTCCTAGGAATATTATAGTCAGGTTCCAAAATTCCCAAATCAAGGAGAGGATGTTACAAGCATCCAGGAAGAAACAATTTGAATATTGTGGAAACACAATCAGGATAACACAGGATCTGGCAGCTTCTACCCTAAGGGATTAAAGGGCTTGGAATATGATATTCTGGAGTTCAAAGCAGGTGGGATTAAAAGCAAGAATCACCTACCCAGCATAACTGAATATCATGTTTCAGGGGAGGATATGGTCATTCAGTGGAATAGAGGACTTTCAAGTATTCTTGATGAAAAAACCAGAGTTGAATGGAGAATTTGACATTCAGATGCAGGAACCAAGAGAGGCATGAGAAGGCAGCAAGATTGATGTACATGCTGTAGCATCTCCTCAAGAATATGAACCCTGCAAAGAATTAGAAGCTGAACAGATGCCCATCAATTGTGGAATGACTGAACAAGTTGTGGTAGATGATTGGGATAGTAAGACATGATGAAAGGTATGGTTTCAGAAAAACCTGTGAAGACACATATGAACTGATATAAAGTGAACTTAGCAGAACCAGGAGAATGTTGTACAGCAATACTGTGATGATATTCAACTGTGAAAGACTTTGTTACTCTGATCAGTGCAATGATCACAACACCTCCAAAAGATTCATGATGTAAGATACTATTCACACGCAGAGAGAGCAAGCTGTTGAACTCTGTAGAATGAAGTGTATTTTTCACTTTATTTTTTTCATAAAATGGCTGATATGGAAAAAAAAAAACTTTTGGAAGTCTTAATATTAACACAACAACTAAATATGATTCCAGGGGACCAGGGATGAAGAGTGATACCTACATTGTGATAAAAAAAAAAGTGATGGACTTAAAGTGCATAATGAGACATATGTTTTTGCACATGGCAGCATGGGAATTTATTTTGCTCATCTGCTTATTTGTTACAAATGTCAGGAGTAGATTTTTTTACTTTCTCAGTGAAAGGGGAAGGAAGGAAAAGAAATGCTCATTAATTAAAAAATAATTTTATTTAAAATTTTAAAAACTTAAATGTAAATTAATCTGCCCTCCCTGTTATGGTTATGCACTGTTCCATCTCCACTGTCTCTCTTGATCCTCTCTGGAGGATGATTGCTCTGGGACAGACCATAGACACTGACTAAGTTCTCATTACCCCTAGCACCTGAGCAACTGATATATATATATATATATATATAAATTTCTACAAATTCCTTAATTTCAGAAAATCACTTTGAAAAATTCTATTGAGGTGGCTAGGTGGCACAGTGAACAGAGTACTAGCCCTGGAGTCAGGAGGACCCGAGTTCAAATCTAGCCTCAGACACTTAACACTTACTAACCTAGTCACACTAGTGTGACCTTGGGCAAGTCACTTAACCTCAATTGCCTTGCATTCCCCCCTCCAAAAAGCAAAAACAAAAAAAAAAGAAAAATTCTGTCTCATCCAATTGCAATTATTACTCAAAACAGGATGCAGAAGGTGAGTAGTCCATTATCTCTGGCTGTTAAAGGAGAGATATTCTCTAAAGATAGATCGATAGATAGATAGATAGATAGATGAATTGTGTGACAATCTGATGTCTGCTAAAACTATGTCTAGGTTGAATCTGAGCAGCTTATCTTTGTGGACAGAAATCTGGTAATACCTTGTTGCTACATATTTGATGTGTTTTGTGACCTTGATACAAATGACTAAGAAAAGTTGCTAAGGAAAACTAAAAACAAATAGTCAATTATTCAGAAGATTTTAGAACTGGAAAGGACTCATAAACTCAGAACATTAGGGCCAGAGAGGCTTTTAGAACATGTAACATTAAAATTAGGAGAAACTTTAGAAAATAGAAAGTCAAAACTGGAAGGGACCGTAGAATTCATGTAATCTAGAGCTTCTTGGGGTCTAAGAATTTGGATTTTTAGTTGTTGTTGCTTACATTTTTTTATAATTTCATTTCAATATAGTTTCTTTTGTAATCTTAGGTATTTTATTTTATATACTTAAACATGGTGTTCTGAGAAAAGATCCATAGTCTTCATCAGAATGCCAAAGGAGCTTATGACACAAAAAAGGGTTTAAGAACAAGTTACCTTCCACCCACATCCCTCAGGCTATACAGACTGAGAAGGATAGACTAAAACATACAGGGTGTCTCAAAAGTCTTTATGCAGTTTTAAGATTGGGACACTCTGTATAAAAAAGAATCGAAACCCCAGATAATAAAGGAGATGAGAGAACACCTAACTATCCTCAGGGTGTCACCATGCCTAGAGTTAAAAAAAAAACCCAAAAACTCCATCCCAAGGTACTAAAGAATTAACAGATGTGATTGCTGAACTACTAATGGTGATCTTCAAAAAATCAAATAATAGGGATGCTGCAAGACTAAAGATAAGCAAATGTCCTAGTTTTCAAAAAACAGAAAAGAATTGATTATATAGACTGATACAGATTATAGTTATAGACTGGAGTACATTATTTCAATTTCTGGCAGTATTTCAGAATGTGGTATTGGGGAACTAGTTGGTGAGCAATTAGAAGGGGAAATAGTAAACACTGGGAGCCAGAATGTGTTGGTCAAGAACAGATTATTCCAGATTAAGCTATTTTTCTTATAGGTTTGCCAGACTGATAAATCAGTAGAAAGATGTAGCTATGGCATATGCAGATTTCAACAAGACATTTGAAAAAATCTTTCATGCTATCTTCATGAACAGATATACAGATATGGGGTAGATAATAGCATGGTTGTCTGGCTTCAGAATTTGAGTGAAAGCAGTGATGTAAGTCAATCCCAAAAGACTCATGATGGAGAGAGATGTCTACATCCAGAGAAAGAACTGGGTTTTAATCCAGATTGAAGCAAACTACCTGCTCTTTTTCTTTTTCTTGTTTGGTTTTGTTTCTTCTTTACCATTTTTCATTGCATCTGATACAATCTGTCTTTATAACCTGACTAATATCTAATGTGAAATTATTTGCAGATCCTATACTTGATTGTATGCTATCATGGGGAGGGGGGAAAGGGGATGGAGGGAGAGAAAATTTGAAAGTCAAGAAATTGTGAAATTTAATCTTATAAACTAAAAGTAAACAAACAAATTAATAAAGACCAAAAAAAAAGAATTTAAGTGAAAGACTGGACCCAAAGAGCATTCATTAATGGATCAGTATCCATTGAGTGCCTTCAGGAATCTGTCGTTGGTCTTCTTCTGTGCAACATTTAAATCAATTATTTGAATGAGGGGATAGTAAGTAAAGTTGTATGATAAAGTGTTGGATGGTGATAAATATGATAAATGATAAAGTTGTATGATGATGTGTCAGATGATGATAAATATGATATGATAAAGGTGCATGTTAATATGTTGGATGATGATAGATATAATCATAAAATATAATGTTAATATGTTGGATGATGATAAATATAATGATAAAGTTGTATGATGACATGTCAGATGATGACATATGATATAATGATAAAGTTGCATGATGATGTGTCTGATGATGACATATGTGATATAATGATAAAGTTACATCATGATGTGTTGGAGGATGATATATATGACATAATGATAAAGTTGTATGATGATGTGTTGGATGATGATAAATATAATGATAAAGTTGTATGATGATGTGTTGGATGATGACATATATGATATAATGATGAAGTTGCATGATGATGTGTCTGATGATGAAATATATGATATAATGATAAAGTTGGATGATGATGTGTTGGATGATGATAAAATATGATACAATGATAAAGTTGCATGATGATGTGTTGGATGATGATAAAATATGATACAATGATAAAGTTGCATGATGATGTGTCTGATGATGATAAAATATGATACAATGATAAAGTTGTATGATGATGTGTCGTATAATGACAAATATGATATAATGATAAAGTTGCATGATGACATGTTGGATGAGGACAAACATGATATGATGATAAAGTTGCATGATGATGTGTTGGATGATGATAAATATAATGATAAATGATATAATATATAAATATAATGATAAAGTTGTATGATGACATGTCATATGATGTATGATATAATGATAAAGTTGCATGATGATGTGTCAGATGATGATATATATGACATAATTATAAAGTTGTATGATGGTGTGTCAGATGATGACACATATGACATAATGATAAATATGCATGATGATGTGTCAGATGATAACATATATGATATAATGATAAAGTTGGATGATGATAAATATAATGATAAAGTTGCATGATGACATGTCGGATGATGACAAATATGATATAATGATAAAGTTGCATGATGATGTGTCAGATGATGATATATATGACATAATGATAAAGTTGGATGATGACCCGATTCTCTCTGAGCCCAAGTCTCCTCATCTGTAAAATGAAGATAATAATGCCAGCCTCACAGGTTTGTCGTGATCAGAGATGTGCTGGTAAATATTTAACAACCATGTTAAAAGCTCTGAAGGAGAAATACATATATGCAGGACACACTTTTAAGCTTAATCTGCATTATTAACAATTTCTCCATCATTTTCTTGGGTCTAGACAATCAACAAGACAATAAATCAAATCTTGATTTGTATTTTGTCAATTTCCAAGGTGTAAATGTTTCAAAGGTGTAAGCTTTTTACTATCAACTCTTAGAAGTCTGTTTGAGCTGGCTCCAGCACCCCCCTGATTGTGATGCTTAAATGAGGTAAAATATTCATTGTGTCTTTTTCACTTTAAAGTATTATATAAATGTCAATTATTATTACTAATATAGATGATGTGCTTAACAAATCTGAAGATTACACAAAGCTTGGAGCAATAGTTACCACTAACAACCGTCAGTTTCCACAAGACCTCAGTAGGCTATAACATTAGGCCAAATTCAATAAGAAGAAATTGAATAGAGATCATTTTAAAGGTTTACTCTTCAGTGCAAAAAAATCAAGTGAACCAAGACCCCCAAAATGGGAGAGATGTGGCTAAAGAACAATTCTTATGAAAACAACAAGGAAAGTGAGGAAAGTGAAAGTTCAATATGAGTTTGTAGTATAATAAGACAACCAAAAAGCTAACTGTTCTAGGTTACATTAATAGATGTTTAGCATTCAAAATGAGGGAAGTGATAGTCCCATGGCTAGATCCAAAACTGAAATATTGTGTTCAGCTCTAGGCAAAACTGTGAGGGTCCCACAATTTCTGCCATCAGGGGTTCCATGATCTCTAATATAGGCATGCCTGAAAAAATAAGGGAAAAGTCAGAAGATATTGTTAAAGATATATCTGTTGCTGACCTTGTGACTCACAGTTATCCCTCACTGAATGGCTTTTTGGTGCAAGCTATGCTTTAGGACATTCCGTTACATGAAAGAAGGATACAAGTGTAAGCACAAGGGGAAAGTGAGCCAGGTAATGTGCTTGGCTGTGGTGCTTGGCTACAAACAGGTCTCACCTGGCTCTTTGACTCTCTTAACTCTCCCTTCTATTAATACAGTCTATAGCATAGGAGTCAATTTAGAAATTCTGCCCCACAGAGAGATTCACCTTCCTCTAATGGAAAAGTCAAAGGGGGTATGGGAGAAGATATGGGAGAGAGCAGATTGGATGAGGGGATATCTTGTGGGACTGCTACTCTGGGATTGTGAGTAGGGGGAAAATGGGGAAAAAATTGTAACTCAAAATCTGGCGGAAATGAATGATGTAAATCAGAAGTTAATAAAGCATTTGTTAAAAAAAAAAAAACATGAGTCCAGAGAGACCTAGAAAGGTACATTTATTTGAGCAATTGGAAGGTATACTATGATGATATAGTGCTAACATTCTAATAAAGGGGAAAAAAAGAAATTCTGCCCCAGACAGTGGAACTAGTTCTGCTTTTATATACTGGCTACAGCGAGCCTCATAGGGAAAAGAAGCTGGTGACTGATTCAGGCATATTGTCAATAGCTACTTTCTTTCTGCCTTGCAAATCATAGGTCAAGGCCATTGACACACTAGGCCACGTCCAAAAGAGGATGATCAAGATAATGAGAGAACTAGAAAGTATTATATGGGAACTTGGGAGTTTTATTCTAGAAAAGATATAAATAAATATACATTGATAGATAGATTATAGATGGTTAGAGAAGATAAATGATAGATGGATGGATAGAATAGAAGTTAGCTAGATAAATGTATAAATCAGGATTCGATAGATAGATAGATAGACAGATGGACAAACAGACAGACAGATAGGATAAATGATAGCTGGATGGATAAGATGGTTGATAAATGACAGATAGGGTGAGTGAGCCACTGAAAGAGCAAACATTTATTAAGGGCTTACTATGTGTCAGGTACTGTGCTAAGAACAGGTCTATGACAAGTGTCTTCACATATTTGAAGGACTGTCATGTGACTGATATATTAGATTTGTTTTGCTTGAGCCCATAGGATAGATATAGAACAGATGAGGAGCAGTTGCTGAGAGGAGGTTTCAGGCCCGATATAAGGATAAGCTCATCCAAAAGTGGAATGGGTTGACTTGCTAAGTTCTCTATCACTAGAGGCCTTCAAGTAGAGATGCTTAATAAATGTGTATTGGATTGAATTAAAGTGAATTAGATGACCACTTATCACTGAGGTAGTAGAAGAGATTCATATCTGCTAGACATTCTCTTTGAAGTCCACGTGTGTAAGTATTCTCTTCCCAGCAAGAATCAAAGGTCTTCAACTTTATCGCTCTAGGCCTCAGTTTCCTCTTCTGCAAAACAAGGTGGTTAGACTAGATGAACTAAGATCCCTTCCAGCTTGAATTCTATGATCCCATAAACCATTTTTTATACTTTTTAGATATTTTCCAGTTGTTCCTGGGAAGACAGCTTGGTATGTTAGCATTGTAGGTATTTATTTGCCCTACTCTAACAATGAAGCCAATGGTTAGTTGGTCTGATGCTTATCCTGGGTATTCCTTCTTAAATAAACAAGAGAAAACCACAAACCTTCAGATCTTCACCTATATCCTTCAGATGCCTGTCATTTGGGGGCAAAAATCATTAAAAAAAGAGTACATCTGAACC
The DNA here is from genome assembly GCA_011680675.1 of Gymnobelideus leadbeateri. Classification (NCBI taxonomy): domain Eukaryota; kingdom Metazoa; phylum Chordata; class Mammalia; order Diprotodontia; family Petauridae; genus Gymnobelideus; species Gymnobelideus leadbeateri. Next base: position 82,978 of record WOXC01009701.1, on the reverse strand, counting down.
CTTAGCAAGTTGTTTGCTCCCATTTATTAACTAGCTTGAAAATGCCCATTTTATATATGTGTACTCCTAGAATCTCTCTGAGTAACTCTAATTTTTTAAAAGTTTTAATTCCTTTTGGGGTTTTTTATACTACAAATATTTCCCAATATATCTCCCCTTCCCAATAGTGCTATCCCTTGTCACAAAGAATAATAGTTAAGCAAATGAACCAGTAAAGTGACTATAGGATAATCAACATTCTGCTTACATAGACCTCCTCCTACCTACCAAGCAAAGAAAGGCATTCTTTGTTATCTATCCCCTAGAATAAGTATTGGTAATTGCTTTTACTCTGGGTTCAACTGCCTTATAGAGATATTGAACATGTAGCAAGCAATATTCCAGACTGAGCCCTAACCAGATTAAAATGTAATTGGGATCTATTTAACAAAAAATAAAAATACAATAAGATTTAGATAATATTACATTTTACAAGTAAGCAAATGTACAGTCTGTAGTTTAGTGAACCACTGTTCCAATTTGAGTTAAACACTACTGATTTATATCACTGTAGCCATCATGTATTTTGTCCTCCTGGCTCTGCCATCTGAATTGTCTCAGGAAGATTACAAAGATCACCTGGAAGGATTATCAAACACCAAGGTCCTTTCTTGAACTAAACTACCAACTCTGCTTCAGAGAGCCCAACTCCAATGGGCTGGCCACTTTGTTTGAATACAAAACATATCCTTGCCAAAAAGACTATTTTATGAAGAACTCACACAGGGCAAGTGTACACATGGTAACCAGAAGAAACAATACAAGGACACACTCAAGGTCTCCCTTAAGAACTTTGGAACTGATTGTGTGATTTGGAAGGCATTGGGACAGGACTGCTCAGCATGGCATGCCCACATCAGAGAAGGTGCTGTACTCTATGAGCAAAGGAGAATTGAAGCAGCTCAAAAGAAACATGAATGCACAAATTTAGAGAATCTACACCAACTGTTCACAAGGTCTATTTGTGCCCAACCTGTAGTTGAAGATTTCGAGCTCATATTGGTCTGATCAGTCACAGTAGGACACATTGTAACTTGACTCTAACATAGTGATGCCATTTTGGTCCTCTTCAGAAATGAAGGACAATAATCAACCATTTCATCTTTTATTATGGCACAACAATATTCCTTTTTAGTATAAAATAATTTGTCACACCGTTGATTGGCATCTACTAAGTAGTTACTAATATTTTGGTATGTATGGGGCCTTTCTTTTCAACTATCTTTGATCTCAAGTACATCTTCCATTAAGCCACCAAAGTGATTCTCCTAAAGCATCTGTCCAACCATGTCATTCCCATACTTGATACACTCCATTTGCTCCCTATTTCCTGCAGGATCAAAAATCCTCTTTTGGTATTCATAAACCTGCTCCCAAACCATAACCTCTCAGTTTTCTTATACCTTATACTGTGCACACACACACACACACACACACACACACACACACTTCAATCCAGTGACACTGGTCTCCTTGCCAATCCCATCTTCATACTCTGGGCATTTTTCCTAACTGTCCCCCATGCCTAGAATTTCTCTCCCTCTTCATCTTGGACTACTGGATTCCCGGGCTTCCTCCAAGTCCCAAGTAAATTCCTACCTTCTATAGGGAAATTTTCCTAATACTTCTTAATTCTAGTGCTTTCCCTCTGTTAATTATTTCCTATTTCTCCTGTATTTAGAGTATATTTGTTTTCTTGTTATCTCCCCCATTCAATAATAAGCTCCTTGAGTACAGGAACTGTCCTTAGTCTTTATTTTTATATTCTCAGTGCCTAGCCCAGTGCCTGGCTTAATAAATGCTTATTGACTGACCAATTCATTACATACATAAGAAAAGCAAGCTGTACACAAGAGAGATCTGCAATTACATGTATAATCCTCTTTTTCTGTTCTACTGTGTAAATGCCCATTTTACTTGGCGTTTGTTAAGAATTTTTTAAAAAGTGCTGCTAAAAAGAAAAATAAATGTTTATTCATTGAAAAATAAAGAATTTTTTAAAAGATCCTCTGAGCCCCAGAAAAATGGATATACAGTCGGAGAAACAAAACTATTCCTTTCACAGAGTAGCTATAGCACTTCAATATTTACGAAGCGCTTTACAATATTATCCTCACAACTACCCTCGTTATCCTTATTTTACAGATGAAGAAATTGAGGCAGGCAGAGGGTATGTGACTTGTCCAGGATCACATAGCTAGTAAGTGTCTGGAGGCAAGATTCGTACCCAAGTCCTCCTGAGACTGGATTTAGTACTCTAGTCACTGTCGCCCTAGCCATGTCACATACCCCCGCTCTTCAGTCTCGGTGCCTTTGTTTGTGCTATGTCTTATACCCAGAATACTTTCCTTCTTCCCCATCTCTTCATGCTTGAAGTCCCAGTTCGGATGCTGCCTCCAAGGAGCCTGCCCTCATTCTCCAACAGACGATGGTTTCTCTTCACTAAGAAGCCTCATAGCTCTTTGCCTATACCTCCCCATCTATTTATTCCACCCTATTCCATTTTATTACTATTTATATAGTTAGCTAACATTGCTACGCAGAAAGGAAGCAAGACTGTGTCATGTCAAGGATTCTGGTCTGAGCTTGAACCACCAGCTGTTCATGCAGCTCTCCCTGCTGAAACGCAGTCCCCTCATCTGTGAAACGAGGGAAAACATAAAACGTCACATATTCATTTCTGGATAAGTGCTTTTTAAACTTTGAATCCTGCTGAAATGTAAGTTATATCCATCCTCTACCAGATTACAAGCTCCCTGAGGAGTTTTTCTTTTTATCTTCTCTAGGGTCCATTGCAGTGTTTTCTCATATTAGGTATTTGCACGGATCCCCTTACAAAATATACTTGCTGTGTATTTCATGCAGGTAAGGAATTGTTCTCAGCTAGGTATCTAGTGGGAAGTAATTTGCAAGGAACTCAGGACTCTTGAGTGTACTGGTAAAGGCTTCTGGCAGAAGGTGAAATTTGAGCTGTCTTAAAGGAAGTCAGAGAAACAGAGGTGAAAGGAAAGAGGGGGAGCATTCAGGGCATGGGAGACAGTCACTGCAAATGCATGAAGTCAGGAGATAGATGGAGTGTCACATGTGAAGAGTAGGAAGTAGGCCAATGTAGCTGGATCATAGACTGAAGGGAACAAAGTGGAAGACTGGAAAGGTAAGAAGGGTCCTGGTTATGAGGAACTTTAAACCTCAAAGAACTAGGGCAGCTAGGTGGCGCAGTGAGTAGAGCGCCGGCCCTGAAGTCAAAAGGACCTGAGTTCGGATCTGGCCTCAGACACTTAACACACACAAACAAAAACCGAGCCGTGTGACCTTGGGCAAGTTACTTAACTTTGCCCTCCAAAAAAAAAAAAACCCTCAAAGAACTACATTTCACAAAGGTGACCAGCCATGGAAGGGAGATTAAAACATAGATCATAGGACCATAGATTTAGAACTGGAAATGACCCATAAGGTCATTCAGTCCAACCCTTTCATTTTATGTATGAAGAAAATATGGTCCAAAGAAGTTAAGTGACTTGCCCCACTTTACCCAGCAGAGCTAGGATTTAGGCCAGGTCTTCCGACTACAAATAGTGTTCTTTTCACCAGAAGACACTAAATCTCCTCTAACTAAATCCAGTGCTTTTTGCACTAAGTTAGGAAGGAGCAAGAGATCATCGGGTCCAACCACATCATTTGACAGATGAGGAAATTGAAGCCCAAGGACACCAGTTAATAACAGAACATTACAACAACCAGTGTGCCCGTCAAACCATACAGTGCTGGCTCCCTGCAGGAGCATCCAGACTTAGGGGCAACCGGTTGGCATGTGCTCATCAACCTTCTCCTATGCAGCTCAAGGTTTCTTTCTGCCAGCTGAACTGGAAATCACATGCTTATGGTATCTCAGCACTGTGGCTCCCATGCCTTGCAGGCACAACAAATGATGATTATTACTACTATAACTGTGCATAATAACAGTAGAAGAGGTGGGAATACAGCATTTCCAACAACTCAAAGCCCACAGTAATAACTGTTTACCTAGTGCTTCTGAGACATTAACCCATTGACCTTCACCACACCCTTGAGGGGCAAACAGTGTTGTCAACATTTTACAAAAGCAAAAACTAAGGCAGAAAGACTAGTGGTTTTCCCAGTCTGAAGAACGGTAAAGTGTCAGAGCAGATTGAAAATCCCAAAACTCTGAAGCTGACTGGACCAGAATTTGGTGCCCCAAAGGGTCTGACAGCTCAGCAGTTCTAGATATAAGGAAGAAGGTGAGGGGGGATCATTCTGTTCATTGTGGGCCACAAGGGAAGATGTGGATAGACTATCATGAACCATATGCTAGAATTGATTATTATTTATTTTTTAAATGAGAGTGATATACCAGAGGTCTTCAGTGGCTCTGGAGTCAGAGGAACTGAGTTCTAATCTTGACTTGGATGCTTCTAAAATCCCACTTTCTACAAGAAACCTTCTCTAACCCCTCTTAATTCCAGTGCTTCCTTCTTAATTTCCTATAACTTAATATATATATATATATATATATATATATATTTGTTTGTATATTGTCTCCCTCATTAAATTGTAAACTCCTTGAGGGCAGGAACTGTCTTTTGCCTCTTTTTTGCATCCCCAGCACTTAGCATTGTGCCTGGTACATATCAGGTACATAATAAATATTTTTGGAATTCTGAATTGAATTACTCCCTGTGTAAACTTGAGCAAGTCTTCCTTGGGAGATGATTTTAATGAAGAGGTTAGACTAAATGACCTTTAAGGTTACTTGCATCCCAAAAGCTACAATCTTCTGATCTATGACCACCCCCAATCCCTAGCAGATTATAACCTCCTTAGGGGCAGAATCTAGTTGGTTTGTTTTTTTCTTTTCTATCCCCAGGACTTAGCACAGAGCTTGGCCCAAAGTAGGTCCTTAATAAATAGTTGCTGAATTTGTTGAAACTAATCTGAGTGTGGAAACTAAAAGTGTAACTATTTGAGTGTGTGCAACTGTAAGCCCTGAAAGGGGGCAATCTGATCCAATTAAACAATTGAATTCACTTGGGTTTCCAGTTTGCACAAACCACTACCCCCCTCCAACTCTCATCATCTCAAATATACTCCTTCATTGACTCTCTACCTCAAAACCCTCCTCTTCCTTGAAGACTCCACTCAGGTACCATCTCCATAAAATTTTCCCTTGTCCCTTCCTCCTCCTGCCATGGAATGGTTAATGATCTCTTTCCCTCCACCGATTTTCCAAGAGTACTTTATCTCTCTTTTACCACAATCACAGACTACTTTGTGTTAGACTTAACTTGATGCTTGTCATTTCCTCCCCAGAGTAGAATTCTAGCACCTTAAGGGGCAGAGAATTATATATATATATTACATATATAATATATATGATATATTATATATAATGTCTTATAATACTAATAATAGCTAAAACATCCATAGGGAGGAGGGAGAGGGAGACAGAGACAGAGACAGAAACAGAGAGAATCAACTTTATGGGGCAGATAGACGGTGCAGTGAATAAAGCTTGTAGTGCAAAGGATCTGAGTTCAAATCCCACCTCAGACACTTACTAGATGTGTGACCCTGGACAAGTGATCTGCTTGACTTAGTTTCCTCATCTGTAAAATGAGTTGAAGAAAATTGGCACATTGCTCTAGTATCTTTGCCAAGAAAATTCCAAATGGGGTCAGTCAGATGTGACTGAACAGCAGCAGCAAAGTATTTTTTATATTTATTTTCTTTGACATTCACAACTCAGAAAGATAGGTACTATTATTACCCCATTTTGCATCTCAGAAAATTGATGCTGAGAGAGATCAAATGATTTGCTCAGAGTTACATAGCTAATGAGTGTCTGAGGCAGGATTTAAACACAGTATTCACTCCAAGAGCTACACTATTCACAATACCACTACACAACAGGCACTTAGTAAATATTTGTTGAATTAATTTGACTTTACATTATATTTGTTTTTTTTTAATTAACCGAAATCTCTTTTCTCTTTCTCCTACCCCTCCCCTCAAAACATTGAGAGAGAAAAAAGGAAAAAAATTCCTCAACAAATATGCACAATAGAAATTGGAGAATGGCTAAGCAACTTGTGGTATGTGAATGTAATGGAAAATTACTGTGCAGTTAGAAATTACGTGTGTGATAAATACAGAGAAGCATGCGAAGATTTTTATGAACTGATGCAGAGTAATCAGTCAAGATAAAAAAATATATACATAGTAACTACCATAATGTAAATAGAAAGAACAACTATACAACAAAAAAATCAAAAGTAAATATAACAAAATTATAAAAATCAAGCATGAAGAGATATGAGACAACATCCCCAATCTACCTCTCTGTGGAGGTAAGAGGTCCACAGGTGCTGTACATTTATTATACATGTTTTTCAGACTTTTTCAAAGTATTGATTGGTTGTACTTTTTTTTTCTCTCTAAAATATACTATTTGTCTTAATAATTACAAAGGAAACCAATTATACTGAAATGTAGTTATCAAAATCTTGGAGAAAAAAAAGACTCCAAGTTAAGAACCCTCTGAATAAAGGGAGTCAACATATATATACAGGAGTGGTGGCGAAGGTGGACTGCTTTAGGATGGTGAGTTCTTACCTCTTTGACTTTAGGGAAGTTCTGAGTTCAATCACAAATTGCTCTGAATCTCTAGTTAGGAACATTGCTAGTGCCTAGGCAGAGGTTGGACTTTCTGCCTAATTTATATTAATATCTATCTCTAATTCATCCTTTGACTTCTCTCCAGTAGAGAAAAAACTCAGTTTACTGGATACATTTGCATAACAAAACAATATGTTATATTATAACATCTATGTATAGATAGGCATTGGAAAGAGAAATTAGATGACTAATATGAAAATATGCCTAACATGATTGTACATGTATAACCTATATCAGATTGCTTGCTGTCTTGGGAATAGAGGAGGGTAGAGAGGGAAGAAGAAAAACTTGGAGCTCAAAATTTTACAAAAATGAATGTTGAAAACTATATTTACATGTAATTGGAAAAAATAATACTATTAAGGAAAAGGAAAAAAGAAGTTGGGGAAGGACACCAGGTGAGCATACTCGACAACAATAGGAAAATGACAAATATGGAGGGGCTGTGGGGAAACTGGTACTTTAATACATTGTTTATGGATCTGTGAACTGGTCCAATCATTCTAGAATGCAATTTGTAACTGTGCCTCCAAAGCTATTAAACTCTGCATGCCCTTTAACCCAGCAATACCACTTCTAGGTCTAACCCAAAAAGATCAAAGAGGGAAAGAGCCCATGTATAAATAAATATTTACAGCAGCTCTTTTTGTGGTGGCAAAGAATTAGAAACTGAGAGGATGCCCTATTGGGGAATAGCTGAAAAAGTTATATGAATATGACAGAATACCATTGTTCTGGGAAGATTTGCATGAATTGATGTAATGTGAAGTGACTAGAATCAGAACAATTTATACAATAACAACAATATTGTAAAGATGATCAACTCTAAAAGATTTAAGAATTCTGATTAATACAATGGCCAACTACAATGCTAAAGAACTCACTGATATAACATGCTATCCACTTCCAGGTAGAAAGCTGATGGAGTCAGAATATGGACAGAAGTATATTTTTTCCTTTTCCTTCCTTCTTCCTTCCTTCTTTTCTTTCCTTCTTTCCTTTCTTTCTTTCCTTTTTTCTTTCTTTCTTATTTGACCCTTGGCAAAAATTGGATGTAGAGGAGTTGGCAGTGTTGCATGATGGAAAAATTGGAATAGCTTCCAATTCCAGCTGTACTGCTAATTAGCTATATGACTTGGGTTAGTAATAGTAATGGCTTAAGTTCCTAGAGGGCCTTTCAGTTTACAAAACACTTTCTTCACAATAACCCTGAAGCTAGGTAGTACAAATATTAATACCTCATTTTCCAGATAAAGAAACTGAAGTTTCAGAAGGTTAAATTACTTATCCAGAGTCACACATCTCATAAATGTACCAGTCTGGAATCATAACAATTCCTGGTAGATATCTACATGTTACTTCCAGGTCTGCAGACCTTGATTCTTATTAAACATAGACTTATAGCTGGTAGAGACTTTGGAGGTCTAGTCCACCCTCCTCACTTATCTAGAGGAGGATACAGACCCAGAGAGGGAGGTGACTTACTCATGATCATGTATACAGGTGAGACAGGACTTGAACACAGGTTTTATGATTCCAAGTTCAAGACATGTTCAACCACTATGCCCCATGCTTCCCCTCTCTAGACCCTAGCTTCCTCATGTATAAAATAAGACACTGTGTCCCTAACAGAGCCTAGGATCCAGGACAATTAATTCTGTGTCAAGCCTGAACTGTGTCATTCTCCATTTCCCACCCCACCCCCCAAAATTTCACACACACATACACATACACACACACACACACACACACATTTATCTGCTACTTAGCACAGTTCTTGGCACAAATATTCATTGACTAACTGGTAAAATCCGGTTAAAATGAACATCAAAGGCAGCCTTGAAGAGAAAAAGTTCCAAAAGGATAACATATAACCTTTAGGATATGTTTCAAGAGAGAAGTTCCTTTGATCAGCCTAGAGAGAGAACTTTATCCAGAAAAGCCTTTAATTTCTCTAGCCATAGATTCTGGCCTCATTTTTCCCTGTCCCTTAGACTTTGTGCTGTATTCATGCTGCTGACGGCTACCCAGAGGAAAACTGGAAGCAGTCCAGGCAGATTTATAGTCCATACCAGATAATTCCAAGGCCACTTACATAACAGGTTGCTGAATGCCACCGGATCTCTGGCAAAGGTTGGAGAAAATTGACTGTCAACTTGGAAATTCTGATCTAGCTGAATCTTCCTGAAAATGAAAGATGGGAATATTGTGCATTTTTCCCTAGGCCAAGTGGTAGTCCTCATGACCTTTGGGCTGGAATTCTCTGCCATCACAAGGCTCCTTTTAGTACTGTGTCAATTGTTGGTTCAGAGATTCATATGGACCCAGATCTTCAGCCATATTCAGCCTCATAATCATCTCTTGTTTTAATAGAATGCCACAAAAAATTCCTAACAGGAGAAAGAATAGAAGAGTAGCTGGGGATGGCTGAAGTCCCAAACTTAGGGTAGCGGGAATATTACTGGATTGGGAAGGAGGACCTAAGTTTGAATGCTGACTCTGTCACTTATGGAACCTACAATCATGGGCAAGCCATCTCCCTCTATGGGTCTGTGCCCTTCTTTTTATATAAGTAAGGAGGGAGAACTAGACCTCTAAAGCCTCTACCAACTCTAAATCTATTTATTCAATGAGAATCAGTTCTACAGACCAGGAAGTAACGTGGATCTCCACCACGAATTGTCATAATTCCAAACTGGTTACAGGCCCCAATTATAACAATTGCTTCCAATAATAATTATGGTGGGCAGATGGGAGGGAGGAAAGTTGGATTGGAGCATATCCATGGAGCAGGCATAGGGGTGGGCCATTTCAAGAGGGTCAGTGACTTGTGCTTTGCAATTACTCAACAATCCTTTACTGGCTCCTTGGTCCCCAAGACGGGAAGGAGAAGAGTATTAGCCACTGAACTGGAGGAGGCACCCCCTCAGTCAACTTTAAGAGTAATGATTCCATCCTCCCTTCACCACCTTCTTCCTTCCTATCTCTGTAGAATGTGGGGACTTCTAGGCTCTCCTTCAAGCTTCCAGGGGAAGGGGGGAAGGGGGCAGAGAGAAGAAAATCTCTCTCCCTTCCCCTCTCCCCCAGAAGCTACAGGAACTGCTTGCACACAGCAGAGGAAAGATGCACTTTGCTGAGTCTAAGTCCTTGCCTGTCTCTTCTGCTTTGTGCTTCTTTCCATGAACACAGATAACTGAATAGCAACCCTGAGGCAAATGTTTCTAGCCTTGAAACCAACCTCCTAAGTGTGAAAGGTCAGAAGGGCCTACATCTCAATTCTGATTGCCCAGAAAGAGATGATCTCTGCAATAACTTCTTAGAGGAGATGACCTTTCAGAAAGATGTTGTTGAGTCATTTTTCAGTCATGTTTGATTCTACATGATCCCATTTAGGGTTTTCTTAGCAGAGATACTAGAGTGGTTTGCCATTTCTATCTCCAACTCATTTTACAGATGAGGAAACTGAGGCAAACAGTTACTTGCACAGGGTCAGCTACCAAGTATCTGAAGCCAGATTTTAACTCAGGAAGATGAGTCTTCCTAACTCCAGGCCCAGTACTCTATCCTCTGTACCTCTAGCTGCCCCATTCAGAAGGATAAGTATACTAAGAATGAAAGGTCTAAGGAAGCTGAAGCCGTGATCTGGTCTGCTAGAAGATATGGAATGTAAATGCATTCCTTGGACAGGGAACATGCAAAGTGGGTGGGAAATACCTATTCAGCAGTCCCACAAAGTGTTTCATGTTTTAAGTACCAACCTCCTGGGAGGGAATAATAGGAATTACATTACTATTTCACGTTCTACATATTTGTCAATAAGTTCTCATGACTCAATGTGTTTTAAGCATTTATTTATCAGTAGAAAAAAATAAATAACTGTCCTATACCTGACCTACTTTATATATTGATGAGTACCTTTCTAGGAAGAACTCTGTCAATCCCTTTTGAAGAGACCCTAAATATGAACCATTCCCAAGATTAATTCGAAAGCTTTTACAAATTCTTTTGCAGGGTGCAGAGAGTGCAAAGAAAAGCCTGAATTTCATTGGGAATTCAAAGATAGTGTGTCTTAGTGGGAGACAATACCCCACCCCACACCCATTCCCTCCAGGTCATAGGAATTTGTTGAGTGATGTCCAACTTTCCATGACCCCATTTTGAGGTTTTCTTGGCAGAAATATTAGAGTGGTTTCCCATTTTCTTCTCCAGTTCGTTTTACAGAAGAGGAAACTGAGGCAAATATTAAGTTAAGAAAGCAAATAGTGAGCTAGTAAGGAATTGAGGTCAGATTTGAACTCATGAAGATGAGTCTTCCTGACTGTAGGCCCAATGCTCTACTTACTGCACCACCTAGCTGCCCCATGCTGCCTACTTGCCTACTTCCCTAGCTGGGGACTTACATGGTAACAACAGCTCACATCTCTGTAACACTTTGCAGCTTATAATAAGCTCTCCACATAACAACCATGACAATAATTCAAATTTTATCCCATTTTATAGATGAGAAATCCGAGACTCAGACAAGTTTAGTGTCCTGCCCATGGTCACATGGCTGCTAAGTGGCAAGGGGACAACACAAAGATCTCCTCCTTCCAAGCCTCCTTATCTTTCCATTATACCACGTGTTTGTATTTTTATAAATCCTGGCTTTAAGGCACCAGGTGGTTCTAGGAGATACAACAGATATCAGGCTTTGCTGAAAGTATATACCAATATACAAAGCATGAACACGAAACAGGTAACACAGTGTAGAAAGTTGAGACAAGCCTGCCAGATGTTCCTGGCTTCACTTCTGAGTTGTGCTGAGGCCATGTTGAGGAGCACTATCCTAATATTTACTTTATTATATTAAAGGTTCCACTTGTATGTGTATATTAAAATATAAACATACGTACATATGTTCAGTGTTTAAGGACCTGTGAGTGCTATCTTCATTAACACATAGCTGGACTGCCTTTTATGCCTCAGTATAAAGAAAGGGCTTCAAGAGGAGTTATAGCAGAAGAAATCCATCACTGTGTGGCCAGCCCTCTGGGTGACGAGGCTCTTTGCATTTACCCAGGCTAGGCCTCTGGTCATAGATATACATCTACAACCAGTGCCAAATTCAAAGCTTCCCTGCCTTCATAGAACCTGCCAGAGTTTATGTTTCCCTGGAATAACCTTCTATGGAGTGGAATAGAATGCAATGCAAGGCAATGAGGGCTTCCTGTGAGTCAAGTACAATGTTACAAATAGAAAAGCAACGTGTTCCCAGCTCTCTAAGAACCCACATTTTAATTAAGGGAGACAACATATATAAGAAGATTCAGTCACAGGACAGATGGCAAGGCCTGATGGTCCTTAGGGTACAGGGACAAGGCAGATGACAGAATCTAGGCATCCTTATGATTCTGCAACAGGTCATTTGGAAATGCCAGGAGCTCCAGAGAGAAGAACAGCAGGGCAGACTGGTAAAGCCCAGTGGTCCCCTATCTTAAGAGACTTATAGTTGGTGACTCCCTCTTCAAGCAATATAAGTGGTCATGTCTCTAACCAAAAACTGTCGGGAAGGGGCTATTGGGCCAGAGGCTCTGAGTAGAGCAGAACTCGGGTGTGGATGGGGCAGGGTAGAGAGAGTCAGTATCCAGGTGGAAGAGTAGATCCTGGTGGCAATGGGAGCAATGGGGGATATAAGACAAGAGAAGGAAAGGACTCCCCACGTTCTGTTCCTGCTGTGCCTACAGAGCTCATTGGGATCTGAACCTCTCTGAGTGGGCAGGAGCAGCACTGGGGAACCCAGCATGACCTTTACTCCATGGAGAGGTATCTGTGGAGGACTTAGTAAATGACTGTATATTTATGTATGTACATCTATTTCTTTTATAGTGTATATGTGCATGCATGTTAGGTATTGTATATACATGTACACATATGTATATATATATATATATATATATATATTTCCAGCACATTTGGAGTATGTTGCATATGTGTCTACCTATCCATAGCTATATCTACCTACATCTATCTATCTCTAGCTAGCTAGCTAGCTATATTGAGCTAACTATAGCGAACTAGCTAGTTATATCTATCTCTGTCTAGCTCTCTCTCTCCCTATATGTATACATATTGTGTATATATATATATATATATATACATAATATGTAGATCTAGTATATATCTAGACAGAGATGAAAGAGAGAAAGAAAGAAAGAAAGAAAGAAAGAAAGAAAGAAAGAAAGAAAGAAAGAAAGAAAGAATGAATGATGAATTCTTTGGGGTTTGTTTTGGTCTAGACACATCAATCAAGGAAATCCCTGATATAGAGACTCCTTTCCTGAAAACCAGAAACTTCTAGTTTTGATTTCCATGGGCTACTGAGAGAAGATGTGACTTATACACGGCCACATAATTACTACATGTCAGAGGTAAGACTTGAATCCAAGTCCTTCTGACTCTATAGCCAGCCTTTTATTCACCACTTCTGTGTGTGTCTACCTGTACATACATACATGTGTGCATGTGTGCATATTTGAGTGTTTGTATGCATGTATCTATGGCACACTGAATAGATCCTCCATGAAAGATTTATAGAATGATATGGATGATAGTAATGATAATAGCCAACATGTATATAGTGCTTATGATTGTAGCACCGACACAATATTCACAGCACCAATGGGGACTATGAATATGCTGGCATAATTCTGAATTGCAAAATATAACAGACTCTCCATATAGAAGACAGAAGCAAAACATTTATTCAGATACCAGACAGCCGAATTCCAACACTAGAAAGTCAAATCCATCATAGTAGCAAAGAAGTTAATACATCTTATCATCACAGAGAGTAACATCATCCCAAAGCCTTCCCACAAACACTATAACACAGCAGGAGGCAAACACTCACAAGTCTAGCTATCCTCTTGCCTGTGTCTTTCTCCCACCATCTAACTGCTCTGGCTCCCAGCTTCCTGTGGGCTCTGCTTCACCTTTCAGCAAACTCCTCCCACCACAGGTTCCATGTGATTACATTCAGTCTACTGGGGGCAGGGAAGATCTTCAAATTCCCATCACCATTGCAACAATATAGTGCTTACTGATGCATTTATTTTATTTTATTTTTTGGTTTTTGGAGGACAATTGGGGTTAAGTGACTTGCCCAAAGTCACACAGCTAGTTTTTATGTTAAGTGTCTGAGGCTGAATTTGAACTCAGGTCCTCCTGACTGCAAGGTCAATGCTCTATTCACTGTGCCACCTAGCCACCCTGATGCATTTAGTTTAGTGCATTATTTAGTCCCACAGTTTTGGTCCTAGAGTTCAGCTCTTTGCTCCTCTTAGCCCCTGGGTCTCTGTTAATTCCTGCCATCTACTGGATTCAGATGCTCCTGGGACTGGTGTGTCTTCCCATTCTGTTTCTATTTGTTGGGGTTTTGGTCCTGGCTTACTCTCTGGACAGTCTTTCTTTACATAACAGTTCTTAACTTGTCAGTTCTAGCACTATTTCAAAGCAAAATGAAAATAGTAACCTTCCTCTTTTTGATTCCTGTGCAAGAATGTAAGATTCTTGAGGATAGAGATCATATAACTTTTGCACATGTATCAATCACACAGATTGTGTGTGTATCGGCCCAAAAAATCTGGTTAGAGGGCAGCTAGGTGGCACAGTGAATAGAGCACCGGCCCTGGAGTCAGGACAACCTGAGTTCAAATCTGGCCTCAGATACTTAACACAAAAACTAGCTGTGTGACCTTGGGCCAAGTCACTTAACCCCCATTGCCCTCCAAAAAAAAAAAAAAAGAAAAGAAAAAAAAAGAATCTGGTTAGGAAACATTGTTTATACTATAAAATGGTGTAAGAATAGGGGCGGCTAGGTGGCGCAGTGAGTAGAGCGCCAGCCCTGGAGTCAGAAGGACCTGCCGGCCTCTGACACTTAATCCACACAAACAAAAACCTAGCCGTGTAACCTTGGGCAAGTTATTTAACCCCAATTGCCCTAAAGGTGAGTAAGAGCGCCGGCCTCGGAGTTGGGATGACCTGAGATCAGATCCGGCCTCAGAAAATGAGCACCCACGCATAAATAATGACTATCCATGTAACCTTGAGCAAGTTACTTAACCCCAATTGCTTTAAAAAAAAAAATGGTGTAAGAATTAACTCACAATGTATCTGCATAATGACAGAATTTTTTTTATTTCATGAGTTCATCTCTGTTTTTTTAGACTTCTCATCCCAGGGTTATATTTTTACATTGTTCTGTTTCTTAATGTGATAATCTGAGTATATTTCATTTTGCAAGCAATAACAATTTCATTCATCTTTTTAGTTTTATATATTTGATTATTTCTTAGGATATTTTTAAAAAGCTATATATTTCATTTATTTTCTCATTTGTTAATATAAACATTCAGACATAAATTTTATTTAAGTTAAAAAAAGAACCCAGCTGCTATATACCAAGCACTGTGCAGGCACTTTGCAACTTATCTCATTTGATCTTCACAATTCTGGGAGGCAGGTGCTAGTACTATCATCCCCAGTTTACAGATGAGGAAACTGAGGCAGCCTAAAAGATTAAATCACACAACTCGTAAGTGTAAAATAACAGCTAACATTTATATATTGCTTACTATGTGCCAGGCACTTTACACTGATTATTTCGTTTGATCCTCACAGCAACTCTGGAGGTATGTGCTATTATTATCCTCATTTTGCAGATGCAGAAATTGAGGCAAGTGACTTGCCTAGGGTCACACAACTTATAAGTATCTGAGGTCAGATATGAACTCAAGTCTTCCCGACCCTAGGCCCAGAGCGCTATCTACTGTACTTAACTGTCCAAGAGAAGATATGGAAGGAAAGGCTGTGATCTGTCCCGGTGAAGGAAGTGCCCACATCAGTGAGACAAATCACAGCTCTGCTAAATCACTGAAATATCTATACATGCACGTGTATGTCTGTGAAGATTCTTCAACTTCAAGAAGTCTAAAAATCCTTGTTGTAGTGGATGGTATCACATATTTCAAGTTTTATTTCAGGGCTTAAGTTCTTCCATCCAACAAATGGCAATGCTTATTGTCTACAGAACAGTATCGTGAGTACAAAGCTATAAAAATAATTCCTTGGCATTGTTATTTTAAAATGATCAAATTATTCTGATTAGTTAATAAATCATTATGGGGACCTTTGGAAAGGCAAAGCTTGAACTTGGCCTAGAGCAGGAATTCTAGCTGACTTTGTTTCTTTATGAACTGATTGTTCTCAGTATAGCAGCTAAACTGTTCAGTGGATTGAATCAACACTTGGAATCTGGAAGATTTTGAATCTTACTTCAGACACTTACCAAGTACATGACCCTGGGGTAGCTAGGTGGTACAGCAGATAGAGTACCAGCCCTGGAGTCAAGAGGGCCTGAGGTCTAATCAGGTCTCAGACACTTCAAATTAGAAAAGCTCTTTGCAAACCTAAAAGTTTATATAAATGTAGCTATTATTATTAGCTGCCTTAAAGCTTAAATCAATGCTCCTTTCATTATTAGCTGCCACTATTCTTATTTGTCAGCCTCTCTTCTCCTTCCCTCCCCCCACATTATTTGTGTTACCCCAATTCTGAATACAGAAAACCAGAGAGCAAGAAACGGATCACACAATAGTTACCCTATCTCTGACACCAGCATCCACGGATGTCCTAAGACTTTATTACGCAAGTAAAAAACCTGGAGGAAGTACAGGATGGACATGGAAGGGGCTGGGGGGCATCCTAGTCATGTTAGCAGTTCAGGACAGTGAAAGGCCTCCAAAGAACCCTGGAACCAAGACTAAAGTGGCCTACAATCTCACTGAAGCTCAGATCCTAGAAGTCTGATGTTCTGTGACATGATTCTGTAGTTATTAGGGAAGTATCACTTGTCCTTCCCAGAGGACTAAGAATATGATGCTGACATGAGTCCCTAATCCCTAAAAATGACTTCAGTGCTCACTGCCATTGCCACCATTTCCACTCGGTTTGCAACACTCAATGGGTCTTATTCAGGAATAATATTACCTCATACATGTTAAAGAACTCACTTTGTAAAGACAAGAGGAGAAGACAGTTTTGTGTTTTTTTAATTAATTTTTTTAAAACACAGAGGCTTATTTATTCTTCCTTTTTTTCAGTGACAGTTTTGTTCAGGGATGAGTCAGCAGCCCTTGGCAGGGTCAAACAAGTTAGTCAGGGTCGTAGAAGTACCCAATGTGTTTGTGCCTTTCTTCCAGATCCAGTCTTCCTCACTAAGAAGTAGGAAAAGAAGGGGCGGCTAGGTGGCGAAGTGAATAGAGCGCCGGCCCTGGAATCAGAAGGACCTGAGTTCGGAGCCGGCCTCTGACACTTAATCCACACAAACAAAAAAATAGCCGTGTAACCTTGGGCAAGTTACTTAACCCCAATTGCCCTAAAGGGGCGGCTAGGTGGCGCAGTGAGTAAGAGCGCCGGCCTCGGAGTTGGGATGACCCGAGATCAGATCCGGCCTCAGAAAATGAGCACCCACGCATAAATAATGACTAGCCGTGTAACCTTGAGCAAGTTACTTAACCCCAATTGCTTTAAAAAAAAAAAAAAAAAAAAAAGAAGTAGGAAAAGAGAAAGCAAAGATCAGAAATTTCAGACTGGAACTAGAGAAAAGAAACATCAGGTTCTGGGGAACACATACAGTATGAATGTAAAGTAATGAAACTAGGTGTTATTACAAGCCACACATAAAAATCAATTCTGTTACTTTATACTTTAAAATTATTTATTGTGTTATTATTAATAACAGCCCATATTTATAGAGTGCTTTATTACATTCAGATTTAGAGGCTTCTCAGACATTCAGTAAGCAGTTCAAATTAGGGAGGAAAAGCAGTGTAGAAGGGAAGTCTTTTGTGTACATACTCTCTGTGATCTCAAGCAAAGCCACTTTCTTTGTCTAAGTTAATAAAATAAGGACGTTGTACTTGGAGATCTCTAAAGTCTAATCAAGCACTAACATTCTGTGTTATGATTCTGTGATCCTTAAGAAATGTCACTTGGCAGACTTCATCGTTGTCATTGTTGCTGATGCTGCTTTCTAGTGGGAGATGAGAGGGTTTGAGGAAGGGAAGGCAACAGGAATGAGATTAGGATAGCAAAGAGAAAAAGAAAAGATGGTTACTGGAGCATCTTTTTTTAAATGCAAAGGACAGAAGAAAGGTTACAAAGAACTGTAAACAAGCATGATGGCTTCAGCACATTGTTGTTCAGTGGTGGTAGACTCTTCATGACCGTGTGGACCCATGGATACTGTCCATGGGGTTTTCTTGGCAAAGATAGTACTTTGCCATTTTCTTCTCCAATGGATTAAGGGAACAGAGGTTAAGTGACTTGTCCAAGGGTCACACAGCTAATAAGTACCTGAAGCTAGATTTGAACTCATGAAGATGAGTCTTCCTGATTCCAACCCAGTACTCTATCCACTGTGCCACCTAGCTGCCTGATACCATTTGAGGTTTGCTTGGAAAAGATACTTCAGTGGTTTGCAATTGCCTTCTCCAGCTTATTTTACAGAGGAGGAAACTGAGTCAAATAGGGTTAAATGACTTGCCCAGGGTCACACATCTGGTAAGGATCTGGGGTCAGATTTGAACGCAGGTCTTCCTGACTCCGGTTGAGTAAATTCATTACATATTTATAAATAAAATCAAGCTGTACATAATAGAAGCCTGCAGTTTTATGTACAATCATCTTCTGTTCTACTCAATAAATGAAAATGCTACCAGTGTGCTAGCAAATGTTTAATAACTAGCTCTCTGATACTTTTAGTTTTACTTTATATTATCAACATTTTCTCCATCACTTTCTTAGATAATCAAAAAACAATGAATTTTCAACAATCAAAAAACAATAGATGAAGCCCTGATTTGTAGTGTTTGGCAATTTCTGAGATATAAATGCTCATATTGAAATTTAACAACTGACCCCAATTTGCCCCTACCATATGCCCATTTTGTTTAATGCTTGTTAAGCTCATAAAGGGGAAAAACCAAAAACCAAAAAACCAAGAAATGCTGCTTGTCACATGAGGAAGTTGGTGGTTCCTTACACCAAAGTTTTCAACAAAACAAAAACTAACATTTTCATTTGTTCCTGCTCCCTGTTCTGACTCTTTTGAAAGCTTTTATTCTACTGCCCCAAGCCCAGGACTCTTCTGCCACCTAGTGCTGAGTTTAGAACAAGACAGAAAACAAATTCTAATTGAATTCAAGACAAAAATTACAGTTTAAGGGTCACCCAGAGGAAGGTAATCAGTATAGTGAACAGATTAGAAAGAATGATATGGAGAAATGGTTGAAGGAACTAGTAATAGGTGGCCTGGAAAAGAGTAGTCTTAGGATCCTTGAGCATCTAAAGGGCTCTTTAGTGGAAGAGATATTAGACATTCTGAGTAGCATCCAAAAAATAAGAAGTGGGTCCAATAAATAGGACATATAGGGAGGAAAATACCAGTTTAATATGAACAAGAACTTGGAATGTCCCATCTCAAATGACATAATATATATAAAGAACTTTGCAAACCCAAAAGTGCTATTTAAAGGTAAACTATTATTATCTCAGAAAATTTATTCTTATCTTCAATAGAGATAAATTATAGCAGCAGTAATAGTATAACAATTAGAATTATTCAATAATGGAATTTTCTACTGTAGCAGTAGTAGTAGTAGGAAGAGGAGGAGGAGGAGGAGGAGGAGGAGGAGGAGGACAATCAACAATTAGAATTATTCAATAATGGAATTTGCTACCTTGAAAAGTAGTATACCTTTCCAGAATCTACTCCTTTATCTGTATTTTTCCACTCTCAAACAACAACTTTTTTACCCTGAAGATGCCTCCATCATCTGGCCTTTTCTTTTAATTGGTGAGTCTCTTGCCTAAGGCACCATTTTATGTGGCACCAGGCTATGCTCACTTCAGTTCCTCATTCTTTGAAACTCTCTACTTCCTAGCCAGTAGCCTCCCTTCCCGCCTTGTCTTCTCCTGTTAGAATGCAAGCTCCCTGAGGATAATGTCTTTTTTACTTCATTTGTATCCTTAACACAGTGCCTAGAACTAAAGAAGAACTTAATAAATGCTCTCTATATATCTATCTACCTATCTATGGATCTATCGATCACCTATCAACCTACCTTTTATAAACTAATCCTCATTGAAGTTTACTAAAAATCACAGATCTGCATTAAAAGTACTGTAGGTACTTAGGAGAAAATTCCCCTTATATAACCCTGAATAGAGGCAGCTATGTGGTACAATGGATGGAGCACCAGGTCTAAAGTCAGGAAAACCTGAGTTCAAATATGACCTTGAATATATAATAATTGTGTGACCCTGGACAAGTCACTTATCCTCTGTCTGCTTCAGTTTCTTCATCTGTAAAATGGGAATAATAATAGCACTTACCTTCCAGGGCCATTATGAGGATTAAATGAGATATTTCTAAAAGTGCCTAGTATACTTCTTGGCATATAGTACGTATCTAATAAATGTTTACTTCCTTCCTTATAAATAATCGCTTCAAGGTCCTTGTAAGAAGTAACATGAAAAAAACATAGAAGAGACTATGAAGAAAATACTAAGAAAAGGTGAATATGAGTTAATTTTGGACTCATTAAAACAACAATTGAATATTTTTTAAAATCACAGATCTACACACTACAAAACATTTGGGGTTACCATTTTGTTCCTAATGGCAGTCTGAAAAAAGAAATCAAAGTTGAGATCTTTTAGCAAAATGAACTAAATCTGATGAAAATTGCTCAGTCTTTCTAAAGTTATTGTAGACAAATACAAACTGCTAAATAGTTGAATGGAAAAAAAAAGATCTTACTTCTACTTGACCAATCAGGAACTGTTAATACTTTGATAGATCTGTGATCTCATTGATGTGGGAACTTCCTCCATGAGTACAAAATACAAACCATCCATGCCTTCTCAATCTACTCAGCTCTCCTCCATGTTCTTCTGCCAGTCCTCCACAGAGGGTATGCCTGGTATGCTGCGGACCATCCTCTACATCTCTTGACATTGTGTGGATACCAATGGAATAGATGAACTTTCTATTGTTTACCTCTTATTCTCTCACTCCTTGACCAGCCCACCTCAACTGTCTGATGATATACTCTTAGTATGTTAGTATAGACAACAGCCTCTCCATATCCACCATGTTTCTCTCCCTTGTCCTCTGAATGACTCAAAACTTTAATTCTTTGGAGTCAGTGGTATTTCATGATTCATAGTCACATAGCATCACTGGTAAAATATTAGTGCTAAAAAGATAGATCTTTGTTTCAAAATTGGGGTCATTAAAAGCACTGAACTGTCAAATTTTCCAAATGCAATGCAGCCTACTCCCTTCCTACTCTCCAATTCTGGTCCCAGTTTGTTGTCTATCCTTCCAAGATATGATGGACAATCACTGTGGGCTGTCTCTTGAACTATATATCAGTCTGAATAATAGGCCTTCTTCATCTCCTAGTTTGTTGTTGTTGTTGTTGTTTTTCAATAAAGAGGGTCAGGCCAAATTCTTTTGAATGGCTATGAATTTCATTTTCAAGGCTTGAAGCAATGCATTTGGAGAACCACATGATCAATAAAATTCCTCTTTAATTCATACTCAGCACTGGGCACCTTCCATTGACAGTAGCAAACTCCTTTGGCAGAGATATTTGTCTTCCTCTTCTGTCTCACTTGATATTTATAATCAGTCATCAAAGTTATCTCTGTAACTTATAACTTCTTTAAAGGTGTAGTACTTTTAACATATACAAGGGGCACACCTTATTGGAGGACAACCTTTAAAGCAGCATTTTGTTCACCAGATCAAATATTTTTTTTTTTTGCCAAAAAACAGTAAGCCTGGTGGGATCTGGTACCTTTCAATCTAACTTTAAAGATGTATTCTGTTATAGAAAATTGTTAGTGAAAGCCTAACTGTACTATTTTTTTAAATTTCTGTTTAACATAAAAAATTTTATTGATTTTTAATGGTTTTTTAACATCACTGTTGCTTTCCAATTCCTCCCTACCCCCATAGGACCCTTCCTCACAAAAAAAAGACAGAATTAATCCAAAGACCACCTCTGACAATGTATGCCACATTCTGCATCCATAATTCATTGCCCCTCTATTGAGAGACCGAAAATATATTTATCATCAATCATTTTTAATCTAAATTAGTCACTGCATTAATATGAATTCTGATGTATTTTGGTTTGTTTTCCTTCTAAAAAGAAATAGCATTGTGGTCATTGTGTACAATGTTCTCTTGGTTCCTTCATTCTTCATCAATTCATAGAAATCTCAGATTCTATGGATTTCTCATATTGGTTATTTCCTACAATGTAATAGTCAATCAAGCATTTATTAAGTGTTTACTGTATGTCAGGCACTGTGCTAATCTCTGGGGATACAAAGAAAGACAAAAGACAGATTCTTTTCTCAAAGAATTCAGTCTAATGAAGGAGACAACATAAAATCAACTACTTACAAACAAGATATATACAGAATATATTGGAGGTAATCCGCAAAAGGAAGGCATTAGAATATTCCATTACATTCATAAGCCATAATTTGTTTAGCCATGCCAAAATTGAAGGGTATCTGTTTTGTTCCTATGCTGCTCTGTTTATTTTGGTTCATAATGGAGACTTTCCTTCTGTTTTTTATCTCCTTAGGGTATATAGGCAGTAGTAGTAATACTGGGTCAAAGGGAATGAGCATTTTATTCCTTCATGATTCTATCTAAAGGCTGGATCTTCTAGCCAGTATGAGGATCAGTCAGTAACTGCACTACCTTAACCTAAAGGCTCCATGATGGTGCCATGTATACTTAATTAGGTGTCAAAAATATTTATTTTAAAATCTAAATTCTGCCTCTTTTACCTGTGTTACCTTAGACAAATTACTTAATGCAACTAATTGCTAGCAATTAATTCTAGGTGGTGAAGTGAATAGAGCACTGGGCTCTAGAAATGGGAAGGCCTGAGTTCAAATTTGGCCTCAGACTCTTACTAGTCTTTCAACCCTGGGCAAGTCTCATTTAACCTCTGTCTCAGTCTCCTCAATTGTAAAATGGGAATAATAAAATGAGAATCCCTTCTTTCAGGATCAAATGAGATGATACATGTAAAGCATTCAGTACAATGACTGGCACACAGTAGGTCCTTCATAGATGATTATTTCCTTACCCTACACCAAATCCTATGAATCTATGCCAAGTGGTGGCACAGTGAATAAAGCACTAGGCCTAGATTCAAGAAGACCTGAATTCAAATCCATCCCCTGATACTTAACTAGAAACGTGATCCCTGGCAAGTCATTTAACCTCTATATGTCTGCATTCCCTCAACTCTAAAATGAGATAATAATAATAATAGTATCTTCCTCCCAGGCTTGTTGTGAGAATCAAAGGAGATAACATTTGCAAAGTGCTTGGTACATACTATTGCTTGTTTTCTTCTTCACAACATCCTCCCCTACCCCAACATACAGACACACCAAATTCTATAAACCTGAGCTCAAAGAGGGTATTTCCTGTCCTGCCAGCTCTCGGCATTCTCAGCAATACAACCAGGTAACTTCAAGTCCAGTTTGCCTTTTGCATTTTTTTTTACTCATAGGTTCCTAAGCTTGAGGAAGACCTAGATAAATAATTATCATATGAACAATACCAATTCAATCAATACTTGTTAAACACCTATAAGAACAACTGGCATTTAGGGAATGCTTTGTCTATGTTATCTCATCTGCACCCAACAATAATCCTATGAGAAAGGTGCTATGGTCTCAGTTTTGCCAACAAAGACACTGACCTTATATGCCATTAGAGAAAAATAACATATGTACATATATGTGTATAAGTATATGTGTGTGTATGTGTGTATGTATATAAATACATGTATAAATGTAAATAATGTGTATAAAAATAACATACACATAAATCCTGTAAATAAAAAATAGATAGAAAAATAATTTGGATTGCATTAAGTAGTGTGTGGGACAAGAAGACCCCTGCCCAAAATAAAATAAGCAGAGATATCTCCAAATAGAGACAAGAAGGGTTTATTTAATTATTTCTTCTTGCAAGAAGGGCGGTCTCGCTACTAGAGGCAGTCTAGTAGGAGAGGCAAAATACAAAATGCAAAGCTTGGTTATATACCCAAAAGACCACCCCTTCTCCCCCCCACTTTGTCCTGTCCTGTTCCCGTTAATCAGAAACTGAGGTGCACAATCTAACCACAAAAGAATCTGCTGGCATTTGCAGATGTAAATGTCAGTAATATCAAAAAGCAGAAGGTACATATCTAGAGGACATGAAAAACAGACAAAATATGTCATCAACATTATTAACTACCTTAATATAATCAAAACATGGATATGAAAGCAGACAATATCCCATAAATAATGGGATGTTCGGAACTTTTGGGTCATGGGGACCCTCCTACTGGTGAGAGGAAGGTAGGAAATATCCTATGCATCATGGGGATTTGGGAACACGATGACCAGTCTGTAGGTCGCAGTAATCTTTCTAAATCTGTATTTGGCTAGTCAAGGGGAAACTAAGTCCATAGCCAAGTTTAAGGAACATGTACTTTCCCTTCCTCCATATTAGCTAAGCTCAGCCAAACCTGCAGCTCATGACCAGGGGAATGGAGCAAGGATCTCGGGCTGCTAAGTCCTAAGTCTTGGGTACTTTATTACAATTCTATTCAGATGTCTGGAATGTTACCTGAAAAGCTTTCACTTTTATTCCATTCAGTAGCTTTCCCACAGTGACACACTAATAAACAACAGAATTGAGATGAACTCAGATCCACCTAATACCAAAATCCCACATTTTATCCACTACACACCACAGTACTTCACAGGTTAAAGGTATTGAGTAGAATCTAGGGATATACATTCAAACAAAGAAACAAACAACTGGTTCCTCACCCTCAAGGGCCTTGTAATCTACCAAGTGTATACAAATAAGTAAATAAACAGTCCTTTGACCAAGAAGAGAGCATTAACATCTGGGGTAGGGTAGGGTAAGTGAGTAATATTTTCTGGAGAAAGGATATCCTTGCTTCTTCAATGGGTGGGGAAGGGGAAGGTGGGAGGAAGAGAATTTGCAACTGAAAATAAAATAAAATTGAATTAATATTGAAAAAGAAAAAGAAGGGATACCTTAGGTAAACCTTAAAGGAAAATAAGAATTGTGTGAGGTCAAGGTAAGCCAGAGACCCTGGTAGTGAGCTGTGAATTGTTCCCACAACCATTCCAGTGTTGTAGTCTAGTAACATTGGAGCTTTTACAAAGGATTATTTACTTCAAAAGGTAATGAAAATAAACAAACTTATTCCCCCAACATGTGAGAGGCATAATTCTCTTTTGCTCTACACTAGTCTCTGGAGAGGGGAAGAGAATTAGGTTCATAGCTTAACTCTGTCCCAACACTGTACCAGTTCCAAGTCCAAAATCCCAAGTTCCAGGTACCCTGGTTTTTCAGGATTTCTCTGCTAGGCTGACTGGCTACACCATCATCCCCTATAATGCTGGCCCCAAGGCCACCATAGCTCAAATTCTCCATCTCGCCAGGATCATCTCTGGCACCTAAAACCAAGGAAGACAAACTATACAAAACAGAAACAAATACTGTGATCCATCACTCAGAACTGGGATAAATGGAGAACAGGGGAAGAAAAGTCCTTCCCCTCTCATTGGTTCCATTCATGGAGCCCATGCTTGGGGTGAACCTTTATCTTTACCCTCTGGACATAGCAGGGAGAAGGAAAAAAGAGCCTGCCAGATTTAGAGATGTAGGTAACCAATCAAAGGAGACTACTCCCACCCACGTGTAGGGGATGCCAAGGCCCCCTCCACAAGGCAAACTGGAGGGAGTTTATGCTCAAACAAGCCCCAATTAAAGCAATTTGGTGCTAGTCCCTATTACTACTACTACTTTTACTTACTAAAGTGCCTATATTCCCTTTGACCCAGCAATGGCAGTATACTAGACCTATCCTCTAAAAAGATCAAATAAAATTGAGAAGGATCCATATGTAATATTTATAGCAATTCTTTTTGTAATGGTAAAAAAAAAAAGTACTGGAAACCAAAGGAGTATTCATCAACTGGAGAAAGGCCAAACAAATTATGGTACATTATACTCTTGTGCTATAAAAACTGATGAAGGGGATGGTTTCAGGAAAACATAGGAAGACTTAAATGAACTGAAGCAAAGTAAAGTGAGCAGAACCGGAAGAACAATTTATACAGTAATAACAACATTGTAAAAACAGACAACTTCGAAAGACTTATAGAACCCTGATCAATATCAGGACTATTCATGATTCCAGAAGCTGACCATGACATATGCTACCTACCTCCTGAACAGGCTGCAGAAGGAAAATTTTTTGAACATGATTAATGTGAAAATTGTTTTTTTTTACTATGCATATTTGTTTTTCTTCCTCTTCTACTTTTTTTTTGGGGGGGGAGGCATATTGGAAGGAAAGAAAACAGATTTTTGTCCATTGCCATAAATATCTGATTTTCATCGAATGAAATTCTTGTCACTACATCAAAAGATAATAATTAGCAAAAAATACTATTTGTTGTTTATTTCCCATAATTGCAATAGTCTTCATTAACAACAATTTATTTGCAGGAGATGGCCCATGAAATCTTGCCATCCTAGCCCATCCCAGATGATGTTATTTGCACTGCTGCTTTCCCATTTAATCATCCAAGTATCTCCTCTACAAAATCCAGGTGTCTAGAGTAGGGATAAAGGAGGAGGGGGAGGAAGCCAGAGGCAGTTAGGGTAGTGGAAAGAGCAGCACCAGACATGGAGTCAGAAAACCTGAACTTGAAGTCTGGCTCTGCCAGAATTCTATGTGGCCTCTACTTATTAACTGTATGGTCTTCAGTCTCTTTATAAAGGACTTTAAGCTTTACCACGGGAAAGTCACTTAGATTTGGAGAGTGTAAAATTAGAAGGCTCATCTAGCCCAAAATGTTCTAGTTTTAAATTGAGGAAACTGAGGCCGAGAGGTCCTATACTTACTTAGGAGTATAACTGAGACTCGAACATGGATCCCTTCACTCCTAATAGAACATTTTCTATTTTACAACTCAGTCTCACTTACTTTGGCTATGATGTTTCATCTCACATCCATTTTCTTTAGACTCTGATGGACTTAGTCTGTAAGTCTATTATATATTGTATATAATGGTTATCTGTGAATTCATTTTCCTCCAAGACTTTCTCTCTAAACATTTAACCAGTTTTACCTTATCTAAATTTTATATATCCCCTAGCACCTAGCACAATATGTTTTATGAAACAATGAATTAAAATGAAATATTGGAGAGAATGTGCCAGCAAAAATATTACTTGAGTTACATAAAGCTGCTTAAAGAATTGCCAAGTGTAAAAAAACTTCTTTGATAAAAGAGACATTGGTGCTATCTGCAGCTATTTATATATTTGAAACAATGCATAGAAAATCACATGCAGAGTGGTTTCAAATGGTTCTACCTGCAAATAATATGGTGGGAAGGAGAAATGCCCATACATGTCTGCAAACCATTGGTCAATTACATTTTTAAAAGATAGAATTTTCTAGTTTCTTGAATGCCTACTGTATATCACCCAGGATGGCTCCCCCAGGTTCTAGGCACCCTGTAGGTCCACACTCCTAAATCAAAAACCAGTCAAAGGATACAATCAGTCAAGTCAATAAGTAGTTATTAAGTTCCTTCTATATGGCAGGCACTATACTAAACCAAAGACACCAAAAAACACCCAGTCTCTTCTCCCAAGGAGCTCACAATTTAATAGAGGAAGCAACATGGAAATAACTATACACAAACACGTTATAGACAGGATAAACTGGAGACAATCTTAGAGGGAAGGCATTGAGATTAAGGAAGAATTCAAAGCATATGCATCTAAATTATTGGACCCCAGTTCCAAGGTACTCTGAGGGTTAGCACTTCTAAAACCATAGTTGCACCTTTCAGTTGCAATGTTAGTGGATGAAGCATAGATTTAATTAAAGATGCTCACTTGATTATGGTGTGGTGTAGGATCGGATGTTACTTTGCAAATTTAGTGATGGCAATGCCACATCCAGAGAAATGTTTAGCATAATCTCTATGTGTTTTTGAATGACACATATATGATGTTGAAGGATGAAAACAGGCAGTATTTAGAATGTAAGTTCTTTGAGAGAAGGGATTTTTGTCTTAACCCCAGCATCTAGTAGGTACCTAGTAACCTTTCGTAAATGCTTGATTTAATAAATGATTGACTGATTATTGATCAAATATTATAGGGACAGAACATTAATACCATATATTAATGGAATATTAATCTAATGTGTTGATGGAGGTGTGAATCTCATCAGCCATTAAATAAAATAATTTTGAACTATGCAGATGGGCTAAACCAGGTCGAGGATGGCCTCAAACCCATTGGTGAGTTGGGGGGATGTGTACCCCAAGCATCTGAAGACTTCCCTCCCCAGGAATGGGCAGATGAGAATAAATTGTTCCGACTGCCACGAGGGCAACTGAAGCAGGCACTGCATAAGGTCATTCCTCCTCTAAAGGCTCCAGTACTCTCGAAGAATCGCGGGGGCTTTAAAGACCCACAAACACGCGTAAATGATGTTTACTAATTATAAGGATGAAGTCTGGGCTGCTAGAGATGAAGGCTTCATGCCTAGGTTCAAATCCCAGGCCGTCCACTTGCAGTCTGGACCACTCGCTTCACATCTGTGGTCCTCAGTTTCCCCGCCTGTAACAGAAGAGAGTTGCCCTGGAGGGGAAACCCTCGGGAAGGAGGGGAGAGTGACCCTGCACCGCCGGAAGAAATATCGGCTGGAGCGGGCGCTGCAGTTCCTCTTCTTCGCCGGCCAGGGGGCAGCACCGCCCCGCACAGGTAAGACGGAAGGAAGGGTCGCTCGGCCGGACTCGCTGGTTGGTTGGGAGCGCCGCTAGTGGCAGACGCCGGAAGTGGGCGTCCTGAGGGGGGGCGGGGCCGCTCTCGGAGCTCCATGTGCACGTCGGGCTAGAACGCTCTGCCGAGTGGCACGGGGCGCGGGCCCGGGGGGTGGGGGTGTACGCCATGGCGGAGTCGCAGCAGCTGCGGGTGCAGGAGGCGGTGGACACCCTGGTGAAAGGGCTGGAGCGGGAGAATATCCGCAAGATGCAGGTAGCAGCGGCGGGAGGGCAGGCGGGAGCCCTCCCCCAGGACTCAAACCACTGAGTCATGCGAGGGCCCTTAGAGAGCCGCCTTCCCACTCGGGAAAGAGCCCCAAGTGCAACCCGAACCCCTCATTTTACACAAAGAAACTGAGGCGCAGAGCGTCGGGCGCACTCCACCCCCCGCTGTGAAGTGCGCGGGGCACTGAGTCCGATCCCCTAACTTTGCACACAGAAACCGAGGCGCAAAGCACCGAGTCCAGCCTCCCTCCTCATCTTACACACGAGGAAACTGAGGCGCCCCGAACATCGAGTCCAACCACCCCACCCCTTAGCTTACGTGCGGGGAAACTGAGGCTCCCTGAGGCAGGCGGGGGGGAGGGGGAGGAGCCCACCCAAGGTCACAGAAGGGCGGAGAACCCCAGACCAGTGCCACGTGGAGGTCGCGCGGAAGGAGCGCAGCCTGCCTGCCCGCGGTCTAGAGGCCCCAGGGCCACAGCAGCAGCAGTGACCTTGGGTAGGTCACTTCCCCCTCCGCCTGTATCCACCCCTGACCACCTCTACAGGATTTTTTATACCAAACCGTACTGCCTCTTCTATAATTCCTTCTCAACAACTGTTCAAAAAGCATAAACTTTGAGTACAAAGACCACATCTTTTCTAACCTTCATGTCTTAGTGCTAGGGTACCTGGCAATGCTCTCTGCACGTGGTGTTTAGTACAATCCCTGGCATATAGGAGGTGCTCACCACCTTCTCCTAAGGATGGTTCACATTTATACAGCAGTTTAAACCTTAACTTATTTGATCTTCACGACAATTGTAGGAGAGAGGTGCTGTTATTCCCATTTTACAGATTAGGAATTGAGGGACAGAGAGGGTACGGGATTTTTCCCAAGGTCATTCACCTAGTCAGAGTCTGAGACTGTATTTGGACACCTAGCTCAAATGAGGTGATGTGTATATGAGGCTTTGTAGACTTTAAAATACTATGTAAATGTCAAGTTATTTTCATTTGGATGCTTTTCGTATGGAAGAAGAATTAGAGTTGGGTTTTTTGGGGGGCCCAAAAGCCCAGGTCAGCAGTGGGTAACAGTTGCATAGATTCAGGCTTGGATTTGATATAAGGAAAAAACCTCCTAACAATTAGACTTATCCCAGAGTGGTTTGGACCTTGTTGGTAGCAGGGTCAGAAAGTTTTCCATCAGTGGAGGTCTTCAGGTTAGATGAAACTGGCAGTTTGGGGGGAAAATGTAAAGGCTATTCCTTTTCAAGTATGGGTTGAACTAGATAGATAACCTATGATTTCACTTCTGGCTTTGAGATTCTGGAGTCTACCTGTTTCATAAGTAGGAGAGGTAGGCCTTTTAGGATAGGAATGAGGCAATGGTACAGAAGTATACTTTTCACCTCTTTTCTGCTATTATCATGTCTTGTTCCATCATTATAGCTTGTGTTCGCATAAAGGTCTCTCTAGTACTTTGTGCATATTATCTGATTTGATCCTTGCCTCAGTCCTCTCTGGGTAGGAACAGTCCAGGTAGATTATCTTCATTTGGCAGATGAGGAAATTGATGCACAGAGGGATTAAGTGCTCTGTCCATAATCACAGTATTTAAACCCAGGACTTCTCTGACTTCAATCTTGCATGCTTTCCATCATGTAGTGCTGTGTCTTCTATGTCTTTCAGTTTGTACTTTTGCATATCTTTTACCCAGGGCTGAGGAATGTGTTCCTGCTTGACCTTTCTCCTTTCTCTCTGTCTTTCCTAGAGTACCATGTTCCGGTGCAGTGCCAGCTGCTGTGAAGATACCCAGGCCTCCATGCAACAGGTTCACCAGTGCATTGAACGCTGCCATGCTCCCTTGGCCCAGGCCCAGGCCCTTGTGACCAGTGAACTGGAGAAATTCCAGGTGAGCATCATCTCTTCATCAGAGATGACAAGTTCAAAATTCCCTAAGTTTCATTTCTAGATCTATGTCTTGGTTCTCTTAACATCTGTGTTAGTGCTGGCAGTTTCCATATTTATAATCACTTTCCTTCCTGGAAGAATGTTATAAAATAAAGTGTGACATAAACTGAATTTGATTTTCCCATTGAAACCATTAGAATCATGTACCTAGCCAAGAACCTGATGACCATTTTTTTATAGAAATGATCATAAGCAACATACTTATCATAATATCTGAAGTTGGAATGAATTTTATTTAGTCCAACCCTTAGGTAATCTGGAAACCAAGGACTAGCCATAGTGAATGACCTGCCCAAGGTCACACAAGTATGAAACGGCAGGGGTAGGTTTTTAATTCAGATATTCTAACTCCAGATCCAAGGCTCTTTCCACTCTTCCCCTTCTCAGCCATACATAATATAGTACAAATTTCTCAATTTTCTCTATGAAATGGGGAGTTGGGTCAAAAATATACACTACTGGAAAAGAATCTGTTTAGTCCATGAAAACCACACTCTGGCAAAAAACAGATTTAGATCAGCGTCTAACTATATACACTATAAATCCAAATGGATAAATAATTTTAACATAAAGGTCACGTGGTACATTAAAAATAGAGAAGAATCTCTTAGATTGTAGCAACATGTATAACCAGACATAGGATATAAGAGATTGTGAAAGGTGATCTTTTATATATATAAAATTTAAGAGCTTTTGCACAAGTAAAACCAGTTCAGAATTTTTAAAAAAGCTACAGATTGAGGGAAAACTATGAAATGTCTCCTATATTTTTCCCTTAAATATCTTCTATATCCGACAGTCAGAATCTATAGATAACACAAATTATTGGACTAAGCAAGTGAGTAAGCATTATATTGAGTGCCAAGTGTGCCAAGCATTGTGCTGAGTGATGGGGATATAGAGAAAGGCAAAAACATCATCTCCTCCACCAAGGAGCCCACCTGGGGAAAGGAAGAGAACAACATGAAGAAACGCAGGATAAATGTGAGGTAATCTCATGGAGACAGCGCTGAGACTAAAAAGGCCTAGAAGAAGTTTCTGAGGGGCTTTTATCTGAGACTTGAAGGAAGAAAGAAGATGGAGGTGAGGTATGGGGGCTGCCAGTGCAAATCCTCTCCAAATAGGTGGTCAAAGGGTAGGAACAGTTTTTTCAAAATTAAAAATATACCAGATGTCCAAAATGTGCACAACACTGGAGAGTGGCCTCCTATCTCAAATAGGCAAAGATGGGAAAATGCATTTTTGGGAGAACGTAGGAAGAGAGGCATACTAATTCTGTCTTGACCAAAACTATAACTTGGTTCAACTTTCTGGAAAACATTTTGAAATTAAGCAAGAGTATTTACCAGATTGATCACACCCATCAACTCAAGATTCCTTTACTGAGAGAGAAAAAGAACCCTGTGTGTAAAATGTGTGTGTGTGTGTGTGTGTGTGTGTATACATAAACATATGTGAACATTTATACCGTTATTTGTGATGAGGCAGCTAGACGACATGACCATTAGTGATGTGGATTTGGAATCAAGAAGACCTGAGCTCAGAATTTACCTCAGTAGATTACTGTGTGACCCTGGACAAGTCACTTAACCTCTCAACCTCAGTCTCCTTATCTGTAAAATGAGGATGATAATTGCACCTACCTCACCAGGTTGTTGTGAGGATTAAATGAGATAGTGTGTCAGATGCCTTAGCAAAATCATAAGCTTTAAGAGGATAGGCCCTAGAGTCAGGAAGGCCTGAGTTCAAATCGAGCCTCAGACACTAGCTGGGTGACCCTGGACAAGTCACTGAACCCTGATTGCCTCAAAAAAAAAGCCATTTTGAAACACAGGTATAAAATGATGGGGTTAGATTAGATTTCTGTGGTCCCTTCCAGCACTAGAGGGGCACAGTAGATTTGGAGTGAGGAGTGCCAGGCTCTAATAAAAGCTGACGTTTAGATTGCACTTCTAAGTTGGCCAAGCAGTTTAGATGTTATCTCATTTGAGCCTCACAGTAGCCCTGAAAATGCTATCATCTCCCTTTTACAGATGTGAAAAACAGTGCTGAGAGAGATTAAGTGACTTCCCTAGGGTCAGATGGCCAGTCTGAGGCAGGATTCTAATTTGGACCTCCCCGACTTCAGAGCCAGCACTCTAACCTACTTCCTGCTTTACAACAGTTCTTCTGTGACCCCTGAGCTTTAATAGTTAAAATAGGCAGAAATTATCTCGAACCAGAGGATAAAGGAATACCTTTATTAGAGATACAGGTTTTTAAAGGGTTTCTTTCAGTGAATATTCACAAGCATCTTTGGGTGTTTCTACAGCTAAGGGATGCTTTCTTATCACTTATCCAAATCTTACCCATATTTCAAGATTCTGCCCAAGTCCCATTGTTTCCATGTACCCTTCCCAATCTAGAGTTGGAACAGGAACATTAGAACTCAATCTAGTCTAAATTTTCCCCCGTATAGAAATTCCTTCAATAGCATCTGGGTAGAAGACAGAGATAGGATTTAGTGTTTAATACTACTCCAACTCCTGGTAATCTCTTCTGTGTCTGGGTTTCTAAAACACAAAAAATCTTTCATTTATTTATTAGTCTATATTTTTCTTCTTTCCTGTATGTTTAAGCCTTGAATCCTACCTGGATTATAAACTTGAGCACACAGACCATTTGGTATACTCTATACTGGTTGCCAGAATTACATTTATGATAACTTAAAAGTTATTTCTAACTCCTCACTTTTCAGCTGAGGAAACTGAAACCCAGAGGGATGAAGGAACTTGACCCTGTCTTCCTAGCCCAAATCTAGGACGTCGTTCTACATAATAGCTACTGTTATTAAAAAAAGTTATTGTTTGATGGCTCGTTTGTCACCTATCTGACCATGCCAATACCATAGCAAGGGGCAAAAGGGATAGGGAATATATATATATATGCAACCATCCTTAAAGGTGAATGTTGTGGTGGGATGGGGTGAATTAGACAATACTGTTGGTTCCCCTTTATGATGTTAGTTGGTGGTAACTCTAGTCTAATTTCTGATACTCCTGATTGCCAATACAAGGTCCCCTTTTAGCTATGATCTGATAGACCATACTGCCTTTTCCATTATTTCCTTCTTGTTGGCAAGTAAGCATTCAGGAAGTATTCTGGCTTTTTTGTTTTTGTTTTGTTTTTTTGTTTGATAAATTGATTCAGGGATGTCTGGCTTACTACCTTTCTTGTTGTCTGTTTCCCTCTAGTGAGTTTAAGTGCCCCAGGATACACTGTGGACTTAGAAGTTCAGACAGGAGAGAGATCACTAGGAGTGCATTTCAGGCAGATACAGTATTAACTCTTCCCAAAACCAGGTGCAATAAAAGGATTTCCTACATGAGTTAGGGTTAGACTAGATAACTTCTAAGTCATCTTTACAGTTCTAGTGTGGGGAGTGTTGGGTTGAATCTTGAAGAATGAGTGAGATTTAGACAAGTGGAGAGAAAGTTTCCCTTGCTACTACAGGACCCTCAGCTGTGAATATCCACCAAAAGTAACCCTTTTAAAATCTATAACCCTAATAAACAAGGGCAGAAATTAAAAGGAAAGTAAGACCTCTGTAGACTAAAGTACTAAGGCCCATAAGGGCATTTCAAAATTTACAATGGTTTTATCATAGGTTTGTAGCTCTAGTACTGAAAGGGACTTTAGAGGTCATTTAGTCCAACTCCCTCAGTTTAGAGATAAGGAAATTGAGACTCAGGGAGGTTGAGTAACTTGTCCAAGGCCACCCAGGCAATAAGCATCACAATCGGGTTTTGGACAGAGATTTTCCGACTCCATAGTCGTTGCTCTTCCCTAGTAAGTTAGAGATCAAGTTGTTGACCAAGGACCCTTGAACTAACTTAAACCTCTCCATGTTTCCTGGAAAAAGTATTCTGAACAAATGGTTTATTCCAGCCCCTGGTTCCTGTCTGCTTTGCTAATAACACTGTTCAGGTTGTTAGCTGACACCATGTTACTAGGATATTAGTTATATCCCTGACTTTTGGTTTCTGATTCCAGGACCGCCTGGCTCGATGCACCATGCACTGCAATGACAAAGCCAAAGACTTGATGGATGCTGGGGGCAAGGAGCAGCAGGTGAAGAGGCAGCTAGAGTCCTGTGTGACCAAATGTGTTGATGACCACATGCACCTCATCCCTACCATGACCAAGAAGATGAAGGATTCCCTGGCATCTATTGCAAAATAGTCATTGTCAGTAGTCATCTGGGGTGGGAGAGTGGGTCTACTTGTAAAAATGTATGGAAATTTTTACCTTTCAGTGAAAATTTGTAAGAATGAAGAAATTGAGGCTGGTAGCAAGTTGAAGAATACCTTTATGGGAATTTCACATCTGCCTCTGGACTCTGTTGGTTCCATTATATGTTTTAGCCCATAGGTGAAGACGTGGAAGAAACTGGTTCTCAGATTTGGGTTGGAGGCAGCATGGAGGGGCTGATAGTACCCAGGTCCATCCCTTCAGTGGAGATGCCCTCTGTTCTGTCTGTTGGAGCCCTTAATGACTTTCAGCTGGTTCAGAGGTATCCATTCCTAGAAGCTGGAATAACCCTTTGGGTTTATAGGTATTAACAGTTCTCTTCCCCACCTGCCTCCTATTTTGTATGAATCCCCGAGGTAGCCGTCCCCTTTTGTTTGGTGCCAACTTCACACCCACCTGATTGAACCATTTCCCATAGACCAG
This sequence comes from Gymnobelideus leadbeateri, assembly GCA_011680675.1. Taxonomy (NCBI): domain Eukaryota; kingdom Metazoa; phylum Chordata; class Mammalia; order Diprotodontia; family Petauridae; genus Gymnobelideus; species Gymnobelideus leadbeateri. The sequence continues at coordinate 47,332 of WOXC01009701.1, read as the reverse complement.
AAAGCAGCAGCCAGGAGTTCACTACTGACTGGAAAAGAGAAGCACAGCTGTGCTTTTCTCCCCAGTACAAGAACCTGGCCTTCAGAGAGGAGTCTGGGGAAAGAGGGTTACTTCAGTTAGAGCTCTGAGCAGCTGCTGGGTGATCTTTCCTTTAGTGAAGACAGTGCTCACGTGAGCTTTCAGCTGGGACACCAGGGAAGAGCATAAATGGGAGATCTCTCACCAGGCATGTGAAGCTCAGGTTCCTTCACGCTGGCTTTTCCAGGACTGCTGCTCAGGTTACTTTTTCTTGCCCTTCTGGAAGGTACTACAGGGGTAACACTTCATTTAGAGTGTTTTATGAGACTAACATGAAACGGTTTTGAGTGAAGGCCAAAGAAAGCCTCTCTTTGCTTGCAGAACAATTTTAAGTCTCTTGCTTAATGGAATAGTAGATGACTGGTTTGGGGGAAAGTTAGTTTTCCCCAAAGGAGAAAAGATGTGATACCTGACCCTGGCCCTCTTCAACAGAAACAGCTTGTTGAGAGGACTCTCTTAGGACAGGGAAGGGTAGGAAGACAACTTAAATTTCTAAGCAGGTTGCAAAGCAAAGTTTTTGTCTACCCTGGAGTACAGGAGGCAGCGTGCACCAATTATCCAGTTATCACTTGGTTAAAACTTTGAGCAACATGTTAGTACCAAGCCTAGTGTTGGAAACGATCTTGTTCTCTTTATACCAACTTCTTACTGAATGCAATTAACATAGCCTTCCTGTTCAGTGTTTCAAGGCTATGTCATATTTTCCTAGTGGTTTGATGAAAAAATAAATAGTTTGATTTTTTTTTACTTCCCCTATTAGTGGACTGCTTTTCTCTTTACATCTGCACAGTAATATGTTTTACCTGGTTCTCAATGTTATCTCATAATGTGTGAAGAATATATTTCTACAGGTGTCAGAAACATATACAGCACTTAGGCAGGAACTTTCCTGTTTACACCAAAATCCATTTTGACATTTAGTGGAGGCATTGTACAAAATAGTTTGCCTTCTCTTTCTCATTTGAACCAGCAACCTGGGAGGGTAGGTAGTATTATTCCAGTTTTACAAAGGAGAAAACTGAAGGAGTGATAATTTGCCAAGGATTACACAACTATAGTGTCTGAGGCAGGATTCAAACCTGAATCTTCTTGATTTCAAGTCCAACACTAACTTATGGGAACAAAGGATGTCTAGCTTTGGACAGAGAATGTTTGGGGGACATGATAGCCGTCTTCAAGTATTTGAGAGCTATAATATGGAAGGATTAAACTTGTCACCTTGGCCCCAGAGGGAAGATATTTTTCCTCCTTGATTATATAATTCTCCTGCCTCATTATTGTGATTTCCATGTAGGTGAAGTCCAAGAGGCTTCATGTTTGTCCTAAAATCATCCTAACTAAATTCAGAGGATTATCACCATATTGACCATTTTGTAAGTGTAGTCAGCACTCAAGCAACTATACTGGTCTTCAGTTTCCTCATCTGGAAAATGGCGGTTTAGATGCAGTGGGTGGAAGTTGCAGAGAAAATTTAGACTTGATGTCAGGAAAAACTTGAAAGTAATTAGAAATGGCCTGCCTCACAAGATAGTGGGTGCCCTCTGATTGAAGGCCATAAAATGACTTTTTATGTAGTAAAGAATTCTTTTCAGATTTGTAAAGTTCTACCTACATTTGGGTACATAAACTCTTACATAGGTTCAAAAAGTCGACTTTGGCATGTACCAGGTTGGAGAGGCTTGATTAGATGGCAGCTGTTATGAAAAACATCTGTGGGTTACAAGGTCAATGCAAATCAGCAGTGTGATGTAACCAGTAAAGTTAATATGATCTTAAGCTGCATTAAAATACAAATAATGTTAATAGCTAACAATTACATAATACTTTAATATTTGCAAAGTGCCTTACATGTTATTATCCAACAACCATATGAGGTAAGTGATATCTCCACTTTGCATTTTATAGGTTTGTTTAAGTCACGGAGGGCAGAACCAGAGCTTTGGGTGGAAGCTGGCAAAGAGGCAAATGTAGGCTTGGTATTGGGGAAAGCCTCCTAAGAAATAGAGCTGTCCAAGTATAAATTCCTCCTCAAAAGCAATCTAATCAAGATGATCATTTCTCTAGTAATGGGGATTCCTTTCATATATGGGATGGATTAGATGGTCACTTAGATCCCTTCCAACTCTCAGGTTTTCTGATTCTGTGATTCATAGACTGATTTATTCCTGGTGAAGTAAGTTATCCATTCTGATAAATCAGATCTTTGGGGCATTCCCAGGCAGGATATTTTTTTTTTTTGCTTTTTGGAGGGCAATTGGGGTTAAGTAACTTGCCCAAAGTCACAGGGCTAGGTTTTTGTTTATGTGTGTTAAGTGTCAGGCCAGAACAGAACTCAGGTCCTTCTGACTCCAGGGCCAGCGCTCTACTCACTGCGCCACCTAGGCACCCCGCAGGATACTTTTAAGGTTCACAATTATCCCTGCACATTCCTTTACTTATTTATAATAAGGATGGATTTTCCCACCTTGATTATATGATTCTCTCACCTTGATTATACCAGTCTCCCACCTTATTGTGATGTGGACTTGGTCCTGACTCCCATGCAGGTATGAACCTAGAGGCTGCATATTTATAATAGGAGAATCAGCTTAGAGGCTCATCACCATAGTGGCATTTTGTAAGTGTAGTCAGCACTTCTCTGGGCCTGTTTCCTTATCTATAAAATGGGTTAAGCTAGATGGTCTCTATGCACCCTTCCAGTCCCAGGTCCTTTATAGTCCTCTTCAATGTTTTCATAATTTCAGTAGGACATGTTCAGGGATTTAGAGAAGCATGAAGTAGTGTTGAAATAGCACACACTGGACCTCACTTTTCCATCTGCTCCCCTACCTGGTTTCAACTCCATGGAACAAGATAACCCACAAGAAAACCCCTAGTCCAGTCCCAGTTCCCAGCTTTCCTGCCTCCTTTGTGTGTTGTCAACCACTTGAGATTGTAAACTTCTCGAGGGCAGGCACTGCCTTTATGAATTGTGTCTTTAGCACTTAGTACCATGCCTGGCTCATAGTAAGCTCCTGATGTTTATTGGATGGATTGAATTTAACAATGAAATAAAAATAACAATAAAATAAATAGCACATACTAGGAACAGAAGGGCCTGTGTTTGAGTCCTTTCCACCAATTGCCTATCTGCCTTTGTCTCAAACAAGTCCCTTCCCTCTATCTGGGTCTCCGTCTTCCTTCCCGAAAGGAGAAGACAGGTTCTCTAAGCTCAGGATCTGAGCTGAAATCCAACAAACTGTTCAATTACCGGGCTAGTTCTCGACCCCCGCCCACCTTGGATAGTGCGCATGCGCAACGGGCTTCGGTTGGCTACTCCAGCACGAGGCGGGGCTTCTGGCTTTATGATTGGTTCACCGGAGCCGGTGATGCCAAACGTCTGTGGCGTCAGTGGCGGCAAGGGGAGCGTGAGCGAAGCCGAGGATTGCACCGGGAGGAGGGGAAGGGCCACAACTGAAACAAAATGAGCAAAGCACACCCGCCCGAGCTAAAAAAGTGAGTTTTGTGACATGGCTATTGGAGGGCCCGGTGGTTTAGTTCAGGCTGCACGGAGTAGTGAGGGAGGCCTGAGGAAGCCGATTAGAGTCTTCTGCTTCCCAGCATGCGCCACGTTCCCGGCCTCCGCTCCGACCCTGGCCACGTGGGGCGGGGGAGGGGTGCGCGCGCGCGCGCGCGCAATCGTCCTCTTGTGAGTCGCGCTTCATTCATTCATTCTTTCTTTTCGGGACCAAAGTTTGGGATTCGAGGCTGGGTGCGGCTGGGTTGATTGATAGATACAAAGCCGGACAATTCAGACCTTCTAACCCGTTAAGATTTCCCCAGGGTTTGGAGCTTAAAATAAATGCTTGCTGATTTAAATCACAGTGTAATCTATTTTGAAAAATGGGACTTAACCTAGATATGAGTTAAGAGATAATCCCAACCACTTTGACAGAAGGGTAAACTGAGGCTCAGAAGGACAAAGGTGGTTTAAGCAGAATCAGATTTCCCAACTTCTTGATTTTTTTTTTAACCCCTCACACACTTAGGTCACGTTCTTTCTTGTAGCTTTTGGAATGGAATGGTGGGAAGATTCCAGAGTTTAAAGTGGAATGAGCCCAGGAGACCTAATCAGATAGGAAGAAGGCACATCGAATCCAGTACTTTGGTTTTACAGATATGGAAACTGAGGACCAGAGGGGAAATGTCTTGACCAAGCTCCCTTTTATATAGTGCTCTTCTTTTAAAAAATGTCTTGGTCATTTGTTGTAACATCGCCATCTTTTCCCAACATATTCCACTCCCCTTCCTACCCAAGAGAGCCATACTTTATAAAGAATAAGAAAGAAAAGTGGGGTGGAGGTGACCAGCAGAAGTGATCAACACATCAAATTAGTTTTATAGGAAGCGGTGGAAGCTGCATTTCAGCTGTCTTCCCCTCTCCCCTCCCAGTTCACAGAGAGGAATTGGAGATAGGACTGTGACTTTAAACATAAATGACTAGGAGAATTGTGGTGCCATTGACACTATAGGGAAGTCAAGACTAATAGCAGGTTTGGAAGGAAAGGTAAGTTGGAACACTTGCTTTCAAGTGCTGGTGAAACACGGAGGTCTGGAGCAGCAAGGTAAAGGAGTAGTTAAGGTTGCTGACCCTGAATTTAGAAGAAACTGAGTTTCTGTATTAGCTCAGATGCTTCCTAGCTATGTGACTCTGGGTAAGTTACTTAACTTCTGTCTGCTTGTTTCATTTGTGAAATGAAATAATAACAACGACCTTTCATAGTTGTAATGAGCATAAAATTAGATATTTGTGTCAAGTGCCTTACCAAGCTTTATAAATACTAGCTATTTTTATTATCATGGAACCCCAAATAATTCACAGCTGAATATAAATTCAGGAATCAGTTTCATAAAAGTGTTCATTGAAACTAGAAGTGAATTTGATAGCAAAGCTGGTAAATATAAAAAGGAAAAAGGACATGGCTTGGCATAGAACCTTGGGCAATGCCACGTTAAGTGGGCAAGAGGAGAAAAATCAGGTGAAAAAAAGTCATTAGACATATTAGGAGGACCTGGAGTGGAATAGCATGAAAACCAAGGGAAGGAAAGATATCAAGGAGGAAGTCAACACTTAAATGGGGGCTTGATCTAATGAGGCATATTTCCCCTTCCCTACCCCCCCCCCCAAAAAAAAAGAATTGGTTTTGGCAAGTAGGCTACCATTGGTGAACTTTGAGAAAGCAATTTTCATTCAGTAGTTAGGTATGGAAACCAGATTACGTGTGGTTTTGTGAGTAATAAAGTAGAGGCCTCTTGTTTAGGCAACTCAAGAAATTTAGGCCATAAAGTATTCCTTGTTTTAAGGACTCAGCTCTGGTCCCATCTCCTTTGTGAAGCTTTTTTCAGTTCACCTCAGCTTTCCCCATTTCAGTTTTCCTCTTACTGTACTTGTCTTATTCTGTTGTAGCTAGGTGATGAAGTAGAGGGAACCCTTAAAGGCCTGGAGTCAGAAAGACCCATGTTCAAATCCATCCTTTGTGACCCTGGACAAATCACTTAACCTCTGTCTGCCTCAGTTTCCTCAGCTGTAAAACAGGGATTTTAAAAGCATCTGCTTAACAAGGCTGTTGTAAGGATCAAATTAGATATTTGTGGAGCACTTAAGGCACATTGCCCTGCACATTATAGGCACTATATAAATGCTTATTTCCCTTCCCCTAGAGCAGACATTTCTTAAGGGCCAGAATTGTTTGTTTATAGTAAATGTTTAATTAATGTTTAAGTGAAATTAGAATGATACCTGAAGGAAGTAGAAAGATTTAGGAAAGCTTTTGTTTTGGTATTTCAAGATTGAAAACACCTGAGCATGTTTGTAGTTAAAAAGGAAGAAACCTGTGGAGAGAGAGATGGTATTAATATAGTGCCTTGAAAGGTATTGGGGGGGGGGGGGGAAGTTCCCATTCTTCTGGTTCTCGGTCTGCCACTGTAACCTTGGACAAATCACTTCACCTCTAAGGCTGTTTCCTCATCTGTAAAATAAGAATTAGACTAGATCATCTCTAAATTAGTTTCCAGCTGCAAATTTTAGGACTCTGATTCAACAGACTTATAATAATTAACCTACTATGTGCATGACAATATTGGGGTTGCAGAGACAAAATTAATGGTCCCTTCCCTCTGGGAACTTAGTCTACTGGGAGACAAAATGTTTAAACATAAGTTAAGAACCAATAAGTTGAGGAGGAAGAGAGTATTAAGAACTGGTGGGATCAGGAAAAGCTTCATGGAAAAGAGAGCACCTGGATTGGGTTCAAAGGATAGGCAGAGATGCGTGGGGAGGGGGACAGAAGGGCCAGCAAGAGGTGACTTGTACTATTGTGTAGAAGTGGGATGTAGGATAACAGATTCAGAGACTATTGAAGCATTTGGGCCAGAACGTAGAGCACATAAAGGGAAATAACATGAAATACATTTGAAAAGGTAGGTTATTAACAGCTATAATTGCCCATCTCAGGAATTTGTATCCTAGAATCAGGAGGGAAATGCTTTTTAACTAGAGTAAATCAAACAAAATGCTGGAAATGCTGGGAGGGGATAGGATCAAGGACACTTATTCCAAGGACTTATACCTAACCTTGGGGAGGAAAGGGAGACTAAGATAGAGAGAGGCTTGTTATAAATTGAGTTGAGATATGGAAGGGAAGGAAAGGGATAACACTAACTTAGATTTATATAATGCTTTAAATTTTGCAAAGCACTTTCATGGGAAGAGACTTGAAGAGGGCAGATGATAGTTAATATGCTGATGACAACTGGGAAACAGAAAGATCTTGTCAGACTAGAACGTTGGGCAGAATCCAATAAGATGAAATTCTGTAGGGATAAATATAAAGTCTTACACTTATAAGGTTGGGGGAGGAGGAGGTTTGAGCTCCAGACCAGGATGGGGAGAAATGGTTACAGTATCTGGGGTTTTTTAGTGGACTGCAGACTCCATGGGAGTCAGCAGTGTGATATGGGAGTGCAGTGTCAGGCGGCTCTAGCAGAGATGGACATTGCTTCCAGGAGCGGGAAGTAATTGTCCTACTTCCTACCCTCCAGAGATCACCAATGTATGGAGGACATTTTTTAACTGGAGATGTTCGAAAGGACACTTGGCCTTAGACATTAGAACCAAGAGCAGTGGAGAAAAGTGCAAAAAGGCGAGCTTGCTCCTGATTTTCAGGAAGAACTGCTGACAAAAGTAGAATGGGGTAGAGTTCCCTCAGTGAAGGTCATCAGCCACAGGCTAGATGAGTGCTGGTTGTTATAAAAAAAAAAAAATTCAACTATAGATTATATTTGATGACCTCTGGTCCCTTCCAAGCACTAAAAATTGTGATGACCAAGTTATGGTAGTGATAGGAATCTGGGTTAATGTCATGGATTAGAATAGAAGTTCTTAGGTGGGCCTCAGTTTTCTCAAACTTAAAATAAAGAGTTGAACTAAATTCTCTTATTTCATGATCCAAGTATTATAAACCCATGTAGGAAAAAAAATATATATATATATATAAAGGGCACAACAGCTTTTTGGATCTTTACAGCTCAGCTTTCCTATTCTTATTTGCTATCAGCATCAATCCTGAATTACTTATAGATTGATTTAAAAAGTTGCTTGTGTAATGTCTCTTCTATAATATTATAGAATTATAATTATCTTTGGAATATAAGAAAGCCATTTGTTTTAAGGGTAATTTCAGGCTATTGCTGTAAATAAAACATATTGGGATTCCTCAGACTATTATTACTAATCCAGCCTTCATCAGTAACTTTGAATTGATTGTAAACAGAAATATTTTGGGAATTGAAAAAAATAGGAAAATCTAACTTTCCAGTCAGTGAACACCTAAAAGAAAAAGGTGAAGACTGAATTAATAACCCAATACGGTAAGGTTCTAGTGTTAACCTGGCTGAAATGTTAACTTTTTTACAGAAAATAAATTATACAATTAATACTTTTAACTTAGTCCCTCCCCCTCAAAAAAATACCCTGTTATTTGTTTTGTTTTACATCTACATGTGGTATTGAAAAATATCAAATTTAGAGTTTATCTCAAATTTTTTTTAAACTACTGCTTTAAGTGGGGGTGGGGAGGAAAGGTAGACCTCTAGGGATTGTGGAAATGAATATTGTAAAATAAATAAATGAATTTTAAAAAAAAGATTTGGGGTGGTGGGTATGGGGGAAAATGGGGAAAAAATTGTAACTCAAAATCTGGCAGAAATGAATGATGTAAACCAGAAATTAATAAAGCATTTGTTAAAAAAAAAAAAGATAAACTACTGCTTTAACATAAAATATGAATCACAGGTTACCTTTATCTTTGAATCTGAAAAAGAGTCATTTCAGACAGGACTATTTTGGGAATTTACATTTATATAATATGTTTACGGTTTACAAAAATTAATTAATACAGTGATTTGGGCTCAGTTTGATCAAAATTTACATTAGTTTGACACCCAAGCTGCCCCCAACAAAAGACAATTGTACCAATTTAGGAAGCTCAGATACCTTCTTCACCTGTCCCTCATGAGATTGAAGCAGCTGACTACTGCACACCTGGTGGGCATTCTTTCTGTGCTTTAAAAAAGTTTGAAAGAGTGATTTTACTCTCCCTTTGGCTTTTTCAGATTTATGGACAAGAAGCTATCATGTAAGTTGATTTTACTAACAAATGTTTTAAAATTTTATTTATGTGGGTCTGGTGGCAGTATCTAATTCACTACCATTGGTTAATATTGAAATAATGTATACTGAAACCCCCAATTCAGATTCCGTTTCAGTTATTTGTATGGGGGTAGAACTACAGTCCATCTCTGTTAAAATCATAGTAAGTACAAATTAAGAGCTCATTTTAGGGAGAATGTTTCAATTCAGACTACTTGAATTAATGGTCTCTTATGGCCTCTTTAAAAGCTTAACTGTGACATGCCTGTGATCATTCTGATGTTTCTTCTTACTAAGATACTTACTAGACCCTCCACAAGATAACACTTGATCAATTCCAATTTGTTTTTGAACATACTGAAATAATTTAATTTCTTTTTTTTAATCACTAATTCAGCATTTAATTGAGGCCAATTGAATGGAATTTCCTCTTTAATGTTACTCTTTGAAAGTTCAGTGAACTGCTTTGGCACAGTATCTTAAGTGGGCAACAGGTGATCTTATTTCACACATTCGCAATTTGTGTTACTTGATATTGTATAGCCAGGATGGACAGCTAGGTGCTGTAGAGTCCTAGGCTTGAAAGATCAAACGATAATAAAGCATTTTGCAAACATTAAAGCAATATATAAATGTTAGTAGTACTTTTTTTCCTTAGTATGGTTAATGGACAGTTTTGCTAACATTTCCCTTTTTTTCTTAGTGAAATTAAATGGTGGGAGGCATGTCCAAGGAATATTGCGGGGGTTTGATCCATTTATGAATCTTGTGATTGATGAATGTGTAGAGATGGCACCAGGTGGGCAACAGAACAATATTGGAATGGTGGTAAGTAACAATATTTGAGATAATTGTAGTTAATAAGCATTTATTAAACCTACCAGACACAGTGCTTATGTCATGAGCATCTCTTCTATAATAAATGTGTGGAATATAAGCTATTTATTTTAAGGGTCATATAAGGCTACTGATATAAATCATTTAAACATACCTGGATTCCTCAGAGACTATTACTAATCCATCCTTCATCTTCAGTAACTTTCTACACCTGGAAAACTAATTCTCTTCACGTTTTTGAAAATGTTGCATAGATCGGTTTCTGGCGTCATTCAAACTCACATATGGACAAATGAAAAGCAGATTACAGTCAAAGTCCAGCTATTTTATGGCTTGTCCCAGGCAAATCTTTTTTTTTTTTTTAATTTATTTTGTTTTTGTTTTTGTTTTTTTGTTTTTTTTTTTTTTTAAGCAATTGGGGTTAAGTAACTTGCTCAAGGTTACACGGCTAGGTTTTTGTTTGTGTGGATTAAGTGTCTGAGGCCAGCTCCGAACTCAGGTCCTTCTGACTCCAGGGCAGGTGCTCTATTCACTGCGCCACCTAGCTGCCCCCCAGGCAAATCTTTTAAACTGTAATAAAAACCTCATTGTCTAGAGCTCAGATTTCCTAACTAGAATATTATCTGATGCTTAACTACCTACATTCATATTGTCCTGTGCCTGAAAAAAAAGAAAACCACTTTCAACTTCCACCCCTTCTTCCTTTAAAAAGCTTTAACTCAGGTGCTACTTCCTCCATCAAGCATTCGCAGAACTTGCCAAGCTAAAAGCTATCTCTTTCCTCAGATTTTTCAGCACTTTGCCTTGAAGTATTATGTGCATATTCCCCTTTCCACTTCTCATCACTAGAAGTTTACATTTGAGAGCAAGATCTGTGTTGTCTTATGTCTTTGTATCTCTCATGCTTTGTGCAGATCCCTTGAAACAGGATGACTAAGTTGGCTAACATAATTTCAACTAATACAGCCTTTCTACAGTATGAATTCTATCGTTCTTTTGCAAATTTCCATGTCAGGTGCACATTCACGTGGATTCCAAATATAAATTGTTCATCACCCCATTATTCATTTTACTATTAATAGGGATAATCTGAAACATTTTAGGTGAGATGCCACCTTGACCTATAACTATAGTTCTTTAAGATTTAAGATTCATTTCCTGAATATTAACATTGAGGTGTGGTTATATGGATGCTCCTGATACCAGTTTTTTATTCTAAGGAGAAAGCACAAACCACTGTTACCAGGAGATATACAAGTTTAGTGACTGAATTCTGATGTAACGGAACTAAGTAGTTCTTACAAGCATGGGTCTAGATCAGGGAGGTCTGTAAGCTCCAGCTGAACTGTGAATTGGCATTGAGGGACCACCAGTAACTCTCAGTAGGAAGTATTGGGAATTTGGAGTTAGTTTGCATAGTACTGAGACGTTTCTCCCCTACCTCCCAGGCCTTCCAATGCTAAAAAAGAAAACTCTGTGTTCTTTGGCTTTGAGCTCCAGCTGTAAACGAATTCCTACTAAAGCATTAACTGAGAAGTCCTAAATTAATGTAGCTCTGCCAATCATAGTCACCTTTTTAAAAAATACTGGAAAAGCAAAGCCTTTAAGACCTAATGGGATGAAAGGTGGTAAGTGATAAGAGTGCAGATACAGTCTGTTCTAACCTTACTGCAATAACTTTATGGCAGTGGCACCATGTCTAATGAATTCTTACTGATTAGTTTGTTTGAAATTCATGGATCACAAGTTAAACTGCCAAATGTCAGGATTTGGATTTGAGCCCAGGCTTCTTCTCTTCCAAAGGTTGCTGGCCTCTGAACTGGATCTTTTAATAATCCATAGTACATTCAAATTGTGTGTCATAACACACAACTTGGTTGCTAGATAGTTGGGTTACATGCTTTTTTACAAAATGGTTCTCACAGGCTCCAGAAATTCTCATTAAATAACTCTGACACAAAGCATAGTGGCAGCAGTTTTCAGCTAGAGAATATGTGATAGAGGTGGATTCCCTTCTTAATCAGTGATTTGTGGTGATTTGTTTAAAGTTCATTTCCATTTCTCTAGCCAGGTTTCTTGTACTGCTTTACTAACAGGTGTGCTCATTCGTAGGTAATCAGAGGAAACAGCATCATCATGTTAGAAGCCTTGGAAAGAGTATAAGGAATGAAGACCATTGATGCCCTGGGTCTCCACTTCTCTACATTCCCAAGAGACTCTTTTTTTTCTTTTGATACTTAAAATTAGTCATTGTATATTGTTTAGCTTTTTGAAAATAAACTTTTTGTAAGATGTTTAGATGTTTTCTTTCTCTTGGGTACTCCTGAAAGGAAAACCACATAGTAAGTGATGCCTTTTCTTTAATTCTTCAGTTTTGTTTGATGCTACAAGTTAAGGATAATCAGAGAGTTCCTTTAAATTTAAAAGTACTGTTAAGCTGAAACCCAGAAAACTATTTAGAATATCAATACTATGGCCATTTTGGCTTTTGTATTCTATTTACATTAATACAGGTAAAATAAAGACACTGGACAGAGTGGCATATTTGTTTATTTTCAGTTCACTGTGAGCAAGAAAAAAAAAATATGGGGGGGGGGGAGAATAAATCCTTAGCCAGGCCTTAATTAGGTTGAAAACTCCACAGGAAATCATTTGAAGGGTTAAGTTTGTTGGTGGATTAGGGGGTGAGGAGTGGGGTATGGTATTTCTTTCTCTAAAAGCTCAGGCTAGGATTCATGTATAGGTTGTAATATTTAGGCCCCTGAGTTAGAATTATTAAAAAAGTGACATGATCTAGGCTTATCCGTGAGAAGCATGACAGTCATCTGGATAAAGCCTGTTTTCTGGTGACCCAGCACTTCCACAAATGATCCACCTCCACCATGACCCAGAATGAAAAACACAATGGAAAATAGAATCAGCCCACAACCCTTTTAACCCAGAACCATTCTGTTTTGCTATTAGCCTTTGAACACTGGGTGACCCCTTTCACAAAACAACCCTCTAAAAACACATAATAAGGCCTTGCTACATCACGAGCAGGAGAAATCTACTGATAACTAGCTTCCCTGGCATAACTTTATTAACAGGGAGAGCAGATTCTGCTTGTCCTTAGTGTACCAACTGCAAACTTAGACATTATCTCAAAGAAAGTGGCTAAAAGCAGTGTTAATGACAGACATGTCTCACCCAAATCTTGTTATATTACTCATCAGTCAGTCTTTAGCATATACACAGGATGTTATGCTGTCATCTGGAAGAATCTGCAAAAGGGGCAACTGGTTTTTTAAACCAATTCTTGATTTTAATAATTAGCCTATGAATGCTAAAAGCAGATATAGCACCCTTTAACAACCACATGTGTAAGCTCAATGTCAGTAAAGAACAACCATCTATCCCAAGGGCTTTTCAAATAGAACATTAAATAGTAATACCTGCTAATTACTGTTCAGTATACATAGCTCTATAAAAGGCAAAAATTTATTGAGGTAACTGGCTTCTGTGGTAGGAATGATTTCTACAACCCTCTGGAGGGCTCTCCTCAGTGTTTTGTTGATAAAAATCCCCTAACTTACAAGCAGCCCAGAAGCTGAGTGGCAACTATCTCAGACTTCATTACATCAAATATCCCAGTGTTCTCCCTCCAAAACCCCTAAGGTTAAAGGAAAGCTGGAGAAACTTAGTATGGAATATCTCTTTCATAGGAATCTCAATGCACATTTTTTCACTTTTTTCTTTACTATTTTTGGAGTTGATTGTAACAGGATTTTATGTGAACACTTAAGCTATTCACAACCTATTTTTTCCCAGGTGTGTAAAAGCCTACCATGGGTACTTAACCACCCACTGGCTAATTTTGATCTATTTACTCACAGAGCTTCAAAAGCTGTAGCAACCCCTCTAGGTTATCCCAGAGCTATATAAAATAATAAATCTTTGTTAGGGATTAAGAGCTGAAGGGGATCTTAAGGTGTGGAGTCCAACTCCACCATCTTTATAAATAAACTAAGGCCCAGAAAAGTTACATAGATTCCCAAGGGTGGATACACTTAGTAAGTTATCTGAGGCAGGATTAAAACCCACATCTTACTCCAAGTCCAACATTCCACCTGCTACACTATGCTGCAATCTGTTCTGAATCAGATGTGGTTGGGCTTGCTTCAGCCTTAACCCAAATCCTTTAGATGGAAGGCTGCTTCCAAATTATTAGCTATAGAAATGAAATTTTTCAATAGTATCCATTGGGGCAGAACTTTTTAAAATGCCCATTTAGCTACCTACTTTAAAAAAATACAAAGGCAAGACGAAGTTTAGAAGCATACACTTCTAGAGTACCTTTAAAAGAATTTTCAATTTCATGAATCTCATTCTTGAAGTGGAGCTGTGAAATACTCTACTGATAATTAGAGGGAAATTAGTGGTTAAGGCAAACTTTAGAGGCAGATTTGAGAATAGAAAAATTTCCTAACTCCCCAAATGACAATAAAACTTAAATCACTTCAGGACTAAACTCTGACTTCTGCCTTGATATCTGAGAGGATATAATATTAAAAAGTACCTGAGCCTTACCCTTTAAAAATAAAAGAAAGCAAGCACAACAAAGCTACAGAATTGAGAATTTGGCCTTCAAAAAGTGTTTGGCAATGGCACGTTTACAATGAAGAGAGATAGGGTGTATGGTACTGAAAAAGAAAATAAGTTTATCCCACTACTCAGCCTTCAGATACTAGATTTTAAGTCTCAGAGATAGAAAGGAGAGGGCCTTGGAGATTATTCCACCCAGTCCCCTCATTTCCCAGATGAGGAAAATAAGGCTAAAAGCCTCATACCCAAGACTACAGAAACTAGTAACTGGCCTCCAACTCCTATCTCTCCTTCACGACTTCCACAAAACCAGTGAAGACTACTCCAAAGTTGGGAAAGGTTCCAAATTAATAAACACAACTGGTATATCAAATTCCTTACTTTTGTACCTAGTTTCAGCCTAGACTGATAAAGGTCCTCAAAGGTTTACTTAGTAGTTTTAAAGACAGAATTATGGGCAATGGTTAAGTGTTCGTCCTTGACTGAACCCTCTACCTCCTTCAAAACCACCACTGATTACTTTCATTCAACTACAGATAATGACAAATCAACTCTATCTAACCCAGTGCCAACATCCCTGGCTCACAAGGACTTAACCCTTCTTGTCATCTCAGGATTTCATTTGGGAGCATGAGAGGGAGAGAAAAGGTGACACTTCAAAGCTCTGTTTTGAGCTTCTCATACAATCCTTCTTGGTCAATCATCTCTGTGTTCCCATACCAGCGGTGGTAGGCAAGGAGTGCTGCATTATGGGCTGCAATGGCACTCAACTCCATAGCACTTGCTGCCCACTCTATGCTATTGAGATAGTATATGCGATCATGGAGTATGATGGGAGGGCACTTCGCTGGGGGCTTATACTCGGGGTATGCAAGCCACTCCTTCTCCTCTACTGAATCATAAGAGGCAAAGAGCAAATTAAGTTGCTCCTTAGTAAGAGATTCTGAAGAAAAGATTTTCCAAACAGCCTGATCGGTTGGTGGCTTAGATTGAAGATCAGCCTCTCTTTTTATAGGGGTCACCATTGAGATGCTGTAAACAAATGATTTTGGGTTGTCGGTGGTGAAGACGTCAGAGAGATACAAGCTATCAGTTGCTGATGAGCCAAAGAAAGTTGGATTCAGTCGCCCATGAACAAGAGTAGACACCAAGTGGAAGTGGTGGTATTGATGAAATTCTGGAATGGGTGGGTCAAAGTTTAGAAAAGTGATATTGGACATTTTGCTGTTCAGTGGAGTAGCCACCATGACAATGTCGTAGAGGTCTGTGTTTATCCCTGAATCTGTTTTATAGGTCACTTCATATGCCTTCTTGGGTCCTCCTGGAGGGAAAAATCATTTTCATTAAAATTTTTTGTAACAAAGAAATAATGACAACACATTATTTCTTTTCCTTTTTTGTAATATTTCTTTAATTTATTTACTATTGGTTTACAACCTTCATTTCCACAAGTTTTTGAGGTTCTAAATTTTCTGCCTCCCTCCTCCCTTCCCACCATGGCGGTATGCAATCTGATAATATGTTCTACATATACCTTCATATTAAACATTAGGCAAGTTATAAAGAAGTATAACCAATGGAATGAATAACAAGAAAAAAGAAACAAACAAAACAAAATGAAAAAGAGAGTAAGTAGTTTGCTTCAATCTGCATTCTGACTCGGTAATTCTTTCTCTGTGTATGGATAGCCTTTTCCATCATGAGTTCTTTGGAGTTGTCTTACAACCTTGCATTGCTGAAGAGAGCCCAGTCTATCAGTCAGTCATCACAGATAAGATGCGTCTGTGATTGTGTGCAATGTTCTGGTTCTGCTCCCCTCAGTCAGCATCAGTTTATATACGTCTCTCCAGGTTAGTATGAAGTCTGCCTGCTCCTCATTTCTTATAGCACAATAGCATTCTATTACATTCATATACCACAACTTATTCAGCCATTCCCCAACTGATGGGCATCCTCTTGATTTCCAATTCTTTGCCACCACAAAAAGAACTGCTGTTAATATTTTGTACATATGGGTCCTTTTTCCACTTGTATGATCTCTTTGGGATACAGCCCTAAAAGTGGTATTACTGGACCAAAGGATATGCACATTTTTATAGCCCTTTGGGCATAGTTCCAAATTACTCTCCAGAATGATTGGATCAGTTCACAACTCTACCAACAATGCATTAGTGTTCCAATTTTCCCACATCTTCTCCAACATTTATCATTTTCTTGTTTTGTCATGTTAGCCAATCTAACCAGTGAGATGTGTGGTACCTAAGAGTTGTTTTGATTTGCATTTCTCTGATCAATAGTTATTTAGCGCATTTTTTTCATGTGTTTATAGAAAGAACACATTATTTCAAAAGTGTCTGGAAAACTATTTTTATAGGATTGTTTTCTCAAATTCTACAAGGAATTCAAGAATTTTTAATACTTAAAAGATAAAAGACTAGGAGCAGCTAGATGGCACAGTGAATAGAACATTGGCCCTGGAAACAGGAGGACCTGAGTTCAAATCCGGCCACAGACACTTAACACTTACTAGCTCTGTGACCTTGGGCAAGTCACTTAATCCCAACTGCCCTGCCCTCCCCCCTCCAAAAAGAAAAAATAAAAGAGAAAAGACTGTTCTTTGGCCTCACCTCAACAGAACAACTCAAAAGAGAAATTACAATGCCTTACTAACAAATGGTAAAATATCAGAGGACCTTTACTTTGGGGGATAGCATTATATTGGGAGAATAAAAAGGATCTCTTATTATATATTAATTAGGTAGACATAATCAGCACCATTCTCCACTGGTTCTCCTACTTCTCCAACTGTTCCCTTCATGATTGCTTAAATTTTACCTCACCCTTTAACGTGGGTAATTTTCTGAAGGATATGTCCTCAGAGTTCTTAACTGGGAATCCAAAGACCTAAGTTCAAACCCTCAAACAATTTACTTGTTGTGTGACCCTGACCAACTCACTTCAGCACTCTAGTTTCAGTTTCCTCATATGTAAAAAGAGGGGACTGAATAAGATGATCTCTGAGGTGCCTTTTAGCATTAAACCTATGAACTTGCTCCATGAAATCTTGCCTCTCCCTCTTAAAATGTAAGCGCCTCCATGTGACCTTGGGCAAGTCACTGAACTCCAATCACCCTGCCTTCCCCCCTCCAAAAAGCAAAAAAAAAAAAAAGTAAGCTCCCTACAAGCAGGGATGGTCCGTCATTCTTTTTGCTTCTATTCTTGGCACAGAGTAAGGACTCGATTGCCACCTCAACCCTACCACTCTGCAGTCCCTATAATCCACTCCCCTCCTGTTCTACCGTGCCCTCAGGCAACATCATTATCAAACTCCTTCCATCTCATATTCTGTTCATCTTCTATTACTGACAGAAACCCTGTTCCTATTCTCACACTCTTGACACAGGGTCTAGAGGAGGGATCAGCTCAGTTGTCCTTCTTGACTGATACCTGCTGTAATGGAAAGATCTTCCCTGCCCCTAGGCCCTTTGATTGGCTTAAGAGACTTTGATTGACTTAAGTGACTCTGAGAACCTTCCTTGATTTGAAAATATACTCTGCCCCCTAATAGGCTGAATGTGGTCACATGGAGCCTGTGGTAGGAGGCTTGGTTTTCAGGAAATGACCACACCTTGATGCTGTGTGATTGGGCAGTGGGTCAAGAGGGTGCTTACATTCTCTGACCCAGGAGAAGACTATATAATCCCTGATTTTGAGGCTTTGCTTTGGGGCTCACTTTGAGAAGTGTTGTGTGATTTGACTAGCTGAGACTGGGCAGCTGTTGAGAGTCCCCCGGCTTTGAAAACCCAGATGTTGATGCTTCCCTCTCTGGTAACTGTGATTTGGTATTGATGTAATGGTTGGATAGTTTGGAAGCCTGTCTGTTTGATCTGTAAGTTCTGTAACTCTGAAGTTCAGGGTGCTGACCTTCTCCCCCTGAACTAGGTAATGTATGTTTGTTTGATTAAAGTAAGCTTGTTAACCCATTTTGAGTTGCTTTCCTTTACAAAAGCAGATCTAAGAACCTGTGTTGGCAGCCATGCTGGGGATGTTGGGGTGCTTGCTGCTACAAATGGCTACGAGGGATGGGATCTGCTGAGTAAAAGGAAAGTATGGGGGCAGGGATAATTGTTTCTTTCCCAGTTGTGGTAGCTGTGATTCTATGGAGCCATGGAGCAGGAGAGAACGGCCTGCATGCTGACATCACTGAGCTGAGAGCAGGAATGGTGAGCTGCCTGCTTGGAGACCTGTGGAGAAGCCAGGAGCTGCTGCCTTCTGCTGGAGGAGAAGGAACCCAGGAGTTTGGAGTTCAGCCACAGGACAAGATAAGGACTGTGAGGCAAAGCAGGGGCACTGAATGTGTTTCCTTGCTGCATCCCACGGTTTGGGACCCAGGGGGGATGGACTTGTGACTATGGTGGGTGGGGTGAAGTGCCATGGACCCCCAAGGACCCCACCTTTGGTTTTGTTGCCCAGCTCCCTCTCTGGACTTGGAAGCAGGGGCTGGAGCAGGGTTATGGAAAGGACACCCCCCTCCTCCCAAGAGAACTTTATTTGGACTCTTGTTTTGAAATAATGTGATAATGCAATGTACTTTGTTTAAGGCCCAGTGGCCACTTTGGTAACTTTAGATGTACCTTGAAAATGACTTAAGAGATGCTTAATGCTTAGTGAAATGTAAATTGTCTATACTATGCTTACTTAGTAAGACTTTACTGAATAAGTTACTGATTGTATTTTGAGATTGTTACTGATAAGAGACTGAGTTAATCAAGATTTTGCCCCATGAGTGGAAGACTCTGATAATGTATTTTGAAAACTGATGTGACTGATTGAATTAACTTGAGAGTGACTATTTTTTGATTTTACCGATAAGTGACTGAGTTAACAGTTGCCCCATGAGTGGAAGACTTGGACTATTGTACTTTGAGATTATATTGTGATTTTCTTATGTACCTGGAAAAGTGACCTCAGAGATGTTTTAGTGCTAATTCAAATGTAAATTGTGTATGCTATGGGCATGAAAGATCTTGGGGCCTAATTAATGGAAAGATCTTCCTTGCCCCTAGGCCCTTTGATTGGCTTAAGAGACTTTGATTGACTTAAGTGACTCTGAGAACCTTCCTTGATTTGAAAATATACTCTGCCCCCTAATAGGCTGAATGTGGTCACATGGAGCCTGTGGTAGGAGGCTTGGTTTTCAGGAAATGACCACACCTTGATGCTGTGTGATTGGGCAGTGGGTCAAGAGGGTGCTTACATTCTCTGACCCAGGAGAAGACTATATAATCCCTGATTTTGAGGCTTTGCTTTGGGGCTCACTTTGAGAAGTGTTGTGTGATTTGACTAGCTGAGACTGGGCAGCTGTTGAGAGTCCCCCGGCTTTGAAAACCCAGATGTTGATGCTTCCCTCTCTGGTAACTGTGATTTGGTATTGATGTAATGGTTCCAGATGTTGATGCTTCCCTCTCTGGTAACTGTGATTTGGTATTGATGTAATGGTTGGACAGTTTGGAAGCCTGTCTGTTTGATCTGTAAGTTCTGTAACTCTGAAGTTCAGGGTGCTGACCTTCTCCCCCTGAACTAGGTAATGTATGTTTGTTTGATTAAAGTAAGCTTGTTAACCCATTTTGAGTTGCTTTCCTTTTGAAAAGCAGATCTAAGAACCTGTGTTGGCAGTCACCCTGGGGATATTGGGGTGCTTGCCGCTACACCTGCAGACCTCTACCGTACCATCATCCTTAAACTCTAAGCATCCTTGCCCCATCACTGTTTGTGGCTTGCCAATTTCCATCCTCAAAACTCACCTTCCTACTCCCACTCCCATATTTTTGAAAGTCATGCAACTCTGATGAATGAGCCCATTAAAATTTCATTTTATCTAATTTCATGTGACCAAAATATTAATAGTCATACAATAAAAAATCAGAAGAGAATTGTACCAGGTACTTCTGCTGGCTATGGTGACAGTAAATTTTCCTTTCCCAAAGAAGGGATAAGGGGCTATCAGAAAGTTAAAATAGGTCATTTTGGTTCCATGAAATTAAAAAACTTGCATTGACAAAATCAACATGACAGGGATAGGGGAATCTTACTGACTGGGAGGAAAAAAACTTTACAATAAATAGATATGATAAGATCTGATAGATCTGATCTCCAAGAAATATAGAAAACTAACCCAAATATATAAGATCAAGAGCCATTCTTCAATAGATAAGTTGTCTAAGAATGCAGTTCTCAAAAGTACAGCAAACTACCAACAACCATGTGAAAGATTACTCCAAATCACTAATAATAAGAAAAATGCAAATCAAAACAACTCTGAGGTTTCACTTCACAACCAACAAACTGGCAAAGCCCATGTTAAAGAGATTTGGAATACAACAGTATCACTAAAACACTGTTGGTGGAGCTGTGACTTGGTCCAACCATTCTTGAAAACTAAGAAAATGTCACTAAAATGTTCATATCTTTTGATCCAGAGATCTCACTGTTAGACTTATACCCCAAAAAGGTCAAAAATAAAAAGAGGCAGGGCGGCTAGGTGGCGCAGTGAATAGAGCGCCGGCCCTGGAATCAGAAGGACCTGAGTTCCGAGCAGGCCTCAGACACTTAATCCACACAAACAAAAAAAAAAAACCTAGCCGTGTAACTTTGGGCAAGTTACTTAACCCCAATTGCCCTAAAGGGGCAGCTAGGTGGCACAGTGAGTAAGAGTGCCGCCGGCCTCGGAGTTGGGATGACCCGAGATCAGATCCGGCCACAGAAAATGAGCACCCACGCATAAATAATGACTTGCCGTGTAACCTTGAGCAAGTTACTTAACCCCAATTGCTTTAAAAAATAAATAAATAAAAATAAAAAGAGGCCTCTATATGCACTAAAATAAGCATAGGCCATCATGTGGGGGGAAAGTTAAACAAATGGTGGCATGGGATATAATGGAATAGTACCGTACCTTAAAACCCATGACTATGTAGAATTCAGAGAAACATGGGAAAACTTGTATGAACAAAGTGAAATAAGCAAAAAACAAAATACATAATTACTGTCAGTGGAAAGAACAGCAGTAACAACAGAAAAACTTTGTAATTATGATAACCAAATCTGGCCTTAAAGACATGAGAAAATGAATCTACCTTCCTTTTCTGTAGAGATAAAGGACTCTAGGTATAGAACATCACATATACTATTAGACTTGATTTACTGGGTTTGTTGTTGTTTTTTGCCAAACTGCTTTTTAAAAAATTCTCCATTAAAAGGAATGGCTTACTGAGTGGGAAAAAGGGAGGACATGTTGGGAAATGAAGGTGATATAAAAACAAAAGTTAGCGCTGATTTTTTTGTTTGTTTGTTTTTGGAGGGCGATTGGGGTTAAGTAACTTGACCAAGGTCACACGGCTAGGTTTTTGTTTGTGTGTCCGTTAAGTGTCTGAGGTCGGATCTGAACTCAGGTCCGTCCAAGGCCGATGCTCTACTCACTGCACCATCTAGCCGCTCCGCTGATTTTTTAAGAAAGACTAATTTCACCTCTTCTTTTGGCAAAGATCATAGGAGCCTACAATCCTAGATATGGTTACACCTAAAGATTAATGGTTTTCTATCAATGTGGACAGAAGTCTATGGTATAGGCCATGGGGATTTATACTTAGCCCTGTGCTATTTTTTTTTAACAATAACTTGGTTATAGCTACCTTATAAGACTTGCAAATAACACAAATCTAGGAGGGATAACTAATATGTTGGCTAACAGAGTCAGGATCCAAAAAGATTTCAACAGCCTACAATTTAGGGCCTGAATCTAATCAATCAAAAGGGATAAATGGAAACTCTTAAATTTGTGTTCAAAAAAATTCAACTTCACTAGTATCAGATGGCTATTATATGGGATGGCTCTCTAGGAGAGAGTAAGGGAGGATATATGTGGAAATTTTAGGGGATAAATATTAATAAGTATCTTAAATGTGTTTTTTTTAATCAAGCATTAAGATGGGGAAGTCATCACTATGTAAGTAATTCTTCTAAAAGAGATCTGAGGGTCTTAGTGAACTGTAAACTCAATATGAGACAGCAGTGGGATATATGACATTTCAAAAAGCTAAGGAAAATTCAGGATTTATTAAGTCATAGTGGTCAGGATTAAGTAGGTGATAGCCCCTTTATACTCTATCCTGATCAGACAATATATGAAATACCACATCTGGTCAGAACATTTAGGAACAAACATTAATAAGGTATTGAAGAGTATCCAGATAAGCATGACCAAGATGGTGATGGACCTTGAGTTTATGCTATATGGGGATCAGGTTAACTGGAATTGGAAATGAAGAGAAAAAAAGACTTACAGAGCAAGAAGAATGCAATCAGTGACTGGGGAGTAGAAGGGGTGAAGGGAGACAGGACAAGAGGTCTTGAAGTATCTGAAGGACCATCTTGTAAAAGAAAGATTAGATTTATACAAAAGTCAAGAAGTGCGTATTTCAGCATGGCCTAAGGTAAATTTTCCTAACAACCGTTGTTATTGAGTCATTTTTCAGTCATGTCTAACTCTGTGACCCTATTTGGTTTTCTTGGCAAAGACACTGGAGTGTTTTGCCATTTCCTTCTCCAGCTCATTTTACAGATAAGGAACTGAGGCAAACAGGGTGAAGTGACTCACCCAGAGTCACACAGCTAGGAAGTAAGTGTCTAAGGCCAGATTTGAACTCAGGAAGAGGAGTCTATCCTCTGTGCCACCCAGCTGTCCTAACAATTTGGATCAATTCAAAAATGGAATAGGCTGCTTCAAATAATAGGTACCTCTTGCTAGGAGTCAAGTGAAGATTGTGGGATCATTCATCAGGAACCTTGCTCATGTATAGGTTAGGCTCTGGCATCCCTTCCAATTCTGCCCCCTGAACTTAGCTGCCATCTAAAACTCTTCTGGATCTTCTCTTCTCTCTTTACATTCTCTCCATTACTGAACTCATGGCTCCCATATTTTCAATCAGCTCTACAGATGCCTCCAAAATCTAGAGGTACAGCCCCAATTTCTCTGGAAATTCAGTCCCACTTTTTCAACTGCCTACTAGCTGTTCCATCTCCCTCTCTCAAATTCTACAAGCCAAAAAAAAAAAAAATACAACTCACCCTTAAGGAGCCCTATTCTCTATATTTGTAGGGACAAGGATAAGGACCCCAATCACTCATTCTTAACCTGACAATCATTCCTTCTTCCTCACCGCCCTTTCCCATATCTAATCCACTGGCCAGTTTTGTTGAGTCTACTTCTGTATCTCTTTCATCAGTACCATTATGTCTATGTACGCCCCCACCTACTTTCAGAACTTCTTGCCTCACCTATTGTTAATTTGTTAATTGATCTTGTGCTTATACTACCTCCTCTTCAATTCACCTTCCAGATAGCTCCCAATATTCTCTTCCTAAGGCACATGCTTGACCATATCACTCTAACAATCAGAAAAATTCAAATCAAGACAACCTCTAAGATATTACCTTACACCCACACCTTACACCCACTAAAATGAAATAATTAGCAACAACAAAAAAGATAAAACAATCTTTATGTGCAACAATTGGTGAGCAGCTAAATAAATTATGGTTTGTTAATCTAATAGAATAGTATAGTGCTGTAAAAATATTAAATCTGAAGCATACAAGGACATTTGGAAAGAGCTCCAAAAATCAAAGTAGAATGACAGACCCAGAACTCTGTACACACAGCCTATATATATATATATAAAATTGTATATATTTATAATTGTATATAATTATATATGTGTATTTTGTATATGTAATATATATTGTATATTTTTGGAGGGCAATTGGGGTTAAGTAACTTGCCCAAGGTCACACGGCTAGTTTTTTTAATTTGTGTGTCAAGTGTCTGAGGCCTGATCTGAACTCAGGTCCTTCTGACTCCAGGGACAACGCTCTACTCACTGAGCCACCTAGCCGCCCCCAGCCAATTATATTTTTTAAAAAGAAAGCAAAGGCAAAGACAAAGGTAGCAGAATTTCAGATCAACCAAGGAGACATAAGACAAAAGCCTTTATGTTTTATGTTTCTGTTAATTCATTTGGTTCTACCTTTTAAAGAATTGTTTATACAATACAGATTTTATTTATTTTATATATTTAATATACTACTTCCTTCTGTTGACAGTTATTGTTTTAATAAAGATATTTTTTTTTTTTTTTTTTTTTTTTTTTTTTTTTTTTCTTTTTGGAGGGCAACTGGGGTTAAGTAACTTGCCCAAGATTACACGGCTAGGTTTTTATTTGTGTGTGCGTTAAGTGTCTGAGGCCGGATCCGAACTCAGGTCCTTCTGACTCCAGGGCCAGCACTCTACTCACTGCGCCACCTAGCCGCCCCAATAAAGATATTTTTAAGAAAATCTTTAGAGGTTCTCCATTGCCTTTAAAAGAGAAATATATAAATACCTTAGCCTCATATTTAAGGTTCACCACAATCTGGCTCCAACCTACATTTTCATCCTTATTTCAAATAACTCATCTGCCTCATTCACCCCCTTACATCTAGGCCCATCTCCAACTATGCTTTACTCTTCAGCTATCATCATCCCTTTATATCTGGAATCATAATCTAATCAATGCTGCCTTTGTTACTTGGAAAGGGTGTTAATCTACTCCCCTCTGGCTCTACTTGTGACAATCTAAGCCAAAATAGTCCCTAACTTATTACCTAAGTGTTATCTCCCTTAATTAGAAGGTAAGTTCCTTGAGGGCAGGAAGTACCTTACTACATTTGCATGTGAATCCACAATGCTTATCACAGAGCTTGACACACAGTAATCTCTCAATAAATGGGGTTGTTGTTTTTTTGTTTATTCACCTTCACATTCTCTATATTCTGGTCAAATCAGGCCAGGAACTGTGGCCTAAAACTGACATTCCAAATCCCTGCTACATGTATTTGCCCAATTGTCCTCCACAGGTAAAATACACCTGCCTCTTCATCTCCAGGGTAGCTAGATGGGGCAGCTGACAGAGTGCCTGGCCTAGAGTCAAGAAGACTGATCTTCCTGAGCTCAAATTCAGCCTCAGACACCTACTCGGCTGTGTGAGCCTGCACAAGTCACTTAACCCTGTTTGCTTCAGTTTCCTCATCTGTAAAATGAGCTGAAGAAGGAAAATGGCAAATTAGTATCTTTGCCAAGAAAACTCCAAATGGGGTCACAAAGAGTCAGAAACTATTTAACAACTTCTCTCATTCTCAGAATATTTATCTTCCTTCTGGGCTCAGATCAGGTGCCCCCTCCTTTCTGAAGTTTTAGGTCACTCCATCTCACCCTTCAGCCTCCAGTTGTTAAGATTTCCCTCTGTTCTCAAATTATCTTGAATTTACTTGTCTACACATAGGTTTTATACTACAAACATAGCTGTAAGCTCTTTGAGGGTAGTGACTGTTTTCATTTTTGATTCTGTATTCTGAGTGCCTAGAACATAGCAGGTGTTTAATCAATGTCTGTTAAACTGAAATGAACACATAAATGGTACATTTGGGATGGTGGTGTGGAAAGGAAAAGAAAAACTTATCTTACTGTCCCATCCTTGCCCCCTCCCCCAAGTCCCACTCCAAGCACTAAATAATCATCTTCTAGAAGAGGTAAGGAGGAAAAAATTGAAAAACCTGCAGAGAAACTTACCTGTCTGTGTGGTCCTTGCCTTTTCCTCTATGTAAATAACTGAGCCAGAGATAAGCAAAGCTTTGGAAAACTTCAGGAGCTCTTCACAAACACGTTTATTTCCACCTTCTACAGCCCACAGGCCAGAATCTATACCTGCTAAGGACACTGCACCTGTCAGAGAGGGAAAAGTGTTTTAAAATGCAAGACAGGCCACAGAAGAAGGCTTCTATCCATCCAGTCTCCCCAGATTTGTTAGCATCGTTCCGCAGTTCAGAATAGCAATTGGATGGATGAAGTTATGCTTAGATTTTTCATAGTTCCTCACCCAAAGAATCAGGAGCTAGAAGAAGGCTGATTCTATGTGAATTTCATCTTTATTTCCATTAGATATTTGCTAGGTTTTCTCTACACAGAGAATCAAGAAACAGACTGTCCTCTGTTGCACATGGGCCTTTTGTGGTCTTGTGGAACAAAAGCTATTCTCTCTAACATGGAGATGATACAGAGAGGCCAGGGCTGTTAAAACCACAGCCATACCCCTTTTACAAAACACATTTCCTTGAGTAAATCCAAAGCAAACTGAATGTGTTGGCTTACCTACAAAGCCATTGATGCCTGCATTCTGGCCATAATTGAACCTCGTGGCGGGAATAACAATTTCATTGAGGAATTTCTCTGAGAAGCCCGCTTTCTGCATAGACTGGAGAATGGTCCGGTTGAGCATTCCAGCAAATTCGTCCCCTCCTAGGGCATGCATCAAGCCTTCCACGCTACTAAAAGAGTAGTCGTGGGACTGATAGCGGTAAATCCTTCATTGAAAAGAGGGGAAAGAGCCATTAAGCACCAAAGAGAATAATTCCTGACCCCACAGTCTGTTTCCAGAAGCTGTCCATATGAGAAGGGTGGGGAAAGGGTAGAGATAGAAGAAAAAAGGAAGAAATGGTATCCTGAAATCAAAAGACAATGGGGGTTGAATATTTCCAGCCCTAGTTCCTTTCCTAAATTTTAGTCCCTGGTCTTCTACTGCATGCTATCTATCCTTTTTTGTTCTACAATCACCATACATTCAACATGTTCCTAAAACCAAGTTTATTTTTCTCTGCAGAAAGGGAAACTGACAGACAAACAGAAACAGAAGGAGGGGAGGAGAGGGAGGAGAAAGAAGAAAAGAAGGAAGGAAGGAGGGAAGGAAGGAAGGAAGGAAGGAAGGAAAGAAAGAAAACCAGTTGACTCTTCTTACTTTCCTAATTCAAAGATCTTATTATCTTCTTCCTGTCATCCATCCTGAATCATGTTTGACACCTCCCTAACTTTCATATCCAGTCAGTCACCAATTTCTTTTTTCTTTCTTTCTTTTTTTTTTTTTTGCTTTTTGGAGGGCAATTGGGGTTAAGTAACTTGCCCAAGGTCACACAGCTAGGTTTTGGTTTGTGTGTGTTAAGTGTCTGAGGCCAGATCCGAACTCAGGTCCTTCTGACTCCAGGTCAGCGCTCTACTCACTGCGCCACCTAGCTGCCCCAGTCACCAATTTCTATCAATTCTTTCAAAATATCTTCCATTATATTCCCACAGTCACAGGCTTTGTTGAAGTATGGACTAGGGCAATAAGAGTTTTCCCTTACTCAAATCTCTTCCTCATTCAATCCATTCTATACATTCTTATAAAATAAATCTTACTGAAATACCCTTTTCATCAAGGCAGTCTTCTACTCAAAAACCTGTGACTCCTATTGCTACAACAGACTTATCAAACCAAATTAAAATGTAATTGGAAAACGTTAAAAAAATAAAAATACAATAAAACATAGATAATGTTAACCTATGATTTTCTAAGTCAATATGCAGCCTGCAGAATCTGTTTTTATTTGAGTTTGACACTACTGATCTAGTCTACCTGCACCCCAACCTATTTTATAGATGAAGCTCAGACCCATAGAGGTCAAGGGCCTTGCTAGAACTCACAAAGGTGGAAATAACAGGGTTGGAATTATACTCTGAACCTGGCTTTCATTCCACAACACCCACACCACCTCCATCTACAGAAATTTTTTTAAAAAGGGAAGGTAGAAAAGGAGAGAGAGAGAGAGAAATAGAGGGAGGGAGGGAGAAGAAGGGAGAGGGAGAGAGGGAGAGAGGGAGAGAGAGAGAGAGAGAAAGAGAGAGAGAGAGAGAGAGAGAGAGAGAGAGAGAGAGAGAGAGAGAGATCCAAGTGCTCTAGAAAAAGATTTCATGAAAGAAGTGTGTATTGGGATTTGGGTACTTTGAGAGGGGTGAAAAGCCCAAATAGAATTGCAGTGGAAAACTGCACATCAAGAAGCAAAGAATGATAGGAGTGGGCCAGTCTATGAAGGGCCTGGAAAACTAGTCAGCTAACACCAAACTTTCTCTCAAAAATTAGTCACTCCAAGGTTGCTTGTACACTAAAGTCTTCCCCACTGACTTCGTCAGTAAGTCATCACTTTTCCTAATGCATTCGAGCATTTTGTGAATGAATTTTTAACAAAGACACCCAATGTCCCCCATAAACTTCACACATACAGACATTCATGCGCGCGCGCGCACACACACACACACACACACACACACACACACACACACACACTTAATGAAATTGAGGGAACAAATCCTCCCTAAATGACTACCAATGAGACAGCAAGATACCCTGAAAAAAAAAACCCAGACCAGTTTCAGGGGAAGCCAAAAAACCAAAGGACTCTTTCATGGGCAAACCTTCTGCCTCTACCACCACCACCAGTACTTCCATTCCTGTACAAAAAAATATGAGTAAAGCTTTAGGTTTCTGTGCTACTCAAAGAAACTGAACACTGATGAAAATATCTTGCAATTGTATAATATTCAGATTTGGCAAGAATTATGATGCGATGAAACGCAGGTAAACCAGGTACTCCAGATCCAGATTCACCTGGTAATTCCCAACCCTATCTCTATACTAATCTGGGACGTCTCTAAATATTCTAGTGAACACTATGAATTTTGAAAAGAAAATCCTAATTTATTTTATTAATAAAAAATATGTCACACAGTACTTTTCAACTAATCAACAAATATGTATGCTAGGCACTGTATAAAAAAAAGCAAACAGTACCTACCTTCAAGGATTTTATATTCTAATGAAGGAAACAGCACACAAATAGATACGTACAAGGTACATCTATCTTGGGGCAGGTACGTGGAGAAGGGGATAGAGCACCAATCCTGGAGACAGGAGGACTTAAGTTCAAATCCAACCTTACTAGCTGTGTGACCCTGGACAAGTCACTTAACCTCCAAAGAATGCCTCCAAGAAAAAAAAAGATAAGTTTATCCTGTCATGTAATCAAACAGTGGAGGAGATGAGATGGTCACACCTACAAAAAATTTGGGAACTAAGGCATTTTACTATAAGACTCTTGGAGAGCCAAGACTCATTCTTCTTTGTATCTACAGCACCTAGCTGCTTAACTAAATTAGATCAAGATACAATTTCCAAAACTCTGAGACTCCTCTTGAGACACATCTGTTGCTGGTCCTTGTTTATTCATGGCTACAATTAGCCCAAGAGAGGTTGCCCTTCTGTTACTCAAACAAGCAATTCCTTACTTGCTGGGGAAAAAAAACCCAGAGACACAGCAGCCTAGCCCAACCTGCCTGGTTTCCAGGGCCTGTAGGAACAAGTTACCTACTGACTTTTAAAAGGAGAATTTTGTTTCTAGGTTGATGACTGACTCACAAACGTTTGCTCCTTCTAATAATGTCTTCAGTTGCCCTGACAGATCCTTCAGAAGAAAATCCACTATAGTGGGATACCATGGACTCCAAAGAAATACCAAAAACAGCTAAATTTCATAAACCCAGAAATTAAGGTTTGAGGGAGAAAGAAATCTGTGATACTTATCAGAAGGTTGAAGAAATAACAGCATGTTTATCCCACTTGAGCTAAAGAATAGGCTATGTGATATGGCACGTAATTTGATATTTTGGCACTTAGTTTATTCACTTGGCCGGGCAATCGCGGTAATAAATTATTACTCCTGCCAGCATCTTGTATACACATGCCCCATTTTCCACAAAGTTCAAAATTAGCCATTCTAATAAGCACAAACCCCTCCCCCAACCATCCCTAACCCTAACACTCAATTAATTTCTAACCCTAATGCCACCCCAAATTGGGCTATGCCTTGAAAGAGAATTAGGTTGTGGGTAAATATCAGATCTTAATAAAAACTCTTAACTACATAAGACCCATAAAGAGGCAACTTGGTATTGTGGAAAGAACTTTTGACCTGGGAATCGGGATACCTGAGTTCTAATTCAGATTTGATCTTTGCTGGGTAATCACTTCACTTCTCTCCCTGAAATGAGGGTAACAATGACTATATTTCCCACCTCAA
This sequence comes from Gymnobelideus leadbeateri, assembly GCA_011680675.1. NCBI lineage: Eukaryota > Metazoa > Chordata > Mammalia > Diprotodontia > Petauridae > Gymnobelideus > Gymnobelideus leadbeateri. The sequence continues at coordinate 17,106 of WOXC01009701.1, read as the reverse complement.
AGGGTCGTGGTGAAAAAAGCATCTTGTAAGCTTTACAGTGCTATGAAAAACGACGCATTCTTCCAACTGCTGTTGTTGCTAACTGATCTTATCATGGTGACATGGCTTAAAACAGGCCAGTCTAGAAAGCTTAAATACCTTCTACCCCTGCTAGCCTGGCTTTAACAAGTACTGCCATATTCCTTGAGAACATTTCTAAAACTGGAATGATCCCCCTCCACTTTGGGAATGGAGAAAATCTCTGCAGTGGTCCCTATAATTTTCATAACAATACCACACAGTCACTGGGAAATCTGGAAGGCGAAATTCAGAAACTGGAATTCCTAAAGTCCAAAAAAATTTTTTTTAATTTATGATAAAACAATTACCTCATAAACTTGTCAAAGATATCTTCCATCCACATATGCATCCGGAGGAACTGAAATCCATAGTGCCAGAAGAGCTTAATCATGTTAATGATGAACCAACCACTCTCTTGAAACACAAGTTGTTCTCCATTATGAATACCCATGAGACCATCAATACACTGGACAGTGGGGAGATCTGCAAAAACAGAGAGGGAAAATCAGTGATCCGTATGCATCCCAGACACCACTTTAAGAAGTAGTCTAATATGATACTTGCATGAAGAAATGGTAGGACAAAATAAGCAGGACCAAGAGGGCAATGTATATAACGCTGCTACTGTTGTCATTATTCAGTCATTTCAGTTGTGTCTGATTCTTCATGCCCCCATTTTGAGTTTTCTTGGCAAAGATACTGGAGTGGTTTGCCACATGAGGAAACTGAAGTAAACAGGATTAAGTGACTTGCCCAGGGTCACTCAGCTAGTAAGTATCTGAGGTCAAATTTGAACTCAAAAAGAGGAGTGTCCCTGACTCTAGGCCTAGCACTTTATCTACTGAGCCACCAAGCTGCCCAAAGACCACAAATACTTATAAAGAAAAAATACTATAAGACTCAAAACTGGTCAATGCAGTGACTAACCACAACCTGAGAAGACTGATGTTTCTCTGATTACAAATGAAATGGAAACAGAATGAGGCATCCATTTTCCTTCCTTCCTTCCTTCCTTCCTTCCTTCCTTCCTTCCTTCCTTCCTTTCTTCCTTCCTTCCTTCCTTCCTTCCTTCCTTCCTTCCTTCCTTCCTTCCTTCCTTCCTTCTTTCTCTCTTTCTTTGTTTTGCTTTTTGGATGGGGAAGGTAGGGCAACTGGAGTTAAGCTCCTTGCCCAAAGTCACCCGGCTTGTTTTTTGTATTAAGTGTCTGAGGCCAGCTTTGAGCTCAGGTTCTCCTGACTCCAGGGCTGGTGCTCTATTCACTGTGCCACCTAGCCGCCCAAGGCATCCATTTTCAAACATGGCCAATGCATTGATTTATTTTGCTCAACTACCCTTATCTGTTATGGAGGATTCCATTGAAGAGGGGGGAGTTATTTGGAAGTGTCAATATTGTAAGGAAAAAAGGGGCATCAATAACACAATTTTTTAGAAAGGGAAATCTATAAAAAGAAAAAAAAAGCCTTCCTTATCTAGAAGCTAACTGTAGAAACTTAGACTTTAAGTACAGGAGCTAAGTAGGGATTTCAAATAGGAAGGAGTCAAATCAAGCAATCTACTAGCATATTGTACATATACTTACTATATGCCAGGAACTAATCTTCCCAGAATCTTAGCAATGGGAGCGACCCCTGCTTCCCCAGCTGGATCCTCAATGTGCAGAATTTGGGCATAAACAGAATCTTTTTAAAAAATTCCCTTCAATATTTAATTTCTTCTCCCTTTGACTCCTGTATGGCTATACCACTGGCATTCTCATCTCATGGTTTAACTGTGACTCCATGCTCCCCATTTCCCCTAATATACATTTCTGTCATTCATACTTTGCCTTCTGTTTGCTGCTATCTCACCCAGGCTGACCAGACTGAGATTCTGAGTATGTGCCTGCACACAGACTGCAAAAAGGGGGAAAGAAGAAAAGAGGAAAGGAAAAGGGGGGGACAGACAGACAGAGAGAAAGAAAGAAAAGTAGAGAGAGGATGCATATGTGTGTGTGTGTGTGTGTGTGTGTGTGTTTGTGTCTGTGTGTGTCTGTGTCTGTGTCTGTGTCTGTGTCTGTGTAGGATGCAAAAGGGAGAGTAGGCCTCCTAACAGAAACTTGCTTTTCAGGTCAATGGCTTGGGAGTCAGAAAACTGCATTTCTTAGCCCTGGCTCAGTCACTAATGTGACCGTAGACAAGTCGCCTTACCTGCTCTGGACCCTGGCATCTTTACCCATAAAATATGGAGGCTGAGCAAGATAATTTTAAAGTTCCTGCCAACTCTGAAGCTGGATGACAAAATCTACAAGAAAACTTTAGGCAAACTCTTTGTGATGTGGCCCAATTCAGTTCTAGTTGTGTGTGTCTGTAGACACATACATGTATAAATATATGCATGTATATACATGTGCATGTACATGCATACATATATACATACATACCTGTATTTATTAATGTTGTTCAGTCATTTTCAGCCATGTCTGACTCTTCATGACCCCACATGAGGTTTTCTTGGCAGAGAGATTGGAGTGGTTTGTCATTTCCTTTTCCAGGGGATTAAGACAATCAGGTTAAGTGACTTGCCAAGGTCACACAGGTAGTAAATGTCTGAGGATGGATTTGATCTCAGGTCTTCCTAAAGCCAGGCCTAGAGCTACATCCACTAAGCTGCCTTGCTGCCTGTGTATGTGTATACATACACAAACATACATATATACACATTCATATGTGTACATATACACACATCTATATTCCTTTCATTGAAGTGAACTTGTACTCCCTGGTTTTTGGTTGTTGCTGTTGTTGCTGAGGCATTTCAGTCATGTCTGACTCTTTGTGACCACGTTTGGGGTTTTCTTGGCAAAGGTACTGTCGTGATTTACCATTTCCTTCTCCAGCTCATTTTACAGATGAGGGAACTGAGGCAAACAGGATTAAAGGACTTGCCAAGGGATGTAGCTAGTAAGTGTCTAAGGCCAAATTTGAACTCAGGGCTTCCTGACTCCAGGCCCAGTACTCTATCCATTGCACTACCTAGGTGCCCTGATACTCCCTGGTATTTCTGCTTATTGATCCTAATTTTGCCCTCTGGAGCTAGAGTTTCATTCTAATCTCTTTTCAGATGAGAGTCCTTCAAAAAATATCTTTAAAAAGATAAGCCATCAAAACCCCCTTAAGACTCCTCCAGGCTCAACACTTCCAAGTCATTCAAGCCTTCTCTCCCATGGCATGGTTGGTGGTCCTCCCTGGGGCTAGCCACTCTCCTCTCACTCTAGTTAGTCAATGTTCCACTTAACATGGACATTGAGAACCAACCACAAAAACAGATGCCATCTGACACTGGCAGGGTCCACTGAAACACAGTATGTTTGAAGGTACCTTAGAGGCTAAAATCCTGGCTCTGTCAATGCCTGTATGTGTGACCTTGGGTAAGTCACATGGCCTCTACAGGTTTCAGTTTCTTTATTGGCAAAAGGTCAGGGTTAAGCTTGATGATCCTAAGGTCCCTTCAAGCTCAGATATGCTATGAATCTTGATTTCTATTAGCTTATACCCAGAGAAAAGAAATTAAAAGTCCAGGAAATAAAGCAGTTTACTAAAAGCCAAAGATTTAGCAAGCATATTTGGGTTTGAATTATTTATATTGATGTTCTCTTAGGTTTCAATATTAACTCTGTTGTAAATATTTGCCCAAAATGTAGCCAGAATTGTGGGTCTAAGACATTAACCTCCCTGAAAATTTTTTCTATTAATGTTTACTTTAATTTACATGTATATCTATTCTCTGACTTCAACATCAGCTATTTGACATTTGGTAACCTGGCAATGTGCCATTTCATTCTGGTCTGGAGCCACGTAGCATGATGTAGGTAAAAACAACAGCAGTTTTGGAGGCAGCAGACCTCGGTTCAAATCTTGGGTTCACTACTTATTATTTGTATGACATTTGGCAAGGTCTGAAGGCAGTGACTCACAACAGAATTTTTCACAATGAAAAACAGCATGGGAATCAGTCTATTCTGTATAACTAAACACTCTGTTATAACACAAAACTATCAGACTTTACACTGTACCTCTAAATCCTCTTCACTATTTAGGCAAGCTCTCTCAATTCCCAGCCCTGCCTACCCACACCATACCTTTGAATAGGAAGGCTAACAGTGGTGAAAAAAAGTCAGAAAATCCTGAATTAGAATCCTACCTCAGGCACTTATTACCTGCTTGACCCTGAGGTAAATCACTTAATCTCTCCGCTCAGTTTCTTTACTGGTAAAATAGCACCTACGAGTAGCTGGGAGGATCAGATGAGATTAATATCTATAAAGCATTTTGCAAACTTTAAAATGGCATTTAAACGCTAGCGATTATTCTTGCTATTATAGAAGCAACTTGATGTAGTTAGTGTAAAGAGAGCAAGCCAGGAAGCCCCAAGACCTGAGTTCAAGTGCTGTCTCTAACATCTGACTGGGGCAAGTCCTTTAATCTTTCAGTGCTTGGGAAAACTATGTAACACCATAAATTGCAGAGAAGTTGCTGACCTATACTGCTAGATGGTGTGTCCTTACCTGAGAGTCCTCTATGCCAATGAAATCACAGATGTCGTCCCTATCCCAGGCATCATTAACATTAATTATTAAATATTATTATGCAATAATAGTAACAATGTTTATATTTACATAATTTACTATTATTTATATATTTGCTATTTATTATATATTTATATTTATTATAATTTTTATATTTATAACTATATTTATTAAAATAAATGTTTACTATTATGAATATAAATAATTACTATTATTTATTATTATAGTGGAATGAACACTATGTGGAGTCACAAGACCTAAGGTCCAGAGTGGGCTGGCACTGAAAGTGTCTCTGCCAATAACCAGCTGCATGACCTTGTACAAAAATAAGGGGGTTTCCCACTTTTGAACATCATGATTTTAAGATGCAAAGTCAGTGGCTAATGAACACTTACTCAATGGCCACCACAGCATTTCCCCTGCGGCAGCTCTCAATCATTCGGAAAACAGACTAAAGTTAATAGAATTTTTCTCCCACCACTACCATACTTGAAATAGCAAACACATTTCCCAAGGCATTACCTCAAGATGTTTCAGAAAAATGAAAGATGATGGAATGGTTTTTTTCCAACTAATTTCTTTTGAAAAAAAAAAAGAAAAGAAAAATCTCAAGAATGCTGGAGTTTCAGTTCTATCAGATAAAAATAACCTTGGGTTACCAGACGACTTCATCCTATGTCTCTAAGAGCAGAAAACCATACATACCCAGTTCCTTGACAAAGCGCTTCATGTGCAAATTTAGGGGATGTATGATAGAACCTCCGGCCTCATAACCTTGCCCTTTCACGTTGAGAGTAGCCAGACGGCCTCCAACCTTTCCTTTCTCAAACACATGAATCTTCACATCTTTTCCAAATTTCTGTCGTAGGTAGTAGGATGCTGAAGTGCCGCCAATTCCAGCTCCAATAACAGCTGGAGGGAAAAAAAATGATAGAATTATATTCCTTTCTGAAATCAAGGTTAGCAGGTGGTTTATCTTTCTGTTCTCAAGTTTTCTGCTGTTATTATTAGTTTTTGTCCAGACTTTTGATTTTTTTTTTTTTAAGCAACTGGGGGTAAGTAATTTGCTCAAGGTTACAGGCCAGTCATTATTTATGTGTGGGTGCTCATTTTCTGAGGCCAGATCTGATCCCGGGTCGTCCCAACTCCAAGGCCGGCACTCTGACTCACTGTACTACCTAGCCACCCCTTGATTTTATTTTTATAGGGAATTTTATGTTTTATATATTTTTATGATTTTGTATATATTTTTAAGTTTCTTCAGTGTGAAGAAACCCCTTCTATAGATGGGCAAGTCTTCACCAACTTCTTGTCTTAGAGCAGCCTGGGGCCTTGAGAAGTTAAGGAACTTGCCAAGGTCACACAGACAGAAGCTGTCAGAGGCAAGGCCTGAATCCAGCTCTTTCTAATGCTGGAGCAGGTTCTCTCTCCACTACATAATACTGCCTCTCAGAGTTTTCACTAAAGTGTAGGTGAGACATCTTTAGTGGAGTAAATAAAACAGCAGATCTGGGGTCAGGTCCAGGTCTATCATTTACAAGTTGTGTGACCTTGAGCAAATCACTTAAGATGAATTTTGTTTTCCTCATCTGTAAAAATTCAATACAGCAAACATTTATTAAGCAACTATGGGCTGAAAATTGGGCTAAGTACTAGAGAAGAGTACTCATACTACTCACCTCACAGGTTATGACAGGTGAAAAGAAAGGTAAAGCATTTTGTAAACCTTAAAGTGTTATCAACGTTTCAATTATTATTAACTGGAACCAAGGGGAATGAAAGATGGAGGCAACAGAAACTCTTGAAACTAACACTGGTAAGGAGATATGGATATTGGCAAGAGAGGCAGGTAGCATAAGGGAGATAAGAAAACCAGTCTAAGGTCTGCTTAAAATATTGTCTCTGCCACTCTGACCTTCAATAAATCATTTAGTTATCATTTTTAATTTTCCTCAACTATAAAATGAAGGATTTGGACAAGGCAAAACTCTAAAAGTCTCTTCCAACTCTACATATGTAACCCTATGAATTCTAGACTATGGATAGGCAAGATAGGCTTAGGAAGGTGGTATTTGCAGGAAAGCTGTAAGAAGCACTTTTTAATATTACTCATTATAGAGGAAAAGTTCCACTCTTATTATATTTATTTTGTATTTTATTCTATTTGTTTTGTGCACAAATATTTGTAGCCGCTCTTTATCTGGTGGCAAAGAACTGGAAATAAAAGGGTTTCCCATCAACTGAGGAATAGCTAAACAAATTATGGCATATAAATATAATTGAATGTTATGGTGCCTTAAGAAATAATGAAAGGAAGGGTTTCAGAGAAACCTGAGAAGACTTTAGGAACTGATGCAAAGTGAAATGAACAGAACCCGGAGAACAATTTATACTATAATAACAACAATTTGAAAGATTTAAGAACTCTGTTCAAAACAATGGTCAACCCTGATCCCAGATGACCAGTAATGACAAATCTCATCCTCACTCTTGGCAGAAAGGTGATGGACTAAATATGAAGAATCTAACACTTCTGGAAATGCCCAATAATGTGGGAATTTGTTTGATTAGGCATATCTGTTACACAGGTTTGTTCTTCTTTTTCTATTTTTTTTTCTGCTTTTTTTCGAGGGGAGAAGGCAGGGCAATTGCGGTTAAGTGACTTGCCGAGGGTCACACAGCTAATAAGTGTTAAATGCCTGAGCCCAGATTTGAAATCAGGTCCTCCTGACTCCAGGGCTGGTGCTCTATTCACTGAGCCACCTAGCTGCCCCATTTTTCTTTTGCTAATGGGAAGAGGGAGGGGAAGATAGGAAGGAGAGAAAATGCCTGTTAACTGAAACAAAATTTAAAATATTACTATTTATATGCACAGACAATTTTAATAACAAAATCCCACCATTCATAGTACAAAGAGACTTATTTTGTGATAAGTCAAGTTTCATTCACTTACCACAGAGGCTCAAAGCCTCAGATGACATGGCAAAATTCTTTTTTTTTTTTTTTTTTTTTTTTTAAAGCAATTGGGGTTAAGTAACTTGCTCAAGGTTACACGGCTAGTCATTATTTATTCGTGGGTGCTCATTTTCTGAGGCCGGATCTGATCTCGGGTCATCCAAACTCCGAGGCCGGCACTCTTACTCACTGCGCCACCTAGCCGCCCCTTTAGGGCAATTGGGGTTAAGTAACTTGCCCAAGGTTACACGGCTAGGTTTTTGTTTGTGTGGATTAAGTGTCGGAGGCCGGCTCCGAACTCAGGTCCTTCTGATTCCAGGGCCGGCGCTCTATTCACTGCGCCACCTAGCCGCCCCACATGGCAAAATTCTTAAGAAGTATATGAGTAGGGGGAGGGTATTGTGTAATTTTCTTTTTTTTAATTTTGTTTATTTGTTTTTAGCTTTCAATATTCACTTCTATAAGATTTTGAGTTCTAAATTTTCTTCCCCTCCCTGCAATCTGATTTAGACTATACACGTGGGATTGTGTAATTTTCTAACCTTGTGACCAGAAGGATAGGGGAAGAATAATAACTGAGACTTTTAAACAAAATGCTCCACCCCATACAAAAGCAGAGATGTGCCAACTGATACTACTCAAATACAAGTTGATTTAGCAACAATATTAGACACTTGTTAAACCTCTTCCCAAGCCCAGTCCATGAGAAAAGAATACACAATGGATACCTAGTACTGTATACAACTTTAGTTAGATGAGGCCTTCACTGACTGCATAGCCTTGAATGTGTTTTGACATAGAACACATTATGTTCTGGTGCTAAGTTTCTCTCGTCTTAGCCAGTCTGGTCTTCAAACAGCCATTCTATACAGACAGTCAGTCAGTCCATCACTGAGCCCCATAGTCAAGCTCTTCTAGCTTGGGAGGTCCTAACAGAGTTTGCTAACATAGCCCATAGGGAAACCAGAGTTACATTCCTCTGTGATGAGGTGCTAAAGGATTTTATAGAAGAACAGAAACACACAGATGTTAATGACTACAGAGTATACCATTTCGAACAGGAGACAGGAGAGGTAACCAGTAAGGTAATCTGACCTAAGACAAAAATAGACTTATCTACGGCAACTGAAGGATTTAGGTTCGCATAGAGTCAGGGCAAGGAGAGTCAACTAGGCCCAGTGCCCTTCAAGGCTACAAATTCAACATGAGTTACCATAAAATAAACACCATGAAAAGTGCCATGAAAAACTTTTTATTGGGGTGCATATTAAGGGATAATTTATCAGAAGAGAGACTCGGAGGTCTTTCTGACTAGTGGCTCTCTATCAGGGCTCTCTATTTCCCCAATACTATGTTTCCTCTCTGACCTGGGGCAAACTACTCAACCTTTCAGTGCTTCAGGCTACCGTCTTAAACAATAAACTGCAAATGAGTGTGGTTTGAATGTGAGTCTTTGGTTGGGTGAGTTATCTATAACAAAGAAATAACAAATCTGAGGCAAAATAAAGGAGTTAGGTTAAAATATGCCCGCTCCACTACTCTTCTTATTCCATGTCTGTAGCAGCTATTTACTGTCTCCCCCCCCCCCCCAACCCCCACCAAAAAATGTCTAGAAGGCCTTTGTTACTATCAGAAACAAGAAAGAAATAGCCTCCGGACTCACTCATTCTCTTCTGTATCTAAATGATTACTTACGCGTTACTCTAGATCTGTGCAATTCTCATCGCCAATACATAGGAGCCATCCAAGCTGTATCCAAAGAATAATCTGTGCTCCTAGTTGGCAGTTTACTCCAAAGGACTGGGGAAAGGGCTCCTGAGGTCCAAGATACAAAACAAGTGACCTACTTCTGGGCTTCTCCAACTGATGAGCTCTCTACAAAATGCTTGAGTTTGGAGCCATCAAGGGAGGAAGTTGAACATACTAAGAGGGGAAAAAAACTATCTGACCCACCAGGATTCAGAGGACCTAGGTTCCAGTACCAGCAGTAAAACTTCCTACCTTCTTCACAGTGGTCAAGTCTGCCTCTAGCTAAGCCTCACTCATCCTCATCTGCAAAACGACCAAGTCAATGTTGGTAGGTATGCCCTATTTCAAGGAGACTCTTACAAGGGAACATGGCAATGTACGAACATGAGTTATCATATTTGCTTGCAGAAAAGGCCACCTTTCTGGACCTTCTCAAGGCCCTCTCTCTATTCCCTATTCAGGATAATAAAGGAGTCTACAGGCCTGGGTAGCCTTACCTGTGATCTAGGACCTATTCTCCTTCCTTCTTGCTTATATTCCTAGACTCCATTTCTTTACTCCCAAAAGCCTGGTTCACATTCTGTAAAGTGGGGAGGGGCCTAAACAGCTAGGATTTCCAGCTGGATGTGAAGAAATCATCTGGGACTGCCCTGCTGCCTTACAGACTGGCAAGTGGAGGTCCAGGAATGAATGAGATCTGTTCCACCTCCAAACCTAGGATCACCTGTTTAGTCGCCCTTCACTCAGCACTGGCCTCACCAGCAGAGTACTGTAGAAAAGAACATTGCATGTGGAGTAACAAAATGTCAGAGATGAAAGTAGCCTTTCCACATCAGCAGGAGGAGTTTTCTACACCAGCGAAATCACAAAGCAGACGCAAACTTAAAAATAAAAAGAGCAATGTTAAAATAGGCCACTCACTCCACTGCTCTTCCTATTTCATCTCCTTTGCCTACCTGGCCCATTAGTCAGAGAAGGAAAACTGAGGCCCTGCCCAACTGAGTGATTTTTGCCCAAGATGGCACAACTGGAAGGGCTGGGGGTTAGACCAGCAAGCTTTGTCCCATTTCATGGCTGCACCTAGGATTGGATCTAAGCCCGACTCGGCCACTAGCTAGCTTGGTCGGTTTGGGAGCAAGTGGCTTCCCCGTTCCGGGCCTCAGTTTACCCATCTGTATTCCCAGCCCATGCCCGATCAGAGAGTCCTTGGTTGGCAGGCTCTAAAGTCTATCCTTTCACAATTTCTTTTGCTGCTGGCGGTGCAATAAATCTGCCCCGGGGTGGGCCCTACCACTTCCAGCTCGGGACAAAGGGTGTGCAAAAGGGAGCTGCGCAGTGAACGCGAGTGGGGGCTGGGGGGATGGGCATGCACTCCTCCGTTGCTCCCTCCCTGGGCATGCCCGGCTCTCTTACCGATCTTTTCCGGGGGAGCGCGCAGTTCTCCCAGGACCGGGCCGCAGAGCAGCAGCAGTAGCAGCGCCAGCACGGGAGGCCCCGGGAGGCCCCGGGAGTTGGCTGGGTGCGCACGCGGAACCCCGTCGTCTTCCATGGCCTCGCACGCTAGCTAGCTCGCGCACGAATGCCGGGGTGCAGCCAGGTGACCAGAGGCAAGAAGAGCCTGCACGCCCCGCCCCTCCCTCCTCCTCCTGCCTCTTCTCTCCTCCCCACTCCTCCCTCCTCCTTTCTCTCTCTTCCCTCCTCATCCGGCCCGCAGCCGCCTAGCCCCGCCCACCTGCTGGAAACTGGACCCGCGTGTGGGGCGCCTCCCGGGAGAGCGCAATGGGAAATGTGGGGGATGAGGGTTTGGATAGCGGAGCACAAGACGTCACTGTGGGCCAAAGTAAGGGGGATCATTCGGATCTGCAGGGAAACAGAAAGGGCATCTAGCCCAGCTTTCTCCTCCTGGGTCCCGCTTCGTATTGTGCTAAACGCTGGAAATAAAGGGGAGAGGGGCGGCGGGGGTTGGGGGGAGAATCAATAAGGGAAATCGCTAACGTCTATGTATAGTGCGTTCAGTTTTACGCAGCTTTTTATAAATTTTACATCAGCCCGGGGAGGCAGGTCTAATGCCATCCACATTTTATAGATGAGGAAACTGAGGCTGGGAAAGGTGGAGTGAAATGCCCGGGCTCCTGCAGCTAGCGAGTAGTCAAGACAGAATTTGAAACTCCCTGAATTCAAGCCCAAAAAGACTGAGAATATACTCATGAAAAAACTCATGTTAGAGGTGAGGGTAGGGAATGAGTAACAGTAACAAGGAAGGAACCGTTGCAGAGATAAGGGAATCTTGGAAGAGTCATAGGGACTATATACACATATTCACAAAAGTGTTACTAGGTTTGCAAAGAACTTTACAGATAGGATCTCATTCTATCCTCACAATAACTCTGGGACATAGACGCTATTATTATACCCATTTTACTGATGAGGAAATGGAATCAGTCAGGGGTTGAGTTGGTCAGGGACACACAATCTGAGGCAGAATTTTTAAAATGTTTTTTAAATAAACTAGAAAGAATTCTTTGAGAAGGAATGTTTAGTGAAGGCAATCTGTGGATAAGCCTTGAGGCGATGAGATCAAGGGTACACATAGAGGAACTGGCCTTGGGAAGAAGGACCACTTCTTTATGTGAGACAGAGATGAAGGAGGAGATAGTAGAGGGATGATGTCAGAGGTGTGAGAGATAAGAAGAGGAAGCTCTGCGTAAAGGACTTCACTTTTAAGGGTGAAGTATGAGATAAGGTCCTCAGGTGAGATAGTGGTGGAGACAGACACTGAGTTACTTGGAGAAAGGAGAGAACTGGAATAGTTACTGTGGTAAGTGGAAGATTAGGAAGGGATAGAAAGATTCCTTTGCTACAGTGAGGGCCTACCTGAGATTAAATGACACAAACTTATAGGGGACTCTGTCAGCACCATTTATTGACTTTCTAATGGTCTGTTCTTAATGCTCATCCTTCTTGACCTTGGCTGCTACATTGGACGCCTTCTACTGCACATTCGCATTATATGAGACAGTGAGTTCCTCCAGCCTTTCTCCCATTTTACTCTAATGTGTCCTTCTCTCCTTTTTTCTTCTCTTAGCATTATGAAAAGTAAGAAAAAAAAGAATTTACAGGTCTTCTCCTCATTTGACTACCTCTATGACTCTATATGACATTAACCTTCCGAAGGAACCCTTTGATCATCCTCTCTATAAGAATGCAAACAGCCCATTCTTATCAAGTCCCTTTTGATTGTCCCCTTGAATTTATATTTTTATTTTTCTTATATTTGTATTTCACAGTCGTACTTTCCACCCTGATCTGGAAAGCAGAAGCGTCAAACACTTGTCCCAGGTTGTCCATAATACTGAGTACAGCCCGAACCAGATTAAAATGTAATTGGGAAATATTTAACAAAGAGCACAGATAATGTTAATATGTGGTTTTTCTAGGTTAGTGTATGGTCGGGAATCCCTTGAGTTTGACACCCTCCTGTAAAGCCAGCCATGTTTACCTAAAGCAGAGAGAAAGGTGTAACATCACTTGCCCATTTGACTGTCTTGCTGTAGGGCATTTAAAATTCCCTGTATGTAGTCTGAGAACATTCTTCCCATGCTGATTAATTGGTTGGTATGGAGTGATCCTTCCCCCTACACTAATCCATAAAGCCCAGCTCTGGCTGCCTGGGAACCTAAGAACAGAGGGCACCCCTCTTATATCCTGGCCATCACTCACATACTTGTCCTATGGGGCTGACTTGGGCACATTCTGTCCTCCTGAGTTATGAGTAATAAGCTTTTGTTTGCAGATCCTCAGGTGTTCAGACCCTTCAATAAGGGAATGGGCTGGAGGCAGCAATTAGAGGAAAACCATTAGACTTCATGCTAGATCCTACTGCCCAGGGCATGCTAGAAGTATTGGAAGTCCCTAGATGGAGACTCCCTGACTTCTTTTGCAACAGGGCAAAGAGTCTGGGATTCAGCAGGGATAAGACCTTGAGACTGTGCGTTGCACAAAAAAACAGAAACAGAGGGGAGATAGAAGCCTTGTTGCTTTGGCTAGGATCCATCTTGGACTGAGATTGGGGCCCATAGCAAGGAGTAGGGTCACTGTGTGTATAGAGCCTGACACTGTGTGCTGTGTAGAGAGCAGGAACAATAGCCAGATGGCAGATGGGTTGCTCTGACCCCAGAGCAGGGTTGGAACCCCACAATTAGACTTTCGATTATCATAAGGAAAGGTGTAGGACCTGAGGCTATATACCTATATACCTGAGCAGAAAGAGTAGCAAACTGTAGCTCCATCACCCTGAACTATGGAGCCTTTTTGGCTAGTTAACAGGAATTGGGGCCAGTAGCGTCTACTAGAGCTCCAACCAGGGTCAAACTTGTAGTTGTGTTGCCAAAACCAACATTAGAAACTCAGACCAAGAGGGAAACAAGTAAACTTTCTGCTAGGTCATGCCACATAAGGCATTCTAAAAATGTTGCAATTTTTATTGGGCTGACATCATCCCTCTACTGTCTCCTCCAATTCTTGGGCTGACCCCCTCAGAATTCCTTGAAGAACACAGTTCTTTTTTTTTTTCTTTTTGCAGGGCAATTGGGGTTAAGTGACTCGACCAAAGTCACACGGCTAGTGTGTCCAGTGTCTGAGGCCGGATTTGGACTCAGGTCATCCTGACTCCAGGGAGGTGCTCTCTATTCACTGTGCCACCTAGCCACTCCCAGAACACAGTTCTTAATACATGGAGAAAGCAGCAGTAGGACTCTGGAGAATATAAATCAAGACCAAAAAAAGTCCTGACATTCCCTCCAGAGGTGTGCAGATCCTGGGCCAAACACATAGTCCCATTTTAGTACAACTGGAAGAATGAATAAAAATGGAAAGGGATCTATGATGAAAAGTTGTTGTAGAACAAGAGATATCTAAGATGTAAAACCAGAAGAAACAATAACATCTACAAGTAAAATGTGAAAACATAGTTTGGTCAAAAGTCAATGAAAATTTACTGGGAAAAATAAAGCCAGAGTTTTTTTGTTTGTTTGTTTTGGGGGATTTATTGGGAGGAGGGAAGGCAGGGCAATTGGGGTTAAGTGTATTTGAAAGTCAAATTTTCTGTTCAACTCTGGTTTTTTCATCAAGAATGCTTGAAAGTCCTCTATTTCATTGGATAACCATATTTCCCCCTTAATGATTTGGGTTTCTTAACAAGCTGTATGGGTGTATTGCAGGGAGACCTGCATAGGAGCAAAATCCCTTATTCTATCAAAGAGTTAGTGATGTTACAATTGGTGGCCTCTCTAGATAGGGAGTATTGAGGTCCTGATGGCGACAGCTCCCTTTTTGTGGCAATGGTGCCTGGGACTGCTGACTTCTAAAGGCCCACATCTGTAGAAGAAGTAGTCCACAAGGAATTAGGTATATCATGGGGAACAAGAGGGACCATTGTCATGATTGTCATGAACAGACAACATAGAAAATGGTGAAAGAAGTTCCTCATCAAGGAAATCATTAAGAAAGTCGATCAATAATGGAAGTAAGGAATTTGGGTTATCTGACCATTGTAAGGTTAAGGTATGATTTGAAAGGCATGAAATGGTGGAACTGAATTTAACTGAAGAAATCTCTTCCCAACAGATTAGCCAATGCATTAGGTACCTGTAAGAAGGAATGTAAAACAGATGGGGAGCCTACTGTCACCTCTTGTGGGGACAAAAAGGGAGCCTGTCATGGTCCCTCACTATTTTTATGGATTGAATGATGGTGTGTTCAGAGCTTGACTTGTTGTTGTTGTTGTTTTTAATTAAGACAGAATGAGTAGCTCCAGTGTCAGTAAGACAAACATATGGGACACTTAGAATTTTAAGAGTAATGCTTGGTTCTCCAGTTAAGAGAGAGGCCGAGTTGGGGGATAACAGGGACAAGGACATTAGAAGTAAAAATACCATTCCCTGCCTCCCACCCCTACCTTCATACATGGGAGTTTCCCTGTTATTCAAACTCTTTCTCTCATTCTGCTCTTGGACCCTTCTAGACCCATTACTCCCTTCCATTTGATTTAATGGCTGTCTGAATCGATTCTCTCTTTGTGGGTCATAATTCTGCCTCTGCCACCAATTTGTATTTTGCTCCCAGGGTATAGAAAGCCCAGGGTTCACCTGATCTTTCCTTCTTGTCCTGCATTTCTGTGTAAAATATCCTTTCTTTCCATCACAAAAGCAGTTTTATTAGGATGTCAGGTTAATGAAGGTTAGAAAGGGGCTTTTGAATGACCAAATGGCTGGACAGGCACAAGGAAAGATTTAGGTTGAGCCTTTTGTTTGATCTTCTCTCCTGTATCTGCACTGTCTTTCACCAACTCTTTTCCCTCATAAACATATTGTATGTTTAGTTCCCCTATGGATTTTTCATGCCATCTTGGACAATACTTAAGAAAATAATCCTTGATCTTAGGCAATAATTGATTAACAAAGGTTACATTAATAATCCTGCATCTCATTGGTTTATGGCATTTAATCTAAGCACTTTCTACTCTTACATAATCTATCATAAAACCACATGGAGTTCTCACCATTTTCCTGAATGGTCTCCTGAAATTTATTAAAATCATCTTATCACTCTGCAAAAAGTCCTATGCTTCTACGTAATATATCCTTAGCCTTTCACAACTGAGCAACTTGAACAACTATTGCTCAAACTAGGATGCCAATGGGCATCTTGTACTGGCCAAGTTCCCTGACCTCCTGGACATACAGTTTATTTGTAGTCTCATTAACACCTGTCCTTTCATCTGGAGATAACAGAGTCTCCATAACGTCAATTATATCTCCTCAGGTGAAGTTATTGCTGCAGAAGGCTTTAAATTGATCTATAACAACAATAGGATTTTCACCAAACTTAGGTATAACTTTCCTTTAATTAGAGGAGTTTGATGACCTAAAAGGATGATATTCTTTAATATACACAAAACCTCCTCCTGCTGCTGCTTGATGTACTTTATCTATAAAAGGAAGATATCTGTTTCCTGAATTTTCATTAAGAGAGGAGGTATTTCAAAGGAAGGTAGATAAGCAGGAAGGACAGAGAAAGAAGGAGGAAGAGGAAGGTCTGGTAAAGCTGGATAGATAAATGAAGACTGACTGCTTATCTGGCAGTGCCTCCCAGAATGCCAATAATTTATTTCTTCTAAGCTAGTATTGGGAGATTGCACAATAAAATTCTGCAACTTTAAAAAAAAATTTTGTTTTTTTTTAATTCTGCAACTTTTTAAGAGTAGTCAAATGTTCCATATTTTGGCCAACACAATTCCCCTAAGGTCTTTATATTCTCAAACTACATTTTACACAATGTAACAGCTCTGTATTTTGTCATCTCCTTCTGGACAGGGAGTTCACCCTTGTCTCAGGCTACCAAAAACTTGTCCAATGAGATCATGTAGGAATGCTTATGCCTGACCTCATTTCTCTTGTGGGCATCTGTAGTGCCAGCATGATATTCACAGTGCCTATGGCAGCTATGAATATGCCAGCATAATTCTGAATCACAAAACATAACAGATTATCCACATGGAAGACAGAACCAAAACATTTATTCAAACAGCAGAAAGCCAAAACCCAACACCAGAAAGCCAAATCCATCATAGCAACAAAGAAATCTATACACAATAACACTGCAGGGGGCACTGTCATCCCCACGCCTGACCCGTACTAGGACCTACCCACAAACAAACACTGCCTGCTTCCTGTCTCTCCTTCAGCTCTAACTACCCTCACCAACTTCCTCTGGGCTC